>PUFA01000001.1:32542500-33150839 GCA_003508835.1 Eonycteris spelaea | reverse complement strand
TACACACGTCAGGTACTATTCATAAGTCCCAGATTGTTACTTGCACTTCGGACCAACAGGTTTCCACAACCCCTTCCTTGGGTTTAATAACTTGCTAGAACAGCTCACAGAACTCAAGGAAACACGTACTTACATTTACTGGTTTATTATGAAAGGATATGATAAAGGATACAGATGAAAATTTACACAGGGCAAGGTATGTGGGAAGGGACGTGAAGCTTCCACGCTTGCTCAGAGCAAGCTAATCTTTCAGCACTTTCATGTGTTCACCTACTAAGAGATCCCCTTAATCTTATACCTTAGGGATTTTTATGGAGGCTTCATCACGTAGGCATGATCAATAATTAGCTCAATTTCAGCCCCTCTTCCTTTTCTGGAGCATAGGCAATGGGGCCGAAAGTTCTGCAAAAAAATAAATAGATAACTTCAACCAGGTTGGAATAGGGAGGACATATAAGAGGAACTTTCATGCCTACATCAATGGCGAAGATCTCTTAACTTCCTTTCCCTTCTATAAAAGAACTTCCTCTTTATCTGTGCAGGTGAACTTACACATGACTTGCCATGGTTCGTGTTCTGGATTGCAATTCTCCTCCCACCCCCAAATAAACCCCTTCTGTTGGAGGAAAATGTAGCTGACTTTTTACTGAAGGTCAACAATTCTAACCTTCTGATTATGGCTTGGTTTTTCTGGTGACCAGCCTCCATCTAGGAGCCTAGCAAGAGTCACCACATTAGAGCAAAGACCTTGCCACACCCAGGAAATTTCAAGTTATTTAGGAACTCCGTGTCAGGAACTGAGGTCAAAGACCAAATTTTAGAACAAAAGATGCTCTTAGTGCCATTATCACTTAGAAAATTAGACGGGTTTTAGCTGCATGTCAGAAACCACAGGCAGAGACCAAAATATATTTCCTATTGTCTCACAAGAACCTTGGTCTTTACCATGCTCATTAGTAAACACACGAAGGAAATCTTGCAATTAAGCTCACAGAAAGAATAACTTAATTTAAATGATCTTTGCTCTAGTTCTCTCTTTGTTTATATTATTTTCGTGGTCACCAGGATATAAATATTTTCTAACTGTCTTTTCCTTATCTTGCTAAGGGCATTTTCAACACTAATTTATTTCTCCAAAGCCGTTTGTTACCTAAAATTATAATTCTATAACTAAGACACATCAAAATAATTTTGACTTCCACAAAATCTAACCCTACCTCATCAATCCAAATCTTGCCCTTTATGTGCCCAGTGTGTTCCTGTTTCTTCACACCCAAACCTGGCATCGCCTTCACCTCACAATACCTTCTTCACATTTTACTTAGCTAGATAGAAGAAATTAGAAATGATTTTTATAGTAGAAGAACAAACTTTCCACCAAAAGAGAAAAAAATAATGAATATGCTTCTCTGTAGGCCTTCGTAGTTGATAGTGCAGGATGATGTTTCTTTCATATTAACCCCTGAAATGCCTGACATAGGACATACTCACCAAATCAAAATCCATGACATAAAATGAACAAATCCGGGGTCCACAAAGAACCAGATATTTCAGTAGAAATGAAAAGAGCTTCCCCACCTCCAAAGAAACATTAGAAACTAAAACAGACTAAGGGTTGCAAATATACTTCAGGGAGAAACAGAAATCTAGGATTCATAACATAAAAGAAAAAGAATTTAAAAATTTCCAACATAATTGTAAACATCATACAGTAAGCTTTTATATTTGTGTATTGTTCGATTGTTAACAGAACATTTTAATACAGAGTATCTCACTAGCTTGTCACAATAGTCCTCTCAGATAAGCTCACTTCCACAGAGAGGAAGTTGATGCCCAAAGGGGTTGATTAACACCCTTATCTTTTGTTCAGCTGCTGCTTGGTGGCAGTGCCAAGACTGGATGTTGGGCCTCTGAAAACTGATCAGAGTCCTTAGCAAAGTCCACACCACAAAGTTGGAAGCAGGAAAACAAACAAACAAACAAAAAAACTGGAACAGATTCACAAAGCAGTAAATCAACAGACATATTGAAAAATAAAAGAGTACTACTTAGTCTTATCAGAATAAGTCAAGAAGATACAATTAACTTAGAAACTAGAGTATATAAATTCAAAGTCCTAAACAAAGGGATTTATGAGTAAACATATTAGACAGGCAGATGAAAACTACAAATTAAGGATATGAGAGAAGAACATTTCTTGGAATTGGAGAAAGAGTGCAGCCTGGGAAAGCCCTCCTCAAGAGCGAAAAGCCAAAGAAAGATATATACTTGTGTCGAATGAAAAATAATAGCGACTAGGTGTCTCACCACCCAAAGAGGTGTATTTGGGAAAAAGAAAGGGTTGCAGCCCAGTACACGCAGACATGGCAAGCGACATGCACACTCTGGTCTAAATGGAGGGGTATTTATATAAGGGAAAAGGAAGTTAATAGAAGGGTAAGTTAGAATCATAAAGCTTTATTATAAGCATGGAGTTTCTGTAGGATTCTTCTGATTATGTAGAGTGAGAGAACTTCCATATGCCTCAACTCTTCCCATAGACCCTCTTGACTGATTATGTTTGCTTTAAGTTCCAGTTAGTCTTTATCACTAGTTAATTACCTAAACTTTAAAAATAAGAAAAGGATACTTCAAGCGGGAAGAAATTGAACAATAATTACATGAATTAGAACACCTTTTTATGTTGTTGCCTTAGATTGTCCACCAAAAGCCTAGTTTTTAAATATACTTGAAGTGAATTTCAATTAAAAATTAAGTGACCTACGCTTTTAGTTACAAAACTCAATGTTTTCCCTGTTTCCAGTCCCACAGGAAAGGTAGGCTAAGATGAGCCAAGAAAAAATGTCTTCCCCAGTGACACACAATTGACAAGAGGTGCTAAGGTATGCATTTATTTTGGGTCGACTCTTTGAATCTCTTTTCTCCATTCCTTCTTCACTTTCCTACTAGGGAAATGGGAGAATAAGAAGGGTTTGAAGATGAGGAGAGCATGGAGCTGCTCTCCCTTGGGAGAGGCCCTTCCAGCATTTAAGGCCTCATGGGGTCATAATAGGATCCAAGGGAAAGGAGCTTTGCAGTGGAAGACTTGGGTCATTTGGGCTCTTGGCTTCAAGGGAAAAACCTCCCTTCCTTGGGTTCATCTTTCCACCACGTTCTCTTATTACATTGTACAAAGACCCAAAAGACGAATATTATATAGGTAAGGGCCAGGGGATTGGGAAGCCACACAGCCAAGAAATAATTAGAAGTGAGTCCAATTCATTTTCTTAGTTTGTTCTTTGCTGCCAGACCATCCAAGGACTTTGGATCACCACTGTTTCTTCATCAGTAATTAATACAAGGCCAACACATTAATAAGAAAAAATGGGTGTGCAAATCAGATCGAAAGATGATAAAAATTCAAGTTGTGAATACACCAAAATTTTGGAAATAAAAACGAGAAAAAAAGGAAACTAGTTTTAGACTATCAAGAGGTGGCATCACTTAGTACTGACCTAGTGTTGGTAGATGTGGTTTTAGTCTGGATCCCAGAACTAACATGCTGGTTCGGTAAACCTGGACAAATCACTGAAACTCACAGAGTCTTGGTGCTTTATATTTAAAATTCGGATGTTAATTCCTGCCTTGGTACTTTCCAGGGTTAAATAAGTTAATACCAAAATTATATTGAAAAAGTTATATTATAGCATTAAAATGAAAATGGGAGGACAAGACATAAATAGCACAAACTGTGGAGGCAAAGATAAATATATTTGACTACATTAACATTTTTAAAAATTGGGGTTCGGGGTTACTATTAAACATGTGCATCTCATTTTGCTTTCTCTCCAAACCCTAGGAAAACCACAGTAAGGGAACTTAAAGGGATTCATAAGTCCTTAAGAATAGGGAGAATAGGAGATGATAGCAAAAACATTTTAGAAGCTAGAAAACAGATCTGTAATAATGACTACAGGAGCTCAACCTTAAGTGAGAAAGTGGAGAAAAAGCTGAGAACCCACCTTCTGTCCCCTTAAAAGTTTCAGGTACTCACGGCATGGGTGCCTCCAGAGGTAAGAATGAAGCAGTGAAGAGGGCAGGTGCTAACTGAGATAGGATGAAAACCACTTAAGAACAGTTAAATCCCTGGGGAAAGTAGCTAGGATAACTGCCTCTCACCTACGGCAGTGGATACTATAGCAAAATAGGATTCAGTGGCCAAATTTATTCCAAATACTAAATCTTGAGATGACCTTCCTCCCACAGTCCCTTTTCCCATTTGGCTCCAAAAACAGAGTAACCAGACCTTTACTCTCCAAACAAGAGACTGAAAATTTTTGTTCTGTGCCTGTCCTGGTCAAGAAGAAATTTTACCTAATGATACTGGCAGCAGAAGCTACCCAATACAGACCAGCAAAGCCTATACAGTGAAGCTCAAAGTTGATTAATTCCTTTTGCTACCTCTGGGTTTCCAATGGCTGTTTAGAACCTGAGGACAATCAAGTTTTACCAAACACTCAAGGAAAACCTCTAAATCAGAATATAAATCTTAAAAAAAACAAAAACAACAAAACAAAACTCTTATTGGAAGAACAATTCTATAAAAAAAGAGACATTTAAGAAACAAACAAGGGCACTGAAATTAGACTGTTTAATAGCAGAAATGAAAAAAAAAGATAGAAAATAAGATTGAGGAAATCTCAGAAAATACAGTAAAAACACACAAAAATGGAAAATAGAAGACAAAGATAAAATCAGAAGACCAGTCCAAAGGGCCCAATGTTGGATTAATAGTAATTCCAGAAACAGAGATCAGAAAGCAGAGAAGAAATCATCAATGAAATTACTCAAGAAATAATACCCAAACTAAAGGACATGAGTTTCCACATTGAAAGTCTGTACCAAGCGCTCAGTACAATATGAAAAAATAACCACTCCCAAGATATACCATGGGAAATTTCAGAAATCCTGAGGACAAACTTTTAGAGGAAAGAAAATAAAACACAAAGGATCAAGAATCAGAATGGTTTTAGATTTCTCAACATCAATACTGGAAGCGTAAAGACAATGGAGCAAATGCTTTCAGAATTTCATTTCTAATTATCAATATGGCAAGAGCGTTCTACACAATTTAGGAGAAAATACAAGTCTGTCGAATTAAGAGAAATTCTCTGATATGTGCATATGTGTTTGGATATGCATAGAATATTTCTGGAAGAATATACAAGAAGCAATAACTAACAGAATTACGAATGCATGCTTTCTTTTTTTTTTCAAAGCAGATCAGCATTTTTAATTCTGTCTTTGATATGTGCTTGATGAAACCAGCACCATTCTAGCAAAAGAGACCTTTGTTTTGATGAAAATGATACATACTTATTATAAAAAGAAACGAACAAACAAAACCCAATGATACAGAAAGTGCAAAGGCAAGTGAAAATCAGTCAAGTGCTTGTTTGCTTGACCTAGGAATCCCACTGCTACTAACTTGCCATACAGATAAAAGTGAGGCATGATCTATGTTCAAGGTTCTTTGTTGCAACATCATAGCATTTTTGCATTGTTTTCCCTGAAAACAAGAACTCTAGATTCCTAGACAGAGTACAAGGGACACTTCACTATCTCTTTAACTTTTAAAGCTTCTGTATAATAATTTTAAAAGGTAATAAATAAGGTAAAAAAAGACCTTGGAAGAATGCATATAATGAGAAAATATAAAGAACTTCTATGAATCAACAGAAAAAGCAAGAATCCACATAAAAATGTGTGGAAGACCATGAAAAGGCAATTCACAGAAGAGGAAATTGGAATGGCCAATAAATAGATTTTTTAAAAGCTCAACATCATTAAAACAATAATGAAGTATTATTTCATAACTAACAGCTTGGGAAAATGTGATGTCTGACAATGTAAAGAAATGAGGATGTAGAAATCTAAATTAGAGCAATTATTTTGAACAGTAAGTCAGGGTGTGTGGGTGTACTATAGATAAGGCATAACTAAAAACCTACAAAAAAGTAAGAGGAAATATAAAAGAGATTATAAATTTAAAAACCATAAGTAAACTAATTTTTTCTCCCTACCCCTCACAAAAATCTCAACTTTGGTTCAATGTGCATTTTGGCCCTTGGGAGAACTTCTACTGCCCCTCTACAGAAAGGAACAGGCTGTTCACGTAATTTGACCCTACACAAACTCTGGGAGTGTCATCCCCAGGAGTGGCCTCTGTCCACATTAAAGGAGGCTCAGGTGTCCCTCACTGCCGGGGAACATAGAGGGTGACAGTTACTTCAGTTTATTCCCCTCCCTCCATGGTATGAACACGTGCATGCCACCCCAAAGTGATGCTCTGTATGCTCGTCACTCCTGGCTCCTCGGGGAAGAAGCCACACTGTAGGAGAACAAGGAGACCACATGCCTCAAATATAACACATCCCTCGGGCAAGATGTACAGTTTTCTCAATCAGATTTTCATCAAATAAAGCCTGCAAAATACAAAAGCCTTCCTCCTCCCTTACGCTACCTCATTCCCCCTTCTCCCCGGGGCCCTTCCAACTTCTACTCCTCCCAACATTGAGTTTTCCCTCCTTTGGCAGACTATGGCCCTTTCCTCAGCAATTAGCAACTTTTAAAAAGTGATCAAACCCAAAGCCTGCAGGGTACCTTATTGAAAGAATCATAAATATGCCTAAACTCTGACCAAGTAATAGAGTTTATCCTGAGGAAATAATGTTTAATAAAAAAACAAAGATGTACACATACAAGTTTATTTTATGATAATAAAACACTGGTAGAAAGCTAAGGGGTCAATGATACAGAAATATAGAAGCTAACTGTGGTATACCAAAATGATATATTATAGTGATTAATTAAAAATGATAACTAGAAAGATGATATAGGAAATAGAAAACGTTTTATTATATCATGTGACATAAAAGGAAGGATACCAAATGGTATGTACACACCCATAATAACTGTAAAAGGAATATATCGGGTACAGGAGGCCAGAGCACAGAGACAGCAAATGTTTCCAGTTGGGTTAAGATCAACAGACTTGTAGTGAATTATTCTGTAAAGTTGTTAAAATTAAGTTTTAAACAAATTTACTGTTGCTGTAACTAGAGCAGGATTTTCTTTGCAGGGCATTGGACTGGCTCATAGAACTATGGCTGTTTGCTGCCTTCTTAACCGAACAGATGGAAAGATGATGGTGTTTCCATTTAGTTATGTGAACCTTGTTGAAAGTATATTTTAGCAGAAAGAAAAATGTTCAGAGTAAACGATGGTCAGAGTGGGTCACCCCACTCCAGGGGAATGTTCTGCAGTGGGGACAATAATTTCCCTCTACTCTTCTGGGTTTTTGGCTGAGACCTCTAAATAAAAGACAAGAGAAACAAACACAAGTTTATTAACATTATGCCTCATGTATATGTGGGAGAGACCCAGGGAGAACGAATAACTCCCAGGAGTGGCTTAGAATTCAGACTTAAAGATTCCCTCCTTTGGGAGGAGGGACGTAGGTCTCTTAGGGGAGAGTAAATAATTGTTAGGAAAGATGGATGGGCCCTTAGAAGAATAAGATGGAAGGTATGATAGTTTGTGACAAAGTTTGTCTGGGTGTTGTGTCGACTTCTAGTCTCTTCTCTTGTGACAAGTGTCAATCTTCCCTGGTTGATGAAACTTCCAGGAGGGGATTGATGACAACTGAGTTCCTTTTGGAGGATCTGCTTGTAGATAGACAGAGGCGTTCAGAAGAAACCTCTCACTGCATTTGCTGTTTATAAATGCTTACGGCTCAAAGCATCAATACACCAAAGCAACATCTTTGGAGGTGCATGTCCTAAGCTCTTATAGGCATCTTTGGGGTGCCATATTCTCTTACCCTTCAGTTCCAACTGAGAGCGTTAGCAAAAAAGAATGTTTCCTAGTTAGTGAGCACCAAGGAACTGCTAGGTCCTAGCCAGAAAGTAATTTGAGAAGTGGGACTGAAGTGGATAGACCTGGGCCCCACAAAAGATATGTTGAAGTCCTAACCCCCTACCTGTGAATGCAACTTTGAGAAACAGGGTCTCTGTAGATGTAATCAGGCTAAGATGAACTCATACTGCATTGGATAACTGGTGTCCTTATAAGAAGATGGAAATTTGGACTCAGCCAGACACGAGGAAAACACTCTGTGACAATGGAGGCAGAGGTTGGAGTGACTGATACAGCTGCAAGCCAAGCACTGAGGTCAACACCAGAAGCTGAGAGGGGGCAGGGGACGGTTTCTCCCTCAAAGTCCCTAATACGAAGCAACCCAGCCAGCGCCTTGATTTCAGTCTTCTGGCTTCTAGAACTGTGAGAGAATAAATTTCTGTTGTTTCAAGCTATCCAGATTGACATACATGGTTACGGCACCCCTGGGAAATCGACATACATGGTTACAGCAGCCCTAGGAAATTAATACAAGCACTAAATGTGTATAGCTTGGTAGAAATACTCATGAAAACCCAGACTGACCACAGCTGACTACTAGTTGCCAAGGCAGTGGCAAAATCCACAGTTCATTGTTTTTAGGAGAGGAAAGCACCCTGTCATAGTCTAGTCAGGGGTTGGTAACTATGGCCTGCAGACCAAACTCGGCCTCTACCTGCACTCCAACAATGGTTTTTTATGTTTTAAATGGTTAGGGATCAAAAAAAGAATAATATTTTATAATTAAGTGAAATTCAAGTTTCTGTGTCTGTGTCCTTAGTACTCAGTCATATACCACTTGTTTGCATATTTCTATGGCTACGTTTAGGGTGAATAAGAATTAAAAAATTAAAAAATGAGTGTGTTTAAGAGTTAAAAAAATCTCTCCTCTACTCTCTACTTTCACTTTTGAAAACTTGTGACTGCTGATTATTTTTCTGCATTTGAGATGTACATAAATCTTTTTGGAAGCTGAAAAAGTCTCTTGCCTGTTTTACAACCCAGCAATGTTTTCTCAAGGATCTGCAACCATCTTTTTGAAATGACGAGAGGACAGCAGCCTAACTTCTGCTGGTATTTGATGTTATGACTACGAAGCTATCGTAGAGACGTGAGTAGTCGTGTCTTTCTTTTGGATAAAGGCAATTAACTAACACAGGTGGACACCCCAATTACCAGGTGATTTTAGGATGAACAAAACATGCTGTCAAGTCCCCTTAGAGATTCAAGTTATTTATCTTAAGAATAAAATGAGTTTTTTTCTTCCTGGCTACATAAAAGATGAGATTTCCTTCTGTCTTTGCAATATATTTAGTGGGTTGCCTTGTGATGAGCATCACACTGGGTTTAATGCCTACTCAATAACAGAACTGTTTTCTTTTTCTTCTACTCTGTGGAGAGGTTTTCTGGGTTTGCAGATTTGGTTTTTGTTTTTGTTCTTGTTTTTTTAATTATATTTTCCCAACAATTCCCTTTGGTCCAAGGCAGAATCGAACAGTTGCAACAGAGATCATATAAATGGTCTAAAATATTTACTATCCGGTTCTTATGAAAAAAAAAAAAAGGTTACTGCTGACTCCTGGTCTAGGTGACTAGGTGTGTAAGCAAGCTACCTTGAAGAGCTATAATAAAATTTAGAGAGAGAAAATTGAAGTTCATATTGAGTTTAAAGTTTGAAGTCAGAGGAATTTGGGGTTTGTGCGGGATCTAAAAAAGGCAGTAGGGGCTGGGAACATGGAGAAAGTGTAGAGGAGGATGTGGATCCGAAATGGTTGCAAACTCAAATATGTGGAGGGCTGGATATTAAAGTAAATGAGTGCAGTGGGCCAAATAGAAATGTTAGAGAACGGAAGCCAGGAGCCAGCTGGTCCTGGCTCTACTTGGTCTGATGTGAGGAAGTAAACCAAGGAAGTGCTGGCAAACCGTACAATTGTTTTCTTAGAGGAGCCGGAAAGCTGAGGTTTAATATGAAAAGTCACAGTTAAAATGTTAACTTCGAATTCACATTCAAAAGCAGGTCTCAGGGCAGGTGTGAGGTTGGTGGCCACCAACTTCTACCCTCTGACCTAGAGAGTTAACCTCTCCATGTTACCAGGGAATGAGGAAATGCTTCAGACAGGAAATGGCAGATAAATTTCTCAAAATACTTATGTGTGACATTGACTTGGGAGTTGGTTCCTACACTGTGATGCAATTAGTAGTAACCCTGCAGTGAATGTGTTAGTGATGATTTGAAGGACAGAAAGGAGGAGCAGGTGAAACAGGAGCCAGGAAGCAGGTTTTGACGTGGACTTTGGCTGGAAAAACGTAGTCCTCTGAAAAGACATGTATTGGAGAGGGCTCTGGACCTTCCTACAGTTCATTTGATGGGTACTTGAGTTATTTAATTTGGATATCAGTAAAAAATAATCCAAATAGGATAGAGAATTGGGTACTTGGAGTAATGAGTAGCATATAAGCCCTCAGTAAATTTTGGCTCCTAGCTATTGTTTTCTGCAATGTGTACAGAAAGAGATCCTTTGGCCAGGATACAACACCTACCAAGGAAGAAACAGAGGAAGTGCACCCGCTTTTCAGCTGTTTTAAAACTGCAAAATCTTAAAAACTCCTCTTATGAAGAAGTGGAGTCTAATTCTCCTCTCTCTAAATGTGGGCTGGCCTTAGGGACTTACTTCTAGTGAATAAAATGCTGGAGAAGTGACACTGATACCTTTTGAGGGCTAAGTCATAAAACATGAAGCTCTGCATTCTGTCTCTGTCTCAGTCTGTCTGTCTCTCTGTCTCTCCCTCTCTCTGTTTTCCCCTCTCTCTCTATGCCTTAGGAACTGAGTTGTTGTGTCAGAAGTCCAGCTACCCCGAAACTACTATTCTGGAAGACCATGTGCTGAGCCCACATAGTGACAGAGATGCCAGAGGAGCCCCGCTGCCTCAGCCCCTGCTGTTTGATTTGTCCCAGGCTAGGCACCAGACACATGTGAGTAAAACAGCTTCGAGATGACTCCAGCCTGACTACAAACACTCCAGAGAACTTCAGGGAGATTACCTAGATAAGCAAGCCAACCCCCAGAATCTTGAGAGATAGTAGTAATAAGTGATTGTTGTTTGATGCCACTAAATTTTGGGAAGGGTTGTTAAGCAGCAAACAATAACTAGAATGATGCACTCAGCTACCACTGTGGAGAATTTTTCAAAGTTAGGTTTATTGGCTGATGTAAAAGGATAACAATTTATACTGATATTTCTTTATCTTTGAGTCTTTATCTCACTGACAGATTATGGGATTTAGAAGCAGTTGATACTTAAGGTGGAGATTTTATACATATTAACTTGGGCATATGATTGACTTATGGAAACAGAATAGTATGTAGAATAACTCACAAGATTATTCATTCTCACTGATGATAGATGTAACACCCAAATACCCTGAATTTGAGACTGCAAGGCAGATGGACACTGCTTCTTTCTTCAAAAGGTGCTCTGGTTGGGCCATGAAAGACACATGGATTGAGCAGATGGCACTTGTGCCCAATCACTGATGCGTTAAAATGTCAGACCCAATTGTTATAGGCTGGCTTCTCCAGGGACCAGACTCTGACATGAAATGTAATGCACATGATGTTGTTACTGGAGAGTGCCCTTGGGGACTCCTAACACGATGTTATTATTGTACATGTAATTAAATCATATTTCTGTCTGATAGTCTACATGTGTAAATTGTAGTTCTCGATTAGACTTCTTTCTCAATGAAAGCCAGAAATAGTCATATTTACTTATAAAAAAATGAATGAATGCTTTGTGGTTAATATAGAAGTCGAAGGATAGATATTAAAGACTAATTATGGAAAGGGCTATATTCACTATCAGCCATTTCTATAGACCTGATACAATCTGGTATCGAGAATCTGGAATTAAGAATCCCAGTATATTTTCTAAGGAGCCCCAGAGAGAAGTCTTCACCTCACTGCTCCTCATACCCCTTCCCCACCCTCCATCCCAGACAAAGGGTAAGATGAAGTTCAAGCAGTACTAAGTAGAAATATTATAACATTAGATGTTTATATCTAAATACCATAATAAAATAAAATAAAATGTAACAGCATAATTGGAACTTGAGTCAGGCACTATACAATGCTCTTTATATGTTTATCTTTTTATCTTATAAAATTCATTCCTGGTAAGTAATTTTACAGCTATTTTTTAAAGATGAGAAAACTAAGCTTTATAGATTTTGGTTAATTTGCCCAGAATTAGTCTTGAACCCAAGTCTGTCCGACCCTGACCTTAACCATCATATTCTTCTAACTCCCAAATACTCCCCAATTTGGGAACAACTGCAAAAGCTATCCTAGTCCCAGAGGTCTTCATAGCATCCTTTGAGGCTTCATTTCAATTGTATTGCGGGTCAGTCTCTCCCTGCACCCAGATCGACCTTCTTCAATTCTTTACAGGGATATCTTACTAGCTTGCTCCTGAATATACCTCTGCACTCAATTCTCTGTCTCAGAGGTTGCTTCCAAGGAGAGGCAATGAAGACATCTCGTTTTCATATTTCAGTTTGCTATACTAAATGAAATAAATATCAAACAATTATTATAAATTAATACATTTATAAATGATGGGAAATGAAATAACAATCTTGTTAACATGTTCAGGAAAAAAGTTCTTTGTACTACTCTTGCAACTTTTCAGTAAAAATTATTTCGAAGTAAAAATTATCTTTAAGATTAAAGATGTGTTCCAACTCAGAATGAGAACGTTCACCATCCATAAACTCTTGCAAAGAAAATTGCAAAGGATAAGTATCTACTTTAGATACTTTAGAAGAAAATTAAATGAAGAAAGGAGACGGTTTGAAAACAAAGAAATTGTTAAATATGTTGTCAAGTCTAAAGAAATATTGACCAGTTTTTAAAAGACTAAATTTTTAAAAAACAGCAATAGCAAAAGAATAGAAAGATAAAAATAAATTTTTCTTAGGTCTTATGTTGTTTGAGAAGATGTGTTGCTTACCTTCAGACGTCGTTAAGTCTAAGATCTGCAAAAGTGTAGATATAGAATTTTTAAATTCAAATCAAACAGAAAGTGTAAGAGAGAAGGAAGAAAAACTATTAACCTAAGAAAAATGAACAAGTAAAAACATACTTAACTTAAAAACTCACAAAACTAAATGGTGGGAATAAGTCCGACTATATTGGTCATTTATAATGTCTATACATTTATATTTACCAATCAAAAGAGATTATATTAAAAGTAAGCTAGCCATATTCTATTAACAAGAGGCATAACTAAACTAAGGGCATAGATTGTTTGACAATAAAGTGATGAAAAAGTTATTCATGTATATTATACAGAATGCTTTCAGCTGTAGGCAAATGAATGCCTAGCTAAGAGGCCTAAACAACAAAAACACACTGACTCGCTTAATAAGAAATCTGGAGATAGGTGGTTCTAGGACTGGTTACACAGCTCAATGGTGATGTCGAGGACCCAGGCTCTATCTACCTTTCCAATCCGCCATTTTCAGTGTTTCTTAGCTATTAGCCTTCCTGGTTTCAAAATGACTGCAGTTTCTACCATCATCACTTCTCACTTGATAACATTCCTCAAAAAGGGAGGGAAAAAGGATTTCTCCCTAAGTGTCTCTATTTATGGAGGAAAAAGTATTTTCTAGGACCAGATGGCAGACTTCCTTTTATATTTCTTTGCCTAGAACTACAGCACATGGCCATCCTTAAACCAATCCATCTGAAGAGAATGAGATGACTAAAACTGGCTTAGCCCAGCCATGAGTCAAGAAAGGATCTGAAAGGGCACCTAAGCACTTTTGCTGCTCAGATCTAAACAAAACTAAAGCTCTCCTAACAAGGAAGGAGAGACTGCCTTTGAGTAAGTAACCAACTTCCTCAAAGTGTCTATCACCTTTAGCAAAGCACTAACCAAACTAAAGTGCTTATAGCGATATTGATACAAGACAAAGTGAACTTTAAGACAATAATTAATAAAGGAGAAGGAGTGGTACTAGCTAGTGACAAAAAGGAACAATTCACTTGGATGATATAAAAATGATGAACCTTAACACAGCCTTAAATTAAGCAAAAGCAGAAAAAAAAAGATAAGCAAACAAGTGGTAAAATTACCATAGTTCCCCTTTATCCATGGTTTTTCTTTCCAAAGTAAATTTCAGTTACCTGTGCTCAGCCAATGACATCATCATGGCTCGATGATCCAGGATCACCAGAAGCAGATAATTTCCCTCCTGATGTATCCTCAGGAAGTTGATAGTAGGCTAGAGCTACATCACAATGCCTACATCATTTGCCTCACTGCATCTCATCACTCAGGTATTTTATCATCCCATCTCATCACAAGAAGAAGGGTGAGTACAGCGCAATAAAATATTTGAGACAGAGAGACCACATTCACATAACCTTTATTACAGTATATTATAATCATTCTATTTTATTATTAGTTATTATTGTTAATCTCTTATTGTACCTAGTTTATAAATTAGACTTTATCTTGGGTATGTATATATAGGAAAAACACAGTATGTATAAGGTTCTGTACTGTCTGCAGTTACAGGCATCCACTGGGAGGTCTTGGAATGTATCTCCAAAGGAAAGGGGGGACGACTGTACAAAGAGACTCTATTTGCCCACACCCTCACTACTGCGGGTTCATTATTTGGACTACCTAAATATGATATAATTAACTCGGCCTGGAGGTGGACCTGGACTCAAATGTAGGAGACGGAAATATCTGCCATGAGGAAACTGTAGGTAGAAAATATGAGGCAAAGGCAAAGCCAGCGAGGGACACTGCTATGACCTGTCAACAGATCCAGAAGCTGGGGTTTGGGTTTATAATCCTGAAGAAGGGACCTGAGCAAAGCCTCACTATGCACCTATAGCATAGTGTTATGTTGAGATCTAGAGCAAGAATGCCTGGGTGTGTAACCCATCTTGACCATTCACTAGCTGTGTGACCTTGGGCAAGATATTTAACCATTTTGTGCCTCAATTTCCTCAGTACAATGGAGATAATATTAATTTTTGTATGTTTTCAAGGCTATTAATTATTACACGTTAGGTTTTTTGTTTGTTTCTTTGTTTCTTTGTTTGTTTACTTTTTACTACATTCATCCTCATTTTATGATTTTCCAGGACATTTACTTCTTTCAGGGTAGATTTCTCCAAAGTAATGAATAGATCAATGAATGTTTGTCTGGTGACTAATTGGCTGTAGGAATGAAGGAAAGCGATAAACTCTAAACCCTATTTGACGGGGAGAATGTGAGCGCAACAACAGCACTAAGGTGTGTAGGGGAGTGTACTGACTGCTCTGTCTGATAATGCTACCCCTGCTGATGAAGAGCATCGCTTTGTGCCGGAGCCGGCTCACACCTGCTCACCAGAGATGGTTGTTACATTTTCAGAAATTTTGTAAGCCAGTTCTTAATCACCATTATTTAGAATTACGTTATATAAATAACGCATATATAATAAAATAGATTCTATTTTTAAAAAATAAATAGTGAAAATTCATCACTTCCAATTACCACATTTTACTATTATCTGTACTCTTGAGTTATTGCTGTGTATTGTATTTGTTTGGAAGGAGTATTTTGTAAGGGTGTGCTACTGGTCTGCATTCAGTGATATCACACTGGGAACTTAATGTCCCCCATGGTGGGAATATTAACACCATGAAACTGGCAAAACACTACAAATTAGGGCTTGATTTAGTGTTCTGATTGTCTAGACTTAAGAAAGTGATGAACAATATGTTAATAAGGCAGATTAAATTTAAAAGTGTGTCACGTCTGTAGCCATTACATTGTAAAGACCACAAGCAATTGCAGAAATATTCTTCCAGTATGTGAAAACCATCTTCCAATTCAGAGGATTAGCTCACATCACTGACAAATAAGAGAAGTTCTGACATATGTCTTTATTGTCTCATTTCCATCTCACTGATGAATGTAAACAAAACTATCAATGAACATTTGTGTCAGAATGACACTCAGTTGTTAATTGCAACCATAGGTTGGCTACAAATGTGAGTTGGGCAAAAGTATTTGAAACTTGTTGTGAGAATCAGTTTGAAATTGTGTAGTCGATTGTGTAGTCGATTATTTGTAAATTATGTTCTTTATATCCATAAAATTTATAATGAACAAAGACATCTATGAAAACTATTAATTCTAAAAAGGTGGGTTTTACTATTTAATAGCACATCACAGTGGCGATTATGCAGGGCATAGTATGAAAATGAAATATTGTATGTTTTTCATTTTTAATATTATCTAGATTGTACACTGAAAGTTAGTGCTTGTCTTGAGACATACGCATGTGTGTCTGATTTAATGGTTGCCTATTGGATGACCAGGAAGGATCTTTACTCTGCTTTACTCTTCATCGCACACAAACCTGGAAAGATCCAGTCTATTTTGGACACTTTACAAAATCCTCCCTCTACTTCCCACCCAATGGTAGTATTAGTAAACCTAAATGGCTCCTATTTCGGAAAATGTACCATTAGGGTTGGCAGTACCAGCAGAGTGAGAGGTATTAGAGACTTTTCTCTGTGGAGGTTTGAGACGAAGCTCCCAACAGGGACCCGAGCACATGGGTCAAGTGTGTGTTCATCAGGTGACTCCCTCTGAGGACTGAACTTGGAGTGGTAACAGAGGGTGGGTGCCTTGCCCCACTTCTTCTGAGGTCACATCCTATTTTTGAGGGGTGATCCAGGAGTTTCAGGGACAAACTGAGATATAGAAGTGGGCATAAGGTGCTCACAACTGGCTAGACTAATGGGAAAAGCCAGCCTTTGCCTAAATATGCACTACAATGGGAAGAATGTAAAGGTTTTGTAGAGAAGTTTGTAGAAAATCTTGTTAGAAGCTGAAAGAAGCCTGATGCTAGAAGTTTGCATAGAAGTTTCATGAGAAGCTAAAAGGGGAAATGTAGCTAAATCAGACAAAGGGAAGTGCAAAACACATGTGGGTTGTATTAAGATCAGCTGTGCCTATGAGGAGGCAAGGGAGCCTAGAAAAAGGCATGTGAACATGGCCATTTCTATGCTGAAGGGCCACCATCCCAGGCCCAGGGAGGACACTTACCTTCTTAGAAGAAGATAAGTTGCAGGAGGGAGACACCCATTGGACATAGAGAATTGAGAGAGAATGAGCACATTGTGGGAGAGGGGAGGGTACATGTTCAACAATGAATAGGATCGAAACAACTTAGAAGACAAAGTACTTCGGAGGCTGATGATGGTCCACAATTTGCTTCCCGTAGAACTTTCTTTCCTTGGCTTTCAAGACCTGCCATCCTGATCCCTGATAGCGTTCCTCCAGTCCACTCAGGGGTGATGAGCAGACCTTGAGTGGCAAGGCACATTGCTGATCATTAAATAAATCCTTGAAAGAAAAACAGAAATGGCCGGCTAAGACTTTTATAAATAAAGGGTCTCTGTTTTACCAATTTTATTTCTTGCAAAATGATGATGTGAGGAAAAAGATAAACTGTTTGCCCAGTTCTGGACTCCCAAACTCTGGGGAGAGACGGATGCTGATTTTAGCTGTGTTTTGGGGTGGGATACCTTTTGGGCAAACAGTCACTACCCTGTGTCTGAGAGCTATGACTGGCCCTCTGTGTCCTCCCCACTTCCTTGACCAGGGACCAAGGTGGTTTGGACTGAATGATGAGCGCCATCTGCAGGTAGAAAACTGGAGACAGGAGAAAGTATCAGAACACTGTTCAGCATCATTATGGATCAGAAATAAAAGCCCACTAAACTCTCTTTGGCCCATCTCTGGTTTGTTTCATCCTTAAATTTAGGTTCATTGTCATTAAGAGACAACATGTCAGGTCCAGCTCTGCAGGGGTAAGCAGCTCTAATTTGGGCAGAGTCTAAGAGACCTGACCACCTCCTTCACAGAGAAAACAGAGTCCATCTGTGGAGAACTCCATACTCTCTCATCAAGTCACTCAGAATTACCACATCTGTACTCCATCTCTGCCTTGTTCCTGGTGCAGTGGGAAACGTGTTCCCCTCCTAAGGTGAATGCCTCTAGAATCTCCTCCACCTTCTCCCAGAACTGGTGTCTTCACCCTTCCCTTCACTTCTATCTCTCACGATTAAACATGCCTAGGACTCTTCTTTCTTAAAATATTTAAAAGGCCAGAAAAGAAGCATAACAACTGTCTGATCCTATAATCCAATAAGCTGCTGCCTAAATCTTTCTTCCCCTTCACAGTCACACTTCTGCAAAGAGCTGGCGGTGCTTGCTGCCTCCACTTCCTTCCCTTTCTTTCAGTCTTCCACCCATCGCCATCTCCGTCTCATGCCCCCTCACTAGGAGACAGTGCCAGGTCCCCTAGTAGAGTAAGAGATACTTCTCTCACCTGACGCATTAGAAGTGTTGAATGATAATCTCTCCTTCTCACTCTTTTATTATGGGTCAAGGATACACACATTCCTTAGCCTCTCTCCTACATTTCTGGCTTCTCTTTGGCGCTCCCATCTGGTGGATGTCTCTATTATGTGGCCTGATGCTCAGGCCAACTGTGGATGACCATGGAGTATCTCTGAGCATCTTTTCTGGCTTCCCACATCCTTCAGCAAGTCCTCAGTGTTGCGGTCACTATTCTGACAATTAACTGATTGTTGAAAGAAGTTCCCCAATGGGCCCCAAACAGTCTAAAGACAGTTTGATGAGCCTTTATATTTTCTTGTAAAATGTCGCCCTGTGGCAAAAAGAAAACCGTGTGCTTTTACGAGGTCTTGTGACCGGAAGCTGCTGATTTCACCTGCGGCCCCGTGAGTGGCACATGAGTCCTGAGCTTAGTTAGGAACCGGTGCACGCAAACGGACAGAGGGGCCAGATGTCTGAGGATGGCCAGCCTTCGCTATGGGCTCCAGATGATGGGGAAGATTAGGGGTGAACTAATCAAATCCTGGCCTGCTGTTTACAGTCAAAGGTAGAATTTAGTGGCTGGGCGTTTACCTGGAAACGAAAGCGAAAAATCAAAATTAACCGCCCGGATTTGCGGAGGAACCGGCAAGCCAGGCTAGAAGAGCAGAGCTGAGGATGGCTGAGCCCGGCTTCTTCCCGCTGCTGGTCGAGGCGTCCTGGGGCTCCGACCCCCCGAAGAACTTGAGCGCCGTTGCAGATGTACTTCCAGAGCCCAAAGAGATCGGGAGGCGGGGAGTGCGAGGTTCGCCAGGAGCCGGGGCACCCGGCCCGTTTCCTGGTGCTCTTCCGGGAGAACGGTGAGGGGCGCCCGGGGGGGGGTGACAGGGGACAAGCCGGCTCTTTCCCCAGGGGACACTTGGACGGGGGGCACGCAGCGGGAGAATCCGCCCGGCCCCAGAAGCAGCAGCATCTGGGGAGAGAAGGGCGTGTTGCAGAATGGAACAGAGTGCGGGGCACCGGGGGAGGCGGAGCGTCGCGGTCGCCCCTCGCCCCCCCCCGGCCTGCGCTTCGGAGCCCGCTCAGGTGCTGCCTGCAGGTAGCGGCAGAACCCGGCAAGGCAGAACACAAAGGCGCTGACTGATAGGATAGCAAGTCACGCACCTGTTTCCAAGGCTGCGCAGTGTGTTCATGGCAGAGTTGCCATTCCATTTTTGTCTTCTACCCGTAAAAGCAGCAGTTTGAGAGCTCTAACGGTTTATGAGAACAGGATTTTATGGGAAGAGAAAGTTTCCAGGAACAGTCACATCCTGACTCCTGAGGCTGAATTCCGTACCTGATAGGGCAGAGACCCGGGAGGGCTCTTCAGATGCGGGCATGCGGCAGGAGTAAGCGCTGGGGCCAGGAGAGCACAAGGCATCTTCAGGGACCCGGCAGGGCGGCTTGGCTAGCTGGGGATCTGGAACATGTGGCTCTGGGACTTTTGTAAGGTTACAGCGGGGGTCTCTTATAGTTTAAAATGTGTAGGCTTTCTGTTCTGAAACCTCCTTTTTTGTGTGAAGAGGTGAGGAGGAAAGTTGAATTGAGTTGATAGAGGGTCTTGTGTGACTTAATAAGTTTGAACTTTACCCCACCGGTAGTTAGGGGAAACATGTCCAAATTACTTTGGGGAGATAAATTTGGTTGAAAATAAACATTGATTTCTGTCAGGAGAGACTATGAAAATGAGACTTTTGAAGAGATTCATGCAGTGTTCATGAGGACGTGAGTCCTTTTGCAATTAAAGTCAATGTGGGATAGAAGATATCCCTATTCCTGTACTGTTCTGGATTTGGTAACTGGTTCTATGGGAATGGCCAATGCTCCATTTGAAATGGAAAGGGAGGGAAACCCCCTTTTATTTCTGTTAATTTTTAGGCGGTGAAGGAAAGGGGTTAAACAATATAAGGAATCATGGGGATTTCCCTGGGAGGCATGGAGATTCCCAGTGCTTCTGGGGTCACCTGGGAGAGTGGCAGAGACACTACCTAAAATCACATCGTCTGCACGAAATAGAGTTATTGGAGGGGGACGGCAGCGTGCTGTTGGTCCACACTCAGTTTTGAAGTCTGCAGGTACCTCTTCCCTCAGTTTCAAGGTTGCCCTCCGACTGGATTGAATGTGTTTTGGAGTTTCCCAAGTTGCAGGAGGGAATTTCCCTTCCCACAGCCAGTTAGTTGAGCAAGGGAGTTCTCCCTTGTCCAGCTTGCTGTTGCCATTTAAGAAAGGGGGAGGACAAATTCCCGCCAAATATCTGCTTGGTTAAGACACCCACCTGGCTCTGTGCTGGGAGACCTGCTGCTCCCAGAGCGTGCACTGTCTCCACTGGAACCTCATAGGAAAGGATGTAGACAACCCATGATCCTGCCTGTCTATGGGTTCGGAGAAGCATTTGGGCCAGAGGGGAAGCAAGGAGGCTTCCAAGGCCCTGAGAGCAATTGAGGTGCTCTAGGCGTGGATCTAGAAAGGAGAGATGAAACCCAGAGAGAGAGGGGTGCACAGATCAATGTGAAGGAAGGGAAGCGGACCGGGACAGGAGACTTGCTTGGCTCAGGGTCTTTATAAATCAAAGTACCAAGTTTTCTAAGGATTAGTCTCACCAAGGAATGCTGAGAAGGGAAGCTGTGCAATATTAAGTCATTTCCTCAAGGGATGTTACTACTTTAGTTCCAACTATTAACATCAGCCTGGGCTTGGCACTTAGGGACCCGTCTTTCTTCTTCAGCATCCCGTTATCCTTAGGAGTAGTTCTCAAATTGGGGCCACAAACCCCCTGCATCCTGACTCATAGCAGGTTAAACAGACACAGCCCCAGATGGTCACATACACTCAGCAGCCCTGAGTGTGGCTGGGTGGGAATCTGCACGTTGAACCAGCACCCCAGGTGGCCCTGGTGTGCTGAAGTTTGGGAATCCCTGTTGTTTGTTGATGACCCTGAATGAACAAAAAGGGAAACGATTATAGAAAATACAAACAGCATAAAAATACAACCAGCACAATATGTGATGTTGTGATGATAACATGATTCTGTTCTAGCCCTCAGAGCAGAACAGTCTCCTGCCAGGCTTCTTTCTTCACGTCTCCCAGCCCATGACCCCCTTCCCCACCCCCAGGCTGCTCCAATGGGCCCTTCGTGTTACCCTAGGTAAGGACATCTCAAACTTATGCAGCTCAAGACCTTTTATGGCCAAAGTTCTTGCAGGAGTGGAAAGTCCCTATTCAGTTTCAGTTTCCTACCGGAACAACCATTCTCTCAGCGAGCTGTCAGAAGTTTGCTAACAAGGACTGACCCGCCTTAGCAGTCCTAGGGCAGGAGTTCTGCAGAAATACCCTCTCTCTCCACACCAGGACGTGGCTTCAGCTGGTACAGGCCATAATGTAACACGATTTAGTCATATAATTCCCGTGATAAGAACAAGCCCATCAGGATTTCTCTGTAGAAATTACTGTATAGCATAGGAACTATTTAGAAGCTATATTTTACTTTTATATAGTTTATCAAATTTCTGAAAACTTTAGTATAAAATAACTCAGAAGATTAAACCCCATTCCTGATGTGTATTTATGCCCTTTCTGGTCATAATTTGGCTCCTGATTATTGTCCGCCTCTTTTCAGTAAGGGATCCCATCTTCTATTTAAATAAAAGTAAATGTGGTTGGTCTGAGGTTGGTGCAGATGGGAGATGGTCCACATGGGTCAGGGTGGCGGGACATCAGAGTGGACCCTCATTTTCCAGCCAGATTCACGTTCTTCTTGTTGGGGAACACTTACTGATCCTGGTACCATCTGCTTTCGTGATATTGCACACATATTGCACACGAACGAGACTGGCACACTTCGATACCTGGATAGGATTTTATGGAAGTCTGGGGACTAATAAAAGGAATTCATCACAGAAGTCCATGAGTCTGGACAACTTGGCTTATAACACTTTGCTTCCTCTCCGGCTTCAGGGGTCTTATCCTGTCCTCGCTCTAGTTAAGGCAGCCCCTTAGGAGTACATGTGAAAATATCTGCCCGCCCATAAAGGGTGAAACTAAGGGTCTGGCATTTCTTCTCGTATTGTTTCCGAGGTCTGTTTCATCAAGTTGGCATCTAGATGAGCCTCACTTCCCCCACCCCTTCATAGATGGTTCAAGTGGAAAAGCTATTCAAGCTCCTTGTTTTGAAAGATTGCTACCTATATCCTGGGCCTCATCAGGCCAACATTATCAGAGTACACTATAGCAGAGCTGTGCCTGTGAACAGTACAGCACTTTCAACGGTTCCCTTCATGCTTCCTGGACACGCCTACTTGTCAAAACTCACACATTCTCAGTTGTTCTTGTTTCCCCTTTCTCTTTCTGGCTGGTCTTTCTTATCATTATAACTTAATTTACATAGCTTTTGTGGTGGTTATAAAATTCATTCACAGACACTAGTTTGAATGAGGTAAGAGACTTAAGAGTAGTTAAGGTATTTCCTGAATATGGCTCATCTGTTCATGGCAGAGTGGAATTTGAATCCAGGTTTTTGAACACTCCTGTCCACTGTTTTTTCACCGCAGCCCAAGTGCCTGATGTGTTAATTTTTGAAAAATCTCTCCCATCCCTTCTTGTCTACTCCTTTTACTAATGAATGGGAATCTCTTCTGTTCACAGGTCAAAGAATTGATCGAAACAATTTTTTATAATAATCTTTTTAACTAAGTTCCTGGCCCTTCTGCTCCTGGTCACCTATGTTACCATCCTAAAAGATGGCTTTTATTATGCTATGCCCCAGCAGCCAGTCTTCACTGGCTCACCATGAGGGATGCTTTAATTACTTCCCTTTACTGTAGAATAAATATTGCTTCCTTTCTGCGTGCCCACTGAGCATCAGGTACTGTATTAAATTCTTCATTTTAATCCAACTTACACCTACATAAGACAGTTTTTATTAATTACTTATTAATATACAAGAAGACTGAGGTTTTTGAATATGCTTAAGGTAAAAAAAAATAGTTTAAAGATGTAATTCAAATCCAATTCTGCTTGTCAAACTTTTCCTCTTTTTGCCACACACGTCTTGGGAAACTGACTCAGCCATTGATTGATGATGACAAACCTATCGAAATCATGGAATAATATATGTGAATAAAGATTTCTTAATGGTTGGCTATTTATATATTAATATATTTATATTTATTTCAGTTCTGCAGAAAGTTCTGGAGAGAGAGAACCATGAGTTAGTATTACCAGGAAAAGGAACATTTAAGTTAACTGTCCGGTTGCCCACGGCCCCAGATGATGTTCAGGATGCCTCTGAGGGGGAAAGTCCAAGAAAAGTAAGTAACAGAGTGAGTAAAAGGGAAGTAGGGTGTTTTCTCAAGGTGTGTGGGATGGGAAGCACAATGAGGAAAACCTAGTGGAGTGAGAAGTACAAATCGGTCAGGAGTGAGAAAAGCCACTTACAGATGTGGAGGAAGTGAGAGTGGTGGTAGAGCCGGCATGGAATAGTAGGCGGCAGTTCCGTTTGATTTAGACACTTGCAAAAGTCAAGATATGGGAATTATAATAAGGGTGTTTTGAGATGTAAAGTTTGAGGTCTGTTCATCCTGGGTGCTCTTAACCTGGAACTTGCTGTACTTGTTTTATTTCTACATTGTTTTGTGGGGACAGTGATCCATATCGCATGTGCCAAGTATTTCCTCGGTATAAAATGGCACAGTGATAGCATCTATCTCATTCGATTGTTGGATTGCTGTGAGATTTAGATAGGCAGCCTCTGTAAAGCAAATGGCAAGGGGTTATTCATAGGAAACAATAAATGTTAAATGAGAAAAAAATGTAGGTCTTACCCCATATTCCAGACACTTGGTGTCCATTGGAGTTTCCATTATTTGTGAGTCCCTTTTATCAATGGTTTTTGTGCCACTACACAGGAGGTCCATTCAACAGCATCGTTGCCAGAGCTTTTCATCATAGTTTCTTTGACCCTACATCTCAAAGCTGTTCCCAGGCACATTTTCTTAATGTAAAGAATTTATTAGTAATTTATTAATGCTACTTTATTCTTTGGATTTCAGAAATCTAAGACCAAAGAAAATGCCAAAGAACCAGGTAAGGTCTCAATTGAGATGACTGGCCTTCACCAGGCAGTTTTGCTTTTGTTAAAGATGGCACTTGTAAACATCATCCTTATTTTCTTGACTTCACAAGGCAGGGAATGCTCAGCTTGGAGATGCCTTGGACAGCATCATGTACATACGCTCAGCGAGCTTTGCAGAGGGCAAACACTGGGAATGCCCCTTTGCTATAAGGGCTCAGGTCAGAAAGCTCTTGACATGGTACCAAGACATGGTAAGGACTCAGTAAAGGAATCTATTTTTATTTCAAATTTATGATTATTTTTTATAAAGGTACAACTAAATGGACTTGCTTTTGTTCATTGATCAAACAGTTGGACACCTGCCGTATGCCCTTGTCTAGGTGCAGTAGGTACAGAGATAAATAATTCTTGGTTCTTGCTTTTGAGAAATTCATATGGGGAAGGGAGGAAACCCATGTGTAAATGAATAATGAAGATGCAAGAGGAGAAGCTGCCGTCTTCAGCTGTGAACAGCAGGCCATGGAGAATGGGAAGGAAGGAAACCCAAACGAAGTGGCTTGGTTTTGCACTGCCTACTCCCCTCTATGAAGTATATGCTTCAGTAGTGCTAGTCTATCAGGTCCCAAATACACTGTGTTGTTTCATGCCATTGCTGTTCTTTCTGCCTGAAATATTTTCTCCCCTTATCTCTCTGGTTAAACTCCTCTTCATCCTTCAAATCTCAGGTCAGTGACTACTTACTCTGGGAATCCTTGTCTAAGTGCCAATAGGCCACTTGTTTGCTTTTAAGACATCCTCCCTCCTGGGCAGTGAATGTTCAAGAACTTGTTATATTCGTCACTCTATCCTCAGCTCTTAGCACAGTGCCCGGTATATTGTGGGCCCGCAATCAATATTTATTTATTTGAAAGAGATAATTGAGCTGAGTCTTGAAGGAGGAATAGAATCAGGATAAAAATTGGAGAAGGGCACTTCAGGCACAGAAAATTATATACATATAGATAGATAGATATAGATAGATAGATAGATAGATAGAGTATAGATATAGATATAGATATAGATATAGATATAGATATAGTTATGTACAAAAGCAAAAGAGAGTGGGTTTCAAAATGAACACTAGTTTTTTGTTTTTTTTTTTCTGGTACTACATAAAATAAAATAAATGACAAAGATTAACCAGAGATGATATTTGGAAATTAGTTTGGAGTCAAATAGCCAAGGGCATTGTAAGCCCAGCAAAGAGAGTGGACTCATGCCTGCAGTTAATGGGGAGCCATTCAAGGACTTGAGGGAGCAGTAAACTGAGGATATTTGTGTTGTAGAGAAAGAACTCAGGTGGCGATGTCAAGGAGGGTTGGAGAGGGTTGTGAGCAAAGGAGGGACACAGCTCAGTGGTGTAACCCAGGTAAGATATTCATATATGCATCATTGTTCAGAGACGGGAAGTTTTTAGATGCCAGTTCTCATTTAGGGATTAAAATCTCGCATCTAGCTCCACCCTTTATCTCAATATTCAGACAGTTTCTTCTGTATAATGTAAAAATATAAACATAATTTTCTGATTGATTAATTGATTTTGGTTTGGAGATCCCATGAAATTTGTTGATGTTTGTGCTACGCACCATTTAGTGAAGCACCTTCAACTTTCTACAAGAATTCTGGGGAGACGAAAACAATCAGGGTCGAAAACCTGCCGCCTGGTGTTGATGACAATAATCTGAAATGTTTTTTTGAAAATCCTCAACATGGAGGGGGAAAGTTACCAGTGTCGAATGTTTTCCTGAAGAGAGTTCAGCTTGAATTTTTTGACAGAAAAGGTAATATCTATTAGCCTGATTTTGTAAACCTGGCATAATCAAAACAACTTTATCAGATCTTAACAATTGTCAATTGAATTCCACTGTATTTTCTTTTTTATTCATATATTTCACTGGTAATCCAATTAGTAATTGAGTTCCTCTGAAATATGATGTTTAATGAGTCCAGTGATTCAGATTTTAGAAAAGGAATGTTAAATTTTTGAAAGATATAAGGAGATTCTCTCACGAGTCTCTACCTATGATGAACTGACAAGTATATAATTCTCAGAATCCTGGAAATACTGTATTAAAAAAAAGATGATCTGCGTTTTACCTGTACTTGGTATAGAAATTCCCTAATTAATTTCGATGAGGTTAGATAAAGAAACACTCAGAAACATGTACAGTTCCTATAAAATCAACGCTTTCCCTTTCACCTGTCAATGTCATTCAGAAATTAAAGGGTGATTTCACATTATCAGTGATGCCTGCAGGGTTGTTCTTTGCTTGACCTGTGAACCAGTCTAGCTGAACTTTAGGGAAACACTTTGAGGGTTTTAGAGACGTAGATTTCCAGCTGTCTGAGGCTCGTACAAAGTCAGCCTGGAGAGTTCATTGATGTTCAGAGGTCAGGCTAAGAAGTAGGAATTGGAGTGCCAGACTTCTTAGGGAAAGAAAGAACACAGTGCTTGGGATTAACTGGGGGATTCCCCATGAACAAAAGGGCACTTTCAAAGGTTCCATTTCACCTGACCTCTTTGCACCATCTGATTATGTTGACCAGACCTCTTCCTCTAGCCTCACTCATTTCCATGTTCTCCACAGTCTGAGATACACTGATTTTCCCTTTCTCTGTGTCTGGTTGTTCCTTCTTACAATTGTGATTTACATAGCTCTGCAGGGTGCTACAAAGTATATTCACAGGCACTGCTTTATGAGCATTGCTATTACTGTAATCCCTATTTTACAAATGAAGAAAGGTTAAATAACTTGACCAAAGTTACACAGCTAATAAATGACAGAACAAAGATTTGAACTTGGGTAGTCTGGCTCATAATCTATGTTGTTAATTTCTCTACTTTTCCCCAATGTCCTGTTCACCTACGACATTAATTTTTCTTGTAGGATATTTCATTGCTTACAGTGGTTGCCAATACTGAGGCAAACTGTAGATAAAGCTGTATTAAGAAGAGAATCTATTTAGCAATATTGTATTTTATGTAGATTATTTGAGAGGAATGATAGCACTTCCCTCTCAAACTACTTAGTTCAGTTTAAGAAAATCTTAATAAGGCTAGTCTTATTAAATATCCATTGCAGGTGAGTTGTGTTTTCTCTTTTGGTTTGGTTTGGTTTGTTTTTGCTGTGTTTTCTGCCACAGTATCTCACTGAATCCCCATGCTAACCAGCATGGTTAGATATAGTTACTCTTTCTTTACAGAGAGGAAGCGGGATGGAGAATTTAAGGCACATTAGGGTGACATCTGTGATGGTTCTTAGGTCAGATAGGCCCAAATTCCAATCCTGCTTTGGTGCTTACTAGCTTTGTAATCTAGCAAGTTCCTTTAACTCACAAAAGCGTCTTTTCTCTCCTCTGTAAAACAGAGTTCACATTACTACTTACCTGAGAAAATGTTGTGAGAATTAAATGAGATTATACCTGCAAAGCACTTGGCATGTGGTGGGTGCAGTACATTGGGTCACTGGTGCCGCCCAGGCTCAGAACCTAGGGGGCCATTTTGGGAAGTTGAAACTATGTGTCTAACTTCGAAGGCCGTGTTTATTATGTCTTGCTCAAGGCCTAAGAGCCAATCATGCACAGGTGAAGTTATTTTTAACATCTTTCCAAAGGATGCTATTTTAATCCAAGTTGTTATTGAAATTCATTCTGATTTCTTTCCTTCTTAGACTCCTTGCACCTGTCTAATAACTAGCACAAAATGAGGAGGGGCTTCAAGGAGAGGAGTATCCACCTCCCCAACACATACACGCAGACATGTATATATCCCACCCTAGGGACTGTCCCAGTAAAAGTGGCAGGAGGTACATTACAGCAGGGATGAGAGGTGCAGATTTACTGAATCAGAGTCTCTGGGCAGGGCTCTCTGATGACTATGAGATGACCTTGGGTTTAGAATCCCTGGTAAAGAGTCAAGAGCATTCAGACAAAGACTTGAATCTTAGCTAAAATACTTACAGCCTACAGGACACTGTTCAAGTTATCTAACTTTTCCTAGTCTAAGTCTTATCATTTGTAAATACAGATGATAATAATAGTGTCTCTATCTCAAAGGGTTGTTGTGAGGATTAAATTAATTTGATACATGTAAAGCACTTAGAATAGTGTCTGACACATGGTTAGCTATGAATATTCATTATTGTACTCCTCTCCCTAGAAGTATTAATGGAATCTAAGTCATCTATGAAGCCTGAAGTTGTCACGTGTACAAAAAGCAGCAAATAGCATGATTGTTAGATGTGCTTTGCTTTGAGCACCAAAATATTCTTTACACTGGGGCAAACATTTTCTCCATGCTTGTGAACAAAGTCCTATTTATTTCTTAATAGGAATGGTGATATATCAGTATTATCAGGAAAACAAAATAAAACAGAATTTTAACATAGAGTGATCTTGGCTACAAAGTAATGATTCCGTTAAACAAGGGATACCTATGCAGCGTAATACATGTCAGCTTGTAGTTGAGAGTAGAGCTGGTTTTTCTCCCTCTTTTCATAAAATTAAATTTATTGGGATGACATTGGTTAATAAAGTTATATATGTTTCAAGTCTATCATCTGTATATTGCATTAGGTGTTCACTACCCAAAGTCAAATCTCTTTCTCTCACCATATATTTGACCCCTTTACCCTTTTCTACCTTCCTCCTCCTCCTTTTTCCTCTGGTAACTGCTAGACTGTTGTTTGTGTCTGTGAGTTTTTGTTTGTCTTGTCCATTTGTTGCTTTCAGTTTTGTATCCCACATCAGGTTCAGTTTGAAACTGAAATCATGTGGTTCCTGACTTTTTCTGTCTGACTTATTTAACTTTAACATGATATTCTCAAGATCCATTCGGGTTGTTGCCAGTGGCAGTATTTCATCTTTTCTTATGGCTGAGTAATATTCCATTGTATATAAGTACCACATTTTCTTTACCCAATCATCTATTTGAAGGGCACTTCAGTTGTTTCCATGTCTTGGCCTCCATGAATAATGCTGTAATGAACATCGGAGTGCATATCTTTACAGAGAAATGTTTTCAAATTGGAGGCAGATACCCAAACTAGTCTTAGTTTTTTGAGGAGCTGTCATGCTGTTTTCTGTAGTGTCTGCACCAGTTTGCACTCTTGCCCGCAGTATGTGAAGGTTAGAGCTGCTTTTTAATAACATGTTATGACATCAAAGTTCTATGGATATTAGGATTGTTTTCCCTCTCGAATAAGGAAGGTTTTCTTTTTCTTTTGAAACATATTACATTGGGATGACTTTATTTCTTTCCTTTTAAGTGTTAGGCACCATCATGACCAAGAAACACTACCTCAGCAATATGCCACTCTCAGTGTTCCCATACTATACCTCTCTGGGCACAGCCTTATATGGAAAAGAAAAGCCTCTGATCAAGCTTCCAGCACCATTTAGAGAATCTCTGGATCTTCCTTTATGGAAGTTCTTGCACAACAAGAATCACCTGATTGAAGAGATAAATGAAGAAATGAGACATTCTCACTGTGAATTAACGTGGTCCCAACTCAATGGTGAAGTTACCGTTAGACCTGCGGCCACTTTAGTCAATGAAGGAAGACTAAGAATCAAGAACTGGAAGAAAGATGCTTTGACAGCATTCTCTGGCATCAAGTCTAGATATAAAGTTATGCCATTTAAAGTGGATCCAATAGTGTGGGACACCATAAAAAACGATTTAGAAGATGACAGGATTTTGATTGAGTTTGATACACTTATGGGATTGTAACCTTAGTGGGGAAATCAGAGGATGTACAAAACATTGAGCCGAAAACCAAAGAATTAATAAAAAACATCACTGAAAAAATTAAAAGAGAAGAGCAAAGTGTGAAGGAGAAAGTGGCCGTCTCCCCAGAAAGGTATTCTCTTTTATGCCACAGCGGTATGCAGGAGCGTTTCCACACGGAGTGCCCAGAGGTGGAGATTTCTTATGATGAAGCCACTCAACACATGTGCCTCAAAGGACTCAGTGCAGATGTGTATAAATTAAAGTGAAATCCAGAGAAGTTTACACCATGGACCAGAAAAACATGGACTTCCTCCTGAGGTTTTCCAGTTTTTGCAACAGGTTGACTGTGCAGAATTCTCTAAGTCTCTTTTTATAGCACAGAAAATTCTTGCAGTTTATGACCTAAAGGGTACAACTGTTCTCTTAACCGGCTGTTCTTCTGAAGTCCTATTAAAAGCTGAAAAGCAAATGGTCAGTGCCTTAAATTTTAAGCGCATAGACATTGAGGACAGGGAATTTCTTAACAGCAGGAAATGGAAAGAGATCGCTCACAATCTGCATAGGAAACATAATTCTTCCTCAACGACTGTGTAATCAATGAGTTTATCTCAGAAACCACAGCTGAGGTCATCATCGCAGGCTGTACGAGAGAAGTAAATGACATCTACAGCTTCCTTTTTGACTTTGTGGAAAAAACATGAGAATTGAGAGTTGATGGAAGTAAAGCCTCCCTTAGTTATTGATTATTTGAAGGCAGAGAAGCTATTCTTGCAAAGGATGAAGAAGATAAATGTTATGTAAATTTCAATCCCATAATAAACAAAAAGGCATTTTACTAATTGGCTCAAAGACGGAAGTCTGGAGGGAATGAATATCTCACAAGCCTGGATTCAGTTTGTATTAAAAGAATCATATTGCTAAGCCAGGAGCCAGCCAGATCTTCCAGGATAAAGCAGGGTACTATAAAAGTCAGGTCAAACGGTTTTTTGGTTGTTTTATGCAACTACTGAAGAATGAAGGAAACGAGGAGGGAGGCGGCACTGGCGGGCAGAAGTGCTCCGCTCGGGTGGACTTGGCCCCTGGAGTCTCACTGATTGTACAGCTGGGTGACTTGACACGGTTTCCTGTCGAAGTGGTGGTGAATTCAGCAAACGAGGACCTCCGGCTGAGTGGTGGTCTCGCCGCAGCTCTTTCAAAGGCAGCTGGCCCTGAGCTCCAGGCCGACTGTGACAAGATAGTGAAGGAAAGAGGCAAGATCCTTCCTGGCCAAGCCACCATCTCAAGAGCAGGAAGGCTCCCATACCGCCATGTGATCCATGCAGTAGGGCCCAAGTGGAAGATGGATTATGCTCAGTCATGTATGCTCCTGTTAAAGAAGCCGTGGAACAAAGTCTCATTTTGGCTGAAAAACACCAATACCAATCCATTGCCATCCCCGCCATTAGCTCCGGGACCTTTGGCTTTCCCTTACTCCGGTGTGTGGAGGCCATCGTTTTGGCCATCAAAGAAAACTTCCAATGTCAGAGTGATGGACGCACCTTGAAAAAGGTTTACCTTGTGGATGCAGCTGAGAAGACTGTTGAGGCCTTTGCTGAAACTGTGAAATCTGTATTTAAAAACGCCCTGCCTGGTACTGCTTCCTTGCCCGGTTTACCAGTACCAGATCAGCCTGGCTTGAGAGAAGATGATGAAAACAGACGAGTGCTCCTGTGCCCAGGAGGCCTGAGGATCCTGTTGTTGAAAGCAGGTGTGCAGAATGCTACGGTGAGTGTCCCTATTTACAGAGCACCACCAAGGTGCTGGGACTCCAGTTAGTCTGTTGCCAACGAAAGATTAAATCGGGGGAGAATCAGAGGAGAGAATCCCGGGCCCTCCATCCTGGCCTGGAAACAGGTTTCTGTAGAAAATTGGGCTACTTCACCATAGTATATAGAGATAGAGATTGGACAGTTACATGTGGGAACTGGAAGTCTTTCAGGTCACTAGGTTTCCAGTAAATGTGAAATTCACAATAATACCTTTACAAGGCCCTCTGTACTTTTTTGGTGCTTACATTTGTCATATTTTGATGAATTGAAGGTTAATTGCCTGTCGAATTCTGATAGCAGATACAGAAAAATTAGAGCATAGGATGGGGACAGAGAACAGGAATCTTATCAGTGAAACTGAACCAGGATGAGAAAGGGGGCCCAAGACCAAGGGACCATCAGCCCCCAACACCAGTAAGAAAATGTGGGAAGGAAAGTAGAGAATGGACCTGGGAAGGTCTGGGTAATATGTGGGAACAATTTGTAGGTCTGCGGGTGGGGGGGGGGGGCTGTGTGACACATTTTAAAAATATGTATTTAACAACTTTTACACAAGCTCTAACTAATGGGAATAGCAGCCGGAAGCCCCTGCTGTGCTGGCTGTTTCTTCTTTAACAGGCCTGGGGATTGTGGACAGGCCTGGGTAGGGAATCCTAGGGAAGGCCATTTGCATACTTTCTTTGGAGAAATGTCTATTCAGACCCTTTGCCCACTTTTAAATCAGGTTACCTTTTTATTAGTGAATTTTAAGAGCTCTTTATATATCTGATACAGGTCCCTTACCAGATATATGATTTACAAATATTTTTCCCGTTATGTGGGTCTTCTCTTTATATAATAACTTAATAATAATTACAAGAATAATAGCTAACGTTGCTTATTTAGATGTACCAGGCACTATGCTAAGTGCTTGGCATGCATTTTCTCATTCATGCTATGAGTAGATTCCAGGATTATTATATTCTCATTCACAGCGGTAGAAATGAGACTTACAGGATTAAGTAATTTGCCCACAGCCCACAGCCAACAAACGGTAGAGCAAGGATTGGAATTTGTTCAGGGTCCCAACCATTGCAGTATTTCAAAACATTAAAATAATTTTATTTCTCATTTAACAAAAAACAGGAAATTTTGAGAGTGGTAATGGGAATGAGTTCCATTTCTCGTCCAGCTTGAGCACTGAATAGTAAGACATTGCTTTCATTCCTTTTGCTCCTGACGCCACAGTATCTACTGTGTGTTTGCTCCTTGGTGGCCCATGCAGGGCAACATTGAAAGTCATTGGGTCACATTCCATCTCCTCTCTTCAACTTGCATTGTAATGTAGCCAGTTAATCTGCTCACATTAACTATCCTGCTGAAAAGCTTCCGTACCTCCTCACTATCGGTCGGGAAGTCCAGCTGGCCGGCACTCGAGGCCCTCTGCAGAGTCTATCCCCAACATTTCCAGCCTCGCTTATGCCATTTTGCTGCAGAAGTTCTCTGTCAGATCAAACTAATCTGCTCATGGCTCACAACCTACCATGCATATGTTCATAGTGTTCCCCTTCATCGATGACTTCCTCGTCTCTCTCTGCCCACTGCAACTATTCCCATGTTTCAGACCCCGCAGGACTCATGGCGCCTTCACTAGTTGCTGAAGGCACTTCCTCTGGAGTCCTTTGGTGATCCTATACGATTTATACATTGCTTGTTGACATTTCTCTTTTGTCCTGGAGTGTTATTTAAATAAGTCTCTAAAAACACTTTTCTTGGGTGGTATTTCAGTCCTGAAAATGTTGTCATCTTAGTTGTCCCCCATTGTGCCAAGCCCAGTGGCTCAAAAACAGTACTCCTGGATTAATGTTTTTGTTAGAATTTGAAACAAATTGTTGGTTTTGTCTTTAAGACCGATGTTGTTGTCAACTCCGTTTCCTCGGATCTTATGCTGAACAGAGAGCCCCTTTCAAGGGCCCTCTTGGAAAAAGCTGGGCCCAAGCTCCAGGAGGAACTGAACACAATTGGGCAAAGGATGTCTATTAACGTGGGCACAGTTCTCCAAACCAGTGGTTGCAACCTGCATTGCCAGTGTGTGCTTCATGTGGTGGCTCCGGCCTGGGAAAATGGCAGCACATCTTCACACAAGGTGGGGCCTGCTTTTCAATTCTCCAAAAATTTGGTACCCCTTTAAATTCCTTTCAGTATAACGTAGATTGGACTCTGTCTGTTTCTCTTCCATAACAACATCACATTCTTGACAGGTGCCATCGTATGGCCCTTTCTTTCAGCTGCAGACTTCTCCTGAAGACTAGTTAATAATGTAAATTGATTATAGTACTCAATCATGATTGGGGATCAGGGAAGAATTATTGACGATAACACATCTTTAGTGAGGAAGGCAGAGCGAGGGCATGAAAATGGAAGAGCACGAGGAACTTACACAGTAGTTGCTTTGCTTCTTCTTCATTACTGAGTGAGTTTGAATCTTTTTGGAAGGTTTCTCACACTCTGTTTTCCTTTTCTTTATCTACTCCTATATTTTTCTTTCTCCTTCTGACTGCCCTTAACCTGCCTTTTGTTGAAAGCAAGAAGGAGCAGACAGAGATCATAGTCAAAGCCGCTGAATTCTTTTTTTGTCCTAAATTCCATTTCTAAGCAAAATGTATAAGGATGTGTTTTGTGCTTTTCAGATCATGGAAGACATAATCAGAGACTGTTTGACAATCACTGAGAGCTTGTCCTTGAAATCGATTGCATTTCCAGCCATAGGAACAGGAAACTTGGGTTTTCCTAAAACTGTTTTTGCTGAATTAATTATTTCAGAAGTTTTCAAATTTAGTAGCAAGAATCAACTGACAACTTTACAGGAGGTTTACTTTCTACTGCACCCGAATGATCACGGGAACATTCAGGTACAGCCTCATGTATTTCTGGTTATTGTGGCAACTGAGCCTTAGTGGTCTCCAATGTCATCTTGGTCTAATAGGTTGTTATCATATATTTCCCATACTGGAAAGCAAGAGTAGTGTAGACCATGTAGCATGGCAATTTCAAGCAAATTACATGGTTATCGAAAAAAAAATTCTTCTTATATTGAAATTTCAACATGCACAAAAGTAGACAAAATAGTATAATACACGCCGTTGTAACATTACTCACCTTCTCACTGCTATCATCCTATTGGCCAATATGTGTTTTTCTCCATTTATTTGCCTTCCTCTTATGTTATTTTTGAAGCAAACTCCCACAATATCATTTTTATCCATAAGCAATTTACAGACAGGCAAACGTCTTATGTCTATTTATTTTAGACATTAGAGTTCTTTCTAAAAAAGTACCATAATCACAATATTATTTCACACATAAAAGAAATTGACATTCATACCTTTATTTCATTATCAAGTCAATGTTCCAATTTCCAATTCTCATTAATGTTTTATTTTGTTTGTTTTTCAGCTTATTTGTTTGAATCAGAATCTAAATAAGGCCCACATATTGCAAATAGAGTTGACATGTCCCTAAATACTCTTTTAATCTGTAGAATTCTTTCCATAGGGTAGAAATTTTACTACATAATATAAAAGCATAGTATGGTCCTGTAAATAGGTGATTATCATGATTGGATACAACTGAAGGATGTGGTTAGAATGAACTCAGCACATCCCCATGAGAATAGGAGAGTCGGGACCAGAAGTACCAGAATCATCTTCAGTCACAGAGAGTATGTTGACCATGTCACATTTGCTGAACATCAGCTATTGGTGAGCCACTGGATTCAGCATTGTGGGAGAACAAGAGACATTTAATAAGAGTTTTTTGTCCCAGACCTCCAAGTCATTAGAGTCCAGTACAGTAAATGACATGAAATGTTTTAAAACTTTCATAATAGTGCAAGAATGAAACGGATTAAAGCCAGCAAGCCAGGTGATCTCTGTGGATCATTGGATTATTTGATTTTTAGGTCATACCTAATTTTTTTTGGATCTAGATATTATCTTTCAGTTTTTTGCAAACAACAATCTAACCTAAGTTCTAATCAGACAGCCAAACCACCCAAGCAAAATATGTGGTCCATTTAGTTGGTCTGCATCACGACTGTAATTTCTAGACAATAAGTGCTTTTTTAACAACCTCCCTATGACTTGCATTATGCAAGGTGATATGGATCATGGAATGGGTATGTAGCACATACTTTCCCTCCTAGAAATCATTATTACTTTGGGAGCTAAGATTTAACACATAAAGTGAACTAAATTAGAGTCACAAAGTGCTGAGAGTTTTTGAATAGATGAATAGGGGATTAAGTCCTATGACACGAACGTGAATCTTCAAATCTCACAATTTCTGTGCAACCCCAGACCCTCTTTTCTTTCCTAAAGACTCACAGTCCTCTGCAGGTATTCTGTGAAAGAATTAGTATATACAGACACCTTTACTGCCATAGGAAATAGTATCGATTCTCCATGCATGACTGTGACACATTCTCTCTTAAGACTTTTAAAAAGACAGTTAAACTTTGGTTATATTTGTACAAAAATGAACAAAACTTATTGAGATGTTTATAGGTGGTAAATGTAGCAGAGGTTGTTTAAAAAAAAAAAAAAGTTCATGATCTGAACACGACCATGTGCTTTATTTGGGCTATTTTTAAAAATCTGAATCAGTTGCTAACATTTTAAAATCAAACATTTCACATAAAACTCCAGATAGCCACTGTGTCCTAAAAATTTAAATGCTCTGGCATATTGGACATGGATTTCTGCCTGAATAGTTCGCTGTGGCTGAAGATAGGTGCTACGTAGTCCCTTAGAGTCACATCAGTCCACCTTCACATTTGTAGCTTACCTGCCTGACCCCTGGAGGTCTGTGAGCCTGAAACTCTGGCCCTATATTTTCTCCGAGTCTCTCTCCCTTTATTGTATCAGCCTTTTAGCTAAAATATCGCCTTTTTCCCCCAACAAGATTCTCTGTTGTTTGTTTACAGAAGGTGTCACTACCAGGCAAAGAAATGTAACTCACAGATTTATTAACTATAAAATACATACATCAGCCTCTTGCTCCCAAAAGCACCACTCCCCTAGCCATTCCCCTCCTGGTACAAATAAGAAGGTAAAAATTGAAGTGTTGGGTCCTTGTGTTTGCCTTTCTCTTAACACTGCACTTTTAACAATTTTAAGCAAATTATTTACCTTTATTGATTGTAAAACTTTGAACAATACAAAATACATAAATTCTTTTAGTCATATTTCATTCTTCTCTTCTTCTATGCATGTGTACTTTGCAAAGTGTTGTTATATAATGTAATTAATGTTATTCTTTCATTTAATAGTATAAAGTATTTCCTTATTCCATTAACTGTTCCTTGAAAATGCAGTTCTTAATAGCTACTAAATATTGTAACATGTGGATATACTAAAATTTATTTGACCATTTCTTCATTGGATTTTAAACTCTTTTACTTCTTTTTGATTATCAATAGCACTGTATGTATTTATATTTTTTTGTATTTATATCTTTGTTCCCATCATTGATAGTTTTCATAGGATGCATAAGTAGAAATCATATATCTATTGTTTTCATAATTTAAAAAATCTGTAATGATAATAAATAATGCCTTGAGAATTGTTCTCTCCGAAATATTTGTGCATGCAGGATCAAAAGCCATGATGAATTAAATTTATTCATCTACTGAGGATTGTAGTAGTCAAAACTGTCTTTGTATTTTCAGGCATTTTCAGATGAATTTGACAGAAGGGCTAATGGAAATTTCATCTGTGACAAAATCCCCAAGGCTGAAAATATACAAGGTTCAGTAAAGCTTTTAAATTGAGAAATTACTTCTAGTTGCTAAATAACTATTTAGTGATAAGTAAAAGGTAAAAGTGATGATTTTTATGAAAAATCAATTTGTGATGAAGAAGATGTTAAATTATATTCCATATACCTGAGCTTGAGCTTGCAAGACACTGGCCATGTTTGCATGATATGGAGCAAAAAGACTAGGCACGCCAACTTAGATAAGCCGTACAATGGGTTTTTAAGTAGTGACGTGGCTACTATTTTCTAAGGATGACAGGACATGTGTTTTTGGAAATAGACACATTTAAAGAGACAATACCAACCAAATGCTTCTTCTCTGTCGTCTTTGCTGGTATATATTTGAGTTTATCCAATTTGGAGTTCCTGAGGCTTCTTGGATCTGGACATGTATGTCTTCCATCAAATTTGGGGATTTTTAGTCATTTCTTTAAATATTTTCCTGAAGTGGTTTCCTCTCCACTGATGCTTAAGAACATGAATGTTATGCCAACAGGACCCTGAGGATGTTTTTAAAAAGTTTTTTCCTCTTTGTTCTTCAGACTGGATAATTTTTATTGATCTATTGACTCACTTCTCCGTCTACTACACTATTGAGCCTATCCAGTGAATTTTTTATTTCAGATGTTGTATTTTTAAGTTCTAAAATGTCTATTGGATTCTTATTTCATAGTTTATACTTCTGTACAGAGACTCCTATATTTCCATTCATTTTGAATCATTTCCATGCATTCAGATGGAAACTCAGGAAACATAGTAATAGTAGATAGTTTAAAGTATAGTAGATAGTTTATCTGATAATTCTAACATCTGGATCATCTTGAGTATAACATCTATATTGAGTATCTTTGAACTTGAGAATTGGTCACATTTTCTTGGTTCTTTGTATGACAAGCAGTTTTGGATTACATGCTGGTCATTTTAATTATCATGTTATGAAACAGATCTGGGTAAAATCCTCTGGAAAATGGTGTTTGTTTATTTGTTTTATCAGGCAGTCGTCAGTTAAGTTCATTCTAAAAGTTCTACTTCACCTTCTGGGTGGGCAGCGGTTCCAGTGTCCCTTCAGTTCTCAAAGCCTTTGCCACACTGCTTGGGTCATGCTCTGGGGCAGGCTCAGGATTTATTCCAGTTCACACACAGAATGGGGATCACCTTCTCCAGCCTGCCCTTTGCGAGGATCCCCTTGACACAACCTGGCTTGCAGGAGCCTACTTTCTAGCTCCTCTTGCCAGAAAGACAAGGTTCCCTTTGAGTAGAAGCTGCCTGTTCTGTTGCCTCATAATTTTGTGTGATCAAGTTTGCCACTGCAGCTGAGGTTAAAGGCCAGAGATGATGACAGAGAGAAGAAGAGAGAGAGAGAGAGAGAGAGAGAGAGAGAGAGAGAGAGAGAAGTATGGAGGGCCCATGTGAGGAACATGAGACCTGATTCGTTCTTGCTGTTGTCGACTTAGTTATTAACTCCATTTTTCTTTTTCTTTTTCAGGTTTCTATGGGACTGTTTCTAGCACTGATTCAGGAGTGCATGAAATGAAAATTGGCCCCATCACCTTCCAGGTGGCCTCTGGAGATATTACAAAAGAAGAGGCAGATGTGATTGTAAATTCAACATCAAAGACATTTAATCTCCAAGCAGGTACTTTACTTATAGGGTTTAGACTATTTTTATAATCACAGTAGATCCCATGAAAGAGGGTTTCAATAGCTGGACTGTTCTACAGTTGCATAGCCAAATTGGTTTCTATGGCTTTGGCTTATTAATATGAATTTATAACTTTAAAATTATTTTGACATGGTTTCTCACTATTGGTAACAATTATTTTGTGAATTTTTCTTTTTTTGTGACCAGAAATACTGAGGTTATAGGATCCTTTGATGATGGGTAAAGTGTTTAGATAATGAGGCAAATGTACGGATCCAAATGTACTGTTGTGATTTTTTATTTGTGTTTTTAACCATCTCGATGTTTTCATGTAGGGGTCTCCAGAGCAATTTTGGAACATGCTGGACAAAATGTGGAAACAGAATGTGTTCGCCTAGGTAAGGCACAATGCTGTTTTTTGGTCTTAAATTCTAAGTGGAAGCTAACTATGGGAGACTGTGGAGAGGCTGAAGAAAGTCTTTGGACTGGGGAGACAATATGTTAATCTTAAAATCATACATTTAGTAAAGAATTCGAGTTGTAGAGAATTAGAAGTGAAAAAAATTGAAGGGTGACGCCACGGTTAAAAAAAATTAAACAAGAAAGATTCATCCAAGGTAGCATTTTAGGAGTCTCTTATTCACATAAAATGCTTTTTTTTTTTTTTTTTTTTTTTTTGCCAAACCAGACATTTTGCTTTCCAAACAAAGAGTGAGTTCAACATCTGATCTTGCACGTTTTTGTTTTGTGTTTTTTAGGTCAACAGAACAACAATGGTTATATAATCACTGAAGGTGGATTACTGAAGTGCAAGAATATTATTCATGTCATTGGTGGAAATGACGTCAAGAAATCTGTTTCCTGTGTTTTGCAGGAGTGTGAAAGACGGAATTACTCCTCTGTCTGCCTCCCAGCCATTGGGACAGGTTTGTGGCCTTTCAAGGCTAAATCCCTAGGTGTCCCTTTTCCCTTGATTTGCTGCTGACTCTAATGCAGTTCATGCTGAGTCTTGAGTAAGAGCAAATTCCTCACTCCAAGGCAGCCTCTGAAAGAATGAGCAAAGCCTGTGTGTGGTTGAAGTAAAAGTAGTAAAAATGAAGAAAAGTGAAGAGCCTGGTAGAATATCAGAGGGACATTTGGTCTCTAATATGGAGGGGAAGGAAGAGGAAGGCAGGGGAAGGGATGGGAGGGGAGGGAATAAAAAGGCCAGGCCATCTTTCTCTTTAATCGGTTCCTTTTTGTCTTGTTCCATCCCCTACATATTTAATCCTACATCCCTGTTATTTAGTCCTTAACTTCTTCCTCCACCCCTCTCCATGGAAACATCAGGGCATCCGTTGGTTTCCACTTCCCTGTAGCTTACTCCCACATGAGCATTTCCAGCCCTCTTCTCTCACCTCTTCAGCAGTGGCTGAATAGTTTGGCCTCAGGGCATCTCTGCACAGAAGTCCTTCAGTCACCATAACACAGTGGGTTCTAATGGGTTGAAAGGACTTGCCATCTTACTCTTTTCAGTCTACTTGGCCTCTTTTGATTTTCTTGTTTTCCTCAAACTTTGTAATGATTATGTGATTCTTCATCCTTTCAGTTTATCATTAGTATGGTGATGCTCTTTGAGCTCCACACAACCCCCACCCCCACCCCTTCCTCCACTCCTCCCCACCCCTCCCCACACCCCGCCCCAGGAATCTCTGTCTTCTCAGGCATTCCTGATTGGTTTTCTTAAGAGAGCTGGTCAGGAGAGGTAAATACCCTCAGGCTGGAAGTGGAATGGAGCTGACCCATCCCAGAGAGAACAGCTAGGCACTGCATTGATGATTCTTTTGCTCAGAAATCTGAGTTTGAATGTCTACTTTGGCATTCTAGGCCCTCCAGAAATTTAGTTGCAATTTTGATGTGGTCATTAGAGGAGGCAAGGGCAGTGTTTACCTAATCCACCATCTTCCTGCCCCCCTCTCTTTTTTAGCTCTTGCCTAAACTTTTATTATAGCCTCCTACCTAGCCCTCCCTAGACCCTGGCTCTCTGCTCCAGTGCCTCCTCTATTCTGCGACCTCCCCCACCTCAGACTTATTTTTCTCAAAAACATCTATTTCCCTGAACACATCATGTTGAACATATTACACGCATGTTACACATTTCTATCTGACTTAGGCTTTCCCTCAGTTTTCCATACTTCACCTATTGAATGCTTGTTCATCCCCATGTATCACATCCTCTGTGTCCTAGTGCCTAGATGATCATCTAGCTTGTGACGGGACATAGCAAATGTTTATTGAGAGTGAATGAATATATGTGAACACTCTCATTTAAATTCTTTCGAACATCATGAAATAACAGCTTTGTAAAGAAAAATTTCCCTCTTTCCCTGTTCAGCTAATAGAGAGAAAGAGAAAAAAAAAAAGAACAACAACAACAAAAAACTCCGAAGAAATCTTCTTGGTTACTTTTATATGGGATTTGTCTACATTCCACAATTGTCTGCATAGCCCAGTCAAAGAGTCTACTCTCATTTCTGCAATGAAGGTAGATGCCGTCCATGGGGCTAATCTAAGTGGCCCTTAGTGTATCACACCAGGTTGGTCAGGGGACTTTTACATTGCCCGCTACCTATGTAACAGCTGCCATTCATATAGGACTGCTTCCATGGTTTTTTATAAGATTTTTCAAGGAATTTTTCATGAACTTATCTAGGTAGTAGGCTTGAGAAGCAAGATATGGAGCATGCTTACTTAGGAAAAGACCTGCTCAAATAGCAATCTTGAACCCTGCTAGTCAGGGAGGAAAGACTTACTGGAGACTCATGGATAGCTTGCATGTAAATAAAGTATAGAATATAACAAAGAGCTAATAGCTCCAGGCATCTTACAAAATTAGCTTACTTTAAATAAAGCCCCCAAAAACATCTCGGAAGAAAAGAATACATGCAGTAAAGTCAAGTGGTGATTTAGAAAAAAAAATTTTTTTCCATAAAGAGTATGATATATCCACATGAATATAGCATCTTTTACTTTTTATAACTCTTTTGAGGACACTTGTGAGCCAAGAAAGATTAACTGTGCTCCGTAGCACAGAGAAACACAGTGAGCTGGGATCCGCCAAATGGAACAGATATGAGTATCAGATTCCAAATGTTATTTTTCCGGGTCTTTTGTTCATTGTCAGACTGTCAGCTTCCTGACATTCTGGAACAAAAATTCCCCATTGCATCTAGGACTTCAAAAGTGTTTGCCGATGCATCATTAGAAAAGTCCATGGTGATGAAAGAGCTGAGAAGTAGGCATTTATTCTGTGAGAATTGGAATCTCTAATTTATTTTTCAGCTTTTTCTAGATGAGTTTTTTCCCCCCAATTTTGTCATTTGCTTTTCCAGGAAATGGCAGACAAGACCCAGATAAGGTTGCTGAAGCCATAATTGATGCCATTGAAGACTTTATCCAGAAAGGATCAGTCCAGTCTGTGAAAAAAGTTAAAGTTGTTATCTTCTGCCTCAAGTACTGGATGTGTTTTATGCCACCATGAAAAAAAGAGAAGGATCTCAGTCTTCTCCCCAACAGTCTGTGATATATGAATTTGCATGTGAGTTGTTCATTTTCATGAAAAGCATGTTCCTAATATTGATGTCACATGAGAAATAGTTATTTTTTTCCTAAATTTTTTAGGTAGTTTATTAGCTCTCCACCCCAGTTTTATTGAGATATAATTTACATACATCACTGTAGAAATTTAAGTTGAACAGCATAATGGTTTAACTTACATATGTTGTGAAATGATTATTGCAACACATTTAGTTAACATCCATCATCTTATGTAGATAAAATAAAAAGAGAAAGCAAAAAAAAAAAATATTTTCCTTGTGATTAGAACTCAAAGACTTTACTTTCTTAACAACTATATATATGTACTATATGTAATATATATATAATACAGCATTTTAAACTATAGTTACCATGCTTTACATTACATCCCCTAGTACTTATTTATCTTGCAACTGGAAATTTCTACCTTTTGACCACTTTCCTCCAGTTCTCCTTCCCGTACCCTCTGCCTCTGGTAATCATACATCTGATCTCTTTTTCTATGAGTTTGGGAGTTTATCTTTTGGAGGAAGTGTATTTTTTTTTTTTAGATTCTTCATATAGGTAAGATTATACAGTATTTGTCTTTGTCTGACTTGAAATAGCTAATCTTTAACAAATGATCAGAAAGAGAAATTAACAAAATATTTCCATTTATAATTGCAAAAAAGAATAAAATGCCTAGGCATAAATTTAACCAAGGAAGTGAAACATCTACACTGAAAATTATAAGACATTGATGAAAGAAACTGAAGAATACACCAATAAATGGAAAGATCTTCTGTGATCCGGATTGGAAGAATCAGTATTGTTAAAATATCCATACTACCTAAAGATCTATAGATTCAGTATAATCCCTATCAAAATTCCAATGACATTTTTCACAGAATAGAACAAGCAATCCTAAAATTCTATGGAGCCACAGAAGACCCCAAATAGCAAAAAATCTTGAGAAAGAAGTACAAAATTGAGGTCACAATTTCTGATTTCAAACTATATTATAAATATATTAATCAAAACAGTATGGCTTTGGCATAAAAACAGATACACAGATCAATAGAAGAGAATAGAGAGCCCAAAAGTAGACCCCCATGTATGGCCAATTAATTTACAACAAAGGAGCCAGGAATCTACAATGGGGAAAGGATAAAGTCTTCAATAAATAGTGCTGGGTGCTTGCTTGGCAGCACATACACTAAAATAATGGTGCTCAGAAAACCAGACGGACATGTAAAAGAATGAAACTAAACACATTTACCCCATACACAAAAATCCACCAAAAGATTAAAGACTTGAATATAAGACCTGAAATCATAAAACTTCTAGAAGAAAACACGGGGAGTAAACTCCCCGACATTGGTATTGGCAAAGAATTTTGGATTTGACACCAAAAGTACAAACAGCAAAAGCAAAATAAGCAAGTGGGACTACATCGAACAGAAAAGCTTCTGTATGGCAAGGAAACCATCAATGAAATGTAACCTAAAGAATGGGAGAAAATATTAGCAAATCCTATATCTGATAAGGGTTAATCATACACACACACACACACACACACACACACACACACACACACACATAAACTCATACAATTTAATAGAAAAACAGACAAACAATCTGATTAAAAAATGGGCAGAGGATCTGAATAGATGGTTTTCCAAGGAAGACAGACAGATGGCCAACAGGTACATGAAAGGTGTTCATCATGACTAATCATTAGGAAATGCAAATGAAAACCACAATGAAATTCACCTTGTACATGTTAGAGTGACTATTGTAAAAAAGACAAGAAATAAACATGTGTTGGCGAGGATGTGGAGAAAAGGAAACCCTTGCACAATGTTAGTGGAAATGTAAATTGGTGCAGCCACTATAGAAAACAGTATGGAGGTTCCTCAAATAATTAAAAATAGAACTAATAGGTTCTATTCCACTTCTGAGTATTTATCTGAAGGAAATAAAATCACTCTCTCAAGAAGATATTTGTGCCTCCATTTCATTGAAGGATTATTTACAATAGCCAAGACGTGGAAACAACTGAAGTGTCCATTTAAAATGAATGAATAAAGATGTGGGGAAAATATATATATATAATGGAATATTCATTCATCAAAAAAAGAAGAGTAAAATCTTGCCATTTGTGACAACATGGATGGACTTTGAGGACGTTATGCTAAATAAGTCAGACAAAGACAAATACTGTATGATCTCACTTCTATGTGGAATGTTTAAAAATAACTGAAACTCATTGATACAGAGAACAAATTGGTGGTTGCCAGAGGCTCTGGGGGTGTGGGGTAGGAAGTGGGTGAAATGGCTGAAGGGGGTTGAAAGGTACAAACTTCCAGCTGTAAGATAAATAAGTTATGGGTGACCCACCACAAAATTTAAAGAAGAAATAGCTAATCTTTCTTCTTCTTCTTTTATATTTTTTCTTTTTATTCTATCTAAAGCATCTGTTTTGTCCCCTTTCTTTCTTTTTTAGCAATTTCTGGCTTCTCCAAGCAGTCTCCCCCCAAAAAACTCCTTTGTTTTGGAAAAGAAAACAGAATCAGCAATTTTTCAGGTGTGTGGTGAAAATGAAAAATGTGTGGAAAGTGCCTCTCAACTGGATACAGGATATGATTAAAAGGAACAGGGTCTGTACACCAGTGAAGAAGAACATATCAAAGACTTTGGAGAAAAGGAATATCAAGAATTGACTAAGCTGCAGAAGAACTTAAATATTGCCATTTCCTTGGACACTGAAAGACCTTTGATTGAGGTTTCAGGAATTAGCAGAGATGTGGAACAGGCCAGAAATGCAATTGAGAAAATGATGAAGACAGTTCGACTGACCAAAGAGCAGGAATTCAGAGCAGATTGTGTCAGTGAAGTTATAGCATGGCAATATAACGACAATAACACTTTTCATGATTTTGACAAAGTAAGCAATCTGCAATTGGAGGATGCAAAGAGAAAAATATAAAGACACTTGTTGTCGAAATTAATCATCAGAAGTACACAGTGGACTTGAATACATACGTTGCTACAGATGCAAAGGGACACAGCTTACCTGTTCAGTGCCTCACAAAATCTACCAGTGAGTCAAACTTTCATATTTTTTATCCATTACTTTACTCTTTGGGCTTAGCACTGTTTTGTATATACATCAAAACTGTATTCAAGGAGATAAAATTCAAGGAACTCTTATGGAATGAAATAGAATACTTGGTCTCTGAGCTTAAGGATCTTGCCTTATGGCTGGGTATACAACATAGGCATGCCCAACAGACTGAGTTTGACCATCTTAGTGTTAACACTAACCAAACGTTGCATTTTTATAGTTTACAACCTTCCCAGAGCCAGTTCTTCTGGGGGAGATAATGCCTGCTTCAATCAGGAGATGTAAGGCCATGGGATATAAAGAAAAATGGCCCGAGGTTTTCAGAACAGAAGGAGGAAGACAGGCTGGTCAGGGAGGGGCACTTTCTGTGTCTGCGACTGATACAGAGAGGATCAGGAGCCTGCAGGTTCTTCTCCCAGAAGTCACTTCCTCTGTCCTGAAAATAAGGTCCTTGACACATACACCAGGAAGCATCCTTCAGATTCTCTGATTGGATCTGTTCCCTGAGAAGGGAATGCTTGTCTTGTGAAGACAGCCAGTCCTGCCTTCAAACCACAGAAGTCCCTGCTGAAAATAAGTGAATTAGCTTCCCTTCCAGTACATTACCTTCATCTCTTGTGAGATCAGTTGAATGAATTCTCACACTCTGAGAAGCCCTGGAGAAATGACAAGAATAATATTTTTAGCAGATGGGGCGACGGAGCTGCCACTACAATCTGTCACATAGCAAAACCTGCCACCCACTCAACTCTTAAGAATGCCATGAAGAATAATGAGAGAACAGATGTGGAGGGCCTTGTGGTGGTGCGGAGTTCTAGCAAAAAGCCATGCATTTGTAAGCAAGACAATAGCAAACTATTTAAAAAGTTGTAGGGAAATTTTATTGTGAAAGTATTAAATTATGACAGATGAGAGACCTAACAGATTATGCAGCTGAATTACACTACATCAGCAGTTCTCAAATCTGGGCATAATCAAACTTGTTAAGATGTAGGTACACGGGTTTCATCACTCAGAGACTGTGATTCAATAAGTCTGTGGGGTTTTATTTATTATTTTAAAAGCATGACAGTTGGTTCTGTGGTTGTCTGTGGTTCCATGCTTTGAAAAACATCCTCTTAGAAAGTTAAGAAATTTCTCGAATGCCTTGAATTAGGAGATTGTAAAACAGAAATGCAAATGATACTCAGTTTTTCAAAGTGTACTAGGAATCTGGCCTGTGTAGATGAGCCTCCCCAGGTACAAGGGTATCCTCAAATGTCTATTTTGCAGTTGAGATCCCTGCACACTGGAGTGACATGAAGAAGCAGGATGTCTGTCTTGTTGAGCTACAACCTGGTCATGCAGAATATGACATGGTGGCAAGCAAGTTTAAGCAGACCTGCTCACAATTCCAGATAGAAAAGGTAAGCCTTCTGCTGGCATGGAGTTTCTTCATGGTGGAAATAAGAGGTATTGGGGTCCTGCATAAGTGAATTTTGATTCATTTCCTTTCACATTTTAAAGCCCAGAATTAGAATTCTATATGGTAATTAAATTTTAGATTCTGATTTCTACCCATGTCACCATAATTACTGAGTCATTAACATTGAGATTCTTGTGTCAATTATTAAAATATAAAAGGAGATTGCAATATGATATTAGCATACTAAAGACACATATTTCCTTCTTGAAGAAAGCTAATAAAAATTCAAAGATATGGCTTTACAGTTGGAGTTGATAACTAGCAAACGACCACGAAGAGACAGGCGGAGGATCCTCAGGTTAGGATTACGTGACTCTGACCCACCATTCAAAGATCCACAGTGCTTGCTTCCTTGAATAAAGCCAACGGTCCTTTCTTTGCTTGTCTCATTTATTTTGGCATCTTCCACTTGTAAATTAATATTGCTGTTTGAAATTATGGTCTCCCTTGACTTCTATTGCATTGTTATTTTGATGCTTTCTTCTTCTTCACTTAATTCTCCTTCCGTTATCACTGGTATGTTTCTTCCCCAAACCCCTAATCCTGGCCTTACCCATAGTATTTACCCTTCGGTCTTCCATCTGCACTTTACCAGAGAATGTTTTTTCCCTTCTTGGCTTCAGCTATTATTCTAATGTTGATGGCTCTCAAATCAGCATATCACCAACCTGGATCTTTGACTCCAGTTCTAGAACATATTCCCAGTGGCCTGAACAACCCCCACTTGATTATCTATCTGCTAAATCAATTTCCCTCAAACCTAACTCGTCATCTCAAAGTAGTTATCTTTCCCCTTCCTTCTTCATGTATGTTCTTTGTTTCACCATTTTCTGAGTAAAGCTAGAGATTTTGAATACCTTCCTTTCATCCATAGTAACGAGTCTGCCAATAAGGCCTGCATTTTCTTTCTCTGCAAATTTTACTTTCTATTTGCATTGCCACCATTCGTTTATTCATGTGGTTAAGCACATAATAATTCAAAAAAGATTTGAAACGTCCTGCAAAGATGTATACCATACCTTCGGATTAATCAATGGATGAAGAAAAATGGACAAAGAGAAAAGGAGGGTATGGAAAATAAGATAACACAGAAACATTTATTGTTAGTTCAAAAAATACATAATATGAAATACTAGATAGTTATTAGAGGAGGACCACAAATTTGTCCTAGTAGACAGAGCAAGGAAGTAAACAGCCACCTACAAGATTTATAATTTTGTTCATAAATCAAAAAGCAAACCATTTGGTCAGGAGACTCACAGCTTTTCCCAATACTGAGATTGATTCCTGAGAGATTTATCCCGTGAATCAAGCACTGGAGGATATATTCAAAATCACCCTCACAATAAACTCAATATCCAACTGTATGCCACAGTGTTTTCTTTTAATCGCCCACTGTAAACCAATTGAGGAAAACAGTTCTGTGAGATGCTAAGACAATGTGATTGGTTCAGTATGCAGCTCTTTGATCTGGTTCTGAGATGACAAGTTTTATTCCAAATACATCTGATAATGGCCGACTGGCACATTGTGTGGAAATGCCAAGCCTAGATTGAGCAGGACTGTCCAGTTGACCAGCAGTGTCTGCATTGGGCCATGGAAGCTTGCCATGTGTTGTCAGACACTGGCCAGAGAAATGATTTCACTGCTTTTTTCAAATAAAATATTATGTGAAATCCCAGTGTTTGACACTGATAAAAGCAGTGACTAAGATTTTTTAAATTAATTCATTAATTTTTTATGATGATATTGGTTAACAAAATCCAGTAAGTTTCAGCTGTACACTTTAACAGTAAAGCATATATATATTTATACTGTGTGGTCACCTCCTATAGGTAGATTTCTTTCTGACCCCCTTTACCTTGCTACCTCCTCCCTCTCCACTCCCCTCTGGTAACTACTAGTCTATTGTCTATGAGTCTCTGTTTGTTTGTCCTTTTCATTTGTTGCTTTTAGGTTTATATCTCACATATAAGTGATATCATGTGATTTTCAACTTTTGCAATCTGACTTTTTTCGCTTAGCATGATTATCTCGAGGTCCAACCATGTTGTTGCAAACAGCAGTATTTCATCTCTTCTTATGGCTGAGTATATTCCATTGTATAAATGTATCACAGCTTCTTTAGCCAGTCATCCATCATAGGACACTTTGGTTGCTTCCGTGACCTGGCCACCGTGAATAATGCCGCTATGAACATCGGTGTGCAAATATCTTTTCAGATATGAGTTTACAAGTTTTTGGGGGTAAATACTTAGTAGAGGAATTGCTGTATCATATGGTAATTAATTCTTAGGTTTCTGAGGAACCTTCATACTGTTTTCCATAGTGGTTGTACCAATTTGCAGTGACTAAGATTTTTAACATCAATAAACTTGCCACAGTTACTTTTTGTCCCTCACGCTGTTTTTGATGAAGCATTTGAAAGTAAGTTACAGACATCATGACACTCCTACTTTTAACAGCTATCACCTAAGAATAAAGACATTCTCCTAAAAAAAGCCATTATCTCATGTGAGAAAATTAACATTAATTCAACAATATCCATATAGAGTCCATATTCAAATTTCCTCGATTGCTAAACATAACTTTTTTACATCTCTCAGCCCTCCACCTCTAATCTGGGTTCAGATAGTGCATTTGGCCATTATATCTCCTCTATCTCTTCTGATCTGGAACAGTATTCCTGCATTAAAAAAATTATTTTTTATAATATTGAATTTTTTAAAGAGTTTAAGGCATTTTTTTTTAAGACAACCTAAGCCAGTTTTCTTATAGCGTCTAAATTTGTCTGATTCTTCATGGTGTCATCTAATTTATTCTTCTATCCTTTATGTCTATCAAACTGGTAGTCAGATTGATGGGTTTGGGCAAATCCAAATAAATATTTTTACAAGAATATTTCAGATGACATATCACATCAGAAGCCTCATATGGTAAGATTGTCCCTTTATTAATGATGCTAAGTTTAATCACTAGTTAGGGTGGTGACCACCGTATTTCTCCATTGGAATCAGTAGGTATTCTGTGGGACAATACTTGTTACTGTACTAGTAAGTATCCTGTGCCCCACAACTTTTTACTGATTGACTTTTTATCCATTGATGACCTTTTGATGAATCCATTATTACATTGGAGGTTGCAAAATGGTAATTTTCTATTTCTGTCATTCCTTCTACATTGATTATCTGGCATTTTTGTCAAAAAAGTTTTCTTCCCTCTTGCTTAAAAAAAATTCAGTACATTTACTTATTTACAGTGATTATTCTTTTAGATGCACAAATTATTCACACTTGGCTAGTAGGGACCCTTTTAAGTGTCTCTTATGTCCTTTTGATGACTTCATTAATCTTTGAACATTTCTTCACTTTCTGGCACAAGATCTCTTTGGCTCACCTTGTACTTTCTCTATAACAGGTTGAAGGAGACAATTCTCTAAGAAACCATGATCCCTTTTAGTGGGGAATGGTAATGAGAAACCAAGATCTCTGTGTTGGAGGTGCTCACTGCTACAGAGGTGATATTGCTTCTAGGTTCTTGCATGACTACAGCCAAGAAAACCATGAGTTCATATGATGTTTCAATTAAAAGTTAATACTTTGGTTTTTATCTTAATTTTTTATATTTTATATTTATGCCTTCTATCAATAGAAATTTTGGTTCCCAATAATATTACATATTTATATATGTTTTACCCTATAGTATACATAAAATCTTCTCAAAATTATAACACCAACATTATTATTAGCAATATTAAAATAACGATGACAGGTTTATTTTGGTAATTGTGAGCATGCTGTATCTTCTCTACTTTTTTTTCTTTTAACCTTCTTATAACTGTATATTTAAATGTGTCTCTTGATTGCAGCATGTACTTTGCTTTTCTTCTTCCCCTTGGACAATCTTTATCTTTTAATTTGAGTACTTAGTCTGTTTAATGTGTTTACTGTATTTACTGATATGTTTGGGTTCATGCCATATTAATCTTTGTTTTCTATTTATCACATCTATCTTTGTTCCTTCTTTCTTAACTTCTTATGTATCAAGTATCTTTATTATTTCATTTTTATGCCCTATTATATTGTTGATTATACATTCTATTAAAATTCTTTCATTGGTTACCTAGAGATTACAGTGTACATCCTTGACATATTCAACTTTAAAACAAATTCATATATTTATCATTTCTCAAACAATGCAATAACTTTGCACTTTAAACCCATTTATCCCCTCCTGCCTTTTGTACTACTTTCAACATGTATTTTAATTCTATGTATATTTAAAACCCTATAAAATGTTTTAATTTTTTATACAGTCAGTATTTATATTTACCAACATATTCACCCTTTCTTCCCACTGCCTGTCAATTCTTCTATTTCTATGCCTCCATCTTACGATCACTTTCCTGCTCATTTCAGTATTTCTTTCAGTGTAGATCTGGTAGTGATGTTTCTGGTAGTCTCAGTTTTTGTCTGAAAATGTCTTTATTTCACTTTTATTCTTTGAAGGATATTGTTGCTGGGTGTAGAATCCTGCATTTGCAGTTATTTTCTTTAAGCACTCTGGAGAAGTTATCATACTGTCTTCTGTACTTGTTGGCAAAGGATTAGTCTGTTATGAGTCGTCTACCATAGCCAGAAGCTGGCTTCTAAAATAAACCCACTTAGTGAAGTTTAAGATTTATTTGCAGTAGTTTCCTTTTACCTTGTAAGTCATACCACCAGGAATATAGAATCAGATTACTATTTTCAAAATTACTTGAAATAATTATCTTCTTTGTGGTTATTAAATGTCAAAAGGATGAGTGTTCACTTCAGCAGCAGGTATACTAATAAAGGCCAGAAGCCCGAATAAAATGACTAAGAAATTAAGAATGGTTTCAAAATTGTATAAGAAGAAATTGTTAAGGCTTTTGAAGATGAGTAAAATTTAAGGTAAATAGAAATAAAATGAAAATAGACAGTTTGAAGAAACTTAAATTTAGGTAAAAAGAAAAATTTTTAAATCACAAATGAGATCAACAAAATACATGATGATGCTGAGACTTTGACTAGAGGAGAAACTATCTTAATAAAAAGTAGGAAACCCGAAACTGAAGAAGAAAAAAAAAAAAAACAGATGAAGGCGTTATTAGAGTTAGAACCGAGAGTTCTCTAGAATGGAGGAAGATTCTGATAACATGGAACCTTCCTTCACCTTATGTCTTCCGTGAGGGGCCTAGCCCCTCTCACCACCGCTCACTTTTTCCAGCACGAACTTATGACTACCAACCTGGTGATTAGGGAAGTTTCCAGGACCTAGGAGTTTCCACCATAGCCCTGGACACCACTGTCCAAAGAGTGTGGTCAAAGCACGGCCACTTTGCTCTGCAACCGAATGCCTTGCCACCAGCATTTATGTCCTCCTTCTCCAACTGGATGAGAGATTAAGTTTCATTCATTTTCTTCTTGCCTAGACACTCCAGTGCTTCTCTGACACAGTTAGAATTTGGCTAGGTAAAGCAGTAACCTAGAAGGACTGAGGAGGAGAGAGGCAAAGTGACAAAGTGAGGTAGACAGCAACAGGAGCAGTTATTACTGTGAAGCTAGAAAGCAGGAGTCAGAGCGGCTTGGTGGGCCAAGATCCTAAACACGTTTGCTCTCATGTGGTCCATAAAAGACGTTAAAACTTAAACTGGCATTCTTCCCAAGGCCTGATTTGTGAAACACTGGATCAAAAAAGATTTCTGAATGCAGACAGCGGCCACCTGGCATCAAGCTTGCTGTTTACTGTAATTTCTACTTATAAGAAATAGTGGTCGCGTTCTTCTTGCTGTATCTTGCCAAGGGCTCTTGGCACCAACAGAATATGTTTCCTTATTGATTTGCAGATTGAGAGGATCCAGAATCCAAGTCTCTGGGACAGCTACCAGACACAGAAAAGGATCATGGACGCCAAAAATAGGCACAGAACAAATGAGCGGCAGCTCTTCCACGGGACAGATGCTGACTCGTTGCCGCATGTCAACCAACATGGCTTTAACCGCAGTTACGCTGGAAAGAATGGTAAGGAAGCAAGTAACGTGGCTGCTGCAAATGGGGTGTCGGCCATGAGAACCCAAACTGACTAAGGGACCGTGTGGATTGCATTGTGTTCCCTCATACTTGGTGGCCATGTTGCAGCCCAAGTTTCAGGTGTGACTCACTATGTTTTCATCTGAAAGGGACTGACTGGCCCTCTGGGGTGGAGGAGTGATTTTGTTTTTTCAATTAAAAACACAGAAAAAAATTTAAGAGCCTTTAGAAAAAAGAACTGAACATTATTTTAACATTATTTGATATACTGTGTAAATACAACAAATTACAGACCAAATTAAAATTATCCAAACTGTTTTTCTCTTCACAGCCGTGCATATGGAAAGGGAACCTATTTTGCTGTCAACGCCAGTTATTCTGCCAATGATACATACTCCAGACCAGATGCAAATGGGAAAAAGCACATGTATTATGTGCGAGTACTTACCGGAGTCTACACACGTGGATATAAGGCCTTAGTTGAGCCTCCTCTAAAAATCCTCAGAATCCTATGGACCCTGACCGTTATGACACTGCCACAGATAACGAGCAAAATCCAAGTTTATTTGTGGTATTTTATGACCACCGGTCTTACCCAGAGTTCCTCATTACCTTTAAGCAATGACATTTTGGTATCCTTCATAAAGGACATTATTCACCTATACCTATCTAGTTGTAAAACAAGTTTTAGATGTTTTTCTTAACAGCTTTTCCTAAGATCAAAGGATCCCTGCCACTGAAATCAGACTTTCTTCAGCTTCTCTTTCATAACTGGAATGAACCTATCTTGAAAGCAATAAATTTGAGAATTTAAATCGGATAACTTAGTTACAACTGTGTGTCCACAACTGTGAACAACAACTCTGTAGAACAGGTTTCTATTTTCAGTAAGGAGAGAATACTGGTAATTTTAAAAGCAGAGCCATAGCTATGCAATTGTAGCTGCCACTGAAGGAGACAGCTGATATCACGTCAGGATGCCATATGGCCTTGGGGAGCACGATATTTCTAAGTGGATGGGACCATTATCTGTCCTGGAGCAGGAATGGTGTCGTCGTCTTCGTCTCTTCTTCGTCTTCGTCTTCTTCGTCTTCTTCTTCTTCGTCTTCTTCTTCTTCGTCTTCTTCTTCGCCTTCTTCTTCGTCGTCTTCTTCTTCGTCGTCTTCGTCGTCTTCGTCTTCGTCGTCTTCTTCGTCTTCGTCGTCTTTGTCGTCGTCTTCTTCTTCTTCTCTTTCGTCTCCTTCGTCTCCCCGTCTCCTCCATCCTCCTTCTTCTCCTTCTTCTTCTTCTTCTTCGTCGTCGTCGTCTTCTTCGTCTTTTCTTCTTCTTCTTCGTCTTCTTCGTCGTCGTCGTCGTCTTCGTCTTCTTCTTCTTCTTGATATAAACATGAATGTAATTGAGGCTGGATTATATATATATATATTTTTATTTTAAAAGAAATTAAAACATTTTTGTGGACCCCTAAAAACTCAGTGGCCCTAACCAGTGTGCCTACTGTATAGGTCGGCCCTGCTGATACCTGGATACTGTGCTTAAGATGTAACACTGAGCTTGTATTCTTTAATCGCCTGGCCTCTGTAGGATCAATATGTTTACTTACCAATTGATTGCACTCACTCAGGCATGCTCCTCTGAGAAATGCAGGATGAAAGGGGACCCAGCTATCTTGGTGGCTGATGGCCCATGCCCCTTTCACTATCTTTTCTCACTCTCACTCCCCTTTTTACAGATAGCCAGGTCCTCCTGCTGTGTCCTAATTTCCATGTAAAACCAGGAAATTATCTACCATCGCCTGTATATACTCAGAATCCACTCCTACAAATGTCTTAACTCTCTTCCCAGGTCTCTGCATATCAAATTGAATTACATGCTTTGTCTCAGAAATACTTCAAGCTTTTCTGACCCCAGCCTACACTAAGAAATACATTTTATATTGGGCCCAGTACACACACAGATGTAACTGAAAAGTTTTATGCAATAGATTTACCTTGAGAAAATACTTTTCCTGGAAAGTGTCGCATAATACTTAGATTTACTGTTGAATTCACTGAAATGACCTTTTTTTTTTTTTTTTTAAATGCTGGTCTCACTCACTAAATCAATTTTGTGACTCATTAATGGGTCACAAACTACAACTTGAAAAACAGTGATCAAAGGAGTAATACGTAAAAACTAAAATAACTGAAGACAAAGATATGCCATTTTTGCAACAGGAATATACTTACGTAGGGTAACAGACATCTTACCCTTCCTCAAACATCCTCTGCCCCAGTGTATTTGATGGAGTATTACTGCCAACAAGGTCTCCTTTTTAAAATAATCCTCTCAAATATTTAACGAAGACCTACCTCGTGCTGATCACTGATCGAGGCTCTGTGAATACAGCAATAATCAAAACTCTCGTGTAGTGACATTCTGGTTGGGGGATGCTGATACCAAATAAATAGGTAAATATATACTGGTCAGGTGATTGTAAGTGCTAAAGAAGGGTTTTTTCCAGACCCTTCGTTTCCTGGGCATAGTCACATAATACCTCCTTCCCCTCTCTCTCTCCAGAAGGCACATAATTTGTTTGGATTTTTTGATACCCTCAGTCTGAAGACTGAAAAAGATAGGGCCAGTAGTCAGGTCATCTTAAAAGGTGAATTTGTGTATCTTTGTTTCATAAATGGTTACTCAGAGATCAATATGTTATTGCAATTTCTAAATTCTTCCTTAGACAGTAATGGTAAAAATTATCCCAAGATCGTCTTACAAGTGTAATGAGAGTGGGGTGAATTTCAGCAAACCAAGCTTTTAGTTTCAGGAGTTAACAGCATCCAGTCTTTTTAATTCCCAAGACTCATGTTCCTAGATGTCCCAGTTCCTTCCATTAAGGAGACCTCATACTGGACTTTTCTCCTGATTGGTCTCCTGCTCTGGATGACAGAGGTTAACCAATGAGAATTCTTCAAGTATTAGAAAGTGTGATCACTTCAGATCAAGGCTACAATCCACCCAATGGATACATTAGGCCAGGGTTTGGCAAATGTTTTCTGTAAGTGAATAGTGAATACTTTTCAGCTTTATGGGCCATATAGTCTCTGTCACTAGTCAACTCTACCACTGCAATCCTAAAGCCACCACAGACAATATGAAAACAAATAGCATAGCTGTGTTCCAATGAAACTTTACAAAAACAAGCAGCAGGCTGACCCCTGCTTGAGGCTGATGCAGAGGTTGCTTCCTGTTGAAAACACTTGGGGCTTAGATTTGAGACAGGCTGAAGGGATGGGATAGGAGAGGAAAGGAACAGGCACAGGAAGAAGTCCTAACAAAGAACAAAGAGCCAGTATGACCGAAGAGTGACTGAATTCAAGAAGGTGGCAAGAGACTGAAAGTTAACCAGGTAAGAACATTTACAAGCACGTGCAAACTGACTTTTCCTGTTTCACCTTTTATTTTAAAATCATAACATTTAAAAAATATTTTTAAAATATTAAAAAGCTGTTTTCTATTACAATTACAAACTTCTTCCCTGTAGCAATAGTTGTGCCACTATCTTGGTTACTCGTGGATTTACCAAGCAGTCCAGCAAGTCATCAGTAGAAATGAAAGTCTGAGAAGGGGCCGTAGGACTATTTGAAGCAATTAGTTCAACAGCTGCATTCTCACTTTTACTCATCATTCGCTGCCTCTTGGTACAATGCAATTTTCCAAAGTGTTCTCTGTCTTTGCCAACAAAATCTTTACCATCATTTTCAAATATGCCTCCCCTTTCTGAGGGTATTTCTTCAGAGCTCAGTACTACAGGAATCAGATCCGAGCCAAAGGGACTTGCTGCCTCCTGTTTTACTGTTCCCAAGGGTAAGTTCTGGCTACTTGTTTGTTCCACCTCCATGAGGTTGTACACATTTAATTCTTCCTTTTTCATGTACTCTCCATTTGTTCTGAGAGCTTGGTTTTCTACTACCTTAGATGTTCTGTAATGATCAAAAAAGGCAGAAACAGCTCCATTTAAGTAGCGACAATTGACTTCATGGGATGTTTCCTCAACCTAAGAAAAAAGAAAACCATTTAGAATGGCTATATGTACTTACATAAAGTGAAAAACAGATGTTCTGGCCAAAGTTGGTTTATCACAGCAAACTAAGTGCCACAGTGGAAACCAGAGAGGCCTACCTCAGTTGGGTTTAACCAAGCTCTGGTATTGTGTGGATCCTCTGCATTTTTCAGGGCACACACAAGCATGCGGGTGATTGCCTCTTCTACCCGGGCTTGGTGGTCCTCTTCCTAAGTTGAGACAAAAAACAAACATTGTTTTCATTTGTCTCTGTGTCCCATGGCTTACAATAGTAGAGTCTACTAATGTGTATTCTGTCTTCTTATTAATATAAGCTTTGTTACGGAAGGAATATGTTGTTGACAGGCTATAATTTTTATAGATTCACCATAATTTGTCATCTAGAAGTGCTGTAGGATATTTTACTAGCCAAATTTAAGTATGTACCCTGTATATAAGATACAGGCTTAACTATGAAGCACCCTGTGATGTTTCTTTTCCAATCTCTTCCATTTTCTGATATGTTTAAAGTTTTTAAAAAAGTATTACATAGATAGGAATAATCTCTATCAAGCTTGATAAGCTAATTGTTTGAGTAATGGGAGAAAAATTATAATAAACATTCTTAGCCACAAAATGAGATGGCTAAACATGGAAATGTGGTTTTAAGATACAATAAGTATAAACTATAGCATTAATAATAAATTACATTAAAATCAACAACTTTGGCTCATCGAAAGGCCATAAAAGAAAAAACCACACCAGATATCAGTAACATATATAATTGATATGAGATTAATATCCAGAATACATAATCTGCAGACATCAATAAGACAAATGACCTAATTTTTAAAAATGTGTAAAAGACATAAAGACAAACTTTTTTTAAAGTAATCATATGACTAATAAACATAAAAATATGCTTAACTTCATAATCAGGGAATGTAAATTGAGAAACCCATGAAACCGGCAAAGAGGGTCTGATAATTCCAAGTGGTGGAAAAATGTGCACAACAAACAGAAACCTTTACGCTGATGATGGGAGTGAAAACTGACAGAGCCATTTGGAAGACATGTTGGCATTATCTTGTAAACAGGAGTACTGTGTACCCTACAGACCAGCATTTCCACTTCTGAGATGTATACATATTCTCTAGAAAAACTCTTGTACGTTTGTACGAGAATATTCTCTTTATAAAAGTATAAAACTGGATACAAACCAATTTTCCATCAACAGAATAATGAACCAATAAATTATGGGACATTAACATGAGAATATTAAACCACAATGAAATGAATGAACAGCTACATGTGACAACACATATGTGTCTTAGAAACATAATATTAAATTTTTAAAAAAGCAAATCCCCACGATGAGGCACCACTTCACACTAGGATGGCTATAATCAAAAGACAGATAACAATAAATGTTGGTGAGGAGGTGAAAAAATCAGAATCTCCATACTTTGCTGGTGGGAAAGTGAATGGTGCAGCTGCTTGGAAAACAGCCTGGCACTTCCTCAAAAGGTTAAACATAGAGTTATATGTAATGGTTAATTTTATGAGAAAACTCCATTAGGGTACAGTGCTCATTTGTTTGGTCGAGGACTAATAGAGACGTTACTGGGAAGATGTTTTATAGATGTGATTAACGTTTACAATCAGTTGACTTTAAGTAAAGTTCCATAGCTTATAATATATTCTTTGTATGTATACATATAATAAATGACATTATAAAGAAAAAACGAGAGTGAAGAAAGCCTTTAAAAATAATAAAAAGAAATTTCTAAAAAGTTTACAGAAAATACTGATAAATACACTTCAGGGGAAGGGGATAATACATTTCAGTACTAAAAGAACAAGGAGGTAAAATGAATGAAAAAGGCAGCACTGAATATAATTGAGAACATACTTTATTCCCTAGCATATATTAGGACCAAATCTACATTTATTTAACAGAGAAACTGAGAAGGAATGAATACTGCATCATCTGAACACAACTAGTATCTAGTTTTTTCCAAATCTATGTGATTAGTGACAGGAATACTAGAGCCTGGAGGAAGCTTGAGTTATATGAATATGGAAGATAGTTTTTAAGACCTAAGGGCTTCTGGGGGCTAAATTTAGCAACAAGAAGGAATTATGGTCCAGTGTTTGAAGAGACAATGTTAAAAGCAATATTTGACAGAGGAAGATATAATTACTCAACTCCTATTTCGCACTCTAGTTTTCCAAGAAAGAATAAATGATCTTCGAACTGTGACATACACAGAAAGAAGTTGTAATACCGATTCTTTGAAAAATTCTTGGCGAGACAACTAAATAGATGGTATATAACAAACTTTTTGAAAGGCCAGGGTAAGGCTTTCAAGCTCTTGAGGCCATGTAAAATCAAACTTAAGTAAAATGTGCATAAACAGTATTCAACAGTACATTAAAAAATAACACGTCACAATCAAGTGGGATTTTTTCCCAGAAATTAAGGATAAAGTAATATTAGGAAATCCATTGATATAATTTACTGTAATACCAGATATTTTTCTAAAGAGAAATATGATATGATCATCTCCATCACTGCTTAAAAGGTACTCAACAAAATTCAACACCTTTTCCTCCTTTAAAAAAAAGGAATAAAATAAGAATTGAGATACTTAACATGATAAAATACAAAAAAACTCTCCCCCAAATCTAACATTTTACTTAAAGAGAAATCATTAGAGGAATTCCCTATAAAGTCAGAAAAAAGACAAGGATACCCATTATCTTCACAATATTTATTATTGGATTGGAGGAATCAGTCCATGTAATCAGATAAAAGAAACGTTACAGGCAAACAAATTAGAAAGGAAGAGAAAAACTATCTTACTTTTCAGGTAATCTAAGAGAGAACCTAAAACATAAGAAGGTCAATAAAAAAAATCACTACATACAATAAAATAATTCAAATTAACACAAAAATTCAAAAGCTTTCATATACATAAACAATATCCAGTCAGATGGTATAACAGAAGAAGACCCTGCTTACCATAGCAACAAAAAAAGATGAAATATCCAGAGATAAACCTTTAAAAAAAGTGTGCAAATGCAATGTGAGGAAAACTTTGAAACACTCCTGAAATAAAGAAAACTAGACTTGGACAAGTAGAAAGATATCTTGTTTTTGGTTAGAATAACTCAATATCATAAAGTTCATGTAAATTTTAATATGATTGAATAAAAATATCAAATTTCAATTTTTTTCCATGAAGCTACACAAGTTGATTCTAAAGATATGAAAACACAAATCTTAAGTTTTACTTGCAAGTTTTACAGTTAGTAATATTAGTATTGGAATTTAAGAATTGTAAATCTGACACCTTAATGCAAAGAAGTAAATAGGTTACTGTTATTAAGGACTCAGAAATTCAGTGCTGAGATAAAAATATAGAAATAAGAAAAAAAAACCCTATGATGTTAACCTTGGATTAGAAAGATAAATATATCAATAACTACACATCCATCCATCTATCCATCCATCTATCTATATCATGTTCTAGCTTCGTCGATTGAAGAGTATGGAAACAGTGACATACCAGTAGCAATGAGTAGCCTTAGAGCCCAAATCTCTGTTTTTAAACATCATTCCTACTAAAAGGAATTTCGGCCACTTGGAGAAATTATTGACTTCCAGGTTTGGGGCAGGGAAAGTATAAGGCAAACTCAGGGTACCTTCTTATACCAGAAAGCAAGGATCCACTCAAACATTAATGGGGACATACCAAAGGGCACAAGACAGCTTGAAGGAGTTTCACTAAAAGTATAAATGAGACTCAAATCAAAAATTATCTTGGGAAGCTGGTATACTTAACCAAATTAACATGATGAAAACTAATAGAGATGACTAATGTACAGGGTTTAGGTTTAAAGAACCAGTTTTAAGGGTTCAAGATGGAGAACAATTGTACATGGCAGTTGATCATGTAGAAAACAAACAAACAACATATTTGAGAGCTGAATATGAACTCAAAGTGAGATAAGGTTACTAAAAAAGTTAATGCGATAAGCAGCTCTGAAGAAATTCAGGATCTAAGTTATGTGAGGTAGAAATATTACACTCCAGGGGGTGGCTCCATAATGTAGTGGTTAGCAAGTCTGCTTAACAGGCAGAAGGTCCTGGGTTCCCACCCCAGGTGGAGCCACGGACCGTACCCCAGGTGCGCCTGGCCCACCAGCTGCGCGCCTGGCCTGGGTACACACCACACGTGTGGGAGGGGACGCTCCGCCTTCAGAGAGCCAGTCCTTAACGGAAACGGCAACATCCATAGGTCAGGAGTGGGAACGGCGGGGCGGGGCCGAAGAGTTGGGGTGGGGGGGCGGGGAGAAATCATACTCTTCCAAATGAGGCCGACAGGTATTCAGTTTTATGTGCTATACATTAATTAAGTGGGCTATTCTCGACATAATAGCTCTTCCTATGCCTCATAGCAATTTCTATTTTTAAACACTTCCATGTGCCGGGCACTTGTACGAGAGGCTTACACGTTTTGCCCAATTTAAGCCTCACTGAGGTGGGTGCAATTATAATTCCTGTTCTACAAGTGAGGAAATTTAGGCTTGATCACACAAAATAACCATCTGGGTTAGACAACAAAGGTATACACCTATAACTGAAATCTGCCTAATTCCAAGGTCTGCAACCAAAATGGTGAAGAGTCTGAAAGTCGTATAAAAAACACTGTTGAAGACACCAGAGGTTTTGAGTCTGGAAAAGATTAAGGGGACACATGGCAGGTATGTTAAAATACTTAAAAAAGAAAAACATTCTGTATGGGTTCAGAATAATGGGTATGGTTGCAAGCAGCCAGATGGCAGCTCCACTGTTAACAACAGAATGTGTGCCCTCAGGAGGAGAAGCGTCTGTCAGGGCCACTGCCATGAGACTGGTACTGGGAGTGTAGAGGGCTCTATGGATTATACCTTGACATTTGCTCCAACTCCGACGCAGCTGGCTTCAAGCAGAACTTCTGTGATCTCTCGCCATACCTCTAACCTAACTCTCCAGTGGTAAAACTCGTCTCTAGGCCCACGCAGTACAGCTTCTTGTTACAGCAATCCTTTGTGTTTCACCTATGCCAAAGCCCTTCCCATTACCAAAGGGCAAGAAAAGCCTGAGGGTAGGATGCAGCTGCCAAAGGAAGGGGATGCAACCAAGGCTCTGGGGACAGGAGAGCAGAGGGCATAGGTACTGTCAAAACCTCTGGCTGAAAAGAACACAGATGCAATTAAGGCCTTGGATTGAAGAGACACACGAGCTGCAATGGGCAGCCGTTTAACTGTCAAGCAGAACAGCAACCAGGATTAAGCATAGCATATTGGAGGGAAAAGACCTCTGGCAGAAATGAAATGATAAAAGACCTAGCACGGAAAGATTCTTCTTTGAGAAAATGTATAAGCCAGGGCTGAGAATTCTGCAATTAGTTATGAAAACCGTGAACCAAGAAGCAGATATTGCTAGCCTAGATGGTGTGAGATGGGACCGGCAACATGGGACACATGGTAGACCCAGCCAGGCCTAACACAATTCTCCTAACAATACTGGTCAAGGGAAACTACCCTGCATGTCAACGTCAGGGCTCATGTGTCCCCTTAAAAGAAAGAGAATGGCACATCACTACAAATCCTATTTCCAACCTAAACAACAGAGCACGGGATACGTAAATTATAGCATATCAAAACAAAGTAACACTGGAGTGTTGGTTAAAATTAATCACCACATTTTATAGACAATCTTTATATAGCTTAAAAGCAAGGAATACATTTATTGGAAAAAAAAAAAAAGTACCAGCTCAATCCATGAGTTTATACTGACAGTGACAGGATCAATGGACTCTACATAATGCCACCAGTGTCTGGGAACAAAGAGAACCTGAAAACAAAGCAAAAAATGGTTAGCATAAGAACAAGACATTTTATTTTTATGTCAGAATCAAGCCCTAATTGAAGATACTAAGGGAAAAAAATGTAACATAAATGAATTTATAGTAATATTGCTGTAGAAAAGGAAACGACAACAACAAAATCTCACAATCCTTTATTCTTTTTTTAATTGACAAATTCACATGTTCTACAAAGGAGAGTGCCAGGTTCTCCAGGGTCTACTCCCCTTAATCCTAGACCTTCCCTGTCTACATCGAATTCTTAGCAAAGGATTTTGAGATTCTAATTTTTCCTTTCCATTGCAATCAATAGAAAGAGCATAGGTAAAAATATAGGACAGTTTCTGTCATCTTACAGTCTAAAATCTACCTAGTGAAAAAATAATAAATAGAAAGGTGGTATTATAAAACTGGTATATGAGACAAGTGGACGTTGGTGCTAGAGAACATCAGAACTGAGAGGTGGGAGACGCAGGGATGAACTATGGAGGTCAGAGGCAACCTGGATGGAAGAAGTGTGATTTGAACCAGGGTCTGGAGAGAATTTGGACAGAGAAAAGAATGAGGACATGCCAGGAGGGAGAAGTGGCACAAGCAAGGAAAGCATGACTGCTGGGGGACAAAGTAGGCCAGTCTTACTACTGCAGAAGGAGTAACGAGAGATAAGGTGGCAACATTAGGATAGGGTCTGTGGAGGGCTCTGAATTCTGAATAAAGAATCTGGATTTTATCCTGTAGGCATTGGGAGTTGCTGAGAAACACTGAGCAAGGGGATGGTTAAAACAGTGACATTGTGGGAGATCCTAGGAAGGACAGGAGAGTCTCGTAATGTTTCATTTATTAAATGTTAATATCTAAACAGGAAGGTATAGTAAACAAAAGCAATGCGCAGAGTCGAGAAGGACTGCATTTGTCCAGATTCAGTGTAAGATTTCCAATGGAAAGCTGAGCAGAGCAGATGGAGATGGACCAGAAGCTTCTGGGCTTCTGATTTAGAAAACTGGTGGCACTTCATATGGACAAAGTGGAGCCGGGAGATGAGAAGAAAGCTTCTTTTAGTGTAACTGGGCATGAAAAATGACGACTGAATTTCGTCATTAGGAGGTCATGAATGTCCTATCACAGAGTACAGTTTTGGTAAAGTGCTAAGAGAGAGCGAGCCAGATTGTGGTGGGTTAAAGAATGAGCAGGATGTAAGGAAAACTGATACAACAGATGGAAATACTCATTCAATGTGGCTATTAAAATCAAAGAAAATGTAAATTAGCAATCACTTCACACCCACTATAATGGGAGGAAGAAGGAAGAAGAAGAAGAAGCAAGGAGGAAGGAGAAGGGGTGGAGGTGGAGGAGGAGGAGGAGGAGGAGGAGGAGGAGGAGGAGGAGGAGAGGAGGAGGAGGAGGAGGAGGAGAAGGAGAAGAAATAACAAGTGTTGGTGAGCATGTGAAGAAACCGGAACCCTCATACATTGCTGGAGGGAAGGTAAAATGGTACAGCTGCTGTAGAAAACAGTCTGACAATTCCCCATAAAGTTAAAAACGAGTTACTATAAAAGCCAACAATTCCACTTCTAGATATATATACCCAATATAACTCAAAACATATGTTCATACAAAAACTTGTACACAAATGTTCATAGCAGCATTATTCATCACAGCCAAAAGGTGGAAACAATGCAAATGTCCATCAACTGGATAAACAAAATGTATCTTTGTTCCAGCCATAATAAGGAACGAAGTACTGATAACATTCTACGGCATGAACCAACCTTGAAAACATGCTATGTGAAAGGAGCCAGTCACAAAAGCTCATATAGTGTATGACTGCACTTACATGGAATGTCCAAAACAGGTAAATCTATAGAGAAAGAAAATAGCTGAGTGGTTGTCAGGGGCTGGGGGGACAGGTGAAGGAGAGTAACCACCAACAGGCTGAAGCAACTTGATCAACACAAATTGTTTGAGTCGGCATATTCGAGTGTGAAGTAAGTAGGAAAGGAACCAGTGACAAGGAGCAATGGAAGGAAAACAGGCAGGGGAAAAGAATAACCAAGGGACTAAAATCTCCGTAAGAGACTCAGAAAACCTTTCAAATTGTTAATAAAACATCAGAAAGCATATGTCAGTGTTGCAAAAGTAACTTCCCCCACTAGGCAATAGCACTGGGTACAATATCTTTGGAAATGTTTCAGAGAGTCAGTTATATAAAAGCAACATTCCTTCTTGCTTAAAGCCAAATTATTCTCAGTTCATTATGCCTCTGTTAGCCTACTACCTGGATGCATTCCAACATGTGTATATGTGTCTGGGTTCTAGCATAGTTGAACAGATATGAATTGTGAATAAATGTTCCAGAACTGCTTGAGTACTCATGCTTGACACTTTCTCTTAACCTGGATAAAAATGACTGAGTTCTTGTCTTCCTCCACAGTCTATTTTGTTTACCAGTAGGAGGAGCTGTGTTCCCTCTCATCTTTCTATGACAAGAAGCAGAGAAGTGTGTTCACGTGACGCCTACAGCTGGGGAAACTACCTTCCAAGGGCAGAGCACCAGGGAAGGAAACCATTCTCATCTGTATTTCAGGGAAGGAAGAATCACGTGGCATAGACTTGAGAGAAGTTATAGCTAGGGAGTCTTCTGACAAGTCATTAAGGTTTTAAAGCCCCCATTACCTGTCCTGGGCTCAGCGTAACCACATATCTTCGAGCTTTCTGGAACTGAGGAAATCGTTTTAAATCAGGATTGACAACACTGATTTTACTGAACACACTAGATTCTTCATAAGGGATTCTAGTTGGATAAAGGAAGGGAGTATCTTCAGGAGGAAAGAGATGCCATCTTTTCCTTAAAAAAAAAAAAGACACAAATCAGTATTCTGCACTCAAGACAAAACAGGTAAGAAGAGAGCAGCTCAGTGTTCATTTTCACTCATTTCCATTCAATCCATATAGGAACAGAGGCGCAACATCAGTGGTCACCTGGCCCGCCTCTCACCAAGAGCTGGAATCTGCTCTGCAGAAACCTGGTGGGGCAGAGCAGGAACTAATTTCTCACTATGCCCTGAGGCAGTCCTTCAGCAGGGACAGGATCTAGTCTGAAAGACCATTTTTTCTTATCTCACAGTTGTCATAAATTGTTTCCATCTCCTGATTCTAGAGCTACCCAGAATAACCCCCACCTTTTCAAATATCTGTATTCTTATCTATTCCAGAGCAGCCACCCATAGTTCTATCCACCAAACACTTTCCAGACTTCTTCCTATTTCTCGTAAATTCCTTAAGTTGAATATTTGTTAAGTTAATCCATTAAGGAAAAGATATGCATGGAATGCTACACAAAGAAACGCTACACAACTTAGAGTAATATAATACAGAAATGTTCAAAAACGAGAAACTGAAATGTTTCAATCACTTTAAAATTTTTTGAAAAATGAAGGTGATAAGTTTTAACTTACAACAGACACACTTCGAGCCAACAGAGGATGGGCATCAGAGGCAAAAGACAAAGACATGTGAAAAGGAAAAGACACTGACAGAAAAACAAAGATAGGGAAGCAAAGAGAAGGAGGAAAAAACCCTAGTTCTGAGAAAATTCCCAAAGCCCTCTAGTGACCCGTGCAAATACCGTGGGGCTCTCATGCCCTTTCAGAACTGGAAAGCAGTTGGCTGCTATTTTCAAACTAAGAAGTATATACCAAAGTCTTATTTTGCCTTAGAGATGATAAAGTTGCTCTATTCCATAATACATATGACTAGTTTAGAAAAATTGTCAGCATTTGGTATGTTTCAAATGTTAGAGCTAGAAGTACTCTTAAGAGATCATCAGTCTAATTTCACTTTCAGAGTAGTGGAAGAAGGACCCAGTACTTGCTCTGGTCATTCTCTGAGCGAATGGTTAGTGGCAGAACCAAAACTGGGTCACAGATCTCCTGACCTCTCCAGGTCCCAGCTCCTACCACCCCAAAGAAGAGACATAATAACTATCCCATACAATTTGCTTGGCTTGGCTTAAAATGTAATATATATGCATCCTTCACTTGATAATCAGAAAACACAGTCAATCATCACGCCATCCACTGCTCAAAAAACTTCTCATGGTTCTGCAGGCTGAAGAATAGAGAATAAGCGGTATCTGCCTGGGAGTCAAGACCTTCAGGCTCCAACCTGCCCCTCTGGCCTAATCCCTCTGTCCCCAACACACAACTCACACTGAACCACTCACAGGGTCCTCTAAATCCCCATTCTCTCCTAGGGCACTGCTCGTGCTGCCCCCACTGTCCCTCCCATCTATGTCTTTTGAACACTCACCCATCCTTCAAAGCCTAACACAAATGGCAACTCCTGACTGAAATTTTCTCTGACCTTTCCAACAGGAATGTTCTCTGCTTTTCAGTTCCACAGCTCTATGAAACCTTCCTCAAAAGCATGTTCATTCTGCCTTATATCACCGTCATCTTGGGCTTGCCTGTACTCTAACTGTAAACTCTTAGGGCAGTCATGTCTTATTCACTCACATCTGTTCCTACTGTAAGGCATAGTACCTGCACAGCAAGACACGCAATGAATATTTACTGAATAGCTATTTTATTACTCCAGAGCTATATGAAGCCAGAAAATATGCTGTATTACAAAGTTAAAATAAACCTATATTAATTTTATAACACAGAAGGAACCCAGGTATTTTTTGGTAATGTTTTCCAATTTGAATTTCTTTGGCTTACTTCCCAGTTCAGAACACATGGAAAGTGGCCACTTAAAACGATGCCCTCTCTTACCAAGTTTAAGGTTAGACTATTAGCTTCACAAGGGCAGGGACCAAGCACACTTGATTTATTGTTGCATCTACAGTGGGTAGTAATGCACTTAAGATGGTCTATGCCCTTTAATAAAGACTTGATGATTCAAAGAGGAGATTACCAGATATCATTTTATAGTTTTCAAAGTGCTTCACCTGTGAAATCTATTCGTGTACTTACTCAGTTTCTCTTGGATCCACTCATAAGCCTTTCATGTCTTAAGGGTCTGAGAACTTGGACATGGCCCTTTCTGCTTTTTCCTCTGTGCTGCCCTATAAATGTCTCAAAAGGCCAGGAGGGGAGATTGGAGGATCATGAATTAAGGGAAAATAAGACTGCATATAAACAGCTGGAGTATATCCTCCAAGCCTCAGAAACCTTTAAACTCTCATATAACAACTAGAACCAAAGACTATCAAAAGTATTACCTGACTTAGCCCTTATATCTTAGGGTCCACAGACAGATGGAGATAAAAACTGACTGGAAGTAAAAAACAAAAACAAACAAACAAACAAACAAACAAACAAACAAAAACTGCATTGTGTCTAAGGTAGGCACAAACTAAAACTTAGAGTTGAAGGAGGCCATATATAACCTGGTCCCGCAATTCTCAAACCAGGTTCCCTGGCATCCCCTCAGGGACCTGAGGGTAGCAGCAAAGTCTCTTCTTTTCAACAAACTGCTCTGCTCTTATTTATTTAGTTTGAAGAAATGGGTGTTCCTGCTTTTAAATAAAAGTTTGAAAACTACAAACACAGACTCATATATAAAAGAGCTAAGCAGAGAACTGACTACCTGAACTAGGACTCCTGGAGTTCTAGGATCAGCTTTCTGGGGGCAATCCTGCACATGGCTGAGAGACACACGTGGAAAGCACCACTTACACTTCCCCTCACTTTGCAAAGGTGGAAACAACCAGAGGTCAAGAGATCTGCCCTGGTCGTGGGGCAAGCTGACAGGAGAGAGCTGAGACTAAACCTTGGGGTCCTGCTGCCTACTCAGTACTCATTCCTCTTCTTGTGCAACACACACACACACACACACATGCAGACACATGCACTTCAATGCATATGCATGTGTATTACCTTCCTTGTACCTGGAATACTAAATTGCAACCATAGGAGTCCAGATGACAGGGTGTATGGGCCCCCAGGGAGCCAATCCACAATGTACTTTCCCGTCCACTTCTTCCAGGAAATCCGAAGTCAGACCATATCACATCCTGTTTTAAAAATAAAGTTACAGACCATCAAGAATCAACCAACTTCTCTGTGTGGCAGTGTTGCACATTTTCCCTTGCACATTTGGTTTTTGGCTTTTGTGATATTCTCTTTATAAAAAATGCTATAGATGGAGGTTAGGTTTCGAGGGCAGTCCAAGAAATCTTTTTACTCAATAACATATCAGAATTATCTAATATATTTATTCAATAAACACCGACTGACTGCCCACAACATGCCAGGCTTAATGTTCTTGAAGCTTATGACAAATTCATAAAGAAAACAGACAAAAACGCCCACCCAAATGAAGCTTACATAAAGGTTGAGACAGACAAAAAACAATGGACATAAGTATGCTGATATCTAGGGGAAGTGGAAACAGTGACTGCAGTGAAAATAGTATTTCAAATATCTATGAAGCTCCACTCAAGAAGCTAGAAAGTCATATTCTTCTAAGCAGTGCAGGTATTTCTGGGCATAAGTAACATTAACTTTTTGCATTTCAATGACCACATAAAATAAGCTTTCTCCTAGGTTAGTGGAATTACTTAATCTATAGATGCAGGAGCCTTATTAGTTCATACTTACCAAATCAGTCTCAGGTGAGGGTGTCACACCATATTTTTTGAAATACATATCCATAAATGGCTTTTGTTCTAATTGTTCTAATCTCTAAAGTCCTGAACTCTTTAAGTGTAATGAATTTAAAAGAGAGAGCACAGCGCTCTAGACTTTGCTCTCCTTACGTCTGGTTCTCTGGACAGATCATACCCACGTCAATTACTGACTCACAACACCATCAGATCTAGAAGTTCTCAAACCAGGCTCCCTTGCATCCCCTCAGAGGTCTGGGGGTAGCAGCAAAGCCTCTTCCTTTCAACAAACCATTCTGCTCTTATTTATTTAGGGTTGAAGAAAGGGTGTTCTTGCTTTTAAATAAAAGTTTGAAAACTACAAATGGAGTCTGACAGAAACCCAAGTCCATGGAATTAAAAATGTGTATAAGTTAGAAAAGAGCGAACTAGTGAACCAGGCACGAAGGTTTTGCTTTACTCATTTTTTTCATCACAAATTTTCCCTCTTGCGTTTAAAAAATGAGACAGAACAAAAAACACTTCTATATGCAGAATGTGGTCCTAAATGCTGATACTTCTTTAATTAGTATCTTCAATCTATATTTTCTATTTTTAGAGACAAACCATTGGCAGCTCTATTCAAAGAGAAAGAGGATTTGAGGGCATTTACATTTTTGTTTTAAGTGATGAAAATAGCAGAATGTGCACATAATTAACGTCTGTTGTAGATTGTAGTTTTTGCAAGGTCAGCACCATTGTAAATGCGTATGACTCACATGCACAGCTCCAGGGAGTGGCAAAAATCTTATGCCCTCTGGATATAGCTCATAAGCTCACTGCATGAGCTTACTTCTGTATTCCCATTGTCTAACCTAATACTCAGCTCAGGGTAAGTGCTTAAAACATTGAGTGCTTGGTAAGGAAAGAAGAATCTGCTGGCAGATTATGGGTGAATGGTTCAGGTCAAGTATAATTTTAAGCATCTACCGCATATCTGGTATGATGCTGGGTATTTAGAATACAAAAAGTAATATAATACTGGCCCACCCTTCAAATTTATTAAAGAAAGTCCCATAAATGAACCCTTTCCCTATAATGTGGCAAACACTCTGACAGAAGTGAGCAGAGGGTGCTCTAAATTCACAGAAAGTCTCCTGGTCTCAGGTAGGGAGCCTGAAGAAGGCTTCTAATTCATCTGGTCCTTGTTGAACAATTCATCACACTTAGTCTGGAATTTAACCAAAAGCATTCAGTATAAAAGTAAAATCGGGATGATTTAGCTAAGAAGAGGCTGGTGTTAGTGATTCTTAATCTTCTTCTAGACACACTCCTTCGGGAATCTAATGAATGCCAACATCCCTCTCCCCAGAGAAATGTATGCACACAAAAAATTTCACATATATTCTGAGGGAGTCAATGGGCTGACTGCAGGTGAGAAACTTTGTTCTAGACCATGCTTCAGAAAGAATCAAAGAAAAAAGACTTTTCTACAGGGTGGGGGGGGTACTATATGACAAACTGATAAGAGGCTTCCCTGACCTCTTATCTAACATAATAATGACTAAAAAAGGAACATTTTTTCTAAATAATTAGATCAAGGTAACCTAAACTACCTAAAATTCAGCAGCAAACTGGCTGGGAAACCAAAAGATGAAGGGTTGGAAGGTGGGGGGGTACAGTTGTAGACTGTCAAAGCAAATCTGTCAGAAAATAGCATGTAAGAGTCCTACTTTTTTTCCCACAGGCTCTTGAGAGTTGGGCCTTTCTAGCCAATTAAGTTCAGCTACTTATAGGTAGCCAAATGTCTGAAATCAGTGTGGGCCCAAGAGGAATCTGTCTTAAGTCTTACTAAAATCAAGTGACTCTATTAGGCCATTATACTAGTGAAACCAATACACATGACTGATGGGATGATTCATTCTGGATTCTATTCTCACATCCACTTCAAGTGTTGGAAAAGTCTAAAAATAATTTATATCAAGAAAATTCTATTCTAACACCACCCCTGAAAAGAGCAATCAAGTATCTTGCTAACTAACTGCTTACTACAAAAACACTATCTACTTTCTTATGACTTCCAGAAGGTCCTAAATATGCTTTCTACAGATACGAACATGTTTATTTTCTCTTCTGCCAAAAATAGCTGTTTTAAATTATCTGTAAGTTCCCTCTTACCCCTATGTAGTCAGTCTACCTGCCTCCACTCTCAGCCCTTATCAACCACTAATCTTTCTGTTATCACAATATTTTGAAACTGGATCCTTTATTTACTCAGCCATAAGAAGAGATAAAATCGCCTCATTAAAAATGTCCCCAACACTTTAAACAAGAGACTCTAAAAATCTGGTTATAATAAAAAAATTCAAAAAAAAAACATATGCTTTAATATTTTTGATCATGTATTATATTCTAAAACTATTACAACATTTAAGTGATAAAATATGTCAGAAACAGTATTGAATTCTAGTATAGCATATTTTATACTCTTCTATCTTAAGGCTTGGTTGCTGCATCCGACATGAAATTCCCATAGAGCCCCAACTTCATTCAAGTTGGCATCTCTAGTATCCAACACAGAGAGTAAAATAAATGCTAAAAGCCTGTTCAGTTATTGATCTGGGTACTAGATCTACTTTTATCCTTAGTAGTTCCTAAAACTGTTCTAATTAACAATTTAAATAATTGTTGCAGACTCAAATGCCATTTTTAAAATGCTATACACATAAGCAAATCTTCCAAAAATTTTATAGTTTTAGACAAAGAACTGAAGATAAACTGGTAAGATGCTCAAATAAAGAAAGGTGGCTTTTTTTTGGCCAACTCTGTAAACCAATCACCAAAAGTAATTAATTCCTAAGTCATTTAGTTCTAGATGATATATTACTTGGTAAAAATATTTATTTAAATATTTTCACATATGCATTAGTACTTTCATTCCTGTTTTAGAGATAAGAAATCTAAGGTGCAAACAGGTTAAATAAGCGTACACTAGCTCATACTGAATCTAGGCTCTGAGAACACCCCAACTCAAAGGTACTTGTTCTTTTACCTATACCAGCAAAAGAAATCATCGACAAGGTAAAGAGACAACCATCCAAATGGGAAAACATATTTGTAAGTAATGTCTCCAATAAAGGCCTAATATCCAAAATATACAAAGAACTCGTACAACTCAATAACAACAAAAAAACAAACGATCCAATCAAAAAATGGGCAGAGGACCTAAACAGACTCTTCTCCCTAGAGGACATACAAATGGCCAACAAATATATGAAAAGATGCTCAACATTGCTAGCAATTAGGGAAATATGAATCAAAACCACAATGAGATATCATCTCACACCTGTTAGATAGCTATAATCCACAGGACAAGTAATAACAAATGTTGGAGAGGATGTAGAGAAAAAGGAACCCTTATACATTGCTGGTGGGACTGTAAATTGGTGCAGCCACTATGGAAAACAGTATGGAGGTTCTTCAAAAAACTAAGAATTGATCTACCACATGATCCACCAATCCCTCTACTGGATATTTACCCCAAAACTTGAAAACCCATATCCAAAAAGATTTGCGCACCGATGTTCATAGCAGCATTATTCACAGTGGCCAGGACACGGAAGCAACCTAAGTGTCCTACAGTAGATGATTGGCTAAAGAAGCTGTGGTATATAATATACAATGGACTATTTACTCAGCCATAAGAGGAGATAAAATACTACCATTTACGACAACATGGATAGACCTCGAGATAATCATACTAAGCAAATAAGCCAGACTGAAAAAGTTGAAAATCACATGATATCACTTATATGTTGGATATAAACCTAAAAGCAACAAATGAACAGGACAAACAGAGACTCAGGGACATGGACAATGGACTACTGGTTACCAGAAGGTAGGGAGTGGAGGAGGAGGGAAGAGGTAGGCAGGGTAAAAGGGTCAAATAGAGAGGGTTTGGGGAGGGCGAAGTGTGTAAAGAGGATCAAATACATGGTAGCTGAAGGAAACTGGACTCTGGGTAGTAATCACACAATAGAATATATAGATGTCAAATTATAATGTACACCTGAATATGATATAATTGTATTAACCAATGTTACCCCAATAAACTTAAAATAAATAAAAAAATAAAAGTTATCTTCTATTTTTCACCATGCCTAGATCATAAATATATATATAGTAAAACTGATTATACATAATTTCATAATGAACATACATCTGAATAAAAAAAAAAAACTAATATGGGTCAAAACAATATGTAAAAACTTTAAAAAACAATACAATTAACCATAAATACTATGTAAAAGTTGTAAAGGATAAATACTTCGATTTAAACTTCAAACACTCTTAAATCTTAAATAGACATTACAAATTAGCAAGTACTTAAGGCTCTTTTTCCCTTAGGAAAATTATCTTAAGTAACATAAACAGAAAAAACAGTAGTTAACTCTCTACTCACAGATAGGCTTAGATAAACACCCAAATTCTTACATTCCAATTTGCCTCATTAGAAAGTATCACTGACCATCAAACCCCTTTAATCATTACTAAACAACCAGGTTCAGTTTCAACATACTCTCATTAACTATGCTCCAAAGTCCAAGACAGATTAGAACTAATGTTCCATTTGGGGATTTTGTGTCCTGGTGGCTTAACATGGCCCCTGACTCAGGAGCCAATCTGAATCACAACATAAATTGGAATCTATCTGGAAAACATTCTTGGGGCAAAATTCCTTTTGCTCTATGTATTCTTAATAGCTTCAATTATGATAATGCTTATTGATAATTACAAACAATAATATGTCATTCTCATCTAATAAGTCAGAGGGAAAGAAATTTTATATGGTAATGCCACAAATTCCCTACCTTCCTTGGGAAGTAGAAAAAAAATATTCCAAATAAATGCTTTATTCAGATTAGTCAGTGATATGATAGGTAACTAAAAAATAGAAAGACTAATTAATTTAATTTGTCCTACATGAAAGTTAGTTGTCAAAATCATAATTTTTGGCCATCTTTAAGCTATGGGATATTTTCCAATCATATTAGTATATTTACCAGTGTACTTATCAGTATATATTACATATTTATCAGGGGATGAATTTAATTTGTGGAAGAAAAAGATTAATAGATGGAAACTTTAGGTAGAGGCCATAAGGAAAAAAACCTGATAAAACTAGTGTAAAGCTGAAGAGAGCTAAGCATTTCTTATCAAGACTGACAAATGCTACAAATGATTAATGAGAAGCCACAGAAAATTTGACAAGGGTGAACCTGGAGGTTTAAGTTAAAAAATTATCTGAAGGGCTCTGAAGACCAAAAAATATCAAAACAAGAGTAGGAAAAAATGTACTTATACAATCATTCGAATACCTACCATGTACAGTTGTTTCCCCCTTATCCAGTTTTGTTTTCCACCATCCAAATATATTAAACGGAAAATTCCCGGAATAAACAATTCATAAGTTTTAAATTGCGTGCCCTTCTGAGTAGCATGATGAAGTCTCACACAGTGGGCTCCATCTCGCCTAGGATATGAAGCATGCCTTTGCCAAGAGTTTCCAGGCTGTATACTCTATCCGCTCTTAAGACATTTTAAGTAGACATCTGGGTTACCAAATTTTAACAGTATTGCAATGCTGGCACTCTAGTTACTCTTATTTAATAAAAAACCCAAAACCATGCACATAACTTCTATTATAGTTATATTGTTATAATTGTTCTTTTTTATTATTGATATTTTCTTGTGCCTAATTTAGAAATTAAACTTTATCATAGGTATGCATAATTAGAAAAAAACAATATATTTAGGGTTCAATACCATCTATGGTTTCAGGCATCCATTGGAGGTCTTGGAACATATTCCCCATGGATATGAGGAACTACTGTATTTAGCACTATGTTAGCGGTTTGGGGGAATAATAAATTGTAAAACACAGTCCCCGTTCCTAAAGAGTTCACAATATTGTTAGAGAAATTCTGTCATTCACCATTTAAATAACAATCAAAATAAAACATAGAGGAATGAAAGCAAGGGATGGATGGATGTGGATATAAGTGGCTGACAAGTTTTCACAGCCAAGGCTGAATCTGAGCTGGGTCCTAAGAAGTAGAATTTTAATAGGCAGAAATTGAGAAGAGCATGAGCAAAGGCCAGAAGATGAGAGAGAACACAGTGGTCCAGCCCTCAGTGAGGAAACTAGACAGGCACTAATGCAGAGGAGAAAGGTCGCATCAGTCATGTTGGGGAGAGTCTTAAGTGCTATCCTTATATAATTTCAAGTCATGAAATGTTCGTGAACATGATTAACATATTTCACTATTTAATTTGGAGCATGACTTGAAATGTAATTTTATAAAAACTATTTTAGAATTACTTAGAGGAAGAGTCAGAACTGGAGGAATAAAGAGTAATTTCAGAAGTGATATTGTAAACCAGAGGTTCTCAAAGTGGCCCATAGACCTCTTTGGGGGTCCCTGAGACACTTTCAGGGGATCTATGAGGTTAAAATTATTTTCATAATACTACTAAGATGTTAGTTGCCTATTTCACTGTGCTGACATCTGCACTGAGGGCACAAAAACAACAGTGAATAAACTATAGGTCAAGACAGTGGAACCGAAGTGTACTGGTAGTACTGTATTTTTTAAAACAGCTTTATTGAGGTACAATTGATATACAATAAACAGCATATATTCTAAGTGTACAACTTGGTGAATTTTTACATATACATACATATACATATATATATGAAAAACCATCACTACAATCAAAATGACAAACATTTTGATTACATCCAAAAGATCCCCCATGACATTTTCTAACCCATCTCTCCCTACTCCCTGATTCTCAGACAACTATTTCTATTTCCTGTGTTTATAAATTTGTTTGCAAGTTCTACAATTTTATATAAATGGAATCATATAGTAAGTACTCTTTTTTCATGCTAACACTAATCCAATGGCAAACCAAACAAAGTTGACTTCACATAAAGTAGACATCAGAACAAGTAAGAACCCATGTCATTTCATCATGATAATACATCAATCCATTAAAAGGACATAATAAACTTAATAACAGTTTTAAAACACATGAAACAAAAACTGACCAACCCAAGCTGAAAAAAAAAAAACCAAATATACAATTATGGTTGGGCAATTTCAATATCTCTGCATTTAATGGGTAGAATAAATATACAGAAAATCAGTAAGGATACAACTTGAACAGTCAACTTAATTAACATTTATAAAACAGAACAACAGCAGAATACACATTATTTTCAAGTACACCTGGAACATTTATCAAGACTCACTATATTCTTGGCCATAAAGTAATACATATAAAATAAACTAAAATCATCCAAAGTATGTTCTCTGACTACAATGGAACTAAATTAGAAACCAGTAATAGAAAGATTGAAAATCTCCAACTATTTGGAAAATAAACATTACACTTCTAAATAATCCATAAGTCAAAAAATAAATCACAAGGGAAATTAGAAAATATTTTGACCAGAATGAAAATGATTTTGGAAACTTGTATCTTGAAACACATGAGCTTGAAAGCTTCCTAATATTTAAAAGACTTTTCTGATGAGAATGATAATGATATAAATAAATGTCACTTTTTAAATAATGAAGTACATGGACATATGTCAACATTTGGAAGATCTACATAACTCAGTAAAGCAGTATTTTTCAAATCAATAATATTTTCCAAACGGACAACATTTGGAAGATCTATATAACTCAGTAAAGCAGTATTTTGCAAAGCTCCATTCTATGCAAGATAGACCAATGGATTTTATTTTAAGAGTACAAAGAGTTCATCAATTTTGGGTTTATCCTCTATACTGCAACAAACAAACCTCTAAAGAAACTACCCCTTGTCAAGTTTAGTGGAGTATTAAAAAAACCTACAACTATCTTAAAAGGCTACTAAAATACTCTCTTTTTCAGATGCATATGTGTAAGGCAACATAGTTTTCATATACTTCAAACAAACCAAGGAAATGCAACAGGGGGAGGTAGATGGGGTAAAGGAGGTCAAATACGTGGTGACAGAAGGAAATCTAACTATTGGAGGTGAACACGTAGTATAAATATATATACATATGCCTGTTAAAAAATTTTTTTAAATAAAAAATAAATTTAAAAAAATTGCAACAAATTGAAGAGCTGAAAGAATCCAGTTGTCTTCTATTAAGCCAGACATTAAAAAGACAAAATGTAAAGCAATACCACTCCTTTAATAATATTTTTTAAAAATTTCGAATAGTTATTTTCATAAAAATGTTATTTATATTCACATGAGTTTATTTAAATGAATGAATATTTTAAAAATTTATTGGTTTTAATATTTAACTACCCACCATTTTATGACAGATGGAAGAAAACTTGAAATAATAAGACTTGGTGACTGAATAAACTGTAGAGGTAAAATTAAAATGACACCAACTTTGATACCCATGATGTAAGAAGGCTTGATGCTAATAAAAAAAGTATATAATCTTAATGGACTTGATTGTTCATGGTGGATTTTCCTATTATAGTCTAAAGAATTAATCACCATAATGTGAGCTGATGGAAAACTCATTCGACTAAAAAGATCAGATTTTATAAAGGCTCGATTAGAATTCCAGTACATTACCAAAAGATTGCCTTTATATTCCTACTTAACGGACTGGACACATGCCTGCCCAGAGCTGTCATGCCTGGGCTAAGACAAACAACTGATGAGGTCAGCTTAGAGATTCATCCAAGGCATAGGGAGCCTAGCCTCAGCATAAATGGAATTCTTTAATCCTAGCTGTAGAGTCCCCACAGAACTTAATGTATTCAGACCCTGTGCAGACACACAGTGCAGCAGTTCAAGCTTGGAGAGCAAACTGGGAGGATTATAAATGTAAAGCACTTAGAAAAGCACCAAGTATGAGAAAGTATTTGATTACTATTATTATAATACAATGGCACAATGTTTTACCTGAAATACGGAATTAAAGAGTACTAATCTAATCTATAGGGTAGGTGGGAGTATGAGAAATATAAAATACTCTGAAAGCTAACTATTATATCTAAAAGTTCCCAGGTTAAAGATCCATAAAGTGATCACAACTAAGGTTGTAAGAATAAAAAATGACCTCAAAATTATCATTTAAAAATGAGTAGATTTAGTATAAACTTCGGATTCAGAAAACATTCTACTGAATGTTTTCAAAACTGATGCATTTCATTCGTGATTATGAAAATAAAAATATATCTTCAACGAACAACTATGAGCAAGTGATATTTTCCCTATTTTTAAATAAAAAGCAAAATTTAGGTAAACATTTTAAAATTTTAATAAGGAAAGCTTCCAAGTATTGACAGTGGAATTATAGGAACTATGTAAACATTAGTATCTACATCTTGACTTGAAATGAAAAAGAAAAATATAGGCTGAATGAAAAATTGCTCAGGAGTCCAAGGACTTTCAGTCTATGTGATACAGAAATCCAGAGAGGGAGTGGTGGTGACTGGCAGGAGGAGTGGAGTAGAGGTGAAAAGCCTTTAGGGATAGTGAAACACTTCTCTCCACAAAGGATGGGCAAATGGCAGGACAAAGGACGGAGGAGCCTTGCCCCTGATTGCAGGCAAGGCCGAGTCATTCAAACAACTTCCTGGGACTCCCATTTTTTTTGTCCCAGGCCTCAGACACACAGGAAAAGCAGAGCAGGCAGTTAGCAAAATCACCCCACAAACTAAAGTGGCAGTTTGAGGTAGAAAACACTTCAAGGAAAAACAGGATATGGTAGTCTGCAAACTCTGGTGTCAGTTATGTCAACACATGGCAAAGAACTTCCACATTCTTACTTCTGCAAGTACTCCCACACTTCTGCACGGCTTCTACAATCAAATACTGGGAGCCCAGCTTCTGACTCAGGCCATAAACCCACGCTTAACCCCCCGAGCAAGGAAGATGGAGGCAGCGGCCCGGAATGCCGCTAGGATTCTAGGAACACTTTTCACAGAATCAGCTTTGTATCTCCAGCTGTCTCCCTGACAGAACAAAAACTTATATGTAGGTCAGGAGGGAATAAAGTTTTATACATAATCTATGCTTCTAATATGCTCCAAACCAGCTCCGGCACTGTTTAAAGGCACAGGAGAGGGTGTATAGGAAAACTGGTGAGTAGGAAAACAATGAGAAGGCTGCTTATCTGTGTGAACCATACATTATGCTTCTCTTGGGCAAATCTTTTGTATAGAATCCTCAACACTCACAGAGACTCTTGAGAGGAAAAGAGTGAAGAAAAAAGGAACCAGGGAAATTCCAATTTGTGACCTTTCATCAAAAACGCAAAATTACCGTGATTAAAAGGAATGTATTGACTTACCTGGAAAATATCTGTCTTATCTTCAAACAGACTGACAAAATATTTATAGTCAGCATATGCCCAGAATTTGGAATGATCATAATCTCTAAATGGTCCAGAAATACTAGAGTGGTCACAGTTCCAGGTTAGAAACTCTTCAACTGTAGCTTCTACGTAACTACATGTAGTTTCAAACTGAGGAACTGCAACGGAAAAGAACCCAATCAATTTTAAACGCATACGAAACAGTTTCCAAATATTTTTTTAACGAAGACAGTGTCAACCAAAAATGTTAACTCTGCTTTAATACTAATTAAAATTAACTTTGCACTTGCTATTTAATTAAAACCATTTAATTAAAAACACTCATGATACTCATGATTAAACATAAACGCAACAAACACGGTTTTAACCTTAAGATTAAAGACTACCCCTACTATTGCCTGATTCAGCTGTTGAACAAAAAAGCCGAAAGGTTTTCTGAAAGAAAGGGTTATTGAGCGATATGCCAGCCAGAAAAAGGATCAGGTCCTGGGCATGCAGTCTAAGGTACAAGCAGCAGAGCTGGATGGAGAAGACAACGCAGCCACTGTCCAGGAGCTGACGGGGCTTTAATTTAAATACATTAACTCTGGGGAAGGTGTAAGTTGCTCTGAAAGAATTTACATTGGCTATAGGTAAAAGGGGAGGGAGAAGGTGAAGCGGCTAGTTCTCAGATAGATGCAGTCGGTAAGGGAAGAAGTGTTTGCTCTTCAGGATTGGTTGTGGGCACCAGTCTGGAAAGGTTCATGTATAAGCAAGATGTAGTGGCACCTGGTGGTCAGCTACTTGGCTATTTTCTCTGTAATCGAGGAAATAGCCACCTGGAAGTTAATTCAAAGTTTCAACATGCATTCAGGAATGTAAGCCGTCTTTTGTTGGTTTTGCCTGCCAGTTAACTGATTAACTAACCTCTCTTATCAATTCCTTCTACCCTCTGGCCTGCTCTAATTTAAGATATCTCAGAATTTTTTTCTTGTCTCAGTAATCCAGTAGAATACTTTAGATTATCAATTCTCCAACACCTTTTCAGGAGTCTGTGAGGTCTAAAATATTTTCATAATAATACTATGACATTATTTGCCGTTTTTACTCATTTTCTCATAAGTGTACGGTAGAGTTTTCCAGAGGCTACATGACATGTCTTGGTATCACTGCTTTGACAGCTAGTAGAATATGTGCTTATGTTCTTGTATTTTAAAATGTCTAGGTTTTAATTTCTAATATGGTATCATTAGGGTTAACCCACATCGACAAAAAGTTTATTGGAGCACTCAATAATTTTTAAGTGTAAAGGGATCCTCAGACCAAAATATTTGAAAACTACATCTTCAGATTAAAATTAAAAAAAAAAACAAAACAAAAACAAACAAAAAGGAACAACAAAAAAACTGTCTTTTGAAAATTTTCTAACTTTATGCTGTAACATATACATAGTTCCTCAGAATCATGACATGAACAATGGAGATTTAAAGTCGTTGTTCATTTACTAACTTATTTCAGAATCATTTATTAAGTGCCTCATTTGTAACTAGCACTGTGCTCAGACTTCTGGGAACATAGATAATACCCTTGAGTTTAGAATATATTTAGACAAGGATAAAGCTTTAACCAGAATAAAAGGGAATCTGAGGCATCATATAACTAAATGCAAAATTCTGTGCCATAGACAAAGAGGAAAGGCAAAGACCACCAGAGATTAGGGTTGATCAGGAAAGCTTAAGTCTACTCTCTGTTCACAGTGGTTTGTTATTCCAGGTGTGACTTATTTATACAAGAACTATTCTTCTAAATAGTGATGAAATAAAATTCTTTTGTAACGAGCATAATATTTTAGATGTACATTGGAAAGTTAATATTCAAAAAATCTGATTATGATTTCTTTTGCAAAGTATAAAATTCTTTCAAGAGAGGATGTAGATCAAATCACGTAAATCAGCACAATCCTTGACAAAGCAGACGCTCAGTAAAATGCACTATTATTAATATTTCATATAATTCATTCATGTATTTACTTGGGGCCCTTTAAAAGTCAGCTGAATTAGTAGGAGAAGGATATTCAAATTCTTCTTTCAACAATTTTTATCTTTTCCCTCCATTTCTCCCTGCACTGCTTAGGATTATCCCAATTATCTTTTCTCTTTCCTTCTTTTCCTAAAACCTCAGAATGTCAGAGAAATAGCAGAGGGAAGGGTGTGTGTCAAAGAGTCATCTTAATTCACCTACTTCATCAACTTGTCACCTGACTCGGAGTAGAAAAACTTTACTACAGTACATTTATATAAAAGGATAAAAATCTGCATATTTAAGAACTATTTAAATTTAATGTTTGAGAAGCACTTGGAACAGCACACAGTAACCCATTAATATGTAGAAGCTCCTAATATTATCAACATCATCATCAAGAATTTGCCATAACAGCATAGGAGCATGCAGAGTTTTGTAAGAAACAAAAACCCACGTGGCAAGAAAGCTGCATGGTGCCGGGAAACTGAAGTCATTTCTAAATCATTTCAGTAAGCTCCCAGGTAAACCTGAAGACTTTACACTGTCCTGTGCGCTTTCACTTCATAGAGTTCAGTCCAACTGATCCAATTGAACGCTAAAGCCATTACTTAAGCCGCTTGTTCCTGGGGTGGACAGGGTAAGACTTTTCATTTAAGGGCAGTTTTTACAGGCCTGTCTACACTGCAGCCTCATCAGGGGATTTTGTTTTCTTTCACAGCAAGTTCTGTACTTTAAAAAATGAAAATCTAAAAGTGCAAAAATTACATGTAAGAACTGTTACTGTCAGGGGAAAACGGCAATGAATGGAAGGCGTGGAAATGACACTTTTTTATTTACATAGCAATTTCAAAGTAGAATCTTTTCACTCCTTCCTAGTAGTAGCAGCACCAAAGGTACTGTTTTCATTCTGTTACCATGACAATTTCTTCCTGGGTAGCACAATTGTTTTTCTTCATTTATTCTATGCAATAGAATTATTCCTTTCTAACTTTATTGTTATTGTTCTTTCATTTAACACTGAAGTAACCTAGGTAGCTACAACATTTATCCCACTTACTGTCAAAGTATTAAGAAGAAACTCAACCAAGTCCAGGATTTGGAAATTGTGTTTAAATGGAGTTTACTTTTAACTCTCATAAAAGGGAGTCTTAAAATATTTTTTGCGCATCAGAGAAACAAATACTTGTCCGCTTTGTTAGACTTCACCATTTTTCAAAAAAGAAACAATGCACTGAATGTGGGTACTAAGTAAAACTTCTGATCATCACTCCACCCCCTATCTCCAATGTTTAGGGTTATTTTTAAAACTGCTTACCAAATTACTACCAGCTGAGTTATAGTGTTGCCACTGAGCACAATGGGGCAAATGTTGGTAAAATGACATTTGAGCTAAGATCAAATGAATTTGATCCATGGTTTCAAAGTGCTATGTGATGTCAACTGCTTCCTAAAATAAACTAAGAGATACATTATATTCAAATATGCTATTATTAATACTATTATTTCAAGCATTCTAAAAAATTCTAACCAGGCCTAAAACAGAAAAAAAGAAATAAACTCAATAGAAAGGAAACAGAGTTTTCACTGCTTAAAAAATTACAAGCCTGTCTTCCTAGAAAATCCACAAGAATAAATTTTTTTAAATGTACACTAATAAATGGCTGGATAAAAATTAAACAACAAAAATAAATGGTTTTTATTTATGCACCAATCACAACTAGTTAGAAAAATATAATAGGCTAAAATAATTCCTCATAGCAGCTATGAAAAATTTAGTATCTTAAGAAATTTGTGGACCTACATGAAAACTCTAAATCGTTACACTGAGAGATAAAATCAACTTAATAAGTGAAGAGAACATGTTCTAATGTAGAAAGAGCTGTAGTATCACAAGGTAGATTCTTTCCAAATTAATTTACAGCGTTTAACAAATTTTCATTTAAAATTCCAACACGATTTCTTTAATGTGAGCACATTATTTAACTCTAAAATTAATTTAGAGGAATAAAATTAAATAACATCTACAAAAATACTGAGAAAGATGAGTAATGAGAGCGGATAAGTTGTTCTTTCAAACATTAAAACATATACCAGTTGCTACAAGTTTTTTTTTTTTTTTTTAAGTCCTTTACTGGCCCAAAACTGATAGCTCCATTCAAGGTCCTAAAACAAATGCTGGAATACATAATAATATAGTAATATAATAAAGATGGTTTTAAAGTAAGAGAAAAAAGGATTATTCAGTAAATGGTACTGAAGGAAAAGGTATTAATACTTCCATATTAACTATTTGGAAAAAAGGTCAGTGAATACCATATACCAAAATAAATATGGAACAGATAAAGAGTAAATAAAAAAAGAAATCATTAAGCCATTAGAAGAAAATATTAAAATATTTATCTATTCTCAGGATACAAGAGAAACTTCTAAATAAAACAAATAAGATTAAAAATATTAATGAAACAGTATTTGATTTGACTACATAAAAATGTAAAAATGTGAAGCAAAATTAAAAGGCAAACAATAAACTGGAAAACACATTAGTAATAAATACAATATTCTTAACATATAAGGAGTTATTTTTTAAAAAACCCAAGAACCTGAAACCCCAATAAAGAATAGTCAAAGAACAATCATCAGAAAATGCAAATTACTAATAAACATAAACACAAGTTCGCCACACCAGCAATCAAAGAAATGTTAATTAAAATCATGAGATACCAATTTTCACCTATCAGTTAAGATTATTTTTTCAAAAGTGCTTTCTGTAAAGCATTTGACCACAGTATCAATAGCCTTTCATTCTGTCATTCCACAAATATCTGCATTAGGTGCTCAACCCATGGCCCTCACAAAGGTGACCTTCTTGAGGGGAAGACAGACGTTTACTTACATAACTAACTCTGAGATAACCTAATAGTTGTACCTAATTTGCAGCATGGGGGAGGGAGGTGTGGTCAGGAAGGACTTCCATGAGAAAATGACATATGAGCTAAGATCTGAAGTAAGAGAATTAACTAGGTAAAACTGGGGTAAGAGAAAATGGTAAGAGAGAATGGCTAGACTACATATGCAAAGGCCCTGAGTTAAGAAAAAGCAACCTCTGGAAATACAAAAACTGAAGAAACGCTTGTTTGGCCTGAGCTCAGGCAAAGAGATTAAGCTCATGAGGCAAAGAGAGCTTTTTATGCCACCACAAAATTTTTGGTCATTAGCCTAAGGGTAATGGGAAGTCATTTAAGGGTTTCAAGCAGAGAAATAAGACAAGATTTGTTTTTTTAAAAACTGTCTCAGCAGGACTGGTCACGATGGCATAGAAGGTAGAGGCTGTGCATATCTCCTCTTACAACCACACCAAAATTATAATGAAACTACAGAGCAATCAGCACGCAGAGTTGCCTAAGGTCTGGCTGAATAGAGGCTCTACAACTAGGGACAAAAAGAAGAGGTCACTCACCTCAAGCTGGTAGGAGGCATGGAAACGCAAAACGGCCTGGCCTGGTCCAACAACTGAGTGTGGCGATGGAGATTCAGGAGAGTTATCTTGGCTGCAGAGCCCCCTCCTCCACATAAGGAGTGAGGGTTCCCAGCCCTACACTAGGGTCCCCAGCCCAAAGTTCCAGCACCAGGAAGAGAAGTTCCCATAACCTCTGGCTGTGAAAACCAGTGAAAGCTGCGGCTGAGACAGAGGGTTGTGGGAATCACAGCTGTTTCTCTTAAAGTCCCACGCCCGGACTTACTTGCTGACAAATTCACTCACTCTGATCTCCAGTGTGTGGGCAGCTGCTTGAGGAATGCCAGGGACATATGGGGAGACACCGAGTCGTCCGGCTTCAGGGCCAAAGCTAGAGGGGCAGCTTTTTCCCAGAAAGAAGTGCTGGCAGTATCCACCGTTCCTCTGTCGAGCCCTCCCACTTCTCGGCCTGCAACACAGGCACAACCATATCTGAGTCACCATCAGTTTGGACGACACAGGTTGCTCTGCCCAGGTGGTTCCCTGAGTCTCCGCCTCTCCCAACTTGTGGGCCCACCCAAGCCGCTTCCAGTGGTTTATTCCACTCCAATGGCCTGTCTTGGCTCTTGCTGAGGACTTTACTAAAATCTCTCAAAGGCTCACAAAGCCCAAAGAAGCAACGTCTGGCCTTGGCATGCCCTGTACCTCTTACTGAGCAGCCCCAAGCCCCGCATTAGTGTCAGCCAACCTAGGTTACTGGCTTGGCCTCTCGAGGCACCTAGAACCCCAGCATGGGTGGCAGCCATCTGCGGATTGCTTAGTGACTTTTACCAGGTGGCTCCAGAGGTGCACAGGCTGTGGTCGAACTTGTCCTGCAGATGGACCTCTCCCAGGACAGTGCCACTGGGCACCACACACACCTACTACCTAAAGCCACTCTACTAACACTGGGAGACTTAGGAGCCCTACCTAATACATAGGAACAGACACAGGGAGATAGCCAAAATGGGGAGACAAAGAAGCATGTCCCACATGAAAGAATAGAACAAAGCTCCAGAAAAAGAACTCAACAAAATGTAGACAAGCAGTATACCAGATGCAGAGTTCAAAACACTGGTTATAAGGATGCACAATGAACTTAGGGGATAGGTAGATAAACTCAGTGAGAACTTTAACAAAAAGATAGAAAACATAAAAGGGAACCAGTTAGGAATGAAGATACAACATCTGAGATGAAGACAGCATTAGGGGGAATCAACAGAGTGGATGAAGGAGAGGATCGAATCACTGAGATAGAGGATGGGGTAGCCTAGGACACCCAATCAAAACAGAAACAATAAAAAAGAATCCAAAAATATGAAGATAGTTTAAGGAGCCTCTGGTACAACATCAAGTGCAGCAACATTCTCATCACAGGGGTACCAGAAGGAGAAGAAAGAGGGCAAGAAATTGAAAATCTATTTGAAGCAATAATAATGGAAAACTTCCCTAACCTGGTGAAGGAAATAGCCATACAACCCCAGGAAGTTCAGAGAGTCCCAAAGAAGAACCCAAAGAGGCCCACGCTAAGACATATCATCATTAAAATACCAAAGGTTAAATACAAAGAGCGAATCTTAAAAGCAGCAAGAGAAAAGTAATTAGTTACCTACCATAAGACTGTCAACCAATTTCTCAAAAGAAACTTTGTAGGCCAGAAAGGCTGGGCACAAAATATTCAAAGTGATGAAAACCTACAACCAAGATTATCCACAAAGCTATCAGAATCAAAGGACAGATAAAAAGCTTCCAAGTTAAGAAAAAGCTAAAGGAGTTCATCACCACCAAGCCAGTATTATAGGAAAAGTTGGAGGGACTTCTTTAAGAAGAAAAAAATGTATCAAAAATATGAATAAAGAATGGCAATAACTACAGATCTATCAATAAGTACTTCAAATGAAAAAGAATTAAATGCTCCAATCAAAAGATAGGGTGGCTAAATGGATAAGAAAACAAGACCCTTACATAGGTTGCCTGCAAGAGACTCACTTCAGATTAAAAGACACATGCAGATGAAAAGTAAAGGGAAGGAAAAAGATATTTCGTGATGGATATTGTGTTGAGTAGAGTAAGTCAGATAGAGAAAGACAAATGCCATATGATTTCACATACATATGGAATGTAAAGAACAAAATAAGCAACATAACAACAACAGAAACAAACTCATAGCTACAGAGAACATTCTGAGGGTTACCAGATGTGAGGAGTTTGGGGGAGTCGGTGAAAAAAGGGGAAGGGATTAAGAAGTACAAATTGGTAATTACAAAATAGTCATGGAGATATAAAGTATAAGAAAAGGAACATAGTCAATAATATTGTAATAACTATGCACAGTATAGATTAGGGTGATCACTTTGTGAGTTATATAGATGTCTAATCACTATGTTGTATACCTATGTTGTATATAATATTGTATGCCAACTATAATTAAAAATAAAAAATATTATTAAGAAAAAACCTGTCTCTGGTTTCAGGATGAAGATAGGCCTAGGAGGGAAGCATGGGGTGCAGGGACGAGGAATGAGGTGACTGTAACTACTGAGGAGAGAGAGCAGGGTAACCTCAACTAGAGGATGGCCATGGAGAGAGAAGCATGTGGATACTAGATATTTAGGGTGTAAGTCATCAAGTCACCAGACGCTGTTTAGAGAGGCACTCAAAATGACTCAGAGGTTTCTTGTGTAAGAAGATTCATGGACATTGCTGCTACTGATGATAATAGTCATACCCTTTGACCCAGTCATGCTCCTTCTAAGAATATATCCTAAAGAACAAGATTTATTCTCAAAGATTTTTACTACAGTCTTATTTATAAATTTAGAACTTCCAAGCAGCTAATCAAAATAGGAGAATTTTTTAAAGTAAATCATACTGCCATACAATGGAACATTAGGTAGCCATTTAAAAGTCACATTTAACATCAAGAGAAGCTGCTCAGAATATGTTAATTAAAAAAAAAAAAACAGGCTGTGAAAATTAATACAACTTTATTTTAAAAATACAAAAAGGCCTGATGGACATATGTACACTTTGGTAATAGAACTAAGTGTTTTTTCTTTTGACAATAAAACCACGTGTTTTTAAATTTCTTTGGATCTATCTTCTCATTTTTCCAATATTCTCTACAATGAGGAAGTCGTACTTTCATTTTTAATAATTTATAACTTTAAAGAACATTTATATGTGCTAGACACTGTTCTCAATGTTTTAAGCATATGAACGCATTTAATCTCGAAAACATTTCTAAGATACAGAAAAGTTAAATGACTTGCCTAAAGTCACACTGTAAGTCAAAATTTGAACCCATGCAATCTGACTCTGGAGACCCCTCTTTTGTACCACTATCCTATATTGTTTGTGGAAGTACTACATTTATATTCAAGGAATAACTTGCAAAAGAACAATTATTAAGACAACCCACAGAATGGGAGAAAATATTTGAAAGTCATCTATCTGATAAGGGTCTAGTATCCAGAATATACAAAAAAATCTTTTATAACTCAATAAAACAAAATGAACAAAAACTCAAAAAGCTAAAAACATCTCAATTAGAAAATGGGCAAAGAATCTGAAGAGATTTCGCCAAAGAAGATATCCAAATGATCAATAAGCATATGAAAAGGTGCTCAACATCAATAATCATTAGGAATATGTATATCAAAACCATAATGAGATAGTACTTCATACCCACTAGGATAGCTAGAATGAAAAAATGGAATAAGTGTTGGCAAGGATAGAGAAATTGGAACCCTCATACAGAGGGTCAGCTGCTCTGGAAAACAGTTTGGCAGTTCTTCAAAAGATTTAAACACAGAGTTATTGTATGAGTCAGCAATTCCACTTCTAGGTAGAAACCCAAGAGAAGTGAAAACATCATGTCCACAAAAAACTTGTATATAAATGTTCACAGCAGCATTATCCACAATAGCCAAAAAGTGGAAACAACCCAAATGTCCATCAACTGAAGAACGAATAAGCAAAATATCATACATACATATAATGGAACATTATTCAGCAATCAAATAAATGAAGTAGGTACATGCTACAACATGGATGAATCTTGAAAACATGCTATGTGTAAGAAGGTAGACACAAAGGGCTACGTATTGTATAATTTCATTTATATGATAGGTCCAGACTAAGCAAATCAATCAAAACAAAGTAGATTAGTGGTTGCCAGGTGCTGGAGGTAATGTGGCATAGAGAGTGACTGCTTAAGGGGTACTGGGCTGCCTTACGATGTGATGCAAATGTTCTGGAATTAGATAGTAATGGTGATGGCTGCACACAACACTGTGAATATGCTAAAACCACTGTCTCCTTCAAAGGATGAATTTTACATCACGTGAATTTTATTTGAATTTTAAAAAAGAATACGATATCTTTAGATAAAAACTCAGAGGAGTTGTGCAACTACAAAGCCTATCTACTTCCTTTTTCTTTTATGCTTAAGTATTAACTTGAAAATGTCAAATTACTATGCTTCATCTATAAAACAGGATAATAATACCATTCTAAGAGGGTTTGACAAAGATTAAGAGTTAATATGTATAAAGCACTCAGAACAGTGCCTGACACAATGGCTCTCAATAACTGTTAGCTATTAGTGGCAGTATTGTATCTGTAGTCTAACAGAATGCGGAAAAAATTTCTGTCTAACAAACACTTCAATGAGTAGAAGATTTATTTGACTACAATCAAGAAGAAAAAAAGCACAAGCTGATTTTTATGTGGCTGCTGCTGGCGTAGCATTTAATTTTAAAATACAATAAACATTTCGGTCTGTGATTAGAACAAGGTGCCGAAGAATTTCAAGTATATTAAGCCTGCTTTACCTGTCATGAGAGCACAAAGACATCAAAAACTGAATAATTCTATGAGATCTACTGGAAGGTCAACGTGAAAGAAAGAAGCTTGAAGAAGTTGGGTAATTTTCCAGCTCCTTCTGAGTTATTAATAGATATTCATAGAGGCACTTCACAGCAATACTTAAAACACTGAATTTCTAGACTACCAAACTTTCCCATATTTAAGTAGAAATTAAACACACATCCTGAAGCCAGACAGTGGTTATAGACTCTTTTAGACTTGAAAACAGCACTACTTCTTTCCTTTAAATTAACTATTTTTACAGTTAATAATAACTGCTTTATCCGATTATAAGGCAAAAAATCAAGATGCTACAAGGCTTCAGGGAATAAGAGCAAGCTGGCAAAATCTAACTGCTTAAGAGAACAGCTTTACCTATGTTTTACAGTTATGTAATACAATAAGAGGTCAGGCAGGCAGCTGATGAAGCAGAGATAAAATTTCAACCAAGGCTGAACACTATAAATAGTGCCTGAAGCCACAAATAACAGGACATATTCTACATGAGTCAAAAGTGGAAATGACTATTAGATCAGTATTGGTCTTTTGCAGTCACAAGAACAGAAATAACAGCACATCGACAAATATTTATTAAATGTCTACCACATTCAACGAAATCATGGTATGTGGACAAATATATTTTCTATGATGTTATAAACGACTGATTGTTTACTCTAAAAAATAAAATCTAATACAAACTGTCTTTCTAAAACTGCCAATAAAATACGCCTTATCTGCAAATGGTCAAAAAGAGAATTATAAATAAAGGATTTTCTAGAGATAAAGAAACCACTGCTGGGAATGTGGAAGTGCTATTGAAGAGATATTACTATGGTGATTCCTTGTGGTCCTACCTGTATCTGTGCTTTCATTCCCATTCTGAATTGTATCTGCTTTCCATGAAGGACCTCAGAAAGTATTAGCAGTCCAGTGTTGTGCTGGCCAATCAAAAACCATGTTACAGAAGACTGCAGTTGTAAAACATGATAATTTCTTTTGCTTTCTCTGGCGTAAAAGGTTTGACATTTAACTAGAAAAGAGATAAACAGAGGAATAATAACTATAAAGTTATTTCATACAACATAAAAAATAGCTTATATCGTTTCTATTATGGTAAATCTGTGTAATTACACTACATTACACATCACTTATTACGGTTCATATAACCAACCATAATTCTTAAATGATTTTTCTCATTAAATTTTAAATGTTGGAAAATATTTATAATTTTCAACATCGAAAATGTTTTTAAAGAAGGCTTTCCAAGTATCTAAACTTAAAAAGATATAATTTTTTTAAAGATGCAATTTTCTGAAAATATAATTTCCTAAATAGAGAACTACGTAAGAAATGCTGATGGAAACTACTTAGAACAGCTAGAATTGCTGGAGTCAGCAACAATTCTACTTGCTATCACATGTTTATACCAAAAAGTCCACTGAATTAATTCAGTCAATGGGGAAAGGAGAATGATTTTCATTGCAAGATTTAAAAAGATAGAAATGTGCTAGGATTCTTATCTTCAACTAGATCTATAAACAGTACAGGCAATATGCACAAACTGAGTACTTCAAAATTTCACTGAATCATAGAATTAACAAATTAACTGAATCAACAAATTGTGGTTAGGATAGGAAAGATTAGTATTTGTTAAATAAAACAAGTTTCTATTTAAAGACGTCTTAAGATGAAAGTTTTTGGGAAAAGTTAACAAATTTCACACTATATTTATGGTTCTCTAGAACAATCAGATAAACCCTGTATTTCACTGTTACCTAATCTGTAATTACACTTAACTTAAAAAATTAAAAAGCTCGTAAATAACTCATCAACTAACTTTCTTCTAAACTTTCTGATAAAAGAGGGATGAGAAAGCACTCATCAGGAACTTGAGTCATTTGTACTTGTAGAATGCAAGAAAAATTTGGCTTCCTTTCTCAGATAAAGGCAAAAATTCAGAATCATTCCCTAAAGTCTCGGTGAAGTGACCAGGCTCTAAGTCAATATCCGAGACCAATCTGTCACCTTCTACACAGTCAAGGCTCTCAAGTGAGGAGATTAATGTGGATGCTTAGAGAGAAAGGTTAGGGAGAAGGGCTGAGGGCTACCTGGAGTAAGGAAAAGGCACTCAGGGTCTTGCTCTTAAAGAAGCCCCAAGTCTATCATTAGGTGACCTTTAAGTATTGAAGAGTCCTGCTAAGGAAAACAGGAGTGACAAGGAATAAAATTTTCTATCTTTCCTTGAGATTTTTTTTTTCACTCTTGACACACATGATAAATTCACTTTAAAGGTCTGAACACATACTGACCTGTAAATTTAAGTACAAGGTTACCTAGACTGCAATGCACTGAATCTACCTGGACTTGGAATGCCTTGATTCTGTGTGTATGAAAATGGTCAACCAGCATATCTTATTATATATTTCTAAAGTTTTGCTTGACTATGAAAAGCTACAATACATTCCTGAAAATACTCTGTGGCACACAATTTCAAACTACCTTCGGGAAACAACTGGGAAAATAATGCAGGAGTTGCAAACGACCACCCATTAAACTAGTAACTCAAGTTATTATAGAAATTTGGTTTCACCAAAGTAGTTAATCATAAGCTATATACATATTCATATTACATATACATATACATATATATATATAAAATATCTATTTCCACAATGTAAAAACTCAAAATATAAACAACCTAATGTCTTAAGGTAGAAAAATATTTACTAATATTCTCCCATGGTACATTATATCCATTAACAATTAAAATGAGGGCTCTGTAGAAATGTGTGGAGATATAGGAATTGGAATTGATTTAGACAGCCACTGCAACAGCCTAGTGAGAAGTGTGATAATAAGGCCCTGAAGCCCTGAACAACAAGGGGTGGCAGTGAGGAAGGCAGGGCTTATAGAGATGGAGAAATACTAAGAGAATAATATCAAAGATTATTAGGATCAAAGAGATGTGGGGTTGGAGGCAGATGCAGCTATAAGGAAGACTGAAGTTTCCAGACTTTGTGATTTACCAGATGAGAAAAGTTAGAAGCGACAGCTCATTCTGCTGAGAAGATGAAGAGTTTGGTTTTGAACATCGTCATCACATAGTACCACACATTTTTTCGCAAAATGCTTTACTATTTGCAACATACTTTTATATACATTAAAATACAAGTTCTCGTGTGATCCTCTAAGAAGCTTGTAAAATACAGGCAGAGGAGGTATTTTATTACCATCATCCTAAGGAAGAAATGGAAGCTCAGATGTCAAAGATCAACACCCCAGTGATAAACTGTAACTATAGGTCAGGTTCCCTGATTCCAAGTCTAGTGCTCTTTCCACTGCATGATCCTGCTTCCGGAGAATTAAAACTGAGCAACTTACACTAGCACTAAAAATTCAGGAGCGATAGTATAACCTGAAAAGATAAATAGGTTTGGGAAAGCTTTAGATCAATTCATAAAAAATAAATCCATGTGTGCAATTGGGGAGGGAGAAATATTTTGGGATGTGTGTGTGTGTGTATGTTGGGGAAGTACTAATACCTGTATTAGAGACTGCTAGTTGCCCATTTCACCCCAATACCTATTTTCTTTTTCCTTACTAACAGAACTTTGGGCAACGGAAGTGGCTGGAAAATTACATTTCCTAGACTCCTTTGATTATTTATATACATGTATATATGTATGTACATGTATATACATATATATGTATTTATTTATATATGTATTTATATATGTATATATATTTATGTATATATTTATTTATATATATTTATTTACATATATACATATTTATATATAAACATATATGTATATATAAACATATATATGTATATATAAATATGTATATATTTCCAGAGATGTGAGATTATATATATATATAATTTTAATATATATATATAAGATTTATATATATTATATATATAAAAATCTCACATCTCTGGAAATTGCCCTTATCCTCCTCTCCTATCTTCTACCTGAAAAATGGACATAATGTCTATCCATCTTGAGAGATAAAAGACCCAGGAAATTGCAAACTCAACTGTAAGAATGCAAAGATGTCTATCTTTGTGCCACCGAGCCAACACCAGAAAAATTCTACCTCCTGAATCCTTTCATGAAAAATTAACTATTATAGTCAAAACTCTTATTAGCTTATAACTGTATAAGATTCTGAGGCTATCATTTTCAAGGGCAACCATATTCGCCCTGTTAAAAACAAGATAACAGACAAAATGGAGTTGTTTATGTTAAGCCCTAGGTCACCAGACTAAGACTTAAAGTTTCAGTCTCTCTCAGAAATGGATCCTTAAACCAGTCGACCAGGAATCACCTGTTAGTACTAGTGACGTAATCTGCCCATAGATCCCTACAGTCCCCTAAAGGAAAGTGACCTTGTCACAACCAATCTAAGTTCGCTAAGATAACTTCCTTATTCCCAGCTCTCATCTGCCAATAAGTCTTTCATTTTGTACAGCTCCTCAGAGCTCCTTCCTATCTGCTAGATAGGATGTTGCCTGATTCGTGAATCACTGAGTAAGGCCAATAAGATCTTTAATTTTCACTCAGTTGAATTTTGTTCATTAACGTCCCTAAAAAGTGCTCTCACCTATTGCATGGTTAGTCTGACCTACTGCAGCATTATTTCCGTTCTAAGGTTGTAAAATATTCAAGCTTTCAACATTTTACTTCCAGAACTTTAAAGGGCAGAGATAAATAGAAGCACCAGTCCTTTGTGAGTAGGGAGTTTATTCTACTTATCTTAAGTCAGAGCCAGTAGGTCATATAGCTCTGAATGTTCTCAAAACAGTTCTCTTACATGGTAAGACATGTCTAGCCACCATTCCACAAATAAGTACATGGGCATGAGAAACACATGACTAGGGTTTTGATAGAACAGCTTCAAAGAAATAAATAAATATTTTTTCCTCTAACACAATGTTAAATTTAATATATATGTATGTGTATATATATATATCTATAGATATATATCTGATCTAAAAATCCCAAATGTTATGAGACTCTAAAACTGAAAGTTACTCAAAAAAGCACCTGGCCCAGCATTGGAATTTACTAAATGTTTAAATATTTGCTAAATGAATGAAAAGTGCTATAAAGCATATATAGTGCAGAGCAGTAGGATACTCACCATAATAGGAAATTAGCATATTTACAGAATTTCAGGCCTGACTGCCAAAAGCAATCAGCTGGTTGTAAGATAAAACTAATTTGGTTTCTGATCATTTAATCAACAATGAACTGGGCCACTAAATTAATGAATTTGTGTTACAATTTCCTTTAAAAAAATGCAATCTGCACTGTATTAATTAAATAGCCTAGGGATGCATCCAGTCATTCCACGCCAGGAGTATTTCCAAAGAGTCATAAAAATTATGAGGCAACTCTGACAGCCTTTAAAGGGTAAGCGTACTTAGATCAAAACTTGCAGAAAACGGCAGTGTTTAATTAGATGACTTGGAAACTGCTGAAAAAACAGATTAGTGATCTAAGTGTTGCACAAGTCTTTTCTCCCTCTAAATATAGCATGTTATTCAGACAATTTATTACAGCTTGGTTACAACCGATTCTTCGGAGATAATGAAACCCCACTAAAAAGCAAACTGCCTTTTTCTCAGTAATTTTTCCTTTAATTAATGCAAAGTAAAAGATCATTTGAAACCTAATTTCCCTGAATTTGCTAGCGATCTGGCTTCTATCAATTAATATCTGGCATGGACTGTACTTGAGATTTAGAATTCAAGATGAGAATAACGAAAATATACCAAACTGTAGAGGAGCAACCGTTCCATGATGTGACCGCTGCGGGACCTGAGAGCTGGACCTGGGCCAGAACAGAGATTGCTTACTGAAAACCCCTCCTTAGAGCCTATCTGACCATAATCTATGTTCATTCTGACATAAAATCAGCACCTCCCCCTGCTTCCCACTATGTGCTGGTTCCTGGAACAAGCCATTGTCCTGACCTAGTCAAGCATGTAATTTCCCTATACCTGGTAGCATTTGCATATTAGTACCCATCACTTACCGCCCCCCCCACACACCCCCTTATCCTATATAATTCTTTGGCACTTGCCAAAAGGTAGGGTGATCCATTTCATCCTGCAGTTGCCTAAGATGCTCCTCATATGTAAAGTTCTCTTAATAATCGCTATTAATTATCAGACTGAACTGGTCAGCCTCTTTCTTCAGTGTTTCGTTGCCCTCCACTTATGGAGGTAGATTTTCAGTTCCTGAACTTTCCCTGGGTCCATGTGTACTAACACTAGTTTCCAGAATACTCTCCAAATATTGATAGAATACAACAAAGACAAAGATCCTGAAATTAAAATTAACTAATGCTCATGTCAGGTAAAACTTTAATAGACATTTTAATAACTATTATATTTAAATTACTAATTTTCAATCTTATTCAAAAACTTTCCGAAAGTGACATGAGAGTAAGTCACAAGTTACAATACAGAGACTCACCATAAGGACACAGCGTGAATTAAAAACTATGTCCTGGCATGGTAAGCTAATATATTCTAAATCTATCAATGTTAAGTCTATGATGCTTTCATCAATCTGACAACTACTGTATAAACATACAAGAAATTTGAAAACCTCTGGAATAGCAGATATTAGGAATGGTAGATATTAAGGTAAAAAATAATAAACATTGGGCCATGTCAGAAAAACACTGATGGAATTATACAAATATTACTTACCAAAATGACTGCAGTATTTGTACTAAAGAACAAATGGTAAAACTTACATCAAAGATAATGTTTCATTTTATAGTCACTATTTTAAAATGTCAATACAAACTGAGAAAGTTCTCCTGAAAGTTAATACAATGCTTAAGTAAAATGATGAATAGTTATAAACCCTTTGAATTTCAACATCTAGAAGGTAGTGCCACAAGAAAACCACCACTGGAAATGTTGAGGTGTTACGGCCAACACCGGCGCTTGGATTGGTGGTGAACACGGAGCAGGTTCACCCAGGGACAGGAGACCGTTAGATGCTGGACAGCTACCATCCTCTTCTTCCCATCTTCTTACATGTCACTCTTGCCCAGTTAACCCAGAAAATCGTCTTCTCCTCGATGCAATCTTTCAGGATTAAAGTTTAAAGTAATACTGAAAAAGTAAATCTATATTTTAAGTGAAGCGAATACTAGAAAGAATGATGTCTCAAAGACTAAAGCTCTTTAAAATGCTCCAAAGTATCTTCAAAATTTCCACCAAAATGTTTCCATCTCTTCAGCTTCCACTAAGTAAATTTTCCATAATCCAAAACAAACTGATTATTTCATCACTTTTCATCAAAAATATTCAACAGCAGAATCTTGAAGAGATATCTGCACACCCATATTCATAGGAGCACTATTCATAACAGAAGCAACCAATGTCCACTGACTGACAAATGGATAAACAAATGTTTATCTATACAGAGGAAGATTTTTCAGACTTAAAAAGGAAGGAAAATCCTGTCCCATGCTACAACATAGATAAACTATAAGACTACTATGCTAAGTGAAAAAATCCAGTCACAAAAAGACAAATACTGTATTATTCCATTTATAAGAGGTATTTAAAATATAGTCAAATTTATAGAAACAGAAAGTAGAATGGCAGTTACCAGAGCTGATGGGAAAGGGAAAAGGAGAGTTTATTGGGTACAGTTTCAGATTTGCAAGATGAAAAGGTCCTGGAGATCTGTTTCACAACAGTATGAATATACTTTACTACTGAACTCTTAAAAATGGTAAACATGATAAACTTATTTTTTTTACCATCATTAAAAAATATTCAATAGTATTATTTTGCTAATAGTCATTATTAAATATAAAGTTTTTTAGCTACACATGAATTACACATGTGCCCTAGCATGGGAATTTAAACAATTTTTGAGATCTCAGGGGCTTTCGTTTTTCTTTAAACTCCCTGCCTCACCCCTGCCCTTTTTAGAAACGAGAACAAGAATAACATGGAGAGTATGGCATCCCGAACTGAAGTTATGTAGGAGTGTCGGTTGTATACGAAACTCAAGTCCATACAATTCTGGAATGAGATATTTCCAAGAACAGTTGCAAACATTCATCCTTCTCTTCATCAAGGCATAAGCCTGGATATAACTAAAACTATGAGAGCCCAATAGTAATATAAATCTTCAGGCTGAAAAACAGAATCATTTTCAAAGAATTGTAATTTTTAATTACACTGAAATGCTTCAACCAATGTGTGATTCTGGAAGAAACATCTCATAGTCAGAATTTAGGTTGATTCTTAACAATAAGTAGTTTCATGTTTGTTTGTTTTAAGACTATTTTTTAGAGTAGTTTTAGGCTTACAACAAAATTAAGAGGAAGGTACAGAGATTTCACACATCCCTCCTCCTCTCACATATGTGCGCCCCCCTTAGCAACATCACTCATTGGAATGATGCATTTTTTACCAAGGATGAACCTGAACTGGCACATCATAATCACCCAAAGTCTACAGTTTATCTTAGGGTTCACTCTTGGTGTTGTGCAGTCTATAGTTTTGGACAAAAGTATAATGAAATATATCCATCATTACAACATCTTGTGAAGTCTATTTACTGCCCCCCAAATCCTCTGCGCTCTGCCTACTCATCCCAAGTTTGTTTCTAATAATTTCCAACCCATTACTTCAAACAAATTATGTCACATCCTTAAAGGCAAACCTGTGACCTTCATATATTTAGAGTTTAACACAGTGCTTGGCATAAAATGATGTTAAAGAAATCTTTTCTGAATTCACATCTTACTTTTAGCAATGTATGAAATGACCATTTGTTTTCTCCACTTTTGCTAAGAACTATTGAACACAATCAGAAACAGTCTCAAAACAAAGGGGTAAGTTCCACAATTTAATGCTCACCTCCACAGGTTCCCTTTCCTGCTCCCAATCACACTATCACTGACTCCTAATTACTCTGGCCTCACTGCAACCATTTCAAAGCTTCTTCGCTCTCAAATCCCCAATATCTCTCTCCATTTCCTCACTCTGTGTGGTGCCTTTCTCTATTTTTCTGAGAAAACTGAAATCCATGATTTCCCTTTTTTTTATTTCAACATTTCTAGCTCACCTTGCCCTTCTTTGGTCTCAACTGACACAATCCTCCTCCTTTTCACTTGCATATTCTGCCACACTTCCATTCTAGTAGAACCAGTCTGTTTCCTCACTCCCCTCCCCTACCCACCCCTATACACCTTGCATCTTGATCTTTTCTCCATTCGCTCTATTCCTGGCCTCATCTCTCCAGAAATGGCCTCTTCCACTCATTTCCATAGTCAAACTACAGTCATGAGCCACATAATGATGGTTTGGCCAACGAAGGACAGTGGTCCCTTAAGATTATAATGGAGATGACAAAGTCCTATCACCTAGGATGTCGCAGTCATCTCAACATTGTAGCTCAACTCATGTGTGTGCAGTGATGCTGGTGTAAACAAACCTACTGCACGGCCAATTGTATACAAATATAGCACATACAAATATGTATAGCACATAATACTTGATATTGATAATAAGTGACTTTGTTACTGGTTTATATATTTACTATAATATAGTTATCATTTAGAGTGTATTCTCTCCTCTTTTATATATAATTTACTGTAAAACACTATGCCACATTACACCAGCAGCAGCCTCATACCTCATCTTTATCGCCTCTCTTTATTGTATCACTTTCTCTTGTGCTTGATTTAACCTCATGTTGTTTTGTACAGTAGCATTCTGTATAGGCTTATAGCCTAGGAGCAATAGGCTCTATATAGCCTAGGTGTGTAGTAGGCTACACTATCCAGGTCTGTGTAAGTGCACTTTATGATGTTTGCACAAAGACCAAACTGCCTAACAATAGATTTCTCAGAACATATCCCTTCACATGACTGTATACCAAACCTTCAAATTATCCTTGGAAGCACAAACACAATCCAACCTTTATCAGTTCTTTCTCCCCTCAGCACCCAAAGCACATAATATGTGTAATGTTTACATCCCATCTAATCACCTCCCTGCCTTGTGGATATGTCCTATACTACCATTCTTTTTATCTGTGTCTTTTTTCCCCAAACTGTATTTAGAAGCTATTTTAGGGCAAGGACTGTCTTCTACCTCATTGTATGAAAGAGTCTCCTATTTATAGTGTACATTCAAATTTTTGGATAATGGAATGGCAATAAGTTTCCTCAAAAATAACTTTTCTATGACTCCAACAATATTTATCACTCTACTGACCATACTGATCTTTTCACATTTATTTATCTAGTGTGTGGATTTTTCGTACCCTTTATTCACAGAAGCCTTATCTAATTTAAAACAAAGCCTTCTCTTCCAGTAGGATTTTGCTCATTTAACTTACTTTGTTGACAGTAATAAGTGGTCATCCCAAAAGGGTGTTTCCTGGGAGAATGATAGTTTAAAAGAGAGTTCAAAGTTCCACAGATAGGATTCTGAGAATCCTTTGATACAAGAATTGAAGTCACCTGCAAAAATGTGTGTTCATGCTGTATTTTTTAGAGGAGCAAATCCATACTTTCATCAGATTTTTCCTTCCTTAGGACTTCGAGATTAAGAATCACCAGTTTCCTCAAAAATAAAATTATCATAAGACCCAGCAGTTCCATTTTTAGCTATATGAACAAAGAACTGAAAACACAGGCTGATACCAAAACTTGTATATGAATGTACATAGCAGTAGTCATTGTAGCCTAAAAGCAGAAACCACCCAAATGCCTACCAACTGATGAATGGACAAGCAAAATGCAGTATATCCATACTATGCATGGAATATTAGTCAACAATAAAAAGGAATGAAGTATTGATACCGGCTACGACACAGATGAACTTTGCAAACATTATGCTATGTAAAAGAAGCCAGACACAAAAGGCCACATATTGTATGATTTCATATGCATGAAATGTCCAGGATAGGCAAATCCAGATAGCAGAGTAGATGAGTGTTGCCAGGAGCTGGAGAGAGGGGCTAATGGGGAGTGACTGCTAATGGGTAGCAGGTTTCTTTTCGGTGTGATGAAGATTTTCTGAATTATAGTAGTGATGGCTGCACAATTTTGTGAACAAAATAAAAACCAGCAAATTGTACATTTCAAAAGGGTGAATTCATGTATGTGAATACCATAAAAAATAAAAACCTCCCCTTCCTCTGCTGTATGCTTGACATCTTTTGCAGCATCCTTCCTAACCTAAACTCTATGAATTCACGTTAAAACTCAACAGTGCTCTCACAACCACCTCCTTTCTTCAGGTTACTAATTTATATGTCTTTTCTCAGGCCAGAAAATTTCAGATATCTCTAATTTCTTTTCTCTCTGTTTCAACATCAGCCAGTCACCAATGCCAGCACTTTCTATTAATAAACATGGTTACCATTCTTGAATACATAATTCCTGCCAGATACTATACTACATGATCTACAATTATCTTTGATTTTCACAATATTCATGCATTTTATAGAGGAGGAAACTGAGACTAAGGGCGATGAAGTACCTTGTCCTTCAGTATTTCTCCCTCTATCTTCCACCCTTCAGCCAGGGTGGAATAAAATAAAATAAAAAAAACTGATAATGTTACTACCCCACCTAAAACTCTGTCATAAAGTCCAGATTCTTTAACTTGGTATAAGGCAGGGGTCCCCAACCCCTGGGCCACAGACCAGTACTGGTCCATGGCCTATTAGGAACCGGGCCACACAGCAGGAGGTGAGCAGCGGGTGAGCCAGTGAAGCTTCATCTGTATTTGCAGCTGCTCCCCAGTGCTAGCATCACTACCTCAGCTCCACCTCAGATCATCAGGCATTAGAGTCTCATAGGATCACTGGTGCCTGGTGTCAAAAAGGTTGGGCACTGTTGGTACAAGGTACCCAACAGGATCCCTCTTCTTCTCTCACCACACTTCGTATCAACTTCTTTCAGTTCCTGGACCATGCCAAGCTCTTTCTCCTCTTGCCTCTGGACTTGGCGCAGTGTTCCCTTATTTATTCTCTCAACGAATACCATTGCCTGCTATGCCTGGCATTGTACTTCCTGCTTGGGCACATGTGGTGAATATTTATCCTGCCCTCAAGGTATTTAAGGTCTAATGGAAGAAACAATAATAAACAAGTATTTACAGGTTGTGGTAAAGAAATGAAGGAAGCAGCATGCTGTATTTACAGAACAGCTAGAGTTAGAGGTCGGGGTAAGCTACAATGACAATTTTAAATAGGTTGATCTCAGGTAGTAACATGCTCTGAAACCTGAAGATTAGAAACCTGCTATGTGAAAAGCTATGTGGAAGGGTGTGTGTGACAAGAGATATTCCTGGAGACAAGAGCAGAGCCCAGACCAAGGATTTTTGTAGGCCATGGTTAGGACTTTAGATTTTATTCTAGAAAGTGTCACTTTTTGCTGCTGACCAGAGAAGAGATTAGAGGGGTACGATATATGAAATGGACACAGCGCCTGAAGATATAGTAGTGGTTTAAGTAAGAAATGTGGATAATTTGGATAAGGGTCTGAAAGTGGAGGAAAAAGACAGATTAGATGCAGAATTGACCTGACTTGCAAGTCATCAGCTGAAAGTAAGAAAGAGTCAGCTTGGGGAAAAGATACAGCTTGGGGAACTGTCATTGGAAAAGGAAACAAAAGATCAGAAAGATTTCAGGCCCCTCCTGAGGTTGACCATTTTCATTTTATAGAGTTATCAATCTGTCCAAGACTTTTTCTAGCAAAGTTCAGCCAAGATGCAGAGGGCAAAAAATTGGTTCATTCAGAGTGTGGGTTTTGCCAGGAGAATAAAAGGCAGGAAGGGACAAGAGATAGTACATTTTCAAGGGAGAGATCATAATGATAAACTATGACATGCACTCTCAATTAGATTAGCGAGTACAGATGGGCAGAAAATGGAAGGATCCATGAACTGGAGTATAGATGAAGTTCAAGAATTGTCTCCTTGGAGTACATAAGTGAGTTGTAAAAGTAAGTTAAATAGTACAAAGTTATCATTTGTTTCTTCTGGTCATTTCCCCCTCTAGGCAAACATGACTATTTGATCTCCAACCAAATCTATCCTGTGCTTTCCTGCTCCCTGTCTTCCCAGGACTCTCCATCACTACCACTTGGATTTGTCACTATCTCATCCAATCATAAACACCACCTCAAACTAGTCCCTCCTTGAAGTCCTGTTTTCCCACTGGGATCTCTCTGCTGGTGACAGCCCTCACTGTGTACTACCGATAGTTTTTATGTTACCACATATCTTAGTAATTCTTTTTCTTTCTAGGCCTCTTTACTCAAAGATTTGTTATAAACAATCAAAAGTCCCTGGACCCCGTGACAGTCCCCAGGAGAGTGCTAGGAACGGAGCAATCATTCAATAAAGGCTAACAAGGATCTCTAGCTCATGGGCCTCCAAACCTTACTTGCTCTCTAAAGCAGGATTCCACTGAAATTGAACAAAAGCTCATAATCTGTGTTCACAGGTCCTAGATATTTCCATTTACCTCAAGGGTGGGCTCCAATCTCACAAATTTATTTTAATCTATTGTAATATTCAAAAAACGTCGTGAGTTAAACAGCACTGGTAGGACGGGGGACAGGCGAGGGGGAAATACAGGTCCTGAACAATGATCAAAATCTGGATTCAACTTGAGAATGCCTCGTTCACTAGAACACAAATAATTTTCAACATAGCTTAATGCAGGGCCAGAGGAAACCTGGGATAAACGCTAGACCAAACGGCCACATGAGAGGTGCCAAGAGAAAGTTGGCACAGGGTCATACTGATTCGTGGTCTGACCTCATTCTAGCACCTACCTTCCTCCCGCCAGCTCTAGCTGCGTGGCACGTATCACTGGTCGCCCCTGGGCCTGCCGCCATGGCTAGCAAGATGCGAGCTCCGCCCGAAACCCAAAAATAAAGCGGAGCCGAGCACGAGCTGGATCTGATGACCGTCAAAAGCCCGACTCAGAAGCTACTGCACAGGAAGGAGTCGCAGCGGTTGCGACCCGGCTCTTCCGCAAGCGCCGCTCACGTAAAAGACACGTGACGGGCGCTGGGCTTGACCACGCAGATTTGTTTTGATTCCGGGGTTGTTGAAAGGCAAGCACGTGGTCTCGGTCGCGGCTCTTTCTGTCCTCCCTTACTTAGCCTTCTTTCAATGTAGTCTTTTCTTGGCTTCTTTTCTGCTTCTCGTTTTCTAGTCAGGTCTTTCTTTTTTTCCGCCTTGGCGCTTTCCTCCAACTATATTGGAATTTTAGGAGATGTTTGCTTTTTTTTTGTCGGGCTCGGAGCAGTGAAATGTGGCTCCAAGCTCGTTTTCTCTGCAACAGATCTTACCAGCCTTGGATACGTAGAGAGCTCACCCTTCTCTTTTTCCTCTCTTCCCACCTCTTTTGCCCTTCTGGCAGCAACATGACCCCACCTGGTTTTCGTGGCTGCCAGGGAATATGAACCTAGGGCAGATGTCCTTTCATTGTGTTCCCGGTGACTCATTTCCCCACCCAAACAAGTCAAAAACGCTTAGGTTTTCAAGGACACCAGTTGACAGCTGTCAGGCTCCTCGATTTGTATAGCAAAATAAACAACCGGCTGCTTGATCAAGAGATCAACAACCTGCACTGTTCTCCTCGTTTACTCTTCGTCAGGTCAAAATCGTTTAACTAGGTCATTTGGGGACAGAAATCTTCCAGTCTGAACATATCTTTATCTATCGCCTATTAATGACAAGCAAAAGAGTATAATCATATCTATATCTTTTAGAGATGTTAAATTGGCTAGTTTATCATCTCATTAGATATGTAAGATAAAAAGCTGAAAAACTAGGCAGTGCTTAATTGAAAAAAATAAGAAATGATTGTCAAAAGGCAATCCTCTGGGTGCCTACTATGCCTCAATCTTACCCTATCTCCCTCAATAATTTCTGAAGTTAAAAACCCAACAAAAATAAGAAGAAACCCAATACGGAAGAAAGCATTGGCTTAAGTGACCGGAGGTCACCGAGTTGTTTATTAGGCATATGATGTAAAACTTGGGCACTTCCTACAGCAACCCGGATTCCTTGCCCAACCGCCGCTAATACAGCCTCCCTGGGAGTTTCCTTTTCCCCGGGCTCAGCCGCGCTCCTCTCCGCCTTTCCATTCCTCTCTATCCATCCTCCGGGACGCCGGATCCATTCGGTCTCCTGTCATCCCCTGGGGGAAGGAGGCACGGTCCCAATTTGCACCCCAGCCGCCTCCTGGCCCGCCGCACCTGCCACCCCTCCCTGCCTTGGGCAGGCTCTCTCGGCGCAAGCGCACTAGGCGCGGCCGGGAGGCCGAGGGCGACTACCGCAGCCTCGGCCTCCACCTCCTCCGGCTGCATCTGCGCGGGGCTGGTCGGTGGCCGCCGCGACCGCGCTGGGCAAGGGCCCCGCGGACCGCGCGTCGCCATGGGTACCGGCTGGAGCAGCGAGGAGGAGCGTCAGCCGCTGCTGGGGTCCGGACTGGGGCCTGCGCCGGGGGCTGCCCGGAGAAGCAGAGAGGCGGCGGCGGCGGCGGCGCTACCCGCGGCCGCCCAAGGTCCAGGGCGGGTGTACGGGCGCCGCTGGCTAGTACTTCTGCTCTTCTCGCTGCTGGGGTTTGCGCAGGGCCTGGTATGGAACACCTGGGTCCCATCCAGAACTCGGCGCGCCAGGCCTATGGCTTCTCCAGCTGGGACATAGCGCTGCTCGTGCTGTGGGGTCCCATCGGTTTCCTGCCCTGCTTCGCGTTCATGTGGCTCCTGGACAAGAGAGGTAAGGTGTTCCGGGGAGCACCGACCGGCGCTGTGACTCCTGGGGTAGCCTCCTCCCTTGGCTTCGTCTTCAGGGTTGTGTGAGGTGATGGAGTGTTGCTCGCATCCCATTCCTGACTAGGAACCTCCAATCCCAAACGACAAATACAAGAAGGCTTCTTTGTAGCGCTTATGTTTTTATCGGGGCTCATTATGCAACAGCAGGGATTAAGCCTTCTCTAAATGTTCATGTTTTTACTTATTGTGGACATCAGAGCGTCCCCGTGCACGAGCTATTTATGTTCTTTACACCACAAAAATGACTGATGCTTTGACTTCAAAGGGATTTGGGGATGTTGAGGGTAAAAAGATCAGAAAATAGATGATGCCCAGATATAAGGAAGTAATGAGTTGGCTTTGCATAATACATGGCTCCAGCCCAGGAAGAGCTATTGGGAAACTCGGACCTGACACTGGGTTCTGGGAAACGATCACGGGCAGCTTTAAAGCATTATGTATGTAAGGAGGTGGCTTTATTAGTTGAGATTTATAACTCTTAGATAAAGCTTGCAAATGAATGAAGACTCTTTTCACAGAAGAATACTCTGGACAGACATCTCACTTTACGACTTGCCAGTGTGATTCTTTGAAGAGAAAAAAAAAAAAGGTCATAGGATTGAATGATAAGGCATTGAATTATACCACACATGTATGGGTAAATGATTCATGATGGATGTGGTGTATATGCTGAAAAAGGGAGGACAATTTTAGGCAGAGAAGCATAGTATCTAAAACAAGAGAAATAGTTTGATATGCTCTACTCTAATGTTCAGTTCTGAGCATTAATTTTAAGAAGACCATTGATAAACTAAAATGATAAAGTTGTGTGGTAAGAATGATAAAGGATGTACAAGTCATAATGTATAAGATGAAGGGAACTGGGTGTGTCAAGCTTCAAAATGAAACTTGAGGCAGAATATGAAATATGGGAAGATCAAGTAAAAGAGGAATTAGATTTAATGTGTGTAGTTCTAGAAGGAAGGACTAGATTGAGGGAGGTTACAAAGGGATGCAACTCAAAGCCATACAAGGAAGAACTTTCTAACAATGAAAGGTGTCCAGCCCTGGAAGGTCATAAGTACTTCCTCACACGTACTTATGCAGAGGATAAGTGCTAGATTCTGAGGAAGGGTTTCTTATACTGAATGGAGGTTATCTTGGTTTGTTTGTTTTTTATTTGCTTTTAAACTGAATTATAGATTTTATTTGGATTTCACCAGTTTTTCCACTAATGTCCTTTTTTCCCCCTTTTTCAAGGATTCACTTGCGGGTCTCAAATTGAATTTATTTGTTATTTCTCCATAACTTCCTCTGATCTGTGACAGTTCCTCAGTCATTGCTTACAAGGTTGGTTAAATGTAAGAGGAAATGCTATTTTTATTGTTACTTTGTATTTATCTTTTTATTAGGAGCATTTTGTCAATATTATTTGCTAAATTTAGCCAACCTTGTCTTTATGGTAGAAAGATGTTGATGTTTACCTTTCTTATTATAATTGTATCTACTATACCTGGCCAGATAAATTAGGGACTACCTATCTATTTTATAAAATAAGTTACTTTAGGAGTTCTTTCAGAGTTCTTGTGACTATATGGTGAATTCAAATTTATATTTTCTATTGGTTGAAGCAATAAAAAATAAATTTTAAAATTCTCTCTTTTAGGAAGTGGTTTTCCTTTTCCGAGTACATTTTCATGTGTTGGCTGAAGATGTTCTATCTGCATACATAGAAAGTGAATTTCTGTTATCCCTGGGTACCAAAGTCTCTTTCTCCCTAAAAGGTAGGGAACATTTTAGACTCCCTTCCTTTCTTCATATCCCACAGCAAATACTGGTGACTCTACTTTCAGCATATATCAGAAATCTAACCACTTGTCAAATCCCCCACTACTATCACCCCAGCTGGAAGTCACCATCCGCCCCATCTGAGTTATTCCACTAGCCTCCTAACTGAACCTACTGCCTTAGGTCCCAGCCAGCTTAGCATAGAAGACCGCTTATCCTCATCAGATCGGTTTTGTACTCTCTTACCTCTTTCCATTTTCCAGCAAGGAAACAAAAAGGACTAGCTAGTGAAATAATAGGAGAGCCAAAAGCAAGTGTGCCCTAGAAGTCAAGTGAAGAAAGTTTCAAGAAGGAGATAGCACAGGGGAAAGTCCTCACAGAGCCTGCATTCTAGTGAGGAGATCCAGTCATCAAACAACAATAAAATTAAATATTTAATATATCAGATTGTGATAGTGCTTTGGAGAAAAATTAAGCAAAGCAAGGAAGAAAGGGGATGTGATTGGGTGATAGTCTATATACAGGGTCCGGAAGACCTTACTGATATATTTGAGCAGAAACCCAAGGGAAAAAGGAAGCTTGACTTCTGGACGACTGTTTTGGGAAAAGACGCAGGTCCTAAACTTGTTTGGCGTATCCAGGAAAGAGAAATGAGGCCTGTGCAGCTGTACCGAGCCATGAGGGAAACAACAGTAGAGATAAGGTTAGAGACGATGGGAGGCTGAATCTCACAGGGCCTCATAGGCCACTGTAAAGTCATTCACCTCTGAGGAGTTAGGAAGTTTCTCTCCATTGGAAGGCTTTGAGCAGAAGAATAAAATGACGACTCTGCTGTTGTCTTGAGAACAAGAACCAGAGCAGGGGAGACCAGTTGGGAGGCAAGTGGAATAACCCAGAGGGGGCTGATGGTGACTTCCAAATGGGATGATAGTGGTGGAAGATTTGAAAAGTGGTTAGATTCTTGATATATGCTGAAAGTGGGCTCATGGGTATTTGCTGACGGATTGGAGATGGGGTATGAAGGAAGGAAAGGAGTCTAAAATGTTTCTCAATTTTTTAGCATTAGTAAATGGGAGAATCAGACTGCAATTTACTGAGATGTCTAAGATTGTGGAAGGAGTAATTAGAGGCAGATGGCATGAAGATCAGGGGTTTGCAATGCCTGTTAGATATCCAAGTAGACAGGTTAAACTGTCAGTTGGATTTATTAATATGGAGTTCAGGGGAGAGGCCTGAGCACTAAATTTAGGATTTGTCAACCTGTCATGTATTCAGAGCCTTGGGGATGAGTGAGATCACCTGTGGAAATGGCATTGCTTCAGAAGAGGATTGAGTCTGGAGGTATTCTGACATTGAGAGGTTGCAGAGGTAAGGAAGAACTGGCTAATGAGGACTGACAGTAGAGCCTTGAATTTAGTCACATGGAGCTCTTTGGTATCCTTTAAAAAAAAACAGTCTCACTTGAGTGGTGGGGGTGAGTCCAAAATAAATTGTGAGAAGAATTGGAGACAGTGGGTGTTGCTATTTCTTTCAAGCAGTTCTGCTATACAGGACAGCAGAGAAATGGAGCAATAGACAGAGGGAATGTGGCTACTGAAAAGATATTTTTAAAGATGAGATATTAAAACATATCTCTGTAACAGTATCCTGATGAATCCAATAGAAAGAGGGAAATTGACCGTGCTGGAGGAAGAGGGAAGAATTGCTGTTACTATACCCTTGAATAAGCAGGAGGGGACGCAGTCCCCCAGAGCACACGTAGACAGGTTGGCCTTAGAAGTGTTGACATCTCATTCTCCAATCATAACGGAATAGAAGATAGAGTATATACATACAGATGGTGGGTTGTAGGAGCTTGTGGAAGTTATCTTTGCTTAGAGTTCTCAGAAAATAGGAAGCCAAATTATCACCTGAAAAGTGAGGATGGGGGGCAGTTATTTGAGGACTAAAGAGAGAGGATAAATCATGAAACTATTTTCTAGAACAGTGAAGAACACATGGACTAGGAAATTATAGTCATGCGCTTCTTCACCGTGGGTATATGTTGTGAGAAATGCGTCATTAGGCGATTTTATTGTGTGTGAACATCTTAGAGTTCACATCTTATATGAACCTAGACAGTAGAGCCTACCACACACCTAAGCTAAATCAAATAGCCTATTTTCCTAGGCCAGAAGCCTGTACAGCATGTTACTGTACAAAATAGCATGAGATTAATCAAGTGCAAGAGAAAATGATGCCATTAAGAGATGCAGTAAACTGCTGAACTCTAAAATAATGATAAAAAGTATAGTCTAGTAAATGTATAGACCAGTGCTAGTTGTTTACTATCATTATCCAGTATGTCCTATACTTAATTTGTGTGCTATACTTTTATATGGCAGTGCAGAAGGTGTGTTCACACCAGCCTAACCACAAACACGTGAGTAATGTTTTGTACTATGATGTTACAACAGCTATGACATCACTAGGAAATAGGAATTTTTCAGCTCCATTATATCTTATGGGACCACCATTCACTGTTTATGTCCATCGTTATCCAAAACATCATTATGTGGTACATGACAGTATAGTAGAATTGTTGGGCACTACGGGTCTGTTTTACACTATTAGGCATTAATTTCAAGAGGGACCAACCGGCATGATTGTGTGTTTTCCTCCAGCCCATTCTGTTGAGCAAGCACAGGCATGGGCAGAGTTGCAGTTTACCAGGTGAACAGGACGAAGAAATTGCAGGCCAAGAATAGAAGGTTAGGTAGAGGGTGCTATGGAACTTGGGCTCTAAGCTGGGTAAAGGAGAAAAGGAGACACATGACGTGGATGAGAAAAAGTAGTAGGCTCCAAAATTGTCATTCCCAATTGGATGAAGATTTAGAGTACTAAAGTGGATGAGCGGGAAAGAAAGGAGGTGAATAATGGAATGCTTGAATTTGAGATTATGTCACGGATGCAATTATGGTAAATTTAAGGAAAGAGCATAACCAAGAGAGTGGACAACTGAGGCAAGGTAAAGGACATGATCATGAAATAAGAAGTCAGGAGACTGAGAAGCCAGGGTATGGAATGGATCATTGAGTAGATATGGAAATCACCAGATTTATGGAAGAAATAGTGTCCTAAGGAGTAATAATGAGCCAATACGTTTTCAAGTAGTGAGGGTGAATGACCCGCAGGCAGGTATGTGGTCGTCTGTAGACAATTGCAGCAAGGAGTGGTGAGTATTATAATCAGATAAAATCAAATAAAGGCTGTTTGTGCCATGATGAAGTAACAGGAACTGGATTTATCCTTCTATTTAAACAACTAAACACAAAACAACAAAAAAAAAAACAAAATAAAAATATATGGAACAGTGGTTTTTAGACATTGGGCCACAGGCAGAGCAGAACAGTCATCCCTGTGATTGCTTCAGGTTACTGCCTGAAGAGAATTTCCAAGCAGCACTGAAGAAATGGGATCCCAAACAGAGCCCCACATTTTTCTTAGGTTGGGGAGACAATTGAGAATTCAAAGAGGCCAACATAGCTATAATTCTTAGGGTAGAGTGCCAGAGAAGAAAAAGCTTCACCAAGAGAAAGGTCTAGATTTATGGAGAGTTCCTCATGAGTCTCCAGCTGAGCACCAGTCTGTGGATACATGTGAGGAAACTACTTAAGTCTGAAGAAAGGATCACCAAAAAGGAGCAGGCAAAACAATTCCCAAAGTTTATACAAGGCTGGGAATACTTCACTTTTCCAATAGCCAGAATGGAAAAACCTCAGAATACGTAGCAGGAGGTTGGGTTGGATACTCAGAAGGACATTGCCTCAGTAGTAAAGACAGATGGACCCTAGACTAAAGGCTGCTCTGGTTCCCTGTAGTAAAGCTTAAAAGTACTCCTTGAAAAGATAGATCAAAGGTAACTTAGCTGTGTTTCAGAACGTTGTTCAGAAATGTAGAAGGAGCGAAAAAAAATTCATTGCCCAACAAAGTAAAATTCAGAAAAAAACAATCAATAGAAATAGACCCAGAAATGGCACAGAAGATAGAATTAATAGACAGGGGCATCAAAACAGCTATAATAAATATGCTATGTATGTTCAAGAAGATAGAAGAAAGCATGAACTTGTTAAAGAAAGGCAAGGGAAAAAAAGACCAACATTAATCTGATAGAGATGAAAATGTTTTCTCTGTCTGAGACAGGATTTAACAATAGATTAGACATTTCAGAAGAAAAGATAAGTAAACTTGACGACATAGCAATAATATCATCCAAATGGAACACAGAGAATAAAATGCTAAAAATGAATAAAGACCCACAAGTATCAGTGAGCTGCAAGACAGTTTTAAGTAGCCTGATAGTATACATGTATTTAGAGTCCCAGAAAGAGAAGAGAGAGGTAATGGGAGAGGGCTTGGAGTGAGATGAGGTGGAGGGAAAATCAAGAAATAATGGCAAAAAAGTACCAAATTTGATAGCTGTAAACCCACAGATCTAAGAAAATCAAGCATCCCAGCAGAAGAAACATGAAGAAAACTACCCCCATGCACATCATAATCTTATTGCTTAAAACTAGAGAAAATCTTAAAAGTGTCAAGAGAAAAGAGACTGGGGAGCTTTAGAGAGGAAAGAGTAAACAATGATCAGGAAGTGGCTAGGGAAGCAGTATCCTCAGGAGAGAAGCTTCAGTGGGAGAAGGTGAAGAGAATGTTTAGAGACGAGCTTGAGAATGTAAGGATTCCACTGATTCTGAGCGCTCCACAAGGCAGGCACAGTCAGAGGGTTCCAGAGTTGGGGAGGTGGTGGACATGAGGTCCGATTAGGAGATACATGAATCCATATTGGGATAAGAATGACCTGTGAATCTTGGATCTTTCATGACCAATGCAAACAGGAAGAATGTGATTAGTCCTGGTGGTCTGCAAGGTGGATTGTGGTGGCAACGCTGTGACTGTGGAGGATAGGGAGAGACTACAGGTCTTGCCTGGAGTGAGCAGAGCTTGTCTTCAGTCCAGCTGGTGGAATTGTGGAGTCTGGGAAAAACAATCTTACCAGATAAACTTTGGGGCCATCAGTGATTTCCCATGCTTCTGCTATGGATGGATGGATGGATGGATGGATGGATGGATGGATGGATGGATGGATGGATGGTGTGTGTGTGTGTGTGTGTGTGTGTGTGTGTGTGTGTGTGTGTGTGTTTCCAGTCAATTTTGCATCCTGGTCTTTCAGATACCTGTTATAGAGACTCCATTCCTATAACCTAACCAAATAGGTTCCTAGCAAAAGGAGTTTTCTCATCTCATTCATTGGAAGGACGCTTCCTACAGTTTCTGGATGCCAGAATTTATTTTTTATTTTCAGTCATATTTGGTTTTCCAGATTGTTCTAATACCTTTCATCAAATGGTTTTTGCACCCACATCCTAGCACTGAAGTCACTTAGGATCTATTTACATAAAGGTTCCAAATGTCTCAGAAACCTATTTTCATGGGGTCCTCATTCACCTCCTTCCCCACATCAATTGACATCTTTTTGATTACATGCAGTTTTAGAGTCCTGCCTTGTCAAGTTTTGAATGAGATAAAGAAAGCATTCTGTTCAAAATTGAGCATCAGCTGGGGTAGATTAAGTTATACTTGGCAACAATTAAAAATAAGCAAGAAAGCCACAAGCTGTACCTGCAAGGTTGCTTAAATAATCAGCTTTTCACAGCTTCTCTTTTCTTAAATGTTTGTATTAGCTGTTATATTGTCATTTGTTTGATAAAAAGCGAAATTGAATGGAAAAGTGTGCTAGCCTCAAGCAGTAGTGATAAGCACCAGATCATTTGGACCATATGGCCATACACAATGCCCCATTGCTCACTTGGTGGCTACTTAACCTTAATTACAATCCAAATATTTAGGAAAAAATAAACATCATGTAGAACATAAGCCTTATAGTCTGAAATCTGTAAAATTTTATTATCTCATAGGGTACTCCATATAACCTTGTAAGTGCAACATTTTAGAGTATTTATGACCATGAATGTACTTTTTATTAATTATACTCTATTTCCTGTGGTTACACTGTGGTTTTAAAATCTGTGTTCTGATAGGAAAAACAATAAATGAGTATATATGCATTACTTGTTATCAAGAGCACAATTTTCTGTGTTGTTCCTTCTGCCAAATTGTATTAATCATGCTTAGATCATATAAGAATATTATAATGTTAACTCAGTTCATGTAACAAAGTATCCTCAATGCAGCATGTGTGTACCTGATTCAGGTCTCAAGGTTATTTTCATTACTATGTCTAATCTGGGTATAGTTTTGTTGACTTTCAGTTTCCTTCAAGCAGAGAAGCCTTTTGAAAACCAAACATCTAACCATCTCCTCTTTGCAAAGGAAAAAAGAAAGGTCTGGAAAAAAAGAAAAATTTCCATTAAACAGTTTAAATCTACTCACTGTGAAATGGTTTCAAAGAGGTGTTAAGTTGGGGAGAAATTGGAAGAAATGTTGTCACCTTTGCCACATGCTCAGTATGAGCTACCTGTGTGATGTGGCTCCCACACACAGTAAGGTGGTATTAGTTTAGTAATAACAAAAGTACAGCATTCCAACAGTAGGAATATATAGTCCCATTACATCACTCTGTCATAACCAGAACATTAGGTCTATTTTTTTATTACATTATTTTATATTTTCTCTCTCTCTTTTTATTATCCATGTGACCTACTATTGGCACACATTTTCAAAATAATTGATTGTATTGGGATACAAAGGGAAAAGCTAGCTGATCCATAGTTCTTGTAAAGTCTTAAGCCATGCTTCTTTTTTTTTTTTTTACAGCAGCATTCTATATAAGTTGAAAGCCATCTGATAAATCAAGAAAAAAAGACTATTATTGTATTAATAATCAAAGAACCCTAAAGGATCACCTCCTATGACACTATAACAAGTAATAACTTATCTTGATTATAATATAAAATATGTAATTGTCCAGTTGTCAGTTTTTGAGTAAATTTAAAGCAATAATCTACCACCTTAAAAACCATTTTAAGGCCAGTTTAGAGCTTTTGCAACTTGCATTTTAAATTAAAAATTTTATATTGGAGATATAAAACTAAAATACCTAGTCCTGTAAAATTATTTTCTATATATTTTAGTGTTACAGGTAAACAAAGCATTGTAGCCACTTACTTTGGAAAACTGGAGCTAGCGAAACTTCTTCCTCTGTCCTTGATGTGATCATTCAAGTTTTCTGTGAAAATTAAAACAATTTCATTTTCAGCATGCAGAGGTGTTTCCTTTTTTCCATGTTGGGAGTTACAGTGAAAAGTTATATTGTTAGGTTATAATATCAGTATGATTGAGTAAAAAAACTTTATTCTTAACATTAGACTTATTGAAAAGAGAAAACCTGGATGTTTTTGTTTCCTTTCAGGTCTTCGGATAACTGTGCTTCTGACATCCTTCCTTATGGTTTTGGGAGCTGGCCTAAGATGCATACCTATATCAGACTTAATGCTTAAAAGAAGGTGAGTCCTATAAATAACTGAAAATTTTTTCCCATATTTTTTCTTTTGTTATGAGTATATTATATATGTTTGTTTATAAACTTTTAGTGAATAGTTCATTTTTAGGACAATCAGTAGAGGTTAATATTTATAGAAACATTTATTTATCTTTTCCCTATATGATGATTAATTCAGTAGACAGTTGTTATATGGAAGATACTATACTAATTATGTAAATAAAAAGAGAACAAGTTCATTGCCTGGCATTCAGGAGCTATAATAACCGTGGGGAAATAATAGTGTATCATAAAGGAGAATAATGTAGTTAATGCCAAGAAAAGGTTAAAAATTGCCTCGAGAGACTGAGAGAAATTTTGGCTGAGGGCATCAAAAAAAGAGTTCATGAAGAAGGTGATAATTAAACTAGGCATTGGAGGATGATTAGAATTTTGATAACTAGTTGGGGAAGGATATTTGGGGGTAGAGAAATAGCAGGAGTAAAGGCATGGAGGCAAGTAGGTATTGACCTCTTCTGGGATGAGTAGGTAGTTTGTGCAACTGGGGTCCATGAACTTATTCTCAGAGGGGATGCAAGGTATATGTAGATTTTTAAATTTTGTTTTCATTTTGGTTATGATATTAAAAATTACTTCATTCGTAATGATCTGTACTTAAATACTTTCTTGTTGACCAAAATGTCATTTCTTAAATTAGTGTTTCTCAAACTGGGGTCCTAAGATGTGACCTTGAAAGCTATTGAGGAATTTTTTTCCCTTTAAAAAGGACCCATAAATTACTCAAGTTTGGGAGACAGAGCTACAGAATAATGTATAAGAATGGGATATAAAGAGATGAGTTTAGAAAAGGATATCCAGATTATGAAAGATCCCTCTTATAGAATTGTGTTCTCCTCACGGGACAGTTGGGAGCTACTTAAATTCTTAATTAGGACAGCGATAGAATCAGACCTGTGTTAGGTAAACTACTGATTTGAGGTATGTAGGATTAATTACAAAGACTACTGGCAGGAAGCCAGGAAAGATTCAGTGAGAGCCCAGGCTGAAGTCATTCTTTTATTTGTTTTCTCATTTATTCATTCATTCAACAAAATTTACTGGGCTTCTATTGTGTGTTCTGGGCATGGGGAACATAATAGACAGATCTCTGCCTCATGGAGTTTATATCATGGTTGGGGAAATTGCCAATAAACTAGGTAAATAAATAAAATATATATTATGTGATATGGAGAAAAAAAAGAAACAGGGAAGAAAGATTTGAAATGTTAGAGGAGGGATGGTGAAATTTCAGAAAGAATGGCCAAAAAAAAAAACTCATAGGAAGATCACTTTTTTGGATCTGAAACCTGAAGGAATGATGCATTGTCTAGGTACAAGCATTCCACATAGTGAGAACAGCAAGTATAAAGGATGGGAAGGGAAGGGAAGAGCATGGCCTGGCAAGGAGGCTGGTATGGCTGGAGCTGAGTGAGAGACTTCATGAAGGAAAGAGTGGTAGGGAATGAGACCAAAGCTGGTGTGCGTGGTGGTGAGAGTGTGAGGCGATGTCCTTGAAGATGGTCAGGTTTTTCTAAGCGAAGAAGCCATTGGAGGTTTTGAGCAGAGGAGAACCATGGTCACAGTCTGCTTTATTGAGAATAGACTGAAGCTGGAGATCAAAGGCAGGAGAAAGAAGACCAGTTAGGAAACCAGTACAGTAAACTAGGTGAGAGACGATGATAGCTTGGGCCACAGTGGTGACAGTGGTGGTGGTGAAAAGTGGTCAGATTCTAACTGTATTTTGAAGGATTTGCTGATGGATTGGATAAGGGAAGTAAGAGAAAACGTGGAGTCCGGGATGACTCCTCGTCCTAGGGAGTTGTGGGAATGGAAAGGATAGCACAGATGTGACAGAGAACATGAGAGAAAGAAATTGAGGCAAGATTATTTAGGTTTCACCCTAGAGACCCTGAAATTGCTGATCCCATTCACAGAGACAAGGGGCACAGGAGAAGGAAGGGGTGAATTTTAGGAACAAGATATTACTTTCCTTTAGAAGAGAATTTTTCAGTTTCAAAATAAATGCTGTTCATTTTCAAAATTTTAAAATAAGTGATCTTTCCAGACAATGCAGAGTACAACTGTTTCATATTTTAAAAGGAAGATAGCAAAAACACTTGGGTGCCTGTGGAAAACTAGTTTTCATTTACTCTCCTTCTAAGTGAGCTCTTAACAGATGAGTTTCAATATTGTGTTTGAGATATTCTTAATTTTTCAAACATCTAGTTTTTTTAGCATTCACAGTTTTTTGTTTTTTCAACATTATATTAGTTTCAGGTATACAGCATAGTGTTCAGACATTTATATAACTTCAAAGTGATCCCCTTGATAATTCCAGTACCCCCTTCATACCATACATAATTATTACAATATTATTTACTATATTTCCTATGTACTTTACATCCCCATGAAGCAACCATACTTTTTAAGTACAAATTTCAGTATAGCTTAAATTCAACAACTCATTCTTTTAAAATGCCATTAATATTTTTGTTAGCTTTTCTTCTCTTTTGGGCCATCCATACCATTACTTCTCTCTAATCTTGTGTTCATCACTTCATATACTTTCCAGATATAAAAATCCAAGAATAAAGAGTTGATTCTCTGTGCTGGTGGACAAGGTGGTATGAAAAAGAACTAGGGCTCATAAAGAAATGTAAACAAAGACAGGAAAGAAAAGAAAGATAAAGAGTTCAGAGAGATTTACACTTTTATAAAAAGGGCATAAATTGAATTTCAGTCCTCATGTGTTTATCTTTAAAGACTGTAGGAATATTGTCTCCTTGAAATGAGACTTCATTTTACGCCCGTACAGTATTTCTTCTAAGCAGTGTTATGAACAGCGCCCATGCAGCTGTTAAAATGAACATGCTGCCTTCGGAATATGTATTTTTGACTAGTAGGTTCAATAGGTCACCACTTTCAAGCTCCGGTCTGCATCTGACACTCAGCAGAAAGGGATAAAGGCCTTTAATATGCATTTGTCCAGCACTGAAACAAGCATTAGGTAGCCAGCTATAATTTTGTGCCTCTGTTCCACTTGGAGCTTTTTTGAGCTTCTGGCCCCGCCTTCTGTTATAGTGTTCCCACACCCTTGACTTTCTGTATTTTAGCTTCTGTAAATCTTGGGACATGAGAATAGCAGCTTTCTGACAAGCTCTTTCCTCATTCAGAACTATTCTTACACCTTCCTAACGGTGTTCTACCTCTACATAGTAACAGTTATTTCTTTTATGTGCATAGTACCCATGAAAATTTAGGGACAATTGCTTTCCACTTTTATTATCGTCATGGATAAATAAGGAATTAAGAATAATGAACTATAAAGCATTTATTCTTCTATGATTGGGAAGCAAATCATACCCCAAAAAACTTACAGGGGCATTGTTCTATAGTGTGAAATGTGATGTGCATGCCCAGTAAAGACTTCTAGAAGGTGAATTTATAGTTAAATTATATTGCTTTTAATCGTAGGTGTATCCAGTGGTTTCCATAACACATGCCATATTATCTTTCAATGCAGTGTAATTTTCATTAATATTAACAATAAATAACATTTACTAACCTGTGTTAATTAGAATGAATATAGTAAACATAGATTTTTTTCTAAAAATATACTCCATATCGAAATGCTTTGCAGCTGGCAATATTACATTTAAAATGATCCTATCAGAAAAGAAGAATTGTTTAGGATATAGCTGATTCTGAGGATTCAACTAGTGACAACTGCTTATCTAACTGAAAAAAAAAACTGAAGAAGAACTTTAAATCTCTGCCTTACCACTTAAGAAATTTCAGTTGGATCAAAGATTTAAATGTAAAAAATGAACCATATGAGTATTAGAAGATAAGCTTGTTTTTTAATAACCTTAACATGGAGAAGGCCTTTCAACTGCAACATAAATCCTAGAAGCCATGAAAGAAAGGCTTAATACGTTTGACTACGTAAAAACTTAGACTATCTACATGATTAAATATACTATAAAAAAAAGTCAAAAGACAAGATGAAAACTGGGAAATGTTTGCAACAGTAAGAAACATCGTAACTCGGTAGAAAAATGGGTGATATGAGCAAGTAAATACAGAAATTGAAATACAAATGATGTAACTTTAGAAGATGCTCAACTTTCCATCATAATTAAAAAAATGAAAATAACAGCAATTATATATCTATTTATTAGCAGTGATGAAAAAGTATGATAATGTGCTGCATTGCTGATATAGGGAAAAACAGGCATTTCTGATGTGCAAGTAGTTTGGGCATCCTATTTGGACGGCACTTTGTTAGCATCTATCAAATTCAAAATGTACATGTCCTTTAACCTAGTATTTGCATATCTAGAAAATTTTCTCTATCCATTTGCAAGGACAACCATGTTTGTGCAGCTCTGCTTGGAAGAGTATAAGGCTGGGTGCAACCCAGTGTCTTCAACAGAGGACTTGGAATGGTTAAGTATATAAATGGAATAGTATGCAGGTGTGGAAAAGAAGTAGAAGTTTTATAAGTTTTGATATGGAATAATCTCCAAGATATATTGTTGAGTATTATAAAAAGACAAAGTTTACATATTATATAATATATTATGTTTAATATCTTTCTGCATAGAAAAATAGGGATATTTATGTCATTATTTGGCAAGGATTATTTCTAAAAGAAACCATTAGCATTGGTTTTTTTCTGGCAAGGAGGCCTGGGAAACTAGAAATCTGGGTGGAAAGGAGATTTACTTTTTATTTTATACTCTTTCCTACTCTTGGGAATATTGTTACTATGTATGTATATTACATTTTGACTGAGAAAAGTAAGTGAAATAATTAGGTCTTTAATAATGAGAATAAGAGAAGAAAAGGCAAGGAAGGGTTAAATGTAAATTTCCCCAGGACAAAAATGTAAACCTTTTGATGTAAAAATGAATAATGGGTAGATTTAAGAACTAAGACTCTTCTCTGTAAAATACATAAGATTCATATTCCCCCAGATCAAGATTTTTTAAAAGTGTGGTCCAGAGACCACTGCTTATTAAAAATGTAAACCCTTGGGCCCCACTTCAATCCTACTCATTTAATCTTTAGAATGAATGAACCCCCAGAATCATTATGTTTAACGAGCTCCTCAGAGGAGAAAACCCACAGCCCTGTCCAATTATTGCATCTCACTCAAAATCCAGAATCTCCGGGTTCTGTCAGGTCTTCTCGGCTCTCTGGGAGTAACTCCTCCTCTTGTTCTTTGTGGCTTTTGGCTTTGTCCTCTAGAAGGCTCTTTTTTTTAAATTTTTTGTCCATTATCCTCAGTGACCACACCTGTGAATGTTACAGGACATGCTCTTTGTGGAGGCTAAACAGCTTTTGCATTTCACATCCTGCTTGGTACTGCATTTGATCTTAATAAAAACCTGCAAGAGAGAGAAAATGCCTTTGTAGAAATTGAAACAGAAAGAGAGTAGATGATTCACCAAAGATTATATGGTTAATAAATTTAGCTAAGATTAGAAGCTGAGTCTTCTATTGTTTAATCCAATATTCTTTCACTATTTTTTATCTACTTTCTATAATTGGTACTTGATAAGTTATTATTGTAAACGTCTTGAGGGCCAAGACTGTAATACTAATCTTTATATTTCCTTTACTGTCTAGCTATAGGTCTTCAACTATAGTAGATATTCAATACTTTTAATTGAATCATAATTGACCAAAATTATTAAAGTACAAAAGTGAAATAGATTTTCATAAAAGAAAACTGAAGTCATGATAGCAGTCTTTGGAGACTCGTTTTCTTTCCAGCAATCATCTCTATTTCTCCTTTCCTAACTTCCTTTTTCCCATGATTAATTCATAACATCTCTGACCCTTTTTATTACCCTATCTTTTCTTGGGCTAAGTAAAAGGAAACTATTTCTAGTACTTTTGCCATTTTCAACATCCAGGAAACCCTGTAACACAGGAGTTTAGTCTGATGCAAAATAATTAAGAATTGGGAATTGGGAGAAAATTTATGAACCATTAGCATATTGAGTCTTAGAGGTAAGTATTTTTATGGATTCTAAACTATTTCATATTAAAAATCATAGAATTTAAGTTAAGAATGCTGGGCTCACATTGAGGAAGTATCTGCTAAGTTTCTAAAAAGCCAGCTCTCTAATGCTATCACCAGTGCCAGTCCTAATAAACTGAAGGTTTATAAAGTAGGTCTATGTACAGAATAAAAATATGCTAGTGACAGCATGTCTTTGGATCTGAGAACCTTGGGTTATTTTAATAATCAATGATCTTTCTTATTACTACTATCAACAGAACCTTCAGAATGAGACCATGTGGGAGAGAGATTTGTGGACTGGTGAAATCAGTTCTAATTTTACTTTCTCTTCTCATCCTGGCTTAGCCATTAGCAAGGTATATGACTTTGTAGCTCCCCCCAATACTTTTTAGAGAAAAGAAAGTTATAAAATTATAAGTGTGATTATAAATCTGTTATTAGCCTTCATGGAACTCAATTTTTATAATTATAAAATGAGAAGAGTGGGTTACCTAGGTGAAGTTTAAAATTCTATAAAAATTCTATTCCTAAAATATATTATTCTAAGTAGAAAATAATTTAGGAATGATAGGTCTTTTTTCCAGGATATCAGAAAGCAAAAGGTTAGGATACCAGAATATCATTTAATATCATTAAATACAAACTGAAATGTCAGGTACATTAAAAAATGTGAACTGTAGGTCTTCAATTTGAACTTTAGCTATTGGCATTTTTTGAAAAGCTATAGTTTATTGAATAGTATAAAAAAAAATGCAGCTGAGTGTAAATGCCATACCACATGCCACTGAGACCTTAGCCTGTCTGTGGGCCGGCTCAGACACTAATTGAGGGCTGAGGGTGCACAGGGCAAGGGCAGGACTTGGTGAGGCCTCATTAAGTGCCTCTGTCCTACTCAATGCCAGCAAGCCTCAGCAGTGCTGACACTAGTGGCCAGCAACCGGCCTTCCTGGTCCCTACCATCCAGTTCCACTGATGCTGGGGAAACTGCTGGACTGGACCTTTAATCTTCCACTCAGCCTCTAGGGAAATTCCCCTAGCTTTTATCCTTTTTTTCCCCCAGGTCTCAGAAGTAGGCAGAAGGTAGATAAGGAGAAAAAAAGAGAAAAGAAAAAAGATCTAAAGGAGTAAGGAAGGGGTGGGGGAGAGTGTATAAATTAAAGAATCAATGAAAGACTGGAAAGGAGAGCATGACACTTGCCCCTTGGGCAGATCTGTCACAGCTTGACCTGCAAAGGTCAGACCTGCAATCCCATGACTGTGAATCTACACCTAGCTTTATCAGGCATGAAGTTTCAAGTTAAGAGGCAAGAGTTAGACCCCTTGGATTCATTAGTCAGTTTCCAGAGAGCTACTTTTCTGCTATAGAGCTTATTGCCCAGGAGACAAAGCTGCCTCTTCACACTCCTAATTTACCCGGGCTCCTGTCAGGTCCACTGTGCTTGACACAGTACGAAAGTGTTGGCCTTGCTTTTACTACCCTCAGTGTCTCTTTTTTAAGTTTTGGTGTGTGTAGGTTTTTTTTTTTTTTTTTAGCATACTTGTTAATCACCTTGTTTTTTGTATTGCTGAGTTTAAACTTTTTAAAATTTATAAGTGGAACTGGAGCGATGTATGTGTTTAGGTAACTAACAGAAGTTTTTAAAGTGCAGGTTAGTTGTGTATTTCAGTGACACCACTTCCCTATACTTGAATCAGTCCATGCATTCCTAGAGAGCATCCACACTGCCCTCGCAGTTAGTGAATCACTGTGGGGAATTTGGAAGTTATGGTCCTTACCCACAAGGAACTTAATTGTTACTTGAAAACAAAACTAGAGTATGTAATGATGACACAGAAAAATAAATATAAATTATATGATTTACTTCACTTTACTGAAAATTGTGAATTACTCCTCTTTGGTTTTTCTGTATTATTTTTGGCAGTCGACCCAGATAAATAAGTATTAATTTCTGAAAGCCAGCTTCTTTCACAAGTGCTTAGAAAGCATTAGGACAATCATAAGATGTATTTATCTGTCAATATGTGAAGGCAGAAAGACTTTTTCAGTTCTGACTTCATTTAAGCTGGGTTTTTTTTTTCTTTTCACATTGCCAGGTTTATCTGCCTAATTTTTGTTCTGGCATCTGTTTCTAACTACTAGAATGAATAGTCTCAATTGAAATTTCCATTTCCTCACGAGACTAACTTCCATCCTCAACATTCTACTGAAACTGCTTGTACTCAGAGCATAAATGACCTTCTTGTTGCTGAATGCAGTGGTTACATTTCCATTCAGCAACCTTTCTGTTTGATTTGATCTGCCATTCACTCTCATCCTCTTGATATCCTTCCCTCCTTAGTTGTCATGATGGCCATCCTTCCTCTTTCATTTTTCTCCTGCCTCTATAATTGCTCCTTCTCAATCATCTTTCTAGACTCCTCCTCCTCTGACTATTTAAAAAAATATTGGTATTCTTCAGTGTTTGTTCCCCAACTCCAACGTATATCTCTTAGTTCAGACCTCTTTCCTTAGCTTCTAACTTATATTAATCCACTTATTAGACATTTTTACCAAGTTATGGTACCTCCTCTGCCCCCAAATCCAGTCATTCAACTAGCCATATCTATTGTATGGCTAGGACGAGTTCTCCAAACCATCTCCTATCCTCTGTGGCTCCACTGTGGTTGCCAATACTGCCAAAGGGTCCTTGTCCTAGACTCCGCGCCTGAAAGTATCCCACTCTGGCTGTCTTTCCTTCAGCTTTGCTATTCCGTATGGTCCGAGGAGTCTGTAGGACCACGGAAGCGTGCCTGTCCAGTTCACTACATGATAGCTACACAAGACCCCAGAAATCCCTGCCAACAGACCTCCTTCCCAAGTCTCTTCTTCCAGGAGTGGACTGTATCCTTGTTGGGTGCTCCCTAGGCCCAAGAGACAGCTGTTTGGAAGGGGGTAGGTAGAGCTTTGATAGAGTTGGACCCGCAGGTCCACATGCATACATGTGAAGCCCCTGATGTTGTAGATCAGAGTTAGAGGTCAAGAAAGAGAGAAGGAGGACATGCAGAGACCTCCATTGGTACTCTTGTCACAGGCTCCAAAAGCATTAGGGACAGGACAAATTATTGCCTTGCTTTTCTTTATATTCCTAGTACAGTGCTAGTAGGTGTTGCTTCAGTTACTTTTAGGGATTCTTAAGGGCAAGGACTTTTTAATTTTACATTCCTAAATGTTTAGGCCAATCACAATGCTTACCCATTACACAGTGAATACTCAGTACATGTTTGTCAACTGAGTTAAAAAACACAGCTTATACTGAACAGTTTATAATAATTTCATCTCCTTAATTGTCATGATAGTGTATTATGATGTTTATATGATTTTATTATGTCTTACGGCCAGCATTTTTCTAGAAAAACATACCTCTAATTTTGCATTACCATTAAATGGGGAAAATAGATTTTATATATAAAACAATTTTATTTTTAAATATCTTTTTACAAACAAATTAATTTCATAAAATGGGGTGAGTTAATGGTAGGAAGCAGAGAATAGTATCAGACAAACGTAAAAATTTTGATAATACAGATTAGTGTCAGATCATGGTTTCTAGGGCAAAAGTGCTTATAACCAGTTATGTTAGTCATTGCCAAGCCCTGAAAGACTCTAGGATACAGATGAGAAGGAGCAGGACTAAGTTCTGGAAAACTTAAGGTTGCTGGGAAGAATGAAACTGAGTTTTCATGTGCGTTTTCTCATGAATACAGAGGGTAACCCGAGATTCTGTAGGTCCCAGTTGTCCTACTAAGCTCATTTGTGAGGAGGGTGTGTTTGACTTTTAATGGAAAAATCATATAAGTACTTAAAATAGAAAGTAATTTTAAAATACCAAATCAGCATGTTTCAATTCCTGAGATGATTTTCACTCTAATAATACATGTGGCCCCTCAAACTCGGTGACCTTGTAGACCTAGGAATGTCCTTAATGTCATACCTGCTTTGGATTCTACTTTACCACATGTACCATGTTTGCAGTGAGGAATATTCAGACCTGAGAATTAACTGGATTTGGATAATCCTTAACATTACTACGAGCTCATACATTTGATGAACTCATATTTGCTGCTTTGAGAATAGTCTATTTTTGATCCATGGAGGGGTAACAAAGAGTTAAACCATGAAAATATTTGAATTTTATACCTTCATTCTTAGGATTCGTATTTTATCAACTTTTGTGTTTGATTTTTGTGTTTTTGATATGTCATTTTTTCAATGTTCTCCCTCTGCGCTTAACATTTTTAGGCCTAATAAAATGTATGCATTCCAGCCCTTCTCCTTCTAAATGAGTCCTTCAGGAATTCCTCATTAAAAGCATTAAATATCAAAGCAATTACCTTTATGAGCCATCATGGGCTGTCTGTCTGTCGTGCCATCACAAGTCATGATTAAGGGAGTCATGATTGAAACCACTTAATGACATTGTTTCAAGAATATTTCTATGCTGAAATTGCTGTGTGACAGCTTGGGATTCACTGGGCTTTTGAAGGAGGCATTCAGTTTATAAACAATTTAAAGTGTTTTTGTCATCCAGAAAATAGTTCCCTTTATACAAGAAGATTTTTAAAGGTGTTTACTTTTCTTAATTTAGTAATGACGCTTGGAGCTATTTTGCCTTCAAATGATTTTTCCAACATTTACAAAGATGTGAGCAGACCTAATTCACATCTTTCACTTCCCACTCACTTATGCTTCTATATTAGGACCCCTACGTCTTTCTCATATGCCTGTGTATTACTTCTTTCTGCATTCAAAATATTGTTTCGAAGTATCTTGACGTGGGAATTGTTTAAAAAGAGGAGTTGACACTCACATGGTGATTAAAAAGCAACACAAACAAACAAAAAGTAGTTAGTATCATGCATATGTCACATAGACTGCCCCTGCCCTTTCCTCTACCTCCAAGGCAAAAGAAGTGGACTCACCTCCTTTTCTTGTCTGTGTGTTTTTGGACTTCTGGCTTCTTTTTCATTGCTACTTTTGAATTGGATGTGTAGGTTGGGAGTGGAAGAAGAAATGTGGGGAAAGGGTTTGGTTAGCAAGGAACAGGATAAAGTACTAACTAGAATACTGAGAAAAGATATCTTCACCTAATAGATGCTCTGCACATGCTTACTGAATTTAATCTCCTCAAATTTTATGAGAGAATAAGTGGAATCCCACAAAGATAGTTGCAGACTACGTCCTCTGATTCTTTGATCAATTCCTCTTCTATTAGAAGATACTATAATGACTGTGTTTTCTTTTTTGTAGTTCCATTGCTTAGCACAGAGTAGACGTGAAATGTCGAGCTCAACTGTATTATTTGTAGGACTAGTGGCGCTAACTAGGTCTTTTTATGTGTGGCAATCTAATAGAATATGGGTTTTGGAGTCAGACCTGGGTCTAAATCACAGCTTCGCCTGTTAGCACTTGGGCAAGTTTCTGAATCTTTCTAAGCAGAGACTCTCACCTCTTGATAAATGAAGGATAAGATCAGCTTCCACATGGTGTTGTTATAATAAATAAAACAAGGTTATTGGGAAGTATTTAGTTTGGTATGCAGCACAAATCAGAGGCTTCAGTAAATATTTATGAAATGAATAAGGGGTAACTATTATTATATTTGATCTCCCTTACAGAGAATCAACATATTTTACCCTGCGGGTGTGGCATATTCTTTATAGATATGTATTCTTATTACCCAAGTTAACTGCTATTTAGCTAATGTCTTTTTGTCCAGAAAATGCTTCACCTACCTCACAGCCTTTTCATTTGTTTAATTCCAGACTAATCCATGGAGGACAGATGTTAAATGGATTAGCAGGTCCAACTGTAACGAATGCAGCGCCATTCCTCTCCACTACATGGTTTTCTGCAGACGAACGGGCCACTGCCACAGCTATTGCGTCCATGCTCAGTTACCTTGGGGGAGCGTGCGCATTTTTAGTTGGACCACTTCTTGTTCCAGCTCCCAATGGGACGTCGCCTCTTCTTGCTTCAGAGAATAGCAGGGCCCACATTAGAGATCGCATAGAGAATGTATTATACGCAGGTATTTTGAAGTTGCTTTTCTTCCTGTTATACTTTGTCTTTTCTCCCAGTCATCTTCACTTTGGTTTTTGTATACCAGGCCACATCTTGTGAAATACTTAGGAGGACTAATGTATACATATGCATGTATGTGCTTTTCTTGTCACCTTATATGGAGAGGCCTACTTGGAACTATCTAAGAAGTTATTAAGTTTTCAATGTATAAGTGCTACATGGAAGGTTATTTCTTAACTTTACTTTTCCCATCCATTTACAGTTAAGCTCTGTGTAACACATTGTCTAGTGTCTTTTCAAGATATTTTATCAATATATTAAACTAAATATTATTATCAACAGTAAACATTAGCTAAGCAACTATTGGTAGATGTTAAGCTTGTTTTCTTCCTTACAATTTCCCCTTTATTGGCCATGTTTTCTAACCTAATAAATCTGGGTCACCCATGGTTTATTCTTCTCTTCATTTCCTAGTCTCTATATGTTTAGTCTACTAATAGGGGATGTCTACTTTTGCAAAAAATTCTCTTGAATCCTTTCTCTTTATTTCGAGAGCCAAACCCTAGTCCACTCTTACATTATAGTCTCTTACAAATCTCCTTAAATATGTTCCATCACACCATATGGCTATTTATTATTTCCTTCTGCATTCAGAAAACTTTTTATAAGTGTTTACTGTATACCAAGCACTGTGCTAAGTGCTGGGATTGGGTAAGATCACTGATGCGATCAGTATACTCCGAATAGAGATATACAGAGTTTGGAAGGCCTAACTGGTCTAGGTTTGGAGAGAAGTTGAGGAATCAGGGAAGGCTTCATCCAGAATGTGATAATTAAACAAAACTAAGAATTTTGCAGGTGTTCACCAAATGTTCAAGTGAGTTAGGGTATTCTGCATAGAAGGGCCAGAACTGCAAGAGCAGAGAAAGTGTGAGAGAGCTCAGTATGTCCAGGGAGCTGAACGTAATTTGGTATGGCTAGAGTAGTGTAAATATAGGTGTTTGGGTGTTGATAGCAAGTGGCAGAAAATGAGACTGGAAAGATAAGGGACCAGATTATGATGAACTTTGTATTAATTCATTTATTCACTTATCAATTTAACAGATATATTTTGAGCTTCTATGTATTTGTCGCTGAGGTAAACATGTTTCCTACCCTCTTGAATTTACAGTGTCCCAAATGATGCAGACAAGTGAACAGTCATAAAACAAGGCAGTAAGTGCTATAACCAAAGGCCTACAATTGCTGGGACAGCTCAGAGGAGGAGCACCTAACCCAGATTTTGGAGGTCAAGTAGAACTTTCTCAATATGCAGCATCTAAGTTGAAACTAAAGGATGAGTGAGAATTAAGCTAATACAATGGACACCCAGTAAGGAACGAGAGCCTGCTACATTCAAGCAACTTAAATCCTAGAGTGGCTTAGATCTGATGAAAGTATTGATAGATGAAGCTAGAGAAGTAAGCCAGGACATGCAAGCCTTCTCAGCTGGGCTGAAGGGTTCCAGGTTCACCACGTTGCAGGCAAAGACCACACTCTGAAGAATTTTGTACTACAGAGTTATGTGATAAGATATACATTTAAAAATATGATTTAGAGGGAATAAAAGTAAAGCAGCAGTAGTGACAGTATATAAAGTTTTTAATACCCCTATAGACTCTTTTTAAAGAAAAAAAAATTGAAATGTAAAAATAAGTAAGCAAATAAATAAAACTGAAAGCAGGTGAAACAAAAATTTTAAATTTTATTTTGATTATATCTATATTTTTATTGAAAACTTAAACAATGATTCTATCTTTTAAATGACTGGATTTTAGGCACTATTGGGCATGTATTGATTCTCTACAGTCTTCTGGCTTAAGGTTCCTATGCATTCAAAAAGGAGCCCTTACTCAAAAGTTCCCCGTTATTACTTCAGTGCTTTCATATTTGCCAATCTACCTTTCTGAAATATTGTTTCATGACCCTTCATTCCATGAAAAATATGCTAGAATCGCTACCGTAAGAGGTTGATGACTCTTAAACTAAATGATTACAAAGTCATCATAAACTATAGGCCAGTATCCTTTGTGAATACAGAACTACAAGTCCTGAACAAAATACAGCAAACCAGATCCAGTAACATACAAAAAGGATTATACACCATGACCAAATGAGATTTATTCCTAGAAAGCAAGGTTGGTTTAACATTCAAAACTCAAGTAACAGTATGTCATATCAGTGGAATAAAGGAGAAAAGCCATGGATCATCTTAATAGATGAGGGAATGGGAGCAGGGGAGTACTGACAAATCTAATATCCTTTCAAGATAATAGTACTCATTCAACAAAGTAGGAATAGACAAGAATTCCCTCAATCTAATAAAGGACATCTATGGAAACCCCACAGATGAGATCATATTTAATGGTCAAAGACTGCATTCTCCCTGAGATCAGAAATAAGACAGAGAGGTCCACTCTTGCCATGTCTGGTTAACATTGTGCTGGAAATTCTAACTAGGATCACTGAATAAGGAAAAGAAATAAAAGGCATCTAGATAAGAAAGGGAGAAATAAAGCTCTCTCTATTGAAAGTGACATGATTTTGACTATCGAAAATCCTCTGTAGTCCACTAAAAACCTATTAGATTTTAAAAAACAAGTTCAGTAAGAATGAACAAGTTTATCCTAAAAAAAAAAAAAGTTTTAGGATACAAGATTAACATCTAAAACTCAGTTGTATTTCTGTATATTAGCAGCAAGCAACCAGAATATGAAGTTAGGAAAACAATACAATTTATAATAGCCTCAAAAAGAATCCAATATTTAGGAATAAATTTAACAAAGTAAATGTAAAACTGTGACATCATCAAAAGATATTTTAGAAGATCTAAAGAAATAGAAAGACTTCCATGTTCATGTGTTGGAGATTTTAATAGTGTGAAGATGAATAATATGCCCCAAATTTTTATATAAATTCAGTGCAATCTCAGTTAATATGCAGCTGTCTGTTTTGCAGAAATTGAAAAGCTGATCCTAAAATTTATAAGGAAATGCAAGGGACCCAAAATAGACAAAACAATCTTGAAAAGAACAAAGTTAGAGAACTCACACTTGCCACTCTCAAAACTTAGTACAAAGCTACACTAATCAAGACAGCATGGTACTGGCATAAGGATAGATATATAAATAAATGGAACAGAAGGACGATTCCAAAATAAATAAATAAATAAATCATTATATTATGTTCAATTGACTTTTCACAAGGGTGCCCAGACAATTCAATGGGGAAAGAATAATCTTTTCAATAAATGGTACTGGACTAACTGGATATCCAAATATAAAAGAATCAATTTGAACCCCTTCCTTACACCATATACAAAAACTAACTCAAAATGGATCATAAACCTAAATGTGAGAGCTGAAACTATAAACTTTAGAAGAAAACATAAGTAAATTTGCATAACCTTGGGTTAGGCAAAACCTTTTTGTAAAGAATACCAAAAGCACAAATGACAAAAGAAAAAATAGATAGGTTGATTTTATAAAAATTTAAAACTTTTGTGTATCGAAGGACACCATCAACAAAATGAAACAACAACTCACAGAATGAGAGAAAATAGATGCAGATCAGATATCTGATAAGGGACTTAACCAGACTATATATTTTAAAACTCTCATAATTCAGCAACAACGACAACCCAATTAAAAAATGGACAAAGAACTGAATAGACATTTCTCCAGAGATGATATACAAATGGCCAACAAGTACATGAAAAGATGCTCATTGTCATTAGTCATTAGAGAAATTCAAATCAAAATTATAATGACATAAACTTCATGACCAGTAGGATGGCTATAATCATTAAAATAGAAATATAACAAATGTTTGTGAGAAAATAGAGAAGTTATACATTGGAACCCTTATGTATTGCTGGTAGAAATATAAATGTTAATTTGGAAACAGTTTTGACAGTTCCTCAAAATATTAAACATAGATTACCATATGACCCAGCAATTTCATTCTAGGTATATACCCAATGAGTTGAAAACATACATCCATGCAAAAATTTGTACATGAATGTTCATCTTAGCATTATTCTTAACAACCTAAAAATGGAAACAATACAAATGTCTGTCAACTAAGTGGATTAAAAAAAGTGGTATATCCATTCAGTGGACTATTATTTGGCAAAAAAGAAAAAGAATAAAATACTGATATATGCTCAAATATGGATAACCTTGAAAACATTATGCCAGGTGTAATAAGCCAGTCACAAAAGACCACGTATTATATGATTACATTTATAAGAAATGTCCATGATACTTAAATCCATAGATACTTAGTGGCAAACTAAGGCTAGGAGATTTGTGAGGGTAACGGACACAGTCTTTTCTGGGATGATGAAAATGTTCTAAAATTGATTGTTGTAATGGTTGCACAATTTTGTGACTACTAAAAACCATTGAATTGTGCTCTTTAAATGTGTGAATTATATGTTACATGAATTATATCTCAAGTTGTTTACAAAAATGCTAGTAGAAAAGTGGTCAAAGGACATGGACAAGACAATCACAAGAAGAAATACAAATGGCCAGTAAGTGTATAGAAGTCGTTCATTGTCACTAACAATCAAAAAATATATAAATTAAAAAATGTATTAACTTTTTGTTGCTTCTCAGATAGACAAAGAATAAAGACATTATCTGTGGTTAAGTGTCTTATAGGAATCTTGTATCTTTTTCTAAGAATATAGCCCTAGAATTAGAATTATCCTACTGAAATGATCTCTAGAAATCCCTTAGTCTAATCTCTTTATTGGCCCAGAAACAGAATAGAGAGCCCAGAAATAAATTCACACCTACATGGTCATTTAATCCATTACAAAGGAGTCAAAAATGAGTAAGGGGTTTAAGTTCCAAGTTAATTAATGGCATAGGCAGGTCTGTACTTCAACGCTTCCTGACTTTTCTGCTAAATTGGGCACTGTTAAAAGCTTGGACTTCAAGGTGTCAGAACTCCGGGGGTGGGAATGATGGGGACACCTATGAACTTTCCCTTCTGCGCTAGTGCCAAACTAAGATTGTTCGGATGTTCATTCTGAGTGTTTATTTTAGTTCTGATTGTTTATTATTCTACATTGGCTAATCTCGTGTTTATAAAATTTTGTTTTTTGTCTTTTGGTTTCTTATTTTGGATGCTTTCCTATTCTGTTCCTATTCCCATATAGCCTGTAACTTGAGTCTGCCCTACACTATGCATCTTTAGAATATCATATCGTCGATCAAACAGACTGCTGTCCTGTTCTTATGATTTTCTCAATCATATTCTTTAGGACTGAGGACCATGCGTTTTATACAGTCATCCTAGACCTGTTTCGAAATCTCTTATAGTTCAGTACTATTGGTTTGTAGTGTGTTTTCCCCATAGAGTACATTTGTTTACTACCTCAGTCCTTTTGTCTATGTAGTGTACCTTAGTACACCATACTTCTTTGCTTACAGTATGAATCGTTACCTATGACCTGCTGAAATTTATATCTCTACATAACCATCTTTTCCACAAAATTGAGCTGTTTGGGCTGGGAACTATATTTTGCATATCTTCGTAAGCCTAGAGCTTAGTTGATGCTCAAATATTGATTAGATAAATAATACTTGAAATATTGAACTTATTCGTTATCTGGTTAACATTTTACTTTTTTTCTTTCAGAATTTGGAGTTGTTTGCTTATTATTTTCTGCAACTCTAGCTTATTTCCCACCCCGGCCTCCTCTTCCTCCCAGTGTTGCTGCAGCTAGCCAGCGGCTCAGTTATCGGCGGAGCTTTTGTAGATTATTAAGGTAAATATACTTACAATCACTGGGTGGTCTTGACTAGCACCTTCAAGATAATTCCACATTTATTTAAGATAATTTCAGATAACAATTTTTCATCAACCTGTTAATTAGGTTGCAAATAATTGATAAAATACTGATTAAATACTTTAAAGAGACTTCTTATCAGAAATCTATCTTAAAAAATCACCCAAAACAAAATTACCATAATTTTTTGCCTCCTTTACATACCAACTATACTATTTTTCACTTAATATTTTTAAAATTAAATCTTTTATTTAAATAATTTTCTTTTATAAGTAAACGTATCACAGAATAGTATCTGTGAATTCATGGGTTATGTGTCTTTATTATATTTTTCCTAATATGTAAATTTTTTTATTCATTTTGTGTTTCTTAGTAAACATTAAAATAAACAAGTGCTAGTCAGTACGAAGTGAATATAATATGTTTATATACCTCCAGTTGGATCATACTTTGAGAAACTTAATATTTTATTTTCTTTTATTGATATAACTTAAACATAATTAGATTAAATTCTGCCCTTTAAGGCTCAAATTCATTTCTTTGGATATATAGAGCATTGCGATGATTATTATTTGCAGTTGGGCCACTAGCACTTATCTTTTGAATTTTTGCTCCAGTTAGTTGTGATGAGTTTTTAGTGATTCATTAGTAACTCTCTAGTTGGTTTTCTTTTCTAGTCTTCCTCTCCCACCAGATAGTAAGTTCCTCATGGTCAAGAGCTATGTCTGTTTGTCCTCTATAGTAATGTTGCCTAACAGGAATATAATATGAGCCACATAATAGGTACTTTTAAATTTTCTAGTAGCTTCATTAAGAAAGGTAAAAAAGAAACAGGTAAAATTAATTTTAATAGCATGTTTTCTTTAATCCAGTATATCTAAATTTTTTTAAATATGTAAACCATATTCAAAATTACTTAGATATTTTATATTCTTTTATTCATGCAAAATCTTTTAAATCCAGTGTATATTTTATACTTACAGTATATTTCAATTCAGGTGCTAAATTTTCATTAGAAATACTTGGTCTGCATTTAAATTACATCAGATTATCAATTGAGCTGTCTCCCATATTGCACTATTTATCTAAAGTTAAAAAATAAGTACCTGCAAATTTTCAAATTTTGCATCAACACATTTCTGAAATTATTCAAAAGGTCTTATAAGACTCTAGAGACAATTAAAGATCTTACACTTCACTTCTGTAGAATACATGTTTTATTTTGTTCTTCCTAATGTTTTAAAAAACTTTTCATAGCTGAAAGAATTTCTTTTATCAAGTCTCCATCCAAAAATGGTTTTCTCTTTGTTCAGGAATCCAAACTGTTTTATATCTAGCCAAAGTTATAAACTCAGATCTGTTAAAAAATGCTTTAAAATGTTTGTTGGACATTTCATTCTGATTTTGGGCAACTAATTTTTTTTTATCCTTGTTTACTATTGAGAAGAAACTTCTTATAAGATCTCTGTGTATTTGTTGAACATGTCTCTTAATATTATCCTCTTAATTTCTTACTTTTCTTTTTTACACAACAGACATTATTTTGCTCTGCTGCAGCAAATTGCAATTCCCATTCATTGTGAAATTTGTAACGGATTTTCTTCCAGTCTCTTATTTTTTTCTTTTTAAAATATTCAGATAAGCAAATTGCAATGTTATATCAGTGTGTGAAAAAAATATTTATAACTGAGTTAGTTCACTGATCCCAAGAAGATCAGTGACAGTTTCTAATACTAGAAGCAACACACCTACAAAGTGTGCGCACTATGATAATATCTTACCCAGCGCAGCAGTTACAGCGAACTGCAGTTTCCACCAAAAAAATAAAGTTGTGTTTAATGGAACGTACTTTTTGCTGCTTCTGTTTTTAAGTTTGGATTTAAATTAATTAAAATGAAATAAAATTAAAAATTTGTTCTTCAGTTGCACTAGCCACATTTCAAATGTTTAATAGCCACATCTGACTAGTGCCTACCATGTTAGCATAGCTATACAACATTATTTGGTTCTCAGCCAGCTAGTTTAGTATGTTGATAATGTTTTATTAAAAAAATAGAATGGAATAAAATAGAATAGAAAATATTATGGTGTCACTTGTAGTAATGATACATATCTTTTGTGAGACTTTTCTTTCAATCTGTATGTACATATATCGGTAGGTCGCAAAGTAAAAATATATTTCTTACTCTAGAGTACAGTAAAATGTTTTTGTACATTGCCTTCCACATAATAGGCAAAGAGAAAATATTAGTTAAATTGAATTATTATCAGTGGCACACTTTGTAAGATGACGATTAAAATGATAGTTTTTTTTTAATGCTATTTAAGTTTTTTAAAATTTTTTATTTTTTTATTTAAATGCCAAGCCAGAGACGAGATAACAAAAGATAAGACTAGAGAGGTTGTTTAGGATCATAGTATGCCATACTAATAATTTTGGACTATTCTATGGGAAATGAGGAATCACTGGAGGATTGATTTTAAGGTAAGGAGTTATATTCTTAACAAGGAAACACAAAATTATCACTCTGACCACAATAAACCCTGTGTTTGTTTCTAAATTCCCGAAAGTCAAGATCTTTATTCTCTATCTAAATCTTAAAGTATAAAATCTTTCTATATAAAAAAAACCCACTAATGGCTTACTTCCCTCGGTCTCTTCCCATGTTTGTCTATTTACTCTTCAGGTTCTACCTTTGGGCTCTCAGGGGGGTGGTTCCTTGGGCTTGCCATGTTCCATTCCCCTAGCCTACCAATATAATTTCCTCTGAGCCTTCAAAGAACCCTTGGATTAATTGAAATAACTGCTTTTCTAGATTCTAATACCATTATCTGGGGTGGGAATGATTAAAGTTTCTACCACAATTATAATAAATAGTATTAATAAATTAGTATATACTATGTAATACTAATTAACAAATTAGTATTAAAAATAATACTATTTATATGATTCCCATCTCTTAATATGCCTTTACCCTGTATAACCTAATGTAAACATTTCTCTCTCTTTCTATATTGGTTTAATGTTTGATGATAGTGTTGTTGATCTGCCTTTTAAACTTCAAGAATGGAGAGTTGAGTTGAACATGTTCCTTATTTCAGGACACATGAACACATTTATTCATTTATTTATTCATTCATTCTTTTTTTTATATTTCCCACTCCCATTTCCCTTCCCTTCCCCTGCTCACGCCACTTCTTCAATGCATTTAATGTGTATCTATCTGTCTGTGTGCTTTTGCAATATGTGTATTGTTTTGCATGCATCTATGTTTAACTTATTTAAATGATGGCACATTACATATCTCACTCTGTTTGACTTTTTAACTAAACACTATGTGGTTTTTTATAACTTTTTATTTAGAAAATTTATAGAAGAATAGTATAACCTCCATATCCCATAATGCAATATCAGCAATCGCCTATATATAGCTATTATTGTTTCATCTTTACTTTACCTGCTCCCCACCTTCCTGTATCATGAAGCAAATCCCAGATGGCAAATCACTTCATCCATAAAATTTCAACATGTGTAATATATGTCTAAAAGATAGTGACTCTTTTTAATATAAATATAGTACTATTATTGTACCTGAAAACTTTTTAACAATAGTTTGCTGTTACCAAATCAATGTTTAATTTCCAATTGTCTCATGAATTATTTTTTTTAACAATTTCAATCAAGATCAAATTAGGTCCATGCATTGCAATTGACTCAAATCCATCATAATCTGTAGGTTTCCTTCCCATCTCTCTCTTTTCCCTTGTAATTTATTTGTTAAGGAGCCATCTCTTTTTGTCCCAAGGTCTCGATTTTGTTGATTGACTACATATGGCATAGTTTGTCATGTTTCTCTGTACTTTATATGTCCTATAAATTGATAGCCAGAGCTATGTTCTGATTCAGATTTTTGTTTTTGCTTTGGTTTCGATTTTAACAAGACTACTGCATAAGTAATGGCTGTCTTCCATCAAGAGGCATATGGTATCTGGGTAATTCTCATTTTGTGATATTATCACCCCGTTTTCAAGATGTCCCTACAACTAATTCTTTGTACTCCATCACATTTTATATGCCCACTCCCACTGTGTATCCAGATAGCTTCTAATTCATTGTCACCACGAACACTACTTCAGTGATATCCTCATATGTATCACAGGAGACTGAAAACTTCTTTTGAAAATAGATCCCACAACAGAATTGCTGGGTCATAAGAGTATGTTAAGCTTGATTTGCCCAGTATCGCCAGATTACTCTCGAAAGTGCCACGTTTATCTTTATTTCCATAGTAGTGCCCATTTCCCTATATGCCCGCCAAACTCGGTACTGTCCATCTTTCTAATTTTTACTAGCCTAATAGATGTAAACTAATATATCTTTTAATTTGCATTTCCTGGGCATTAATAAGTTTGAGATTCATTACGTGCTTGTTTGCCTTTAAGGTTTCATCTACTATGAATTCCTCTTCATAGTTTCTGCCCATTTCTTCATGGTGTTGCTGTCATTTTCTTAATGATTTACGTATTATAGGTATAAATTCCTTTGTTGACTTAAAAGTTTAAAAATTCAAATACGTATTTCCGTTCTACCTACTAATTTTGTCCATGAATTTCTTAATTATCAGCTTTCTGGTTTTATCTTTCTCATTTAGGTCTTTAACTTGCCTAGAATTCACCTCAGTCTGTGGTGTTAAGTAGTCATGCGCGTTGTTGTTTTTTTCTCCATAAAACGAACTAGCACCATTTGCTCAACAATCCTCAGCCCTTTCATTTGTAGAGGCACCTTCATTGGATACTGAGTTTCTGTGTTTTTGCTCTGTTTTCCTCCATTGTTCTCTTGGTTCTTGAGCCATCACGTACAATTTTATTGCTTTGGCCATGCAGTTTGTCTTAATATCTATCCATAGGACAAAGGCCTCTGTTTTCATATTGTTTTAAGGATGAGTTTGCTTTTCAAGGACTTTGATTCTTCCATATAAACTATAGAGCATAGTTTTTGAGTTTCTAAAAAATTCAACTGGAATTTTAATTGTTATTGTAGTGAATTTATAAATTAATTTGGGATGTCTCTCATCTATTTAGATCATCTTCTGCTCTCTTAATTAGATTGAGATTGCTTCTTCTGCTCCCTCCCCCGCCCCCCACACCTCCCATAGAGGTCTTGGACCTTCCTGGTTTATTCCTAGATACTTTATCATTTAAAATTTTTAATAGCTATTATGAAGGGTATCTACTTTTAATTAAATTTTTAAAATTAAACTTGTTATTGTGAGATAATTTAAGATTCACATGCAGGTGTAAGGAATAATAGAGAAATAACATGGACTCTTACCCAGTTTCCTTCAATGACAACACTTTACAAAACTATAGTACAATATCAATTAGAATATTGACATTGATACAGTCAAGATACAGAACATTTCCACCTCTTCACAAGACTCACTTCCTGTTGCCCTTTTAGAGCCACCCCTACTTCCTTCCCGCTCTACTGCTTAACCCCTGGCATACGCTAATCTGTTCTCATTACTATAATGTTACCTCAAAAGTGTTGTATATAGATGGAATCATATAGTGTATAAAATTTGGGGACTGGCTTTTTTATTCACCATAATTCTCTGAAAAGTCATCCTTGTTATTTGTATATCAATAGTTATTCTTTTTATTGCTGAGTTGTACTCCATGGTATTCATGGACATCGTTTGTTTAACCATTCACCCATTAAAGGACATAGGAATTGTTTCTAGTTTTCTTGGCTATTACAAATAAAATTACTATTAATATCTCTATACGGGTTTTTTATGAACATAAGTTTTCATTTCTCTGGGATAAATGCCAAGGGGTGAAAATGCTGAATTGTATGTTAGTTGCATATTTCTTTTTTTTTTTTTTTTAAACTGCCATTATCCAGACTGGCTGTACCATTTTTCATTACCACAAGCAATATAAAGTTATCCAGTCTCTGTGTATCCTCACCAGACTTTGATGTTATCACTATGTTTTTAGCCATTTTGATAGGTATGTAGAGGTACAATTTCTGTAGAGGGCAATTGGCATTACATATTAAAGTTACAAATACACATACTTATGACATGACAGTAGCACTTCTAGAAATCGATTCTCCAAGTGTACTAATGCACATGTGAAATGACTAAGAGCAAAGGAATAAAACTATATTATTATATATAAATATAAACTATTATATAAAATATGTAAAATTATGTATTTATATCTTTTGTAAAGGGGCTGATTAAATAAATTATGGCATGGCAACATAATGTAATACAATGCAGCTGTAAGAAAGAATGAAGAAGCTCTATATGTATTGTCTATGGAAGAGCTTTAAGACCTAAGTTAAAAAAGAAAAGTTCAGTGTGTAGTGTGCTACTTGGTGTAGTGTGCTACCATTTATATAAAAAGATTGGTGAAAGAATATGTGTGTGTGTGTGTGTGTGTGTGTGTATTTATTCACTTGTATATTTTGGGATATTTCTGGGAAGCTACTCAAGAAAGTGATAACATTGGTACTTGTGGAAAGAGGGAAATAGGGGTTAGAGGGGGACATTTTCTCCATATTTTTATACTTGTTTGGTTTTGAGCCAAACAAGTATTGTATTGACTATTAATAATAATAAAACAAATAATAATTAAAACTGCTCTCTGAAAATGATAAAACCAGCAAAATATATATTTTTAATGTTTGTTTTTTCTCTCTACCTTGTTCATAATGAGAAACAGTAATATTTTTTAACATTTGAATTTTTATTTTTTAATTATAGTTGAAATACAATATTATGTTAGTTTCAGGTATACAACATAGTGATTAGGCATTTATATAACTTACAAAGTGATCACGTCGATAAGTCTAGTATCCACCTAAGAAACAGAAATTTATCTTTTCAAATAAGAGCTTTTTTTAAAAACTAAAGCTACCTACTCAATTTATGAAATAATGTTGATAATTCATTTATATAATAAACTGACAGTTTTTAAATAATATGACAAAGATATTCTTATAAAAATAAAAAATGTAAAGAACTGTGAATTTATTAACAAACTGGCAAATACTTTTTCTTTCTGATTCCGATAGTCCAACTTCCAAATGATTCTTTTCATGAGTAAGAATTTAAATTCTAGACTTTGAATCAATAATAATGTTCTCTTGTACTTCTTTTTTACAGCAATTTGAGATTTTTGATGATTGCATTAGCATATGCCATACCACTTGGTGTATTTGCTGGCTGGTCTGGAGTCCTGGACTTAATTTTAACACCAGTGCATGTCAGCCAAGTAAGCATTTTATTTCTTTATATATTGTAGGTATTTGTAGTTCACTTAAATTATAAATATTGTCTATGTGTTCTTAATGTTAGCTTCAAGTCCTGGGTAAAACATTATTTCATGTCATTATTGCAAAAGCAAGATCCTTATGAAATAGTTATAAACAATATTGATTTCTTGAATTTTATTAACAGTCATGAATTTCACATTTATTTAGAGTTTATTAATGTTGCTAATAAATAGAAAAATAAGAACAATCTTAGTCTTATTGACTCCATTCTTTATCCTTATATTATACTTTACAAAGCAGAATAAAATCCCATCATCAAATATATGGCTATTTCTACATCTAATTTCTCACTTTCTCTCCAGTCTCAGAATAAGGGTATCTCATGTCTTTAAAAATAACCTTTCACTGATATGCTTGATGCCATCCATTCTCCTTGCTTGGTAAAAAGAGGATTTAAGGGGAAATGGAAGAAATCCAGCATATGATATTCCATTGTATGAATTAATAATTGGTCCATTCTGCTTTTGGTGAACATTTGGATTGTTTACAGTTTTTAACTGTAAACTAACAGTGTTGTATGAACGTTCTCATAAGTTTCTTAATGTACCTCTATACACATTTATCTTGGATATATAGCCAGGAATGGAATTGCTGGTTAGAGTATATGCCTGGTTTGATAGATGAAACCAAACTTCCCCAGAGTTGTTGTATCACTTTACAGGCCCACCACCAGTACATGAAATTTCTCATTGTTCCACATCATTACCAGAACTTGGCAATATTAGTCTTTTTAAATTTAGACTTGCTGATGGCTATGCAGTCGTATGCAATTACAATGGTATCTTTTTAAGTTTTAGTTGAATATTTGAATATCCTTTTTTGTAATGTGCCCATTCAAGTCTCTTGCCCACTTTAGGGCTGTGTTTTCCTTACTGGTTTGTAAAGAGGAGCTGTGCAGAAGAGGGCTCCCCAGAAGACTGTGTGGAGTCCTCAATTCTTGGCTGAGAAATAGACTGCACATGTAAAAGACAAAGTGCTAGAGGCTTCACAGAGAGACTGCTCTGGGTTTGAAAGCAGAACAAATATAGTAGAGGCAAGCAGTGCAGGGCTGTTGGGGTTCTGGCCAGTCACAGTGGAAAGACCTCATTAAAACCTTAGGCTTCTGCGAGACACCAGAAAGGCCAAACTTTAGAATGAAGAACCATGCTCTAGATAGAGTACAGCCAATTCTACTTAGGCTCACCATAAACAAAACCTAAAACCGGGCCCTGACAGAAATCTGCAAAGAGCACAATTTGGAGATTGAGTCCTACTAAGCGAGAGGAGCCTGAGAAGCATCTTGGTTTCTACTTCTCTGCCATAATAAGCACAAAATCAAGCCTACACAAGTTCAGGTAATCAGTTAGTAACTGAACTGCCTATTAACGTAAAAATCAACCATTTTAAAGAAATGTGAAAGAATCCAGAATCTTTATATTATATTGTCCATGACATTTTTTTTTAACTCCAAAACATTGTACATACAAAGAGACAGGAAAATGTGACCTATATTAAAAAAAAAAGAAAGAAAAGAAAAGAAAAAAAAAGTAGTCAATAGAAACCAAATCAGAGATTGTAGATGTTGGATTTGGCAGACAGAGACATAATGCAAAAGAGAGAAAGAAATCTTTACTTGCTCCGAATTTGTAAATATAGTCCCCTATATTATCTTGTATAACTTCATTGTTCACTACAGTAGCCACTAGCAACTGTGGCTATTTAATTTGAAAATTAAATTAGTTGAAATTGAAATGAAAATTTAAAATTCACTTCCTCAATGGCACTAGCCACTTTCAAGTACTCCGTAGCCACTTGCATTTGTATTGGGCCATGCAGATATATTTCCATCGTCACAGAATACGCTGTTGGATAGTGCTGTTCGAGAAAGTTTATGGGTGTTCCTGCCACATTTAAGCCTAAAATTGAATTTCGTGCTTGTTATAAGGTAAGGGTTAAGTTTTTCTCCCCCCAACATAGGTATCTATTAACCCAGTATCAATTTTTGAAAAGATCATGCTTTTCCAATTGCTTTCTACTTTCATTTGTTATACTGATGTGCCCTTATATGCATGGATGTGTTTCTAAACTATTTTTTTCCTCTAGTCTATTTGTCTATCTTTGTACCAACACCAAATTGTCATAAGTATTCTAGTAGTGTTATATGTTTTGATATCTAGTAGAATAATACTCCTTTTTACTAGGATTTTGATGAGAATTTTTTAATCTATAGATCGATTTGAGAATTAACTTCTTTATAATGCTGAGTCTTCCAAACCATGATCATTATATTTCTCTTCATTTACTTAGGCATTAATGTCTCTGAATGATGCTTAATAATTTTCTGCAAGGACCCTTCTATATATTTGTTAGATCTATTCCCAGGTATTTGATACTTTTTGAAACTATTGTAATTGGTAATTCTAAAATTTGTATTTTCTGTTGGCTGGCATATAGAAATATAGTTGATTTTTGCAAGGAATTGCAATGTTGCTGATCTTGTATCCAGCAACCGTGTTAAACTCACTTATTTATTTTATTAATTTGATAGATATTTTGGCCTCTCTGCATATATACTCATATCAATTATGACTAAAGACAAATAGATTGAAAAAACTACATTTAATAAAATTCAACATTGAGATAATCATATGATCTTTCTCTTAAACTGCTAATGTGGCAAATTAAACCTATTAATTATTAAATTTTAAACCACCTGTACTAAATCCAATTTGTCAGTGATTTATTACACTTTTATATATCAGTGGATTCCGTTTGCTCATATTTTGTTTAGGAATTTTTGCAGATATGTTTTTTCAGATTGAGATTGGAGTATAACTTTCCTTTGTTGTTCTAGCCTTTCAATTTTAGTATCAAGGTGCTGCTAGTCTCAAAAAACAGCTTAGGAAGTGTTTCCTCTTTTTCTTTTATCAGAAGATTTTGTGTAAGTTTCTTGGGTTTGGGTTTTGTTTTTTCCTAATAATTTATTAGAATTCATTGATGAAGCCATTCCATTTTCTTTGTGAAAAGATTTTTAATATGGAGTCGATTTCTCAACAGTTATAAAAATATTCAGGTTTTCTATTTATTCTTATGTCAGTTTTGATAAATTGTGCCTTTCAAGAATTTTTCCATTTTATTTCAGTTTTCAAATTTATTGGTAAGTTCTTTATAGTATCATTTTATGATTTTATTATGTCTCCAGGATAAGTCATTCCAGATATTAATTATCTATATCTTCTCTATATTTTCCTTGAGTAATCTTACCAATGGCTTTTAAATAAATGCTTATTTCCTATTTTACTGATTTCTGGTTTTATCCTTATATTTTTCTACATTTTTTTGCAGGAAGTTACTTTTTTAAGTTTTTGATATGACTCCTTGGATTCTCGACTTTTAGCTTTCCTTTTCTAATATATACATTTTATGGGTATATATTTCCTTTTAAACACAGCTTTAGCATTCCATGTTTTGCTAAGTAAGATTTTCATTATTATTCATTTAAAAATATTTTCTAGTTTTTATAGTGATTTCTTCTTTGAACCATGTGTTATGTAGAATGACATCTCTTAATCTACAAACTGCTGAAGGTCTGTAGTTTTGGGTGTTTTTTTTTTTTTTCTTAATTTCTAATTAAATTGCATAAATGGTCATAGGGTATCCTCTGTGATTTCAGTATTTTCAAATCTGGTGACCCAACATGTGATCACTATGTTTTATAATTCTTGTTATCGTGTTTTACTTATTTTATTTTTTTAACAAGAGAAGATAACCAAATTTAATACATAGATATGTATGGAACCCTGCATAATGAGACAGTCAGAGGCCCCTCATGCAAGAGAGGTTCAGAGATAGAAAGGGAGCATGAGTATATAGGATATTCTGTGCAAGGGATGAGTTAAAGTGCTTTGGGACTTCAAAGGGTCATTGCAGAATTATAAAAGTAGATGTTTATTAAATAGAAGTTTGCTCTGTCATCCAGGTGGGTCAAAAAGAGATTCTCTCTGATAATCTCCCATTATGGGCAAGGCCCCTAATTTCAAGTTCTTCCAGGTCATTAAGGAGGGGCAGAAGTTTCTCTTGAGCCTAAAGCTAAAATTGCCTTTAGCTCAAAATAATCTGCATACCACTGGGGTACTTGTTTTATGTGTGTTAGTTAGATCAATTATGTTAATTGTGTGTGTTCACAACTGTATCTTTTTTCATTTTCATTTGTTTGTTTTATTAGTTACTGGGGAAGGTGTGTTAAAATTCTGCACAATTATATAATTGTCTATTTCTCTCTTTTCCTTCTGTCAATATTTGCTTTATATATTTTAAGACTAGGTAAGTGATACACATAAATCTAGAATTGTAGTGTCTGACCAATGTATTAAACCTTACATCCATATGAAGTATTATTTATTTCTAGTGATGCTTTTTACCTTAAAGCATATTAGTTACACCAGCTTTCTCTTGGTTAGTGTGTGCATTGTATATCTTTCATAGTTTTTTTACTTTCACATTTTCTTTAGGTATACCTCTTATAAGCAGTATACCATTTTTTTTCTTTAATTCTGTCTGATAATCTTTTTATTTTAATTGGAGTATTTAGTCCATTTACATTTAATGTAATTTTTGATAAATTCGGATCTAGATCTACTATCTTTCTATGGTTTCTATTTTGTTCACTCTAGTCTATCCTGTTTTTTTTCTTGTGAATTAAGTATTTTTTATTTTTCTGTCTTTCCCCTCTATTAGCTTGGTATAGTCTCTTTTACTACTTGGTAGTTACCCTAGAAAGTATAGAATGCACTCCTGACTTATCAATATTTGTTGTAACTTAGAACTTGCACCTCTTCCAGGACACCCCAAAGTCTTTAGAACCCTTTAACTCCCTTTCATCCTCTAGCATGTCTTGTGCTATTATTGTTATGTATTTTACACTGTACAAGGCATCACTATTGTTTACACAGTAGCTATTCATTTATATTCATCCTTATATTTACCCATTGTTGTTCTTCATTCCTCTACAGTCATCCGCGGTCATTTTTATGCTGTCTAAAGAGCACGTTTGGAGTTTATTTTTTAGTTTGGTCTAAAAATGTCTTCATTCCACCTTTATTTTTGATGATTATTTTTGTTGGACATAAAATTATTAGTTGGCAGTTATTTTCTTTTGGTTCTTTGAAAATGTCCCATTTTCTTCTGGCTTTCATTGTCTCAACTGACAAGTTAGCTCTCAAATTAAAGAGCTTACTACATTTAAGCTTTTTTCCTTGTCTTTGGTTTCAGCATTTTTACTATGATGTAACTAGGTGACAATTTTTTAAATTTATTCTTGATGTCTGTAGGACTTCTTGAATATATGGCTTGATTTCTCTATCAGTTTCTGAAAATTTTTAGCCAATATCTCTTTCAAGCTTATGCTCTATTGTCTCTTCTAATTTTACCTTTAGGGACTCTGTGTGTGTGTGTGTGTGTGTGTGTGGTGTGTGTGTGTGTGTGTGTGTGTAAATGTATGTGTGTGTATGATTGATAGATAGATAGATAGATAGATATAATTATACCTTCATGTTGTGTTCCCTATGTCTCTTACCCTTTCTTATGAATTTTTCATCTTTTTCTTTCTCCACTTCAGATTAGAAATTTTATCCAGCCTCTCTTCCAACTAATTATTTGAGTTTTCAGCTTTGTCTAATATACTATTAAACTCATCTGTGAGTTACTAACTTAAATTGTATTTTTAAGTTATAAAATTTTTATTTGATACTTTTCATAGTTTCCAAATTTCTGTAGAAATCCTTGAGCTTGTATTTTTTTTGATTTACTTAAAAGTTATTTAAAGTCTGTATCTCATAATTTCTTTAACTGGATCCCCTGTGGGTCTTTTTATATTTGTGGTATTCACTGATGTTTTCTTATCCTCTTATGTGTTCTATTATTTTTTATCAAGTACTAAATATAGTATATGACAAGTTGTAGAGATAATTTAAGCTTCAAGATGATGTTATTTTCCTCCAGAAATAACATGTTTTTATTGAAGGAGTCTATGGATTACTTAATCTAGTATTAGAAATTGAGATCATTTAAACTAGACTTCAGTCCCTCATACTACTGTTTTATTTCCAGTTCACAGTACTCTTAGGTTAAAGCCCTTCAGAGTCCTCAGCTAAAGGCTGAGTGTTCTTTTTTTAAGGCCACCCACCTCCCAGTAAGCCCCAAACTTATATATTTTTTTCTTTCCTAGGTCAATGAGGATGTCAATAACTACTCAGTTAGCCACTTTTTAAAAAATCATCAGATACCCCACCTGTAAGGGAAAGTGTCCTCAAATACTAGGTTTATCTTCCTGGATTTCCTTCCCATTTTGCATCATAGTTCCATAATTCTGAATTTTCTTCTTGGCTCTTTGATGCCATCAGATTTCTCCAGTTTTCTAGTTCTCAATCAGACTGTGTTAACCCAAATCACCGAGTATACCTTCACCATAAGAAGGAAGTCTTCCTTTAGTTTCCTAACCTATTTTTCTTGATGGTAGGTATTCAAGAAGGAAAAGTGCAGCACCCATTTAAATGATTCTGATTTTGCAGATCTTACGCTTCATCTTATAAACCCTGAGAAATTCTTCCAAGTATCTCTCTCTGTACAGACTCTGAGAGATATAGACACCATAAATCACACCAGGGATTAAATAAAGAGAAATTTAAAATTATTTGAAAGCAAAAACATTAAAACAAAGAAAAAAATTTAATACCAAATAGAATGTTATAAACTGAAGTAAATGTCAGGGACCAAGGGAGCAGAAAAGCACAAAATGGCCAGAAAAGGACAGGATCAGTAAAGTCAGATGCCAGCAGTCCCTAGCCTGACACAGGAGGACCTCACTCACCTAGAGGGTAGACAGAAATGTTTGCGAGCACCTAATAGTGTTAAGTAGGCCTAAGACGATGGGTGCTAAATGCTCTGCATGAGAACGTCAGCTCTGCAGAACAGAGGATTCTCTTGCCGCCAAATGCCAATGGTACATAAAACAAAATGTAGAGATAATTTAAGCTTCAAGGTATTTTCTTTCTCCAGAGAGCATTTGTCTTTGCTTCTGGCACCAAACACTAGTAGAACAAAGGACTTGTACAAAGTATTACTTAGAGTAGGCTAAACTGCTGTAAGAAATAGAACCCCAAAATTCTGAGACTTATGAAGAAATCTGTCTCATTCAACAGCAATCTAAGACAGTTTGCATAATAATATAGGACAGTCATTCATAGTTTGGAAATTTCTTTTTTTTATGCTGATATAGAGACCTAGACTGCTTCCACTCTGCAGATCTTCTGTCTCCTAGCACCTTGTCCTTAAATGGGTGAGCTGGTGACCACATCCGGATTCCTGCTAGCAAAAAAGGAAAGAAAGCATGAAGGAAGCATACAACTATGTTCCAGGTTCTATCCTAGAGTAGCAAACCTCACTTCTGCTCACTTCCTTCCACTGATGAGAGCTTAGTATGACTAGGAAAATAATAAAAGGTAGAAGTTAGTTTGGGGAGCTCTCAAATGCCAGGTCAAGTTTAAACTTTACCCTTTAACCACAAGGAAAGCCGTTACTATTTTGAGTTGAGAAGTGGAATGATTGGGATAATTATTCGTGCAAGAGCAGGAAGCATAGATTGTGGAGACCATTCATGATGCTATTACAGGAATCCAGAGTAAGAAATAAGGTAATAAGCAAGTGTGGTGGACGTGGGAAGAGAAAAGAGGAGACAGATGGCACCAGTATTGTTAGGGACACATAGAATTCCAGTGGTAACAACTAACATGTATTGAGCACTTTACATTTATTAACTTAATTTCAAAAAGATCTTTATTATCCCCATTCCACTAATGAGAAAACTGAAGCTTAGATGCGAGTTGAAACAGAAACCAAGTCATAATGAGTTAGATACATGTGTGACAAGGAAATAAAAGTAGCATTTGTAGATAGCTCTGAGTAAGTTTGATAGGCAACTCGGTTGTAGGAAAGAGATGTGACATCAGATAGATGGAGAAGCATCATCAGAGAATGACAGCTCTGGCCTTTATTGAACACATCCTGTATGCCAACCAGTGATCTAAGATCTGTACACAAATTATCTCATTTAGTCCATTTTATACATACGAAGACATAATTTGCCCAGGGTCACAAGGCTAGCACATAGCAGGTCTGGAAATGTTTGCTCAAGAGCAGAGTGAGCTATACATTTGAAACTTGTTCAATTCTCTTTATCCAGCCTCCCCAGGTGTTCAACCCTCACCTGGTGTATTTTTTTCTTAAAAATGATTGGGGTGACATTCATAAAATCCAAATTTCAAGTATACAATTCAATAGTATGTCATACATATTTTGCATTGTTTGTTCAGATTTCCTTCTGTCACCAAATGTTTGAACCCTTTTACCTTATCTACTTCTCCCCTCCCCACTTCCCTCTGGTAACCATTAATCCACTATCTGTGTCCATGAGTACTGTTTGTCATGTTTGTCTTTTGCTTTCAGTTTTATATCCCACATATGAGTGAAATCATACAGTTTTCGACTCTTTCTCTCTGACTTATTTTCCTTAGCATGATTATCTCAAGATCCATCCATGTTGTCAAATGACAATATTTCATCACTTTTATTACTCCGTTGTGTATATATACCACACCTTCTTTATCTAATCATCTATAGTAGGATACTTCGGTTGTTGCCAGATATTTTAACGCTTAATTATTTTCTAGTAGTTTTCTCTATGTTGGCTGTGTTTAAACTTTTTGAGGTCAGTGACCATCATTGTCCTTTTCCTGTTTTCTTATGAGTTCTAGTACAATGCTAGGCATATAAAACATATTCGAAAATTATTTGTTGTGACATTGATTATTTTGTTGATTTAAATATTTTAATAAGTTAATTAAGGATATATTTACTTAAATAAGTTCATTTTACTTAGTCACAGATGAATTCTTTTGTTAGATTCATTTTCTTAAATAATATTTCCTAATTTGTTACCATTTACTTACTAACATATTGATTAGAGAAGTTTTTTTTTTTATGCTTTCTAAATTGCAATATGATAGTCTTATATTAAATGTGTCTGCCACTTTCTTAACAGGTAGATGCTGGCTGGATTGGATTTTGGTCCATAGTTGGAGGCTGTGTTGTTGGAATAGCTATGGCAAGGTAAGAATATTTTATATTAAATGTGTGAGTGGCCAGAAACAAATGAAAAGCTCAAAGGGACAATTGGCCCCCCTAAATAAATGTTAAAATTCAAGGAAAAGTAAAATAGGCAAATGTCAGAGAAGAGCACTTGTTCAGGTATAAGAAAATTGACATTCAGTGGATAGAATTTGCTGCTACAAGAAACGTTCTCAAGAGTGGTCTGTCCTGAAATGTTTTTGGAGACTGGATGTATTTTTAGTGTAATTAAGCTAACTCTCTCCATAGTATTAGAGAACAACCTCTACAAATGGAACCTAAATAAAGGTGATTCAGTAATAAAGGTAAATTGATAGTTATCAAGAATAAAAAAGAATTGAAAAAAATAATTTGTAAGAGCATGTTTAGGATTTTCTGTGAAAAGACAGTATCTTGATTAACAGATAAATTTATTTCTAGACTTTTTTTTGACAGGGATGTCCCTCTGGTTATTCCATTTTAATGAAAAACGTCCATAAAGACTTCCAATTTCATCAAACTGCCTATGATCTTAACACATTATGACAACACGTTTTTAGAATGAGTCAATAGAAGGAAAAAGTGTCATTATTCTAAAAAAAGAAAAGAATGAGAATGTCACTCATGTAGGTGACTGTAAAACTACTCTTGGTGCTTTCAAAGAGATAATATTCATTCACTTCCAAAATCATTTTACCCAGTTTAATCAAAAACAAAATTAGGTAGTCAACTTTACCAAGAGGAAGAATCTACTTACATATTTGGGGAGGTCAAATAAGATAGATAAATCACCTCAATATCTTAATACTGATTGACACAGGATAACATTATATCTATATTTATAAGTTTACATAGTATTTGGAATAATTAACACTATTTCTATAATCTGAGGTTTTTATAAGTTAGGAAAATTAAGAGTAAATCTAAAAGCTAAAGGAGAGGAATAAGAAGATGCTATATGTAGAATAACTGTACTGATACTGAAAATACAATGGACTTTATTATATAGAATCATATCTAATTTTTCTAATTAAATCTCAAGCCAATTAGAGTGAGTCATCATTTACCAAATTCTATTCTGAGCACCAAATAGGTCAGAGGGAACCATATATCATAAATGACATCTCACATTCTCCTTACTCTTTGTTTTCTAAAAACCCTTAATTTTAACCACATAGAAATAGAACCAGAGGGAGAAATTCGAATGAGGACGTTTGTGTTTTTAATTTGTTGAAATGTACTGCCCTTACTCTGAGATCTGAAATCAATTGCAAGTATCTCCTAGGCCTAAAATAAAATTTTAAATTATATTAATAATTCCATTTTGGGGATCCTTAGAACAGAACCTCCTTATAAACATAAATGCTTTGGGTAATTTTTTTTTTTGTAGTTATGTGTCTAAAGGTCACTACTAAATGTATCACTTTTGTCCCAACGGTATACTTTGATCGTACTAGCCCATTTGAGAGGGTTAGGTCTCCAAAAATAGCAGACCACAGTGGTCAGTTTATTCTTCGGTGATCTGGCCCTGTGAAACTTTCTCGCTATTCAACCTCATTCAACTCTGATTGCACCAGAAAACTGTTTTATTTTCTCATACATGGTCATCAGCCTATCTGACACGTAAGTTCAGGTAGCATACCAAAATATAAATAAGAAAAGTGATTGGTGACCATGGAATTAAAACAAAGTGTTTGGATTTTCTTGAGGAATGTTTCTATCAAGCTGTGGAACTAAGAATTTTCTGACAATGAACTAACTTCGTAGTTGAGAACAAACCTGTCACTGAGCAAAGGTGCATTCGTTTTTCTCACCAAAAGATGGCAGCAGCTCTCACAGAAAGTCACTTGAGTCTAGGTAGCGCTTACAAACATGATTAATCTTATCACATCAAATAAGTACAAAACAAAAGATAGTATTGACAGTGTTAAGAAGAATAGTCACATAATTATAATAGAAATTAAAATCAATTTTTAAAAACTTCAGAGAGAAAACATGATAAATGTCATATGGGATCTGTTTTTTTACAATAGGGACAATTCTGAAGGACAGAATAAGTTGTGTGTAGAGGATTATGCCCATGTAACCAACCATTAATCAGCAGATGAGGAATAGCAATTGGCAAATGGAAGTTTTTGGTCATAACTAAATGATAAGTATCTCTACCAGATTAGTTTTAGTTTTGTGTTAATTCAGGGGAAAAAGCAGGGATCTTAGGAATTTAAAATGCACTGAAACAGTAGTCACAGCTTTGAGGAATAGTATCCACTCTTCCAGAGCTATATTCTTGCTCTTATGAAGCTTACAATCTGATAAGGAAGACAAAAAATAAACAATTGCAAAAACTGGAGAAATTCCAATAGAGGTTAAGTGCTATGAAGAAAATAAGAGTGTGGAGGTGGAATGGGGAGGCTTTCTTCAGTGAGCAGGGCTGTTCTATTAGAGCATAGTAAGGCAAAGGGAGACAGATTCTGCAGGACCCCAAAAACTCTAGTGTATGCATTTGCATTTGTTCTTTGAGTTTGAATCTTGGGAGCGCCATCTTTGCAGGTTTATGTCAACAAGTTAACCTATTTTCTAAAACTAGAACAATATGTACTCATTATAGGATGTTTGGAAATTATAGAAAAACATAAAGTAAAAGTGGCATTTAAAAACTTAGAATCCATCCTGGAAGTTATAGATCCTGAACAGAGGTCATGTTTTATGTTTTGTAAGAGGAAAAAAAAAACATTTATCACAAAGTAATATTTATCACACACATACAAAATGTATCAGTTAAAAAAATTTTTAAACTTGCTTTTAAAAGTAAGTATGGAAATTTCTTCAAGAAATTATCATTAAATGAAAGTATGTCATTGATTTAAGCTGTATTTTAAAAATTCAGTTAGAATTAATAGAACATTGTTTCTTTTCAGGTTTGCAGATTTTATCAGGGGTATGCTGAAACTAATTCTTCTCCTCCTGTTTTCTGGGGCTACGCTATCATCTACGTGGTTCACCCTAACCTGTTTGAACAGCATCACACATCTGCCTTTAACCACAGGTGAACATAGACTTTTGAACTTTGAAAAAATATTTTCAGTTCACAGAAGTATGTGTACTTTAATAGTAGGACTTTTTCTTCCTTTCTATAAGCAGTTGTTAAATATACTAAAGAGTCTTCCTTGTTCAGCCATCAAACTATCATTCCATATAAAAAGAGCTCAAGAGATAACTAAAATTATTTTCATTGGTATTTTACATATGAAAAGAAGTATAATCTTTAACCTAAGCTTATATAATATGAAAAAGCTTACATTCTTTTAACATTCATATCAGAGCATAATACAAAGATTTTTATCTTCTTTATAGCTATTACGTCATTATGAAACAGTAAGGAAGATGAATAAAGGCAAAAGCTATGATGTTTAAAGTACCCTCTAGTAAAATTTTTGAACTAGCACCTATAGGTTTTTTTAGTTTTAGTCTTAATTACATAATCAAAACAAAGCAAAATTTATTAGAAATACCTATTGGAAGTTTATTAGAGGCAGTTTACTTAGCCATTCAGTTGAACTGAAACCTTTATAGCTGTTGTTTTTATTGTTATTAGTACCATTTGGGGGTCTATATTAGTTTTTTATGATTGCTGTAACAAGTTACCACAAAGGTAGAGTGATTTAAGATAACAAAATTTATTATCTTACATTTCTGTAAATTAGAAGGCCAACTTGGATTTCACTAGGCTAAAATCAAAGTGTGGGCAGACTCTGGGGAAGAATCTGTTTCCTTGCCTTTTCTGTCATCTAGAGGCCTCCCACATCCCTTGGCTTGTAGCTTTCTTCCTCCATCTTTACAGCCAAAAACAGCCTGTCAAGTCCTTCCCACACTACATCATCTGTGCCTTTCTTCTAAGGTCACATCTTCCTCTGAACTCTCACCTTCTGCCTCTCTCTTTTACTTTTAAGGATCCGAGTGATTACATTGAGATCATCCAGATAACCTAGGATAATCTTCCTTTTTAAAAAAATAATAATAATTTTTTTTTATTATGGCGACATTTGTTAACGAAATCCAGTAAGTTTCAGGTGTACAATTCAACAGTAAGGCATATATATATTGCATTGTGTGTTCACTGCCCGTAGTTAGATTTCTTTCTGTCACTACCTCTTTGACCCCTTTTGCCCCCTTTAACTTCCCCATTCTCCCTCTCCCACCCCTTCCCCCTCTGGTAATCACTAACTAGTCTATTGTCCATGTCCATGAGTCTCTGTTTTTTTGTCCTGTTTGTTTGTTACTTTTAGATTGATATCCCACATACTATCATACCTTTGTCTGTCTGGTTTATTTCACTTAGCATGATTATCTTGAGGTCCACCCATATTGTCCCAAAGTGAGCTGATTAGTAACCTTAGTTCCATTGCTAGCCTTAATCCTTTTAGCCATGTGAAGTAACATATTCATGGGTTCCAAGGATTAGGACATGAATATCTTTTGGGGTAGGGTGCAAGTAGGGGGCCATTATTCTGCCTACCACAGGATTCTTGTAAAATTACTATGACAGATTATTTACTAAACCAAAAGGGTTCTGTTATTTTTTTTTCTTTATTTTAACAAAAAGTTGTTTAAAATGCATACGATGGGCCTCTTTGTTCAAGGGGAACACCTTCCAAGGCCTCCAGTGGTACCTGTAAGTGTGGGGAGTATCAAATCCTATATTCACTATGTTTTGTCCTATACACACATACCTTTGCACATAAAGGAAGCACTTTGCAGCTTCTCTTTAGCATATTTGAATTGACAGCATCACTACTCTTACGCCTTGGGGCCATTATTAAGTAAAATAAGGGCTACTTGCACACAAGTAATGCAATATCATGAATTAATGTAATAACTGAGAAGGCTACTAAGTGACTAATGGGTGGGTAGCAAGTACAACCAGATATGCTGGATAAAGAGGTGATTCACATCCCAGGGGGGTTCAAATCAGGAAGGTATTAACAATGTGAGATTTTATCACATTACACAGAAAGGTGTGCAATTTAAAATTTACCAATTATTTATATCTGGAATTTTTTATTTAATATTTTCAGACTGCAATTGACCTCAAGTAACTGAAAACACAGAAAGCAAAACTTTAGATAAGGGGGACTACTGTGTTTTTTATTCCATTTGCACCCACCTTTCGGATTATGTGTTTAACTGTAGGGCTATTTGTGGTAAAGGTAGAGTGCAGGGTTATAGGATTATTTGCTCTAACAAGCACTTGTATGGTTAGGAGTAAAGTCTGAAAGTGGCTCTGCAAGGCCTAACACCCAGTGGCGTGTATGTTCCATGGGACTCCACGAGAGGAGGGTTCCTTTTATCTACAGATAATTAAGGAATACGGCACATTCCAATTTGGACTTATGCACTGTGTACTAAAAGGACCAGCAGTTTATGCAACAGAGGCATCAAATCTTTCCAAGATACCCATCTATTTGGGAGCACCTACTACTTTCACGGTGATAATAGGGCAATGGGACAAGGCTGCCCCATCCCCATGATTATCCAGTTGCTCCAAGCCAGCCGCCCTGCAATGCCACAGCAAACTCACAAGAGCGGCACAGGTTTATTTTATATTTCCAAAGGAAACGGATATTCCACATCTGTCAGATACTGTGCAAATCTCTGACTCAACAGAGTTCCCTCTTTCAGCATTAGATCCTGTTTTTGATAATGTCCTATCTTGACAAAGTTAGTTTTTCTGCAGTTGCTGTGATATCAAAAGCAAATACCACACAGAAAATCAGTGTAGAACAGGAAACGAGGGCGGTGATGTCAATCTGATTTCAAGATTTGAGAAGCTGTGCAGTGCCCATCAGATATACTTCCCGTTAGTAAGTACTGGTGGTGATTTAAGAATAAAATAAAAATACATTTGTTTCCATACATTGGTATTATTTTTTAAATAGCTACAAAATTGTTAGGATATGTATATTTATTAAATTGTTTGGACCTAACTGTGTAATTAATAGCATTATTAGCTATTTATTTTGGCCTTGGGCCCCATGAAAAAATTACTGAGACACTAAAGGTCTGGAAGCCTCTGCTCTGTGCCATCCTGCTGGGAATTCTCCTCCGAAAGGTTTATTGCTTTTCCTGTAAAGCCCTGTTGTCCAGAGTAATAATTTTTGGACAACGTGTACTTTTCATACACTAATATTCCTACATTAGGATTTTGAGAAATTTGGAAAGTGTTCCGGGCCAGAATTTTTTTTTATTTTATTCTGGTATAATTTCATCATTTAGCAGTTATACAACATTCTGGTGGAACAGTTACAGTTTACAACTCTTCTCATTCGTGGCATTGCACTCAGATTTTTTTTTGTGATACTGTATGTCAAGCATGCATCTGTTAGATTTTACAAGAACATTGTCATGAGTACCTAATGAACAGATTTCTTTCCCTTAAGTGTAGAATATTCATTATAAGAGAGTACATTCATTAAATTTTATGCGTTTTCTACTTAACATAAAATTAGCAGTTTTGTCTCTGGATGGAGGCACTGGGAATAAATTTAATTTTTTACCTCCTTTTTTGCCTGAGATTTGTATAATGAACATGTTTAATTTTATAATCAGAAAAAAAGTATATATTTGAAAACAATATATCTTTTTAAATCTTAAAAGAAAAGTGATGTAACTGACCCTGGTCAAGACTGTTTTTTCAGTCTGTCCTTAAAGACCATTATGTTGGACAGAGGAAAGCAGAATTCTAAATTAGATCAAGGCCAGAATCAAAAGGTTGAGTTTGATGTAGCCATCTGAAAAACTTCTTAATTATAAATTCTATTGTTGTTTTCAATTGCAAGTCAGTTTTTGAATGTCACTTAGATACTTCTGAAAGATTCATTTTTAATATTTTATGTATTATATTTATAAATATACTATGTTGAGGACTTGATTTGTTCATATTTCTCTCTAATTATAATATATATTTTTCTCCTTCCCGATATCACTTAAATAGTTACTTGAGTATATGTTTCATCTCCCCTACCAGTCTGAAAATCTGGAGCATGGACTTGTGCCTTATAAATTCTGACCTCAATTCCTACCCCAGTACATATCGCAAGCCCTGAGTAACTAACGAATGAGTAAATGAATGAATGAAATATACATTATTTCCATTTGAACCTCAGTAGATATGATTTATTGCCAATAATAGCAATTATGGCCAGTCTTTGTTATTCAGCATTAGCTGTAGGATGGCAAAAGGGCACATTTTAATGGAATAGTGGAGAATTTAAATAAATCTGTCACAGATACTCTTACTGTCTTTATAAAAATATGACCTAATTCCTTTTAAGTAAAAGGAACTTACTACAAAATCTAATTATAGACAGATCTAGACCTTTAGGCTGGTATTTAAAGTCAGTAACGGCAAATTCGTTTCTTTTTTTTTTACCAGTCATTCTTTTTTAATCAGGAAAATATCTAGTTATCTCATTTCTAGCAAACTTAGTATTTCTGTTACTGTTTTTTATATATCAGAAGACTCTACATGAAAAGTGTTTGAAAATATATGCATTGATTATAACCATTGACATGATAAAAAGCTAATTTTGTCCAACCCACATGTTGTAAGTGCTACTACTGCTAAGACCTTCTATTGCGATCTTTCTGTAGTCCACTGCTCTTGATATTATTGTTGCCATCTCTGCAGAAGACAACTGGGTCATTCCATTCTTTGTAAAACCACACTGTTTGGTATATGTACTTACATATATCTTCTTGGAGGCTGTCAGCAGTATGCTTTTATTCCCTTAGGGAAACTCAATATTTAAAATTCTATTTTAAGCTTCTTAATTGAAGTATCTACAGTAGGACAAATACATAAACTCATGACTAGATATAATATGAGCTTCAAAATCTTGAAGCTTATGCTGTGAACAAAATTACGAAAATATATTATTCACCTTATTCGAGAACTAGATGTCTAGCCGTTAGCCACAACTCATACGGTGATTTTTCACAAAACAGATGAAGATGTTGAAATGGCTTTTTGAAAAATGTTAGCACTTTGGTGATGAGTTTGCTGAAACAATATAATTTGAGTGTTTAACAGAAGTTGCCTTGGGAGAGGTTCTTCATCTCAATCAAGTTACTGGGATGCCACGATGGTGAGGATAATTAGCTAGCTACAAACCCCTCAAGAGAAATAGCTGACTACAAACTGACTTCAAGTGATGTTTGAAGAAAGAAAACATTTGGTTGTATTGAAAGGCCTGTGAGAGTAATCCTTTTAATATATTATATATCCTCTTAATATATAATCCTCTTCATGTATTTTACATTTATTAAAATAATTATGTCCCATTTTGATAGTATGCAAAGAAATAAAAGCATACACTTGTCCAAAAATGAGGGGTAAATGAGGAAATTGAGAAAAGAATGATGAACATGATTAAAGAAATACATATGATTAAGGAAATGAGGGATTTTAAGTGTTAAGGAAAGATTAGGAGTGACTTAATTATTTTAAATTTTATGAACTAAAAGTTACTGTTACTCATGTTCATGACTGATCAAGAATGAAAAAATAGAACAAATTAAAAGCAGAGAATAGATTTGTGAAAAACCTTAAATGTAAGCGTCATGAAATGCTCAAAGGCCTATTGAGGAAGATCATACTGTTTATCAGTGTGATTTTCAAGAAGATATGTCTTCACGCAGAATCTGTGTTTCTTGAAGGCAGAGGGCTGGACCAGGTGAACAGTCAGTGTTCCGTGATTTAATAGTACACTGCCTGCTTCAGAACCATAAGTAATTCTTTAGGAGCTTGCATGTTACTGATAAACCTATACCTACGCTATCTGATTTCACAACCAGTCTCTACTCTGGGCCCACAATTACAAAGGATTATTAGTTGTGCTTCGTCTCTGCAAGATAATTACTTTGCCTTCCAGCTCTCGGAGATTCTAAACATAACTGCCAACCTTTATAGGTCTAAGCTATGCCAGCAAAGAGGCTAAACAAGGGACACCACAGATTAATAACACAAAGAAAGAAAATCATCATCATTAGTGAATATTGCAGCACGGTATGCCCCCATCCTCTCTTGGAACCGCAGTTTCACGCACTGCGTATTTTAATTAGTGGTAGATCATGAAGCCACAGCAGTCATTTTTAAAAAGAAGATGTGAGGCTGAGAAGAGAGGCACAGCTCAGTGATATAGAAATGTATATCGTGTGTGTGTACAAATTTATGTATTCTGTCTGTCATTCAACATGCCCAAAACCTATGAAAAAGCTATGTAGGTAGCATTGTGAATATTTACTCTTTCTCTTCATGCGTGTCTCTTTATTTCCAAAGGGAGTATTTTCACTTGCACCGTCAAGTTTAGATTGTAAGAAATATTTTTAATTAAGGTCTAATTCCCTGTTAACTTTTTTAACTTTATCATAAAATAAATATTCAGTCAGTATGCACAAGAATAAAAGTTTATCCACTAAAATGTATTAATGTTATAAACCTACTTCTAGGGAAATTTCTGACTTTGATCTTTAAAATAATTCAAAATAAAAATTTATCGTTCTTTTATGATCCTTATTTAGAACACTTCTTAATAAAACTGTAAACAAATTCTTTATTATTCTCATCTACCTAAAAGCACCTGTAAGATTTTTGTTTTTAATATTCTAGTTAAGCTCTTCCTATCTACATGTATTCAAATTTGTTTCGATCTACTTAAATGAACCTTGGTTATCATCTGATATAACTGATCATTCAATAAATGCATCTCTTCCATTACAATCCAGACATATGTACATCGGACTGCAACTTGAATACCTCTCAAAAAAGGAAACACACTACCAGTCCATTGTTAGTGAGCTCTGGATTTTGGGAAATTCTTTCTCCTATTGAGATAACTGATTTGGAACAACACAGCTTCCACAGAGCAAATCGGCTCCACTGACCGCCCTCAAAACATTTGAAGATATTTGTCGTGTCTAGCCTTGGCCTTTAAACATCCCCGAGTTCTTACAACTTTTTCTCATTGGACATGGTTCCACACCCCTGACCAGCATAGTTGCTGTCTTCTAAGCCTACCATAGCTTGTCATTGTCCTTCTCAGACTGTCACTCAGCACCCAGTATTGTGAGGCCCTTGTTTCTAGTGCTTAGACGTAGCTTTTTCTAGGAAAATGGTGTATAATTATCTTCTTAACACTGTGCATATAAATGGCTGCTGAGTAAATAGGCATCTATCATGTTCCTTTAGATTAGGAGTGATTTGAGGATAGAATATGTCCTATTCCAGCAAAGCAGCTTACATATAATAGGCTCCTGATAAATGGTTTTGAAAAGACTCAAGCTAAAGTTTTCCCTTTCACACATCTAACCATTAATTTTTTGGGCCCATTTTATAGTTATCATGATTAAAGTTCATCTCTTTCTTCGTAACCTTTTGGTGCTTTATTTTTTATTTTGTCATCTGTCTTATGTACAGTCACTTCCAGCTTTGTGCTGAATACAGATTTGGAAAGCATGCCTGTTATGTCAATACCGCTGAAAAAAAGAAGTACCAAGCCTCACTATTTTTTTTTTCCAGTCTGACACAGTGGCTTCATAGAAAACATGCTAGAGTCTATAGGCCTTAATTATATTATTAACACTGCTGACTCATATTGTTTCTAAATAAGTTGCAGAACTTTGGTCAGTTAATCTGTAAAATACCTTACCTATCTCAAAGAGTTGGTAGGATGATCAAATATGATAATATATTTAAAAGCATTTTCAAAAAATGTTTTTTAAATTATATAAATCCAGTATTAGAAATTGTTATTGTTATTGATGACATCTGGAGACTCTCATTAAATGTTGAGTGGAAATAGTTCCTATTCTTACCTGAAATCTTGTGATTTTTTATAACTGCTAATCATCAAGGTTTGAACATTCTGGTTAACAAAAATGTATTCATACATAGTTTTATTTCCCTAAAGTTTAGTAATTTGGTTTATTACGTGCTGCAGGGATTTGGGGAGCAGTACTTTCAGGGTTATGATCCAATTCATGTTCTTGAAACACATCCATTATAATTGTATTTTGTGCTACACAGGACTGTGTGTTTTTTGCTATTTAAATTATGGGCCTGTGAATTTTATTAGCTTCTTTGGAGGAACTCTACATCAGCATTGTGTTTGTTCTGCTAAATTACCTTGACTTTTTAATTGAAAGGCAGTTTGTTATAATTTTAGTATCAGTACTCTAGAAAGTCATGGAAATATTTAATGATCATGTAGTTTGAACCCTCTCTGACAAGCAGGAAATTATCTTGTCTGCCTGACTTTTAATAGATGACATTCACCCACTGGATCTGCCAAACCAGTGTCTAAAGACACTGTATCAGACTCTAAACTGAAAACTCAAATGAAAGTCAAATCCAGACTCTTAATAATCAGTTTCTACTTTATGCATGCCCCAGAACACTGGGGAGGAATATATTACATCAGTCCTGACACAACCACCTTTCCCCAGTTCTGAATGTGAAGATCTTAATTTAACCCTTTCTTGTGTAAATTATTTTGAGTCTTTAGTTTCTGCAATAAAAATTGATTTCCGCTTATCCATCCAGTGTAAAACAATTTCTTGGTCATCATTTTTATAGTAATACAAGAAGCAAATATCAAGAGTAAGAGAATTAAATGAAAATACTCACTTTTTATTACTGGTCTCAAGTTATTCATCACAGCCTATTTATCCTATGTCTAATAGGAATTCTAATAAATGAAGTGGGGAGGTTTATGTCAACGATCCTGCACTAGGCTTGGTTATGTGACTCCCCTGATTATATGTAGACATCAGGTCTATGTGTCAACTCACCCCATGGTAACCATTTCTGAGTAAGTGAGCTAACAAACTTGCATGAATCAGCTACCAATTCATTATTTCATTACCAACAAAATTTCTCTCTTTTGTTGTTAAATAGTTAAGATATATACATATTAAAAAAGTCAAATTCAAATAGTAGATGAAAGGTATACAATGAGAAATGTCTACCCTCCTGTGGCCCCCAGTTTCCCTCTCTAGAGGCGACCCTGAATGTCAGTTTCTTGGGTATATGCCCAAATAATTTTATACATTTACAAATGTTTGTGCATCCTTTTTTAAAATATAGCATACTTTTCTACATCTTTTTTACTTAACATATCTTAGATGTCATTAGTATCAGCACATACAGAGCTACTTCATTTTTAATGGTTACATAATATGCCTTTGTTTCGATGTTTGATAAAGTTTTAAACAACCAACCCCCTACTGGTGGATATTTATCTTGTTTTTAATCTTTTCATACTACAAACTATTGCATTTTGTGTTTTTTATATAATTGTACCTGCACACTGTAGGATAAATTCCTAGAACTGGAATTTCTGGGTCAAACGATAAGTGTATTATTTATTTTGATAGGCATTTTCAGACTACCACCAGAATTTGAATTTTAGTTCCATCAGCAGAGTTTAATGACATAGAAATTTTATCTTTCCAGTGACAAAGGTTTTCTGTTCCTTCCCCAGAATTTAGATACCTAGGAAACCAAAACCAGAAGATTTGTAATGAGCATGAAATGAAGCCATGGGATTTGCATGGCCTTGTAGGGGTTTTCAGACAGGACCTCTCTCCCCGCCCCCCACCACCACCCTCTTCTCTCTATATATAATGCTTGAAAAAAATCAAAATCAAATCTGTCTTTTCAAGACTTTGATAGTCCTCTTTCAGTATGTCCTCTTCATTATATCATCATTCTTTTATAACTTGCAATTATTTTATTATATGCAAATTATGATTCTTTTTGGGTATACATTTTGATTTGTCTGATTACAAATTACATGGAGAAATATGTGTTGAAGGATTATTTCCAAACATAGATCTAAAAAATGGTAATTCCATCACTGGTTTTTGAATTCTTACTTAAAAGTAGCACTTTCTGGTCCTTAAGAGTTTGCTTTTCCCTGTCATTTATTTCAGTGTGTCTTGTTTTTAATTCCTGGGCTCATCTGTGTTTGGGTCAATAGCCATCTCTGCTCTGATTACCAACTGACCAATAAATTATTATGAAGTGTTTTGTAGGTAGAATATTCTATGAAAGCTACCAGTGATATTCCATCCCTACATTTCCTAATGGACACTAATGAGTCATGTGTTAAATAGATGTGTTGATTGATTTACATGATCTACATCTTGCAAAAATACAGTGAGCATCAGGTGTTGGATTTTATTCTGTTTTTATTTTAACAATCTCTTGAAAATTACTTCATATTTTAAATGGTATTTATTGTAAGTATCAGATGCTTTCCATTTAATTCTGTAGATAATTTGGTCACTGGTTCAGCCAGCAATATATTCTTTATTCACTGTCATCCTATATTCTCTATTTTAATATGCATCTTCTATTCAAAGAAAGAGTAATCACTAGCCATTGATGTTATTAGAATGTACTAATATTTTTTAATTTTTTAATCCTGAAAGACCAGTATAATTGGAAGAGGAAGTAAGAGTAGAGGTAAATTGGAAGAATCCTATTAGAAACCAGTGGATACTATTTGTTTGCCCCTTCACAATGTCATGGACTGTCGATTATTGTAATCAATTATGATAAATTCTATGAATATACAGAACAGATTTAGGGTAACTCCCTATTTCCTGCATTTCCTGTACAGAAAATGTTTTCTTAACAAATGTTTTTATTAAAAATGTTTTCCTGATAACCTTAAGCTTAGAATAAATTTTACTCATTATCATTAGGGTATGATATACTTATCAGTCTATAGGAGATATGTTTTAGATTTCTAAATGAGAAATTGTTTTTTCCTCATTGGTTCTGTTTTCACCTTTAAATTAAAATTAATGAAAGTTGTATGCATACAGTAAAATTATTTGGAGTTGGGTGCATTTCTCTAAACATTCTTCTAAGAATAAGAAGAATATCCGTATTCAAAAATTTTACTATAGAGTATGGCTAAATAGGCTTTTTATTGGCTAATCTGGGATCCTAACCACTATTAATTAAGTATTTCTGGGTGAAAATTTTTTCTGTGTTCCAAAAAGTTAGAAATTTAAAAAAAAAACTTGATACAAAACTCATTCCAAAATTGAGAACTAATTTTATTTTAAGTGTTCCTCCAGAAATTACATACTGAATAATTTTTATTTTGTGCTTGAGGGCTATTACTAACCAGTCTCTTTAAATATGTAATGTTCAGTAACATTTAATGTTTCTTACATTTATTCTTAGAATTTAAGTTCTCTTTAAAATTATAAAATAAGTCTAGATTTCTAATTAAGTTGCTATATTTTATCTATCCTTCTATTTACCAGGAGTGTGACTAAGAGGGAAGAATCCTTTTAATTATATTATTATGGTAAAATTATTTCTGTGCTTTGGAATAATCCACCAAAAAGATAAAGCTCATAAACTGGTAATCACCCAGCAACAAAATCTTTTCCTCTCTACTCCACAAACCTGAACAAAGAGCTGACAGATGTATGCTGCTTTGTCAAATTTTATCAACTGCCATTGAAAAAAGATGAAATTACAGAGTCAATACTTATAAAAGAGAAGACCCAGAAGATCTATCTGATATGACTCACTGCTGCTACTGAAAAACTAAAATGTTTGTGTTTTTATTTTAGTGACATTGTATGCCTCCTGTATTCTCCTGGGAGTGTTCTTGAATAGCAGTATACCTATTTTTTTGAGCTTTTTGTGGAAACTGTCTACCCAGTTCCAGAAGGGATTACTTGTGGAGTTGTCACTTTTTTAAGTAATATGTTCATGGGAGTACTTTTATTTTTTCTCACATTTTATCACACAGGTAAGAAATCTGACTTTTTGTTTACTACCTAAATGTGTTATGAGAAAGGTTTGTGGCACTGCTGTACAGAGAATTTATATGGAGAATTCTCAGTAAGGCAAAGTACTTTATTTAAGCTTTCACATGCCAATAAATGAAAATACCTTCAGTTTTTTTGTTGTTGTTTTTTGGGGTTTTTTTTGAAATGCATCCTAGCTTCATCTAATGTACCCTCAACCCCTAGAATTTCTGATTTAATAAACTTGGACTGGAGCCCAGCATTTTTTTTTTAAGCTCCCCAGGTGATTCTAATATGCAGGTTTTCATTGAGAACCACTGGCATATTGATTTTTAAAAAAATACTTACAATCTACTTTCTTAACTATGGTATAGGAATGAATGAGAGGTCACCTAAAAAGTGTATAGAGTGTATCAGCACTGTCCAATGGAACTTTTTATGATAATGGAAATGTTCTTTATCTATCCTATACAGTAGCTACTGGCCACTTGAAGCTAGAGCAGCTAAGGAACTGGGGTTTTTATTTTATTTCATTTTAATTAATTTAAGTTTACATTTAAATAGCTACATGTGGTCAGTGCAGGTATAGAGTGAGAGGAAGGTTGAAGTTAGAACCCAGGGGTACACTTTGAAGTAAAGGGAGATCTTTCACAAAAGAAAGGATGGGGTCTTAAACCCAAGTGGAAGAGTTCGCCATGGACAAAAGGAGATTGGAGAGAAGGCAGAGTCAGCGGACACAGAAGCAGGGATACCTTTGCTGGGCAGTTCTTTTTTTCTCTCTTTTTTTAGTGGAATGTCATCTTCCCCCTGCCCCCCCACCCCCGACCACACACACACACTCATTCTTATCTTTTTTTTTTCACATTTTCTTTTTTCTTTTTTTTTTTTCCTCCCTCTCCTCTGGTAGCCACTAGTCCGTTGCCTGGGCAGTTCTTGATGGCACCACTTTTTTATTTAGAAGCCAGTCCATCTATTAAGAGTTGGTGGGAAGAAAATGGAGAAAGAGCTTAAGGAGAGAATGAAACTTTTAAATGACCTTTGAAGGGGTGAGGGGAGACACTGTAGGGACAGCTGGGAGATTGCTGGGCATGTGGAAGGCAAGCCTGTTTGGTGTTGGGGTCCGTGGCTTTCCAGTGGCTCCATTCATTTTGCAGCTGTTTTTCTCCGATAGTCTCTCTTCTGTGATCCAAATTCTGTCTTACTATTTCAGAAAATTTGGGCGTAATCATCTAGGATTTTTTTGCATGTTAAAATAAGAATTTATACTTGTGATTCTTGAAGGTAAAGTTTTTATTAATTTCTCCTAGGTTTATATCCCATTTTGTGCCCTCATCTTAAACAGTCTAATATAATTACCTTTGTTTCCCTGGTTACTGCTCTCCTAACTACACATCAAAGTCCAGTAAATTTGGATAATTTGTACATGGAAGAATCTAATTTATATGATTCAAATGTAAGAAATGCTCTAAAATGTAATGCTCCCAGAGGCCTGATTGTTTATAGGACATTTTCTGACAGTAACCTCCTTGGCTGGGAAATAAATATTTAAAACTTTCAACCTTAATGAAACAGAATCCACCCTGAATTTTGGACAACTTTTGGCATAGCACTGTCATCTAACAACAAAAAGCATCCAAATGCTATATTTATTTTTAATATAATTAACAACAAACCAGATTGTTTCTATCAATCAGTAATATAGATAAAGTACATGTTAGCTTTGCTAAACTTGACGTGAGTTTGGTTGATCGTATGAAAAAAGACAGTGATATTAGCGATATTAAATGAAGTCAGACCACTCTTTACTGTCCTTTCATCAGGGAAAATGCCATCACCAGTGCTGAACTAAGGTCTTTGCTTCCAGTGAGTTTTTTGAGCAGAATCACCCAACAATCATTATATATGAGCCTTAATCCACCTCAGTTATGTCACAGTTGCAATTTAGAGGCTCAGCGCCTCTCTTTGGCTTGGCAGAGTATCAGAGATGGCTGTGTTGCCCCTTCAGGTGATAGAAACAATTTTCTAGCTCATAGGCACAGGTTTGCTAAGGGATGCTTGCAGTCTCGTAGAGTGTGGTTTTTCCTGTCTACTGGAAATAGTTTTGTCCTCCCAGTATTTAAAGACAATAGATGACAGATAATGTTACCCCCAGTGAACCTCTTGCATGTGGTCTCTAGACTATCACACGTATTAACTGATCAGTTTAGAGCCCAGTGCCGTCCTAGGTCCGGTGGCAGCTTTCGACTTGTTCAAAAGAGCCTGGCGTCTGGCATGAACTAACCGGAACTGACAGCAGTCAGTGCTCATTTCTCATTTTGCAGATGTAGAGTGACCAGAGACAAGCAGATATTTTTGTGTCTTTGGCATAGGTGGCGGAAGAAACACTCAGCACCATTTCTGATACTTCCTGTCTCACTGACTATAATCAAGGATTTATGTAGCTGAGGGGAAAAAGCTTCCCTCTTTTTGGTTGTTTTCTGATCACATGTTCTTATACGTATCTGTATAGATGTTAAAGGTTTCAGCCCAAACTCCATGAATATTGTGAAAAATGAAACTTTAGATAATAATTCATTTTAATTTAACAAGGTGATTTTCAGGAAAAAAAAACTCAAGATGTTATGACATTTTAGAGAGTTAATGAGGAGATATATGTGAAAGAGCCTACCCCAGGGCATAACTGGCACTCACCCAATGTTTATTTTCTTTTCTCCTTGATAATTAGCTGGTTGGTATTAATAATTTAAATATCTAGGTTTATATTTTAAAGAAATACTTTTATATGTTTATTTGTGAGTGTGCCTAATGAATCCACACAAATATGCCTGGAATCCCTCTAAGGCTAACATTACTAGAACTGTGAAAATGGTGTTGCGTTTCTTTCATGTAGGATTAATCAATGTTGCCCCAAAGTCCTACAGCCAAAGTCCACATGTCTCATATCTGAGGTACGATGGTACCTAAATTGCAAATCGGAAAATTCTGCAAAATTATTTCCTAAAAATAATGTACCCTAAACATTTTTTTATGATAAATTGATTCCCTTCCATTAGAGCCAGTGTTCAAATGTCATAATTTAGTCATTTTAAAACTTGAAAAACTCAGAGGATAAGTTATCTGTCATAATTCAGCTATTACTTAAATGATTGGAAGGCCTGATTTTTAATCATTATTAAGGGCTGTGGGTTTTTTAGGTCACTTCTCAAAGAAATACTAACCTTCTTTCTGTCTAGAGTTTTTATTTCCCCACAATGTGCTATCTAGTAGGTGATTGTATCAGAGACAGTTTTTCAGGGCTGTACAGACTAACCTCAAAATAACCGCATTAGATTGGCTTGCCTAGCAAGAAAGGCTCCAGTGGTGATTTGCTTGAAGATTATGGCTATCACTGTCATTGATAGCGAATGTCACACAGGCCTCTGTACCAATGCCACTGGCTTTTTTGGAGCCCTGGGTCCCATGTCCTGTTTTGATTCTGCTTTAGGGTCTTGGGACAGTATCAGAAGTTTCTTAGATTTCTGACTTGAGTTTTTCATGATCACTTTCAGAAGAAATTATTACTTGCTCCCTATTATAAGCATATTTGTAAAACGGAGTTGCTTCCTGTGTTTGCTTTGAGAACCTCAGTGAGTTATTTCAGACAGCAGAGTGGTTTTACTCAAACAACTTCACATATGAAACCAATTTGGGAATGCTGATTTATTTTTACATGCTTTGAAATGTATTCTAATGTTCTATTTTATAGTTTGTAACTTATTTTGAAGATTATATTATCTGGGGTTTTTGTTTTTCTAGAAGGTTTGCAGCAGGTTTTGGCTAAAATCATTAGTTTTTTTTTTTTTTTTTTACCTCAGTCCTTTCATTTTGAAGTAGCTAACCATGGATTTGAGGCAACATTGTGACTCAAGAGATTGAGATGCCTAGCTGAGGTGGGAGGCATTGACTAGTAGTTACCAGAACAGGTTTAACAGGTGTGGACTACTGAGAAGTAATTTTACCTGTGAAATTATGTCAGCTGGCTCCCCTTAAGTGAAAATGGAAACATTTGTTAAATCATAATAATTCTGGTTAAAGCACCAAAGAAATTAGAGTTTAGTTCTGGTGGGGTGGTATCTGGAACCAGATAAGTACTTAAAGGTGATAGAAACCGAAAGCATGGCATCAAAAAGGGAAAAGAGGAGGTGAAAAGTATAATAGTGCTTCTGGAAGAAAAAGGAGGAGGCTAAGCAAAATACGAATTAGTTCAGTCCCAACAGAGCATCACTATTTGCAGAGCTCACTTCACAGAGTAAAATATAGCACCTGTCTAAAGCTGTAAATTGACATAGAGCATACTCAAGCTATAGTCGATATAATAAATGATAGATAATCATCAGAAATATAGAGGCAAATAGTGGAAGCTTGATGTATGGATTTATATTTACTCTAGCTGAGGACAAAGAGAAGGAATGTTAGAAAACTGCTCACTTTAAAAGATTTAAATGCTAAGAATAAGAAAATTTCAATGGGTCAGGACCCCGTTGGTTCAGTTACATCATGTGACACTGGGCTTGGTTTACTTTGCTACTGCTAAGTCTAATGAAACTGTTATACAAGCCATGTCCTGCTTATTAGAGCACCTAAGCTGTGGCTGATGTGAGTAGTCTTCAGTGGGAAGATGTAGAGGTTCCGTCTCTGACCTTTTGCTTTCTGAACAGGCAAAACACTTCAAAGAATACTTGTAGTTGACTGAGCCAAGTGAACTTACTGAAAGATGGATTTGACTTTTCAGGGAGAGGCATAATAGTAAAAATGAACCGAGAAACCATGACGCTAGAGAGCAATTATGAGGCATCTTTAAAGATTTCATCTGTACTGAGGTAGAAGGAATAATTTACAACTGTGATAAAAATAATAGGTCTGCTTTGGCAGTAGTTGACTAAGTTTCGCTTAGTATTGACAAAGTTTTGCTTTGGCAAAAATTTGACTAGGCTTAGGAAGAGCAAGGACAAGCCAATCGTTGCTTCATGTATGTTATCATAGCCCCCCATAAAATACAGTCTCTAAGTTTAGAAAATGTCATTGTAGACTAATTTATCAAGTACTCTACTTTCTTTAAAGCTTTTGCTTAAAATTTGACCTTAAGGTCAACATATGCACTACAAAAGGTATGCTGTTGTCATTGTTTTTGCTGCTTTTTCCCTTCTTATTTTTTCACTGCTTCCTTTTGCTTGTTAAAATTATCATCGGAAATCCAGAAAGCTATATGGTTAATATAAAAGCAGAAAACACCTGGTGTGTCATTTCAGAGAAAGAATATCAGAATAACAACAAGATCCCAGAGGTTATAGACTTTCTTGGTGTTCAGATTGTATTCAATCCAAGTAAAGCACAGAAAACAGCTTTGCATGAAAATACCACTGAAATATATGTTTTTGTTACACGCCTTGTAATAGCATGTCTGACTTTTAAAATGTGGAAATTGAGAGGTGGAGAGGTGGCTTTTGTGAGTATGTTACAGAAAAGGGGTATTTCAGCACCTTTTCTTACCTGTGGTTTTCAAATTTCCATTCCTGAGCATAAATTGCTCTGTTAGCCATATGAGTTATGGATTAAACTAAAGCAGTAGTGTGGAAATCTTCAGTATTATTTTTGAAGATTAAGGCAATATTAGCATTCTGTGGAAGTACAAAGGGAAACTATAAACTATAGGAGTGCCCAAAGAAAAAAAATGTAAAAGGGAACTTGTTTACTTTATTTTTTTTAATTGAAACTGATAAATTATTAAACTAGAGAAATTATCCCCCATCTTCACCACCACCAGCACTACCAACTTCTTTATGTGAAGAAACTGCTCACTTCTGCACTCGAAGCCTCAGGATTGACTTACGAGGGGGGCTGGGATAGGGGGAGGCTGAACAGATGCATGTCTCAAGGTCACTGGAGCTGGAAGGAGCAGCCACAGTTGGCCAATGGGCATGAGTAGCAGGAGGCCCAGAATTGGCCCGTTGGAGGGTCGTGAATTCATGAGCAAGCCTTTTTTTTTTTTTTAAAGAAGCAGCATCTTAATTCCATTAAATTAGATCACAACAAAATTGCTTATTTAGATGATTCTTACAGATTTTCTGGTAATTGGCATCATATATAACCATTATGCTAGTAGAAAAAAAGACTTAGAAAGAAATAAACCAAAATATTCAAAGTAGTTTTTCTGAGAGTAGAATTAAGATTAATTTTTTATGTTTTACTTTATTTTTTAATATATTTTTCATCTGTTCTACAAAGATTACTATTCGATATTTTCGCTGAGAATTAGATGTCTTTATCCAAGAAAAAGTATATAAAAATGCTATCTCCAAATTCAAGTGATTTTCTTATTTGTCTTTCTAATCCATCAGATATTTCCAAACAAGGACAAGAGTGATGGTGATAGAGGGCCCTTAAAAAATAATTAACAAACTAACATTTAAAGCTGATTGATTTTTTCTTTGAAGTAATAGATTTTTTTTTGCCGCCAAAGTCAAGGTGGATTAAATTGATTGAAAGTTATTAACAATATTGATTTAAAATATTCCACATGAAAGCCCTGTAATATATTACATGCATCACTTAGACTCCAGATTGTCACTGTTTGTTGAAAGCAAGGTTTCAGGCCTTCCAGGGTGCATTGAGTATAAGCGCGTTTGAATTCAGAGCAGATTGCTTTCGGCAAACAGGTGGTGCCCTGCTGGTGACACATGAATGCTTACGAATGCATGTTTTTGTCTTACAGAGTTGTCTTGGTTCAACTGGTGCCTTCCCGGGTCGTGTTTGCTCAGTCTCCTCCTCATTCTGTGCTTCAGGGAATCCTATGACAGACTCTATCTTGATGTGGTTGTCTCAGTTTAATAGCACAGACGTGAAGGAGTTTAAAAAGAGACTGGAAATCAATACTGCATACTGCACATTTGCTCGGAATTGCATATCTAACAGGAAAAAAGGAGAAGAGAGAAACTTCACTCAGAGGTTCTGTTAGGTTATAGATGATCACATTAATTGAATTACTGTTAGGTAATAATAATGTGGGACTTGAGTGGTAATAGAGTATTTTAAAACTCTATAAATGGCATACCTGGCCCGATTCTGGGGTTGGAAGTGTGATGTCTTATACACAAAGCGCTACCTAAATAATACCCTCTATGTTTTACATCAGTGCTAAACTACTGATTGGTTAATTGTAATTATGAAAAGAAATAAAGGGTATCTATCACATGAAGATAATTCCTTCCCTAAGTCACGTATTGAAATAGGAAGAAATGCCACTAACTTCTAAAGAAATTTAAACCCTATATGCAATTTTATTATAAAATAGCCAAGAGGTACATCGATGATAGAAGTTAGCCACATGTACACTACATTTTTTGTAATAAAGCCATTTCTTATATGACTCCTTATTTTTAATTAGGTCAGAAACCTTTGGCTATCTTTATTATGGTGGTCAAGTGCTTCCCAGTGACTTCAGAGCACATACTTTGTGTCTCAATCTTAACTTATCCTTGTTTCTGTGAAATACAGTTTCATCTACTTGGCTCTTAAATAATTATATTAAAGGTGACTAAATGTTTAATGTGGTCGCATTGAATATTGTATGAAAAATGTAATTCCGTTCTGATTTAGCACTTTTGTTAAAAATGAAATGACAAATCACATAGAACATTCTGTCTTCAGTATATATATATGTGTGTATACATATATAGTAACGTTTGTGTATATATGTATGTGTGTGTATAGATATGTATGTGCATGTGTGTGTGTGGGTGTGTGTGTGTGTGTATAGCGACATGGGATGGAAATCCAGCACCAGCCATTATTTACTGGGGTTACATTTTATTAAATGACCCTTGTTTGAAAATAACAGTTTATAACATTGAAACTTTCAGATCTGTTGAATAATTTCCAGTCACATTCTTGGACTTTGATTCTGGTTGTAAAATGTTCAATTCTGCATGGGGTCAATATACTTGAGAGGGCAATGTTTTGCCAGTACCAGTTTTCTTTCTATGGATGATAGCTTTGTAAAAAATAACAGTTACAACTCATCGGGCGGCTCTCAGACATGTATTTCACTATGACATAAACTATGCTCTGGTGGGATTATGACATTACCACTAGTCACATTTACGTAATTCCTGTTACAAAAAAAAAAGCATTTTCCCCAAAAGTCAAGAATAATACTTTGCCTTCATTACTCTCAGCTTTCTGCACCCCCCTCTCCTTTTTTCCTCACTTGAAATTGTGTCTTCATTGTCAGCTATATAGATATAGATATAGATATATATGTGTATATATATGTATGTATGTATATGTATATAGATAGATAGATAGATATAGATATATATATACACTTTGTCTTTTTGACAGTCAGAGTACATGCCAGCTCCTTTTCTATTAGCCAAGGTGGTGAACTATGATTAAAGAGAGCTAGTCAGCATTTAATTCTCCTCATCTCTAGATGGGCGCATACACCATCACACATACTCACATGGTCCCAAATACCCTTCATTGCCCCCTTAATAAGTTCAGGGCTATTCATTAACTCACCTTGGTCCTAGAGGAAGATTCTATTACTGCTGAGCCTTCTAAGATAGTAAATTGTGCAACTTGGAAAGTCAGAAAAACCTCAAATTTAACATGTCTTCAGTCACCTTTAAATCATCTTCCTTTTATAACCACTCTGCTGACTTAGAACCAAAAGAAGTAAGGAAATTGCTAACAAGAAGAAAACCTACGAAAGCTGGGCTTAGTTCCAATTAACTCTTTCATTCTTCTTAAATAAAAATAAAATGAAAGGGAAGCAGGATTCTTGAAGATGAAAGGGCTGGGGGTTACTTTATTTAAAATAACCCCCAGCCCTTTCAGTTTAGAAAGAAGATAGAAAGCAGAGGGAAGAATTAGGAAGTATTTGGTTTTAATCAAAACTATTGTTTGAGTGTTGGTGTATAAAATTCTGTTGTAATAAGGCTATTGATATAGAGCATTTTAGTTATGGTTAATTCTAGTTTTAACACAAAGTAAAGAATAACACTAAAAATATTACCTAAAGAGCTAATTTGTTCAGAAACATCCCAAGTAGGTAGTGATTAAAAATTCTTGCAGGTACCAGACACCAACCAATGATTTTAGCATACCTAAGATGAGATGAGTCCCTCTCTCATTTATATCCACTGACCCACCAGTTCTAATCACAAATTGCAGCTATTTTAAGTGACCAAAATTTCATATACCAACCTGATAGAGAACCAAAAGGTGTCAGGGTAGGGGAGGGTTACATACTATTTATTTACCTGAATATTTCATATCATATTTTTTATTTCTAACATGCATCAGAATAGACCAGCTGCTATCTTTGCACCTTCTAAACACACATTATAGAGTCCTAATGAAATTTTGTAACATAAAGAAATCTTAACCCTCCACTAATCCAAGCCCTCATTTTAGAATTTATGGAAACAATGCCAGAGAGGTAAAGGATCATGCCAAAGGTCACAAGCCTGGTTAGTGACAAAAGTAGAACTAAGTAAAACCCACATCTTCTGACTCCCAAAAGAGTGTTTTTTCCTACCTCACAGAATTGCCACTTAATTTGGACATTGTGGGGTGTACATGAATACTTTTACACGTTCAAAAACAATGAGGCTGAAGAATAACTGCCATTATTTTGTGTGGAAAGTACATAAATTAAATTGAGGTGATTGTTTGGTTTTTAAGTAAAGTTGTTCTACTTTCTTCATCACTATCCTGTTGGTGCTCTAATACCTCTGAGTCTTAGCTCAGATATAAAAAAGATTCTAATGAATAATTCGGTCCTCATAAACCAAGTCAACAGCATTATTAATTGGTAAGGACATGTTATTATAGTCTAAGCTCCCGGTGGCTTATCAATGAATACTTTATACCTATGGAGGGAAGCATTTTTTAATATGGTCCATGGTAGAGGGATAGGAACAAGTCAATTATATACACAGAAACATTTCACTGAAGGCTGGAGCTAATAAAAGGGATTCAAGTACAATTTTGTAGATTTAAGCATAAATAGCCCAAGGGCCAAATTTTATCATACATCACATATTTACATTTAATTACTGAGAATATTTACGTATTTTTTTATGAAGCCCTTCTAATGGAGGAGTCAAGATAAGAGGTTTTAAATTGAAAAGCTTAAATTCCCATCTATTTATCTTTTAGGTTTTTTACTGTTATTTTTACTAACATCTAGGCATTCATCTTGCTGTTTGCATAAATACAAGCTTCATTTTAAACTCAGGTTAAATACAAATGCATAGTAAATTTGCTTTAAATTAATGTTTTAAAAAATCACATTAATTCTACATTTGTCCCTGAAATAATGAGTACAGGAATTACTATGATTATACCATGTTATAAAGCAAATGCAAAAGCTGCGGTGTGAAGAAAAGTGCGATATTAAAAAAGAAGTATCTAAAAAAGCAGAACATTTTATCAGACCTATTTTATAAACATAGGAAATAGAATTTCTCTCCAATTTGGAATTATTAGAAAGGGACAAGATAAAACTTATTTACATACTATTAAACAGTTTGCTAGTCTGTTAGGAAATATGAGCAATATTTTGGTTGTAGGGCACTTGGATCATCCTAGAAGAACAAAACTTGATAGACAGAGAGATTTTGGTATTTTCTTACTGAGTACTCTGTGCTCAATAAAGGTGTGTTATCTGCTTAGTAAGCAGACATCATCTTGGCAATCCTGAGCACTCATTTCCTTTCAGGTGTTCTCCAAGCTCAGTTGGAACTTGAAAGTTAGGAGATGAACTAATACCAAGGCCCTTGAAAGTGTCATCTCTGGCCGGGGAACAGGAATAATAGAGGCTTCAGGCAGAGAGTACAGGGAAGATTTCTTTTCAGGGAAGATTTCTTTTCCCCTGAAGCACGCTTGTTTTCATAACCAGTTAAGTTTGTTCTGGTCAGGACTGAAACAACATCAGCCCCTTGTTTCACTTCACAGTTTTCTAAGGCTCTCACTTGTCCTTGTTGCCTGGTACATCAGCTTTCTGAAACCTTGCATGAATCTGACATCAGCTCCAACCCCTAGACTCTCCTAGTCCCCACTTCCTTGAACTGACTTCCTGACATAGGCTTCTTCACCTCCTCAGCCTTTCCCGAAGCATTGAGGCAGAAAACTCAGGCTCATTCCTGAACAGCAGTAATGCCATATGCCTAGACCTCCCTCTCCTGACCAGCACACTAACATGATCAGAAAATAAGTAAATCTAGGTACTCCACACAGATGTAACAGTTCTTCGCACAGGCAAGTCTTATATAACTTTGAGTATTACAAAGGTCTCTAACAAGTTTCTATAGTTGTTTGTTGCATTTTAGAATATGGACTGATTAAATTGCCTTATGTTGTCTTTCTGTTGTGCCTTGGAACCTGGTAGGTCTCAAATAATAGCTTATCTCAGCCCACACTGAAAAAGAGAGCAAAAAGTTATTCTACCGTGGCCGCTCTGCTCACTTAACAGGAAGAATTAAATTTTTAAAAAACAGCTAAAAAAAAAATGAAACCACAGAATTCATTTCAGCAACTTTGTAAAGTGATTTTTAAACACCCACACACATCCAACCATTTTAGTGCTAAACGTGTTGGACTTGGTACATCACATAGCTCCCCAAGGGCTTGCCAGGTCAACCCCACATCACAGCACTCTCCGTGTGCCCTCCAGGCTCTTCTGGTTTAAGGGGGGGCTTCGACCAAAACGGCCAGGATGACTTGGAGACATTTTTAATTTGCCTTAATGTTAGGAAATGATACTTCTTTAAGAAACTACAGTTTAATTTAGGCTTCCTCTAATTCAGATTGGCTTTCTTCCCATGTACCCAGAAAGATCATAGAATCAAAGAGATGATCTAATTCAACCACCTCATTTTACAAATAAGTAGACAGAGACCCTTTTAGGTTAAATGACACAGCTAAGATTTAGGAGGTCATCCAACTCTGGACCAGCATTCTTTCCATAAATAACCAATGTGTTAGCCAAAAATTAATTATTTTAAGTAAATTTTCTTTCATTTCTTTTAAATTTTTGAAAATTAAACAAAGAAATACATGAATATATACCCATCATAAAATACCCAGTACAGAAGTGTAAAGTGTAGTCTACCTTCATACAGACATGTGCTGGCTAATTCATTCTCTTTTCCAGAGGTAATCCCTATATATCCTTTCAGAAAATGTTCTACGCATTTACATATATATATATATATATATACATACAAAAATTTAGAGAAGATTAGAGAACTGTTTCTTATACGCCATGTTGGCATTAATTTTTGGAGTAGAAGCAACAGTATTTGAGATCCTTATTTCTCTCTCCAACGAGTCTATATGAAATGTAGCAGTGGTTAATAGAGACATTTCACAGACCTGGTTATATACTATCAAGCTCTATCATATTCTAAAGTTAAAGGTGAATTCAAACATGCAATATTCTGTTTTTCATTTTGGAAATATAGTTTCTATTTTTATGGCACCAACCACGGCTTCTGTACTATGAGAGAAGAGAATGAATGATCCATCCCCCAAAATCCAAATAGATTTTCTTGACAGAGCTTCCTTGGTTCTTCAGGTCTCAGCAGAGGCACACAATATAGCAGAAAGCAGAAAGTTGAAAACAGGTGCTGGTGTGATTGCATTTTAAAAAAATAATAGCTAATGAAGATTCTGGTGATAACCCTTACTATTTCCTGGCTAACTTTCTTAGCTATCCTATCTTTCAAGTCACCAGTAAAACTTATGAACTGCAGAAGGACAAGAACTTAGCTTCATCTGGTCACTTCTTCCTGCCCTGCCCTCTTTACTATTCAGCTTTCCCTTTCTGGTTGTATCTTCTTACTTATTTCTGATGATGTTTGGAAGCAAGTTGTGTGAAACCTAGATTTTCTGAGTTGCCAGCATCCATTTGGAAAGCCGGCCAGGCAGTTTCTTCATGAATTAGCCAAGAGAAGGCACAGAGAGAGCACCCTGGCGTAGAAGCCCCAGTGCCCCAGCTGACTGTCTTCAGCTGTTTGACCTTGGGCAAGCCTCATTTCTCCACATCTCTGAAGTAATAAGGAAGTGAACAAAGACATTCCCTAAGGTCTTATGCCGCTCAGAAAGTCAGCTCCGCTCTTATTTAAGTATTAGAAAATGACCAAAGTGCATGCAAATCTATAAAACTACAGAGCCTCCTCGTACTTCACATTACTGTCTGTGCAGTAGCCCTCCTACCATGCGTTCCAATACGTGAGCACATGGACTATTCCATTGCACTGACATTCATCAAAGAAAGAGCTTTTTCATTGTCTGTGGTAGGAGATAAGCCACAGGTACTGTTCACTTCCCCAAAGGACTGTATATATTAAATGGAGGATTTATTAAATTTACCATATGCAGTAAGAGAAAATCTTCCATCTGATGTTGAGATAGCCTTCTGAGAGCTAGGAACCGCATTTGCTCACCAGAATCAGGCCAAACCAGGAACCAATTCTTTGGTTTGGTTTAATTCACCGTGGGTCTGCACCTGCAGAAATCAAATTGTCAGATCAGATGGTAAAGCTGATCCTTGAACTTTATCTCTAAATTAATGTCGCCAAAGAATTGTAAGTTGCTTTGCAACGACATCTTCCCTACATGGCCAAATTCTGCCAGCAGAACTGTACAGATATTTTATAGGGAGCAGAGGTCCAGCATGTCAAGTCTGATCTCTACACAGGTGCTAGTAAACAAGGCTTTATTGAGGGGGGAAAAAAAAAAACTGTCACAGAAATAACAAAAAAAGATGAGCCTGAAATCAGGAGTCCTAGGTCTCTGTCTCTGTGCCCCTGCTAAGCACCTTTGGGGCCTTGGGCAAGTCGCCTATTCTCTGGACTTCAGCTTCCTCACCTCTCAAATAGGAGTAGGACGGTCAAAGTAGATGCTCCTTTTTGCTGGGAATATCCTATTATTGATCAACAGCAGAAAGTAGAAAACAACATGAGGCAATACCTTTCTATCATACTTCCAGTTATACATTATCTTTTCAAACAAATGAGTAACTTGTACAAGGCCCTGTTAGTTGATGTGTTAGTTATATGTTATAGGTGCCAAGTAGTTATGCGAACTCTCAGACTGTCATCAAATCCATTTATTCCTTTGTTCATTCATCCTTTTATTCATTCTGTATACAGAGTAATTATATGTGTGCAATATGTGCCTGTGAGAGAATCAAAAACAAAAGATGTTTCTACCCTCGGATTTTTAAAAACAAATACTCCCCTGAACTAACAAAAGTAACAATGACAGTTTCCCAAATACCTAGTTATGCATAGCAGGAACCCAAATGTTTTTCTTATACCATCATTAACTATAACTGATTTCAAGGAAGGGATATTGTGTTCCATTGAAATTTCCATCATAAACAGAGCATGTATCTTGAGAGCACAGAATCAATTTTGAGGAATCCTAAACCCTACCATCATTCCTTGGCTGAGGAAAGGGTTCCTATTCCTTTGGGAAGGGGGGGATACTGTTGGCTCCTCCAACTTCCTCTGAAGACAAAATTTTAACAAATGCATATGCACTAAGATACACATAAGGCCTTGTGAGTCACCTTTCTAAAAGAAATTTTAATTTTAATAAAGAACAAAGGCTAGACACCAAAAGGAAGGATTCCTAATGATAGAACTTGGGATATCAGCCAGCCAGATAGAGAAGGGCTACTTGGCAGGGGCTGGAGACATTCTGGAAGCTCTTCAGAATGTGAGTCAGCCTAAGCTACACTGGATGCATCCCCAGTGAAGTCCTGGCCTCCCTAAGCCTTTGCGGAAACCCAAGGAATGCTAAAAGGACAGGTTTTAGTCCTATAGATGATTTTATTTACTACGAATGTCCAAATTTACTTCCATTCTCACCAGAAATATATCATTTTTGGAACTTAAGTGTTAGGAACATTCTGCTTCCAGTCTACTAAATTGCCTCTGCAAGTCCCAAACAAAATCACTTTCTTGATGTACACGCATATTTCTGTTTAGGTCTGTGACTCAGAGAAAGTGCCTGGAAGAAGTCATAAGAGGTGACTGATCTCACCTCACCTGCCATTGGTCGGAATGGGACCTGCGCAGTGGCATCTAGCCCTAACCAAGGGTCTGTGTTGGGGCCGTCTCTTTCTTCTTAGTCCTTCTCTGAACTCATTAAGCCATGCTCCACTGCTTTTCCCGATCAATCAGTTATTGCTGAGAAAATCGTTTTAGTTAGTGCCGTTAATGTCTCCAGGGGAGCCTTCCCCCTCCTCCACTGTCCTTTTGCTTGTGCCTCAGAATCCTTGCTCCATGTACCAAAGAAATGCAGTTACCCTTGTCCTTTTCGGGAGAAAAAAAAAAAATCAGTTAATACCTTTTTTCCAATAGTTCACCCTCTTCTATCTCAGAATAGAGACGCCTCCCAATATTTGTTGCCTTTTTTAACTTGAGCTTAATAGACCCACAGTGTCCCAGGCATGGGCAACTCTGTGCTGCATTCTGTTGCCTGTAATTGTCCTGCCATCTAAGTGGGGGAAAGGTTACTCTAATGAACCAGCGAATTCCCTTACCTATTCACTCTTTTATCAATATTCCTTTAGCAGTAAGTTCTCTGTTATCTAGTTCCTGACATTTATTTCATTTTTTTTAACTCTAATTTTTGCTTACAAAATTGCTTCTTTTATCTTAAAGCAGACTGTGATCTTTTCTCTTCTCTGTACTTTATAATAAAATTTGAACATAACAGAACCTTCTAAAATATTCAGGTGGGGAATTCATCAAAGCCAATATTAAATGCTGGGAGAGGCAGATCATATTTTTTAAAACAAGAAGAAGAACAACTGGGATGGAGGAAGCTCGATCTCATAATTCAACCAGTATATTTGGCTCCTGCTGCATGCTGAGCACTGAGCTAGGCACTGTGGGTACAGAAACAAATAAGACAGTGCTGACCTTCAGAGAGATTCATATTCTCCTGAGTCTATTCATAAAAACTATGATTCAAGGCTAGCAACACCACGAGAATGCTGTTGGAAGCTTTGTAGTGTATTTCTCTAGTTGTCTATGGAGTCTTACCCTTTGTGGAAAAATATGTTCTAAATCCTGTTTTCTTAGGCTTTTAAAAATCTGTGCTTGTCCCTAATCAATGTATAGTTAGTTATGTGCAACCTTTATAGAGTAAAAAATGCCCCCTGGACAGTCTTTGAAGGGGAAAGGCAGAGAAATCTGTTTTCATGGCTTAAAAAGGAGTGGAAAGGTTTTAGGGAAAGCTAAAATGCTTCCAAAGATTTCAGATCCGCTAGTGTTCATTCAGACATGGAATTAGGCAGAGGGGAGACAGGGTCATGGAAGGAGACCCAGGACACCCCGTGGAAGGCTGAGCGAGAGATAAGCCAGGCCTGTAGGTGTCTGTTAATGTGTCTGCTGAGCAAAGTGGAGAAGGAGGTTTGAAGGCAGAGAGTGTGGTGGAAGCAGGTTCTGGAAAACAGAACCCTGAAAATGTCTCGTTCTCACTGAGTTATCTGGCCCAGCCTCCTGCCTGCAGCATGTCTGGCCAACTACTTTTTCAGATCCTGCAGGATAGAGATTCCACAACCTCCTTGTCACCTGTTCCAGCGCCAGCCAGCCCCCGCTCACTCACAAGTTCTTTCTTTCAAAGAATGGCGGCAAGAGAGACGCAGTCAAGAAACAGAGTGACAGAGGGGATGGGAGACAAGCAAAATAAATCAGGGCAGAGGACCCCAAATGAAGAGGAATTGTGGTGGAGCTAGAGGTAGGAAAGAATCTCTACATTTCACACTTCCTTCACACTCCAAGCCATGTGGGAACGCTAGAAGGCAGAGCCAGCCTTCTGGGAACCCTGCCCTCACAGACGCCCTGTCTGGCACAGTGGAGGTTCCTGTTCTGCTCTGAGAAAGCAGTGGAAATCTAGGCACCCACCACCTCCCAAGAGGAACTGTATTTTATTCACAAATCTACGTTTCACAATCCCCGCACGCTCCCATCCCCAAAGGAATGTTCCGTAATGGAAGGCATGCCTTCGATTCCCCACTATGTTTCATGAACTCTGCGAGAGAGGAATTACTTACACACCAGTTCACGGATGCAAAGAAATTCTGGGTAGTCCAAGTGAACTTTGATCCATGCAAGCGACCATCTCACTCCATTCAGATTTTCCCATCTGCCTCCACCCTCCCAGGCACACTCCTAGAAGCAAGTCAGAAAGCCTGTGCCACCTAACTCGCCATGGGAAAGCCCAAGCACTTTCTTGTTCTTCTGATGTTCTCAAGCCGTGGTGTATTTGGTCTAATTGTACACTGGTTTTCATCATCTGGCCTTCATGGACAGTCAGAGTAGAAGGGCAAGCCGAGGCCGGGGCAGAGGGAGGAAAGAAGTAGACGTGAGACGGCAGCAGGGACAGACCAGCCAGCGCAGCTCCTGGTGCTGGAGCCGGCATTCCTCCCACAGCCACCACTATCCACCAGCTCCAGCCATTCCAAACAGGTTCCCCCACCCCCATCCCATTCCCCGGGGTTCCTGGAGGCGATTCTTCCCTCAGCCTTGGGCCTCCCTCTTGGCTTTGAGTGTCATTCCAGTTCTTGCCCTTCCCTGTTCCCTCCTCCCCATCCCAGACTGCCCTGAAGCCCCTGAGTTCTTTTAAGTCTGTGAGAATAAAGTCCTTTGCTGTTGGGATCCAGATCCATCCTGGGAGTGAGTTTGGCTAAAGCTGCTGCAGTGCAACACTGAGAAGTTCTGCCTGCCAGAGTGAAATAGTACTCCGGCGGGCCGCCCAGACACCTGCCTCTGCAGCTCTAAGCAAGGGAGCTGGTCAGGACTGTCCCAGAGGACTGAGGATAGAGCACATGATCTCTTGCGATTCCACTCAGCTCCACGAGCTGATTTTGCTGACTTTTAAATAACACCTCTGAGATCCAGATGGTGTACAGGCTCCGTGACAGCAGGTGCTCCTCTGCCTGTGATTCCCCGTGTGCCTAGGCAAACTTTCTCCTCCTGGCAGGAGACATGGTGCAAATAGCAACAGGCGCAGGGAGGGGGCTTAAAGTCTGCTCACACTGAGATAATGCTGGGGGGTGGGGGGGGTGCAGATCGGCTGGCCCAGGTTTACAGCCTGGTGTGTCTATGCAAATGTCAAAACACAAGTGTGTGTGATGAATTCTCTTCCAACGCTCATCACAACTTAGGAAGTGTCCTGTGCATTTTTAAATAATTCTTACCATGGAAAGGTTGTATTACATTTTAATAAAAGGAATTGTTTTTGCATTTACTTTTTTAGCACTTGGGGTTTTCTAGATTTTTAATTTATGGCCAAGTGTAATTTTGTAAGGAAATGTTGAAGTCTTGAGTATTTTTATTCTTTTAAAACTACAGTTAATGTCAACCGTAAGCACTGATAAATATTATTCATATGCAATTTTCCTTCCTTCCCATTGGGTCTTTTTAAGAAACTGTGTTTTGGCATAGCATTTTATTTAAAATTCTGCTTCGTTTTACACATTGTGAATACTGAAGATTCTGAAAAATAAAGATGCATTTGAAATCTCTGTGCTGTTACTTCGTAGAAATAGTAATGTGAATTGCTTTGCCAAAGTGGTAATTAAAATGTTTAACGGTTTAGAACTCGTAGCTCAGAATGAGGGTTCTAGTCATTACTCGCAGTGTGGGAGCTTCCGTATAAGCCTCCACTTTTTTTTGGAGAATTCACATTAGAATGACAATCTCCTGTTCAGTTAGGAAATACGGTTCTGTGTACAGTATAGTTACTGTGCTGTGCTTTTGCAATAAACGTGTATTGAAAGCACTTGTGATAACGTGGTCCGCATTTTGTTTTTAATCAAACTCCAAATGGCAGTAGAAGTGGAGCCAAAGCTCCCTAAGCATTTGGGCAGCAAGATGTGATGGGGAAAACACGAGCTGGGGAGCGAGAGGCTGGGCCAAGGCCTGCTCCTCCGCCAAGGAGCTCTCGGGAGTGTATTCTCATCCATTAAAAATCTATAATTAAAATTAAGGAAGGGGCAAAGAACAACAAGTGTTGGTGAGGATGAGGAGAAAAGAGAACCCTCAAACATTGTTTGTGGGATTGCAAATTGGTACAGCCGCTATGGAAAACAGTCTGGAGGTTTCTCAAAAAATTAAATATGGGTATACCTTTGACCCAACAATAGCCCTTCTGGGTATTTATCCAAAGAAAACCCAAACGATAATTCATAAAGATCTATGCACTCCAACATTCATGGCAGCACAGTTTACAATAGCCAAGATATGGAAGCAACCTAAATGTCTATCAACAGATGACTGGATAAAGAAGTTATGGTTCATATATACAATGAAATATTACTCAGCCATTAAAAAAATGAAATCCTACCACTTTCAACGATATGTATGGACCTAGAGCTTATTATGCTGAGTGAAGTAAGTCAGACAGAGAAAGATAAATATACCACATTATTTCACTTACATGCGGAATCTAAAGAACAAAAAGAACAAACTAATGAAAACCTGACTTACAAATATAGAGGACAATTTGGTGACAGAGGGGATGGGGGCTTGGGGACCTGGGAGAATGGGGTACAAATTAGTAGTTGATAGATGGTCATAAGGATGGGGAGCACAGCATAGGGAATGCAGTTAGCATTGATGTAATGGCTAGGTGGAAAAGCAGAGGAGAGAAGGAGCAATTAGGGGGGTCGTTTCATATCAATGTACTTGAAATTATATACTTGAAATTAATAATAATTTTTAAAAAGCTAAATAAAAAAAGGAGGGGGATATTTATACTTCCCTCACATGTATTTTGATGGTGGAATAATCAACATAAAGCACCTGACACATTTTGGTTACCTGATAAAGGTTATTTGCCTTCTGCCTTTCCTTCTTGTATTCCTCCCAAAATCTTCATTTTTACTTTTATTTGTTTAATATTCAAGTTAAAATGCATTGACCTTCTAAGTAAGGATGATTAATTTGAATATTTACATTTTTAAGCACTGCTTCTAAATTGAAGCACTAAGACCTTGATCACAGCTGGATTAAAAGAATATTTGGGAAACGGAGCAATGTTGTTAATATAAGTAGACCACTTTATAAATCTACTGGCAATCCAAAGGGATTCGCCTTGTGGAATTTGAAACAAAAGAACAAGCAGCAAAAGCTTTTGAGGTAGATCCAGACCCATCGCTAAAACATGGAAGCACTTCCTTTTCTAGTTAACAGTGCAAGCACATCCACTGTAAGGGGCAAGGCGGGGCGGGGCGGGACGGGGTGGGGTGGAGCTGGGGGCAGAGCGGTGGGAAGCCCAGTCTTGGAAAAATTGGAGGAACGTATTTAACCTTCCTGAATTCGTTTCCAAACAGTCTTGTTCTCCTCTTGAAGGTTCCTAAGTCTTCATTTTTAAAAATACAGAAAAATAAAGACTTTCTTTACTTCTAGCTGTGAACAATTTCAACATAGAATAGAGCATCGCTGTATTTTTGTTTTATATCTCTAACATTATATCATGAACATTTTCCTATAACAAGGGATTCCTTAAAATTTAAAGTATTTCATTTTATTGTTGGACATTAAGGCTGCTTCTGGGGAGATGTATTCTGGGAAATATATTGTATTATCTTTATCCTTGTCCTAGTTATGATTTTCTTTTTTTTAGAAAAGATACCAGAATGAGAATCACTTGGTCCAAATGTGATGATGTTTAGTGTCTGACAAGTATCCCCATATTAATTTAATTATTTATCCATCTTAAATGGAGAATACTGGTTCTTCTCTACACTCAGTACAGGCATATCTCAGGGATATTGTGGGTTCAGTTCCAGACCATCGCAATAAATCAAGTATCACAATAAAGTGAGTCACAAAGATTTTTTGGTTTCCCAGAGCATATAAAAGTTATAAACTACACTATAGCCTATCAAGTGTGTAATAGCAATATGTCTTTAAGAAAACAATGTACACACCTTAAGTAAAAATACTTTATTTCTAGAAAATGCTAGCCATCATCTGAGCCTTCAGCAAATCAAACTCTTTTTGCTGGTGGAGGATCTTGCCTTTAATATGTAAAAGATGCAATATCTGTGAAGTACTGTAAAGCAAAGCTCAATAAAACAAGATGGGCCGGTGCTCACTTCTGACACGGAATGTGTGGGGTTTTCCACACATAACACTTCTCCAGTTCTCAGCAGATACCAGCAGTCTTAATCTTACTCCGTTCTGACGGGCCTGGAGTTAGAGTAGACCCACAGGTTAAGGGCTGAGCTCCGCAGGATTACTCTCCCACCTCCACGACTTGAGAAGCCAAGTCCAAGTCCAAGTTGTCACCTGTGCTTCTGGGTTCTCATGACCCCCTCCTCGGGTCTGATAATTTTTTAGAATGGCTTACAGAACTCAGGAAAGCACTTTATGTACTAGATTGCCAGGTTATTCTAAAAAGATACAACTCAGACACAGCCAGATGGAAGAGAGAACTAGGGCGAGGTATGGGGGTGGGGTGGGGGGAGGGGCACAGAGTTTCCATGCCCTTTCCAGTCGCTCACTCTCTCAGCACCTCCATGTTCGCCAGCCCAGAAGCTCAGCTCCCCCAAGCCCTTCAGTTAGGGCTTTTATAGACTTCATTACATAGCCACGATTGATTAAATCATTAGCCATTAGTAATTAACTCGATCTCCAGTACCTCTACCCTTCCAAGAGGTTGCAGGGTGGGGCTGAAGTTCCAACCCTCCAATTGCAGAGGTTGGTTCCCCTGGCAACCTGCCCCCTTACAGAGGCTGTCCAGGAGCTCCCAGCCCCCACTCATCTCATTAGCATACAAAAGGACACGTCACTTGAAGAGAGTCCCTCTGGTTTTAGGATCTGTGTGCCACCAAGTGTGGGCAGAGACCAAATGTATATTTCTCATTGTTTCACAAGCCCCATTAGGGTCCACTCGCAAATGAGTTAGTTTCAGGGATGCTACTCTGGCAGGAAAAGTGACAAGGAGGGGTGACCAGAGGGCAAGTCACACTGGCTTTCCGCTTCCTGTTCTTTTTTTCATTTCTCATAAATAACACACCCCAGGCATGGACGGGCCTTGTTTTAATCCTTTAGTTCTTTCTTACATTAAAACACCGGACAAGGTGATCTTGAAGATCCTGTTCAATTCTGAATTCCAGCAAGTAAGAGGCAAAAAGGAGACAGTGTAGAAGAGGATAGAGGGAACGAGAGAAATTCTCAAGTTTGGGTAAATGCAGATAAATGGAAGGCCCTATGCAGGAGACTTTAGTTTTTCACTAGCAGTGCCCTACAGAACTGTTTCATGCATAATTTACTGGACTGGTCTCTTTTGTTCCCCAAAGGAAACTAGGACATATTTTGGAAATTTGTCAACGAAGCAATTTTTTTTTTTGAAGCTCAAGACCATATTTTCATATTTACTTTGACAGACTAGTGACTCAGAGTGCAGAAACAAATCTTAACCCCCATGCTTAGCTCAGTAACAATGATAACGATTCGGGGTGCTTACTAGGTACCTGATACTGTTCTAAGCACTTTCCCTGCATTGCCCTCACAGCAAACCCAGAAAACTTTCTATTATTAGCTTCATTTTGCATAAGAACAAATTGCCCAAAGCCAAATAGCTGAAGAGCAGCACAGCTGGTTTGAACCCTGGGTTTGTGGATACAGAGCCTGACTCCATCCTGGAGGCAATAGGTGCTGGATAATGTTTTCTCTCTGTGTGTGAAGCTCTGTTCCATAAAAGTTACTCTTCACAAGTGTCCTGCAGGTAGGTGTCACTGTTTCCACTTCACACATTGCTCAGCTGGTAAATAGTGGATCTAGAATTCAAAAGTCCAAGGTCATCCATCTGCATCAGGGGCCTTCAGATCAGGGCAAGTGAGTGCAAAACGTCCACAGTGTGATAGATCTAAGGAAACCAAGTACTGCCTTTCCTAAAATCTAAAAAGTTGGCTCCTGCTGACTCAAGGTCAGAGCTGGCTTCTGCTTTCCCACTTCTCCTTTCATAATTGTCCTTTTTCCACTTTACAAATGAAAGGCATAGCTCTCACACTTAGCGATATTACTATGGAGGTCCTGGGATGTGAAAACCTCCCCACTGCCCAAAAAAGCAGGGATGATTAGAAATACGAGTCCACAATGCCCCCTACAACAAGTTATCATGATCCAGGGTAGGGCTTCACATCATCCCTTTCTTACACATATTCCTGTCACAGACAATGTGGCATTATAAATGGGTGCCCTGACTTACGTTGAAATGCTCAGAATTCAGATGTAGCATAGAGTGGGGAAGCAGGAAGGATGACAACTGTTGTTTAATAACTTTGCCTTTTTCCTATCCCCCAACTACTGTCAAAGATTGCCAAATCCTGAGGGAGCGAGCGAGCGTTCCAAGAAAGCTAAGCGGGGATAATATCAGTGAGAAGTGGTGAAGGCGGCAGGATTTAACTCCACCATGGGACACACCCATATCAAGGCCTGATCTAACTCAATCTGTCTTAGGGTATTCAAGCTAGGGAACAAAGCACGCTGCTTCCTAAGTGCGCCTTCTCTGCCCCTTCCTCGTTCCCGAACTCGAAGTGCTCTGAGTGTGCACTTCTTAACTCAGGTCTCTGTCTGTGTCCCAGGGGTACGCTTAGAGAATTTCAAAGACCAGGAGGAAGAAAGTTCCCTACCTACTTCAGACAGATAAATAGTCTGCCTTCGAGTAAAGAAAACATTTTAAGAGCTAAGCCAGTATTTTATAGTTTCTTGGACATTTATTTATACCGTTTTAACAGCTTTATTTGAGTATGATTGCCTAACATATTTAAAGTGTACCATATAAGTTTTGATGCATACCCATGAAACCATAATGACCATCAGGGTAAGTGGATATATCTATCACCCCCTTTAATATCCCTCCCTCCACTTCTCCTGTCACCATACCCCATCCCTAGGCAATCACTGATCCACCTTCAGCCACTATAGATTGGTCTTCATTTTCTAGAATTGTATATAAAAGGAACAATACAGTACAGTAAGTACTCTTTATTTCTGTCTGGCTTTTTTCACAGCATAATTATTTTGATATTTATTCAAGTTGCTACAGGTATCGATAGTTTGTTCCTTTTTATTGCTGAGTAGTATTCCATTGTATGGATATACCACATTTTTATTCAATCACCCAGTGATGATCATTTGGTTGTGTCCAGTTTGGGGCTCTTACAAATAAAGCTGCTGTTTTTTTCTCCTTATGTGGACATATACTTTCTTTTCTCTTGGGTAAATACCCAGGTGTGGAAAAGCTGGATCATATAGTAAATGCATGCTTAACTATTTAAAAAACTGCCACACTGTTTTCTGAAGTGGTTGTTCCATTTTTCATCCTCACCAGCGGTGTAAGAGAGTTCCAGCGGCTCCACAACCTCACCCTATTTGGTATGATCGGCCTTTTCTATTTTAGTCATTTTGATAGAGTGTTGTATCTCATGGTTTTAATTTGCATTTTTCTAATGATGAATGGTATTGCTTAGTTTTCCACATGTTTGCCATTCTTTGGTGAAGGGTCTCTTCAGACATTTTGCCTCTTTATTTGGGTTATTTGTTTTTTTATAATTAGACATATCATTCTTTATATATTCATGATTTGCCAATATTTTCTCCTAACCTGAGGTTCAGTTTTTAAATTCTTTTAACAGTCTTTCAAAGAGCAGAAGTCCTTAATTTTAAAAAAGTACAATTTATCAATATTTTCTTTTATTTTATCAATATTTTACTTTATGTGCTTTGAGTATCATATCATATCCTAACCTAACCCAGGCTCATAAAAATTTTCTCCTATTATTTTCTTCTAAAAGTTTTATCACTTTTATAAAATTTTGTCAAGAGATTACCAAATACTATAAATCCATATTTATCTTTTACTTGGGTACAAGTCTTCTCATCATCATTGTCACCTTCTTCCCTGTTGTTTTTAATTCCTACCATAGATGTCACTGTCCACTCCCTAGCAGGAGTACATTGTGGATTCTTCTGTAAATAACATACTTGACAACAAGCATTAATACATGTTTGCAAGTCCTAAAACTGACCCTCTCTACCCCCTCTTATTTTGCCTGTTAATCTTTCTCATTCTAGTAATAACATTTATTTTAAACCATTGCTCTCTAAAATTTTACTTTACATTTAATATTTGTCAAAATTCAAATGTCTCTACAATGTTTTGTTAATATGATTATATCTCAATCCAAAATAATTTTTAATTTAAATATTATAGTCATAGGAAATTTTTAAAATTAACATTATAATTTATATACATATTTTAGTTGCAGAGCAGTATAATAGTGTGCACAATAAAAGACTTTTGGCTTAAAAATCTATTATATTCAGATAAAATTCTATGGGGAAAGTGGAATGATAAACACATTCAAATGGTGAAAGGAAAAATCTGAATTTCCAATTGTTATAGTAGAACTCTTCTTGTATTTTTTTAAATGCTGTGCTTTTTAGATTCTATTAGTTACATTTAAAAGAAGAGTTTTATTTTTAAATATAAGTATTTATAATATGTCAGAAATTATATTCTTTGCAGCTCTTTAAACTATGAAGAAAATTCTAGATGTCAGTGTAAAATTCTGATGGTATAACTAAATTTTTCAAAATTCTTTCAGAAATTATGTAGTAAAAAATAAAGTAATAATAATAATAGCCTTTACCTTATCTTACAGTATCTCACATAAAAGAACTAGCAGGTGCATGCATGGTGATGGCTGAGTGCTGAGCATGCTCCTCGGAGGAGGTAGATAAGGTGTTCAAGGAACTGGGTTTACCTGAACACATAGACTGTTTCTGGTTGTGGCCTGGGCAGACAAACATGAACACATTAAACTCTGCTTTTCTCTGAAAGGGAATTTAAAGGTAAAGATCATAAGCCAAGTCAATCTTAAACCTTGTGGTTAGAGAATCTCCTTGGTAGGGTATTCAGGTAGAGGGAGAAGGTGGAAGAGAATGTAGGCCAGGAGAGTGAGTTCTGAGCCACACCCAAGGTTGCCGCGAGATACTATGCTCCTATGGTTACAAGAATCACAGTTATTCAGCTGTGTTATCAAGGTGAGATGAATGAATATGGTGGCTGGAGTTAGAGAAGGGGCAGCTACCCTTTCCCTTATCTCCTTTAGCCAGCTTAGTCTGGTCTCTCTCTCTCTCTCTCTCTCTCTCTCTCTCTCTCTCTCTCTCTCTCCTCTGTGGAGGTTCTGTGCATCTGCTCCATTCTTCTTTTGCCACTGGCCAATCTTCATTCCTCAGTCCAATCTGATTGGCTTAGCTGATTTTCCTCTAGGCTTCAGGGCAGAATCCTTCATGCCAGGCCACCCTATGGCAGGTGGAGCCAATCACTGTCCATCCTTATTCCAAGACAAGCCTAAGGTTGCTTGTCTGATGGATGGGAGGAGGACTGGTGTGAGAGTGGGGGCTGTTTTAGAGCTCTGGGAATAACGGACTTGACAGGACCATGACTGATTCATTCATTTGCATGTCATTCTCTGGGGTCGAGATGGAAGTCTGGTTTTCCTCCTGCTTCTTTGTCCCAAGCCTCTGCCACAAATCAAGCTAAAATAATGGCCTTGATATCACTATTTAAAGACCTAGGTCCTGTACAGACATTAAGATGAAGATTGTCTGAGAGAACACAGGAACTTTCTAAATCCAAAAAGATGCCCTACGCAGCCAGAGGGCTCCACTCTTTCCCAGGTGAAAGTGAGAGAAGTAGAGGGTCAGAGGAGAGCCACAAAGGAATTCCAGGAACCTCAGGCCTTTTTCCAACTCCTGAAATACGGAGGGGAGTAGAAGAAGGGAAGGTCACGGTGTCTCTGGCAGCTTTGATATAGAAGGCTCTGGAAACCTCTCTGCCCAAACTGTCTCACCTGCCAGGTACAGTTCCTAAAAGTCCCAGCATCACTTACTTCTTTGAGGTTAGGCCTAGAAAGTCTTTATTATGCTGCACTTGTCAACTGGTCACACTGAAACTGGAATCTTCCTTTCCAATTAGTATTTTAGAAAACAGGGTCCTAGAAAACCTAGGACATCACACGGACAGGGTTTGATGGCAAAAGAACAGGTGTGGTAGAGCCCTCAAGGGGGTCTGACCAGGTGCCTGTGGATCAGGGCCATGGGAGGAAGAAGGGAGCTCCTCGGAGATGGCACGACACAGAAATCACCTTGACTGGCTGACTCTCTTTTCCCAGAATACGCCCTACCACCAAAACTGGAGAATTACCAAAGAAAGAGAGGACATATAAAACTAGGTGTGATGTGATGTGACATTAAGTAAATTTAAATTTGAAATGTGTATGCTCTGAGTAATTCATTCTGCCGTTATAGTTACACACATACAAGGACAGTATTTGCAACATTGTTTTGTAACAAAAGACTAAAAAAATCCTTAAGGTCCCTCAGTAGGAGTTTAGTTAAATAAATAGTGGCAATTGTTATGAAGAAAGCCCTGGAGTGGTCTGCAGGAAGATCGCTGAGTGGGCAGGCTGGCACTGAGCAGTGTACCAGGCGGGCTTGAATGTTGCTGGGAACACACACTGGAGCAAATATTACAATCAGTATTGGGTTAAAGCTGAGGCCAGAGACAGAGATCACCATCTAAGAACAAAACTTCTGGGATGCAAGAATTAATCTGAAATTTTGTCCCAAAGAATGAAATTATTCTTATAACTTTGCTATTAAAATTGCTAATATCAAATGTTAAGTTTGACATTACTGTGCAGGAGCAGTAATTGCTCAGCATGGTCAGCTGCAGTTTTGTGATAATAAGTAGAATGCTCACTTCACTGAGAACAGTAAAGAAGCCAGATTTTTTTTTCTTCATTCTCTCATGATCTTTATTATGTCTAGGTCAAAGGTGATTTATCATGGATATTGTACATGATTTGGTAATTTTTTTCTGCTTATGAAATGTTGAAGTAGAAAAGAAGCCTTTCTTTTTTTAAATTCATTTTTATAAGATGTGAATTCCCAAGTAGAATTTATTCTTGAAAGACTCATAACCTAAATGGAATACCCCAAATTAAACAATGCTTAAAGGCCATTTTGTTTCTTAGAATAAATGCTAGGTAGATACCAAACCAGTTGACAAATATTAGAATTATGATTTAATCAAACCTCTATTATTCTGTATTATTTTGAATTGTTTAGCATTTGTTGGCTCACAAAAACTATAATGTTCTTCCTAAAGTTATATAGCTAACGTTCTCTCACAATATCTTTTAACTCTGTCTTTTCTCCTATTTATTTGCTATTTTAAAATGCTTAATTGTATTTGAACATAAATTAGCAGCTTTTACAATCATCACTAATGTGTCATTTTACTCTTACAATAACACACACACACACACACACACACACACACATAGTTCCACCAACATAGAATTTTAACATATGAAGCACAAAGATTTATCTAGACATTTATAGCAAGTACTATATATTAACAATAAATCTAAATGCTGTGCCCTGTGCATACAGCTAGAGTTGGCGTACTGATCCAGTATGACAGTAACCTATGTACCCATGCCTGTAGATTAGACACAAGCTCGGAAATCTATAAATAATGATGAAGTGCACATTCAGCAATTTAGAAATCCAAAAGCTAAGGCAAAATGTGAATTCTTTGATTTTTGGCTGAATACCAAGGTCAAAGCTGAATTTTGGTGCATTTTATGTACATGCACATAAACATCCATATACACATACATATCCATTGTCCACCTCTATTTGCCTCAGAGAAGGGGAGCTTGATACCCAGGAATCAAGGATGGGAGATTCACCTCTACCGGATATCCTTTTATAGTGTTTGATTTTTTTTTTTTTACCCCATATGTGTATTCTTTTTAAAAAGCCTCTATGCTCATTAACGAAATTCATTAAGAAAAAAATGTATATTGAAGGAAAGTTTGATCCTGCCTATAAGAAATGCTGTTGGTGAAGGCTGAAGATGTCAAGCAGGAATTTGACACATCTGGTTACATATAGGAGAGCTGCGTGACAAGATCTACTTGGGGCCTGCACCTCTAGGAATCTCATAAGGGAGATTTACTGGGGTGAAGGACATAAACTCTTTGTGTTTGAAAATGCACAACAATGCTAGGCAGAGCTGGTTAGGAATGCCCCAAGTATGGCAGGGTCCTATATCCCACCAGTCCCCAGACACTAGGGAACAGTCCTAGGGATTTTCCCTTTAATGGTTATTGGGACCGCATGGTAGTGACGAATTTTCCAATGACTTTCAGACCCTGAGGCCAGAGCCCCTACTGGGGTCATGAGCACAGCCAACACAGCTAGGGAATTAGATGCCCAGCCCCTGAGAGCACTGAGCGAGTGTCCTGTTAGCAGCTTAGGATGAGGAGAGAGCCTTTGCCTGAGTGTGTGTCTGGCTGGACTGTAGGGGTTCTCCAGTGAATCCTCAGGGGAGACCAAGCAGTGACACTGGAGGCCACAGAGTTACCTGAGCAGAGGCCAGAGTGGACAGAAGCAGCCGGGCCCTGTGAGAAAGCCCAGGGATATAGAGATCTGAGTCACATGGCCACAGAATCAGTTGAAAGCCTCTCCTTTAGGACAACATTGGTTCTTAGGAACTCAGGGCTCTGGACCAAGACTAGTGAGCCATTATTTGATATTAATGGCTGGGTATCCCTTCTCTACTGGAAGCCCCATTTTTAGAATGTTGCAATTTGGGGAGATAATACTCATTCACTTGGCTCTCTGAAGAAGACATTTCCCCCAGGTTCCTGGGTGAGGACAGTGGATTCAGGGTGCCTGAATTCCCCAGAAGATGACCCAGACCTTGATAGCACAGCAGACTCTGAGACAAGCCATAGGTGGCAAAAAAAAAAAAAAAAAAAAAAAAATGGCCCAACACCATAGCAACACCAGAGCTCTGAGAATCATAGAACTTGACAGGAACCCTGGGCCCAACCTTGTCAGTACATAGGCCAGAAAACAGAAAACCCAAAGAGGGGAAGAGATTTGCTGAGGTCACATAGCTGGTGAGTTAATGATAGAGACTCTGAGCTCTTATATTCTGTCCCACATCCATTCTCCCACGCAACAAATAATCAGAACAGATAGTATGGGACAGATACCTGACCATTGCCAGCTGTCAAAGCAAGTTTGGGTCAATAGCCTCTTTCCCCAGATGACATGTACCAACTCAGACTAAATTTTAATTTTGAATAGCCCTCAATTGTGCTTTCTGCCTTTGGATGCAGAACTTGGAATCCAGCATTTAGTCAGAGAAAAATCTGCCCCTTGCCCAGATGTACCACCTCCTGTCAACAGCCCTCCCGACTTTTTGTGGAAATGATCTCTCTGCATCATCAATGGTTTCTAACCTTGGATGCTTGAGGGATACATTTGACTTGCTCAGAGACGTGGCTTGTGATCAAGGGTGCCCTGTACTCTGGGTGTGAATAACTATCCACCACTATGGACAGTCTCTGCCACCCTCTCGTGAGTCCCTGTTTTTGTTTCTCATCTGAACCTCACTTGTCCTGGTGGATAGAAGGGGCCCAGCTATGTTTCCTTCTCCTAGAGAAATGAGCCTCTCCACCTGTGCCCTGTTCCTTTCCTCACTCTTAGGCATCTGCTTCCTCTGGTGAGCATAAGGATGGGAGCTCACTAGTGTTAACTTCCAAACTGATGGTTCCCCAGCCTGGGCCCTGTCTTTACTTGTTTAAGGTAACTGCCCCCATGCAGGGTATACAGGAGAGAAATGTGTCCCTAAAGTCTGTGTACCTGAGATTCATGGTGGTGACAGCGAGAAGGCTTGTTACTTCAGTCATTCATGCCAAATAAGTGCAATTTTCATTTTTAAAAAAGATAGTTCTGACTATGTAAGAAATCCAAATAACTTGTTTCAAAACAGGCATAGGATCAATTAGAGAAATATTGAAATCTTTTTGATCAAGAATTAATATTTTTTATACAAGTGTTCTTAAAAAGGAATAGGGAAAAGATGACTACCTAAGAGAAAAGATACAGAACATTCCCCTTAAAAGAAAAAATGCAAATGGCCAATATGTATATGGGGGGAAATGATTACTTACTAAATATTTAAAAATGAAATTTTAAACAATTGTGCTTAAAAAAAACTATCAAATTGATAACAAGCACATGGGCTGCTTGGGTTGAAATTCTGGCTCTCTCACTGACTAGCTTTGTGACTTTGGGCAATTAAATTTATTAAACCTCAATTTTGTCATCTGTAAATTGGGCATAATAATAGTTCTTTCGTAGGATTGGGTGAAAACTGAATGAGGTGTCAATGCACAGCACTTGGTATAGTGCTTGGAGGGGATGGCACTTATCAGTGTTAGCTATTATAGTAATAAAATGAGAATACACTGCTAGTGGGATGTATCCCCACAAGCAAGAGACCTGGCCATAGACATTAAATTCTAGAATGTATCCTAAGGACATGGTCAGAGATAGATACAAAGGCCCATAATAGCATTCTTTGGTAAAGAAAATTTTGGAACAAGTGAGAATGGTTTAAATTATAATAAATTTATGTAATAGAATTACACATTTATATAATAGAGTTGAATAAATTTACATAATAGGATAGATAAGTCTATGTAATAGAAAGAGGATTTATATAATAGAATGTTTTAGGTCAGGATTTTTCAACCATTATGCAAACTTTTTAAAGTAAATCTTCTTCAGTGGTGTAAACAAACTAAGTATATAAAAATAGAACTGTCTCTTATTCAGGTGGTGGGTTTGGGGGTGTGCTACCTGTGGAGCTCTACAAATGAGGCTCTGTCTCCCCCTCTTTGGTCACTCTTAGGACAGCCACTAAAGGGGGTCCTGAGTCTCACAGAATGTTTTACAACATAAGGAAATGCTGATATAATGCTATGTGTTAAAATCAGAATAAAAGTCATATACATAGAATGTCTTAATTTTATCAAACACTCTCAAACCTACACAGCCATAGAAAAATGCCTAGAGAACATATAAAATAATGATGGTTGTCTCCTGGTTGGATTTTAGGGCATTTGTAGTTTCTTTTTATAAGATTTTTTTTTTTAATTTCTCTAATCAGGAAAAATAATTATTTAAAGAAGTTTTTATTCCTTTCTTTCCCAATATTCACTCCAACATTCAATTGGCTCCACAAGCTCCAAGGTTTGTCTCTCCATAAAAAATAAAAGATTAAAAAAAATTGTAATATATCTATTACAAGTTATGCTTCAGTTCATGTACAGTGTTTTAACTATTATGATTATATGAATATGGTTGCCCTAAGTGGTAAATAATGATTACATTTCTTTTCCTGTGTTCTTTTACTTTTCCTGGTGTTAATAATTATTTCAGTACTGGAGAGAGGAGGCTGTGACAGGAATGGGACAGAAGAAAGGAATCCTGAGTGTTTGTCAAAGTTCTGTTTGACCTCGATGGTCGTTACAAAGGTGTTTGCTATCCTCCTACAATAATCTGTATCTTCTCTCTCCAGGCCTGTTATCTGTCAGCCTAGTATCTCCCCTCACCCCCTTCCCATGTTAGATCCCCTTTCTTTTGGATCCACATTTTCTTTATTTACTTTTTAGTTTTAGTGAAACAAGGGAGCATATGAGTTACATTTTTTTGAGTCTCTGCATGTCTGAAAAATCTTTTTATCCTACTCTCATATGACTCATAGTTTGGTCGAGTATAAAATTCATAACCAAACATTATTTTACTTTAGAATTTCGAGAATAATTTCCACTGTATTCTAACTTTAATCCGAGTTAGGAAGAGATTTATACCATTTGCATTCCTAACTTTTGTCTGCTGTTAGGCTGATGTTTTCAAATGTCAGGTTTATGGGCCTCAGGGTAAATCCTTCTCAGCTAGGTATGGGATGGGCTCTTTGATCTGGAGACCTCTTCCTTCGGTTCTGGCAAAATTTCCCATATTCTTTCTCTGATACTTACCTCCTCTGAGTTTTTAATGGCTGTTAGAACACCTGGATTGATCCTCTAATTTTCTTATCTTTTCTCTATTTTCTATCTCTTTGTCTTTTTGTTTGACTTTCTGGGAAATTTTCTTTATCTTTAATTTTTTTCTGCTATCAGTTTTTTAAATTACAGTAGCTTTAATTTGTCCTTTTTATTGCATCCTGTGTCATTTCATGAATGCAATATCTTCACTTATTTTGAAGAATTATGGTGTCTTTTAAATGTTCTTCTCTATATACCATCTGTATTTTAATTAAATTCCTCTTTATCTGTTTACTTGTTTTGGTCTTTCTTTCATATTGGTGCTTTTTCTGATGTCTGTGCCCATTTCTATTTAAGAGTGAAGCTCTGTGTTGTTGGGCACGGCTTGTTAATGAGTGTACTTCGTTGTAAGACTATTATGTGGGTGACCAGCTGGCTTGTTCTTTCAGAATCTGTAGGCTTGATTGTTTCTTTAAAGAATCGTCTTCCAATCATCTCCTGCCTGGAGTAGGCAAGGGAGAAACCTGGGTGTCAGAGTCTTGAGTTAGCTGGAAAAGGCAACCGCTGAGTCCCATTGATAATCATATAGTACATTGAAAATCATATAGTCCTCAGTTGGCCAAACAAGCTATCACCATACACCTGCCTCTGTGCCTGGTATCCTCATGTCCTGGGCCTCTCTGGTTCAGTGTCTCAAGGAAACATACATATTGACCCTTGCAGAGACAGAGGAATGGTGACCTAGCTGCAAGAGTTGGGAGTAAAGACAACTTGGTCTAGCTGAAGTTTACACACAGATCTTCAACCAACCCCTCTTTCACACTCCCACCTTAACTCTACCTTCCCTAATACCTGGTTCTTCTAATTCTTGATTCTTTGTGACATTGCTTGGGTTCTTAGGTTTGACTCACGTCTACTCTACCAGATGATTGCGGTTCCTCCACCTACTTTCCAGCTTCATTTATTAGGATTTGAAATTACAGATACTCCCTGTTTTTATTGAAAACAGTGACAGAGCTCTTTCTTTTCTTTTCTTTTCTTTCTTTTCTTTTCTTTCTTTTCTTTTTTCTTTTTTCTTTTCTTTTCTTTTCTTTTCTTTTCTTTTCTTTTCTTTTTATAGTGTCATTGAGAGAAAAGGGAACAAATGTCTTCATACCAGCATTTAAATCTCTAAGTCTCTGCCTTGGTTTTAATATAACTGTCATTATAATTTTGGTTTCTTGTATCTTCTAAATTTTCTGCATTAAACATGTACCACTTTAATAATATGAACACACACAGGTACACACATACAAAGTTGTTTAAAGATAAGAAGGCCCAAGAAGGTCTGGGGCACCCAACTCTGCATCTTCCTCCCCTTTCTGCTGAGCCACCTAGGCCATGAAGCTCCCTTATCTTTCACACCTCAATTTCTCAACACCATGCAACCATTCATGTGACCTCAAACACCTGCCAGAGAGCACAAACCTTCCTTCCAAGGAGCACATTCCTAGCTTCCTCATCTCTGGGCCAGGACTGATTATGAAGTAGCCTTCGCCCACCATGCAAGCTAATTTTCATGCCGTATGGATTCCTTCATGCGTTCTGAATGGTCATGCCTCCAAAATCACAAGTTTTTATAAAAAGAGAATTCAGTGTGCACGCACGTGTGTGTGTGTGTACATGTGTGTGGTGTGCTTTGCCATGACACCAATGGTTTTCTTCCCACTGATGCCATTCCAGTCAATAGGGGCTAGGCGTTACCTGGGAATTTTCCATGACTACTTCCTACAGACCTTTCTAGTCCCTTCAGTTGGACATACATGAGTAGCCTTTGGGAAGCAGGCACACTGGGCCCTCAAACTTTCTTGAACTTCACTGGCTCTGCCAAGTTCAAGATGCCAAAATCTAAAATAGCCTCACAGGCTGCCACAAGCGCTGGAGTCGTGTGCCTAACAGGAACCCAGTGAGAAATCCCACAAACCCTGAGCTCTCTCTGACTGGACTCCATGTTGGCCTGAGGACACTGCTATTTCAGGACATAGGGTTTCCAGAACATGGGATACAGGAATACTCTTTTCCTCCTCCTTTACCACTAGGATCACAGACTTTTTAGCTTGACCTACAAGTAGACTGTGCTGGGAATCTTATGAGAATTGATCCAGCCAATTAAGTCAGGAAATTGCTCTCTAAATTTAACATGTCCATCATTCTTATCCCAAATAAGAGCATTGACTTGGTGGGCTGAGGCTTCAAGGTTATTTTTATTTAATCCAGCAAAAACTGTATTGGGCTTCCCCCACCTCACAAGTTTACTCATTTCTCAGTCAATTTTGATTTTATTAAACTCAGCATTGCAAAAACCTCATTAAAAAAAAAAGCAAAAACAAAAACAAAACAAAACAACAAAAAACTCTCATGAATACTCCCCTGCTGGATTCACACATTTCCACTCTGGAGCTGTTGCCTGGAAGAACTGCTAAGAAAGCAGGCAGAACTCTCTCCTGTTGTGTGGTCTTTGGTGTACTTTGTGCTCCTACTTTTGGACTTACTTGTCCTTCATCTCTTTTCCAAAAAGGGTTTAGGGCGACATGTGTGTATAAACATAGACTCACAAATGGAAGTATTTCCTCTATTAAGGTCAAATTCTACTCGGGTCATTGCCTCCACCCTGAGAAGACCATCTGTCACCCCAGTGCATTGCTGTGACTGACTAGACCATGGCAAGAGGAGCCCATGTGCACACGCACGAAGACAAAGTTACATTTGGAGACTGGGTATCGTCTTTAATTAATAATGCCACAGCCCAACATCCTCTTTGTTGCTGTAGCAGGTGGTGATTGTGTGTGTGTGTGTGTGCGTGTGTGTGTGTGTGTGTGTGTGTGTTCCTGAACAGATGAGGGGCCAGCAGAGGCTCCTGAGCAGGTCTCAGCCAACAGCTCTTTTGAGCGGCAACTGGAAGGCAGTCTCCATAGTGGCATGGAGGCTGGGCTCCTGCCTCCCTTTCTTCTGGGCCACCCTTTGTGCATTCTGGGGGCAAGGCTGAGGCCTGTGCCAGCCCAGATTAAAGGGCTTCTCAGCAAAGATCAGTCTTCAGTCCCCCAGCCCTCACTGCCTTTGACTAGAGGGATGTCCCTGGGCAAAGTACACACTGCTAGGTACAGGTGGAGAACCTAGTTTGGTCTTGGTCCCTCTGTCACACTGGGGGAGCACCACAATGGCCCAGCCCTGGGCAAAGAATCCAGAGCTTTTGGGGCCATCTGATTAGTTGCTTTCAGAGATAATCAGGATATAGCCCAAGCCCTTCCTGGGCCAGCCAGAGAGAAGCCAACTTGGCCTGTGATGGCCACACAGTTGTCATTTCCAACCCAAACCTAAAAGCTGGCTTTCCTGCCATCTCCACTCTCCAATTCCTCACATGCCCAGTAGGTCCATAGCCCAGACATGGCGGGAAGGTTAGCATGATGGTGAGTAGAAAGGAGGCTATGAAGAGACCTAGGCTGAGCTGGAACTGCAGCCATGTGCCAGCCTGAAGCCAGCCCTCTCCCCATGGTCACTGCCAGCCAGAGCTCTTTGAAGCCAGATGGGACCCCCACAAAGCAAGGCAGCAAGTTCTTGGCCAAGTGCAGAAGGAGAAAACCAAACTGGCTCCATGGTCCCATCTCCACCTGCTCTGTGCCTTAGGAAGGCAAGGAGCCCAAGTCCTTGAGACAGTGGTATCAGCTGTTGGGGAAGCACCGTTGTCCAGGCGATGCCTCAGGCCGGAAGCTGTGTTTGTTGAGTGGGCTGGGGTAGTATGTGGTCGTGTACACATTGGTCTGCTGCAATGGATAGAAGCTGGCTTTGTCATCGGGGATCAGGTTATTCTTGTTCAGAGTCTGGGAGAAGGAAGGAACCAGAGAAGAAGGGGTGAACGGAGAGATGGGGAGAGGGGACAGGCCAGGGCAAGGAGATCAGGAGCCAGGCAATGAAAGAATATTCTAACTACTAACAGTGTTCCGTTCACAACACCACTGCTTCCTCCCGAGTACCCAGCCCAGTATGCCCCGCTTAGGGCCAGAACCAATCCACCGGTCACCCTGCTCTCTGTTTCTACAGAAGGGCTCTCACCTTGAACTCCATGGGTGTGTACTTCTCATTCTTGGGGGTGCCCCCACCCTTGTAGTGCAGGTGGTTGGGGGTGGCAGGATGGACGAGTGTGGACTCCTGGGACTGGCGCTGGCAGTGCTGGCAGGACAGATACACTGCCAAGGTCAGCAGCCCAGAGCCCAGGAAGCAGGAGATGCCCGTAGCCACCAGGTGGATGAGACTGAACCCTGGGAGAGAGAACGGCAAGTGTTAAGGAAAGAGCCACTGTGCAGAGGAAAGCCTCCTGATGGCCTCCCAGTAGGAGGCTCTGAGACATAGAGGAAGGGGCTTTGAGACCAGAGTCAATGGAAATAGGGAGGCTGGGCAGCCCCTCGCCAGGGTCCTCTCTCTCAGGGCTACCTGTAGCTTGGGTCAGAGGAGGCAACCAGAGGATGTGAGTCGAGTGACTCAATGACCGCCTCCTAAGTGGGGGGCATGGATGGAACTGCCCAGAGCCCCCTCCACATGGTCTAAAGTATTGGGGGACTCCACAGGTTTGTCTTTCTGGAGGAGGAGGTGGGGAGACTCCAGATTTCGTAGCAGGGTGGGACTCCTCCTTGAGGAGGAGGGATAGACAGACAGTGTCACGAGGGCAGGGCAGGTTCCTTTTACCTCCACAGCCGGTGGCCTCCTCCACACTGGAGGCAGGCAGGATCACTGTAAGAAAGATAAGTGGGGAGGGTGTTGGGGCAGGGAGGAGAGGGGAGGGGTCCCTCGGGGGCTAGGTGTGTCTCTGGGAGGACTTCTGGGTCAGCCCAGAACGTGAGATGGGCCTGGGGGCTTTCATTTCCCTCTGTCCCCACCCAGACCCCACCTCTAAGAAGGGCTAGCCCATTCTCTAGATGAGGCTTAGCAGAGGCCCAAAGTGGGTGTGCCTGCCACCCTGGTGTTTCATCCTGCACCTCCCTGGGTACAAACTTCAGAAGGGGAAGGGAGTTGGGGGCTCAGTGGGAAGGGCTGGTGTGAAGGTACTGGCCTGAGGACCTACCGGGAATCTCATTGTAGGGGCAGGGGCGGCTCTGGCTGCCGTTTCCAGCACAGGTGCGGGGCGCTGGGACCAGCTCCTCACAGCGCCGGCTGCGGGTCTGGGCTCCATCCTCAGTGCATGCGCTCCACTCAGACCACTGCGACCAGCCTTCTGTGGGTTGTGGGTTGGGACGAGGTTAACTGCCCCGGGACCCTCCGGTGGGGCTTGGAGAGTTCCGTGGTGCTCCCCAGCCCCAGTCAGATGTACTCAATACCTGGGCAGGCTTGCGTGGCACACAGTGCCTCCTCTGTGTGCAGCCCCAGACAGATGTCCTCGCCTGGGGAGGGCGCGGGGCTGGTGCAAGAGCGGGTGCGTTGATAATGGCCACCGCCACAGGAGGCTGAGCATGTGGACCACGAGGTCCAGCAGGACCAGGCACCACGGACTGCAAGGGGATGGGATATGTGAGGGGGTCTGCAGTGCAGGCAGGGCCAGAGACAGTCTTCCACCCCATCCCGGGCCAGGCCACTCTGTCCTGGGCCACACTGAGCTCAATGCCCTCCCTCCCTGCCCCTCACAGCTCAGTCTTAGGGAGTGGCCTACGACTATCACCTTCAGGGTGAAAGGAGGGAAATGCAGGCTGCAGAGGAGTTACCAAAAACGAACTCGAAACTGGCTAACTCACTAGAGAGAAAAAAGTGACACAGAAGGTGAGGAAAGGCCCTGCCCCGTGGAAGTAGCCGCCGCTGTGTCCATGTTTAGGGCAAGATATTGCTCTGAGGGCCCCTTGTACAGAGTTGGCAGGGAGAAGAGGTCACCTGAGCATAAAGTGTGTTCTAGGTATACCTAGGAGTCTCCCAGCTGGGGGTTGGTTCTCTGGGCGGAGATTTCCCTAGGCTGGGGTTTCCCTGGGCCAAGACTCCTTAGGGCAGGGTTACCTGGACAAGCCTGGGGGTTGCAGTCCTGGTACTCGGCGGCGTCGCCCACGCAGGGCAGGCCCCCGTTGCGCGGCTCCGGGTTCGTGCATGTCCTCTTGCGGACGCGGAAGCCCAGCTCACAGTCCCGGGAGCAGGACGACCACGGGCCCCAGGCTGCCCAACCCCCGCTCACCGTGTGCGGGCCGGGGCCCCCGCTGCGCAGGAGCTCCTCCACCAGGGCTGGGGGTGGGAGGACCGGCCTCAGTGACAGGGGCTTCTTCCAAACCCTGTGTTGCGCGCAACCTGAGCTCCCCCGCTCCCGGCCACCCGCTCCCTTGCCCCATCGCTCTGGGCCTGGGCGGGGGAGGGTGGCGGGTGCGGAGGGCGTCGGACTGTACCGTCGGTGTCGCAGGCTCCCGAGCCATCCGCGGGGCAAGTTCGGGTCTCCATCCTCCTCCTGCCGAACTGCAGGCCGTGGGGTCGGGCAGGGGCGCGCGGCACGTGAAGCGGAATCGCTGCTCCTGTCGCGCCCCGCCCTGAGTCACGTTCACCGGCAGCCACGGCGTCCACGGCGTGTTGCGCCGCACTTCGGGGCAGCCCTCGGGGTTGCAGGTCTTGAACTCCTGCGGGATGGGAGCCGGGCTGTTTCATAGCCTCGCAGCCTGCAGACCTGGCCCGGCCTGCCTCCCCCTCCCCTCGGCTGCAGGTCCTGAGACCCGGTCCCGCCCGCGCCCAGCCCGCGCGCTCACCACGCTGCAGCCGGGGCAGGAGTTGCCGTTCTCACAGGCCCGGCGCCGTGACTGCACGCCGCCCCCACAGTTGCTGCTGCACTTATTCCAGGAGCCCCAAGATGCCCAGAAGATAGGCACTGGGCAAGGCGTGTTTTCGTTACAGAACCTGAGGGGTATGAAGGGAGCGGGGTCATCGTTCTAGGGAGAAGACACCTTCTTCCCTTAAGGAGAGCCCACGGGGAATGCAACTGGGAAGGATGAGTCCATTGGATCACCCAGAAAAATCCCTGGCCACTTTCTGGGACCTCGGGGCTAGCTAGCTTCTCTCTGTCTTAGAAACCGCCAGCCATAGCCTAGCTCACCGCTCCTCCCGGCTCTTGCCCACGCAGATGCGGCCCCCGTGGCGGGGAGCCGGGTTGCTGCAACTTCGCTGGCGGACTTGGAATCCCATCCCACAGGTGTGCTGCACAGGGCCCACGATGACCACGCGGTCCACGCCCCATTCCTGGTGGGGTCGGAGGGGACAAACAGATGACCTCTGAGCCCTAGCTTCTCAGATCTAGTCCGCATCTGGGCAGATGGATTTTGTCGCTGTCTAGAAGTGCCAGACAGTGACAGAAAATAGTAGCTCCTAACCAGGCCATTTCAGGCAGACATCTCATTCATTCATTCATTTGTTCATTCATTCTTTAACATATATTGAGAGCCTTCTTGCATATATGGGGCTGTGCTCAGGACTAAAAGTACAGACATAGAACATGGCCTCTACTCACAGGGGGAAAAGGACACATTCTCCAGAGAAGGTCCCAGTCGCCTTTCCAATCTGCAACCTTCCTTGCAGTCAAATCCATGCTCCCTCCCCTCTTCTGCCACTGCACATGCCTTGCTCCAACCGCAGCACTCACTCTTGTCTACTTTGACTCCTATTTTCAAATGTTCGCTCTACCATTCACTGGCTGTATGAGCCTGGGCAAGTTACTGAAATTCTCTGTGCCTCTTCGTCCTATGATCTTTAAAGTAAGGATAATGATTGTATTCCTACCCCCATGAGGTTGTCGTGACAGTTAAATTAATAAATTTATATAGAATTAGGTTATTTGAAGAGTGTCCAGGGTTGTAGGTTAGTTGTTATAACCACTTTGAGGAGTCCCCAGGTATTAGGCAGTGTGCAGCACTTTATATAGATTATCCCATTTAACCCTACCAACAACCCTCTGGTGAGGACTGCAACCCTCACTCAGAGAAGCTCAGAGTGGTTAGGCGGCTTGATCAAGGTCCTATCTCCAGAGAGTGGCAAAGCAGGATGGGCACCAGGTCTGCTTGCCTTATCATCATCCCATGCTGTCCCTGGTATTTGGGACAGTAAGGCTTATTAATGCTAAAGTCTGTCTAGGGGTGATTCCAATGCCTGTTCATCCTTCTGCTTTGTATCAAGAGCCCCCACAAGGTGACACTTATCTCACATTAGAGTGGAAACTCCCCCAGAGCTCATGTTTCCTATCCAGGCTCTTGCTGCCCTAAAGTGATTTCCGTCCCTTAGTGCAAACACCCGGCTAGGGATTCCCACTCAGGTCCAAGGCAGCTGCTGTGCAAGCCCTGTATCCTCACACACCTGGAACAGTTGGCGATGTGGATGGCTGGCCCCAGGCAGTCGCGGCCACCGCAGCGGGGTCGGGGGGAATCACAGGCTCGGGCCCGACACAAGCAAGAGCCTGAGTTGTCCCCATCTAAGTGCTCGCATGGTTTCCATGGTGACCACGGGCCGAAGCCCCCATCCCGAGTCACATTCCGCACCTGCGGGCAACATCCAATGCAGGGCCCAGTTATATAAGGCACGGGTAGGGAAGGCATTATTAGGTCCCATGGGATAGGGGGATACTGATGGGGAGTCTCAGCCTGAATTGGGTGTAGAGGTCCTGAGTGGGGGACACAAAGGGGTTCTCACAGGACATGCTGTGATGTTCTGGGTCCAGAGGCTCATGTTGGAGCTGTCCTCCAGCGTGCTGCAACGTTGCTGCTTCCCGTCCCAGCCGCAGTATGGGTCCCGTGCCCCCAGGCATGCCCTGCCAGACAGAGGTCCTGAGACTCAAGCCCACTGGCCTCCCAGCCGCACCTGCATCCCAAGGACACACCTGGCCACTCCCCGCTGGGCACCCCTTTCCATCCAATTGCCCTCCACAATAATAAGTTCATCGAACACTTACTGTGCCAGGCATCATTTTAAGTGCTTTGCAAGAATAAAATAATTTAATACAACAGCCCAACGAAGAAGGTACTCTTATAAGCCCCATGTGATATGGAGGAAACCCGGTGAGCTGACCAAGGGCTCAAACCCTTGCCCTCCAGAGCCCACACATGTAACCTTGCCTTCCCCAAGCTGAGATGTCCCACACTCCTCATGAGGCCACAGGAGAAGAGGTGGTGAACAGAAATCCAAAGAGTTGATACCTCTCTGTCAGATGCTATGCTGATAGAGTCAGAAAACACGATGGAAAGGATCATAGAAGATGACCTGGCCCAGCGATTCTCAACCATGGCTGCACATTATAACACTAAAGGAGCTTCTAAAAAATACTTATACACAGGTCCACCCCAGACAAGAATCTCTGGGCATGGTGAAGTTTTTAAAAACTCTTAGGTGATCCTAACGGGAACCAGGTTGAGCATCACTGGGATCCACAATACGAAATTTTTGTTGTACAAAGGAAGAAACAGTCACAGAAAAGGGAAGAGGAGTTTCCCCAAATCCTACAAATTGTACATGGCAGTGATGGTGGTAGAATCTAGACTTCCTGACCATGCTTTTCCCCCTCATACTCCTGCCTCCCAGCTAGAGGATGTGTCTGACTTCACACACTGAGGGAACATGCGCCCAGGCCTGGAAACCCAGGCACAGCGTCATGGGACACCTGGACGTAGTCCAGGGTCACTTAGGTTATCCACATGCTTGTGTGCTCGGTGGCAGGAACCTGCAACCAAACTGTAAGCATCACTAGCTCAGACTGACAAGGGAGGGGTCACATCCCCTGTCCCCCTTCCTGGGCCCTCAGGACTGGTCTATCTACAGTGACTCAGAAAAGGTAATGTCCCCACACCGATGCATACCCCAGATACTTCCACTTATATTCTAGGGCTTCTCCCTTCCCTTTTTCTTTTTCACTTATTCATTGTATCCTTTACCATTTTTAACAACAACAGAATGAATCTCTACTAGTAAGACTTCAAGGAGTAGAAAGAGTATGAGAATTATGGATTTGTTGTCCATTGCTAAATAAACAGAATTTAAATGCTGGAGCCTGAAGGAAGTTCCCTCCAACACCCAGAGAGCTCACTACCAACCCCAGGGACATATACTCTGAGTCCCTTCTGCCTCCTTTCCCCAATTTCCGACCCCTGTCCAGGCTTGCTGCTCCACAGCAGTGAGCCTGCTGGAGAGAGAGCGCTAAGAACTGGGGCCAAAATGGGAGGTGAGAAAGCAGAAGAGGCTTTGGGTAAAGGAGGCGTAGAGAGGGTGGGGAATGTATGCCATGATAGAGTCTGGGGAGAGATTTTCCACTGGCCAAAGGGATACACAAAAGAGTCAAAGGGTTGCTCTTTCTGATGTCTCCAGGATAGAATCTTTCTTTTCTCTTGAAGCTTCAGGGAGGGTCAGCTGTCAGGTGAGTTCTTTATTTTCAGCGAGTTTAACAGACAACCATGTCTCCCGTCCAGGATCCAGAGAAAAAGAAATTTTATGAGAAATCTTAGGAAGAAGAGGGTGGGGCTTCCCCTTGTTGTCAGAGAAGGCTGAAGAAGACAGTGCTATCCCCTGCTTGGGCAACCTATGACCTCATACAAAGGAGGCAATGCTTGGGGCTTCAGTGGCTAAGGGCCTCGCTGGATGCCAATAAACATACACTGGCCCACCAGGGAATCCAGAACACTCATCTGGTGCTCAAGAATCTGTTTCCACTTTATTCACTCAAGGACAATTTGTGTAAGTTGTGGAGTATAAGTATGCCCATGTTTTCATCTGGGATCAATGGTTCAGTTTGAGAGTGTTTCACCAACACAATGCATCAAATTAGACATCATAGGATGAAATATAATACACGTGCAAATGCAGTCCCAGCAACCTGTGATTTTGAGATTCTGTTCATTGGCTAACATTTGGACCAAATTGGCTGTTAGCAAATTCAACCAATCAGAACTCAGTAAAGCTCACTCCTGAGTGTATTTCCCTCAGCTCTCAGAAAGGGGCACCAGACTCTAGAAGCAGCTGACAGTGCTCTTTTTAAGCAATATAAGTTAAATTTTAAAAAGAATTAGCGATGACTAGTGATTAATAATAATATTAATAATACACATAAAAAATAAATGTCTGTCAGTAGAGAAAATGGATATGAGCAGAAAAGTTGAATCAGTTTATACAAGATAAAAGCAGAAGATTCTGGAGGAATAAATTTTGCCTCATGTTACTTCTTTCATCTAGGGCCTAGCCAGTTCTAAAATAGTTGTTTCCAATCTTGACTGCAAATTAGAATCTCCTAGGGATCTTTTAAAAACACTTAAGCAAACAAAACAAAAATCTGCCTTTATCTGGGCCTTTGGACTGGAGTAGGCCCAGGCACTGGACTCTTTGAAGCGCTCCCCAGGTGATTCTAATGAATAGCATGTTTGAGACCTGCTATTTCAAAGCCACTGTTGTTACTGTCCCAAGCAAAGAGATGAAGTGCCTTGTCTCTCCAACCCATAACAATAAGAACAGAGATAAGAAAAACCTAAGAATAGATGCTGACCCCAGGCCCTCCACACCCGATCAGGCTCCCTCCTCCTCTCAGTTTCTCCTATTCCAAAGACAGGCCAGCCCTGCCCTGGCCCTGACCACCTGAGGGACTTCCCTGCAGCCAGTGCCTGAGCTCTCTCGTCCACATTCACTGCTCTTGCCAGAGGCTTCTCCAAAGCTTACAGGGCAGGGAAGAGTTAAAGTGTGTCTCTGACCGTAGTATTGGGCAGTTTAGAGTTTCTTTCATAAAAGCAGCTATTAGACCAATAATATATCACTATGTCTTTTTTTACTGCAATGTCTCAAGCAGCCATTATAGAAGGGAACAGGTTCATTCCATGGGCTCAGAGGCAGGGCATAGATGGATGGTGGAAGTTGCAAGCAGGCATGTAGCAAGTCTCTAAATGGGAGCTGTCCAGCGTAGAAATGGTGTCCCAGGAGCTTTGGAGCAAGTGGGCATTACGTAACATAGCAGCAGAGGCAGCCCAAGGCCCCTGCTAGGAAGGGAGGTTGCACGAAGATACTCTTGAGTCTTCCTCTTGAGTGAGCTGGGGTAGAGGGGACCCCCCCGCTTCGGTGCGTCCTGAAAGGCATGCTGGAAGGAGGTTTTTCAGGCATAAAACACCTGCTTTCTAGAGCCAGTCAGGGTTTATTCCCTCTACATTTTCTTCTGGGAGCCCTTGTCTTTCTGTGGTCAGGCCAGGGTCCTGGGCATGTCCCATGGGGCAGAGATTTGCCTGCGTGAAAAGAGGGGGCTGGAGATAAGCCCCTGGATCCTGGACAGAGGAGAGGGCCCAAAGGGGCTCTGCTTACCCACCCTCACGTTCTTGCCAGCTTTAGAAGGAGTGAGGAAAAAAGCATGAAATGCCTATCCTAGGACAATAAAACCCTGTGACCACCCACCCCGCAATAGCACAAATTCTGATATTGTATGATAGGCAGTTGACTCCAGGACTCTGGAGTACACAGCTTGGTGGCTGCATGGGTTTACTCTGATCATTTTACTAACATTGCAATAATGAGACATCACACTTCACATTTTCACATCCGTCTATAGCTTTATGGCAGGATTTTCATTGTGCACATCAAGGGCTCTTATCTCAAACTCAGGAAGCCAAGTGGGATGAAAGTTTCAGACTCCAAAACTGACCTCTTTTTACCTTACTGTCCCAAATGGCCACACTATGCAAACTCTTTGTCTCCTTTGTGCAGCACCGTGTGAATGGGGACATGTCCTGCCATCTTGCTTCCTCTTCTTTCACTGTAGACCCCACTACATCATATCTGGCTAGAGCCACACCTGCTCATGCTGGTTGGCCATCTGCTTTAAGAAAGTGAGGCCCACCACTGTCTGACTGATCTTTGTAAAACACCTATTCATGCTGCCTGCTGCTCCACTCAAAGACCGTTTCAGCATCCACAGTCACAGGATTCAAATCAAAATCCTTCCTTGGCATTCTCAGTTGGCCTCAGTCCACTTCCAGTCCCATTCCTCAATCCTCTCCTGCACCAACCTCCTCTTAGGCCAATCATCAATTAAATGAAAAAGGATCAATCATGTGTAGAAAGCTGCTTTGTGTCTTGGGCTGGGTGTGGCCCCTGACGGAATACAAAAACCACTAGGACACTAAATTTGCCTTCTAGGATTTACAACCTCTTAAAGAAGAAGGCGTATGTGAAAGTTTAATAACACAAGGTCTGGGGGAGATGCATAAGTAGGTAATCTGTGATTCATCGCCAGGCAGTGCTCTCTGTATCCAAGGTTACAGATTCTAGACTCCAGAGAGCCTGGGAGGCTGGAGGGCCCTTAAATGCATTCATGGAGGTTAAAAAAGGAATAAGGACAGGACAACATCGCTTATGACTCGCTGAACCAGGCACTTCATGAATATTATTCCTAATCCTTAAAATGACTCAGCCAAAATGATATATAATTGGCTCTATCAGAATTTCCCAATGAGAAAGCTGAAGCTCAAAAGGTCAAGTAACTTGCTCAAGATCGTGTAGCTGGTAGATGATGGAGTTGAGACAGAACCCCAGGTGAGTCTAATTCCAGCAGTCGAGTCCGTCCCACTATGCCCCTGTCTCTGCTCACACATCAGATACAGGCCAATGTGTCTCTCCCTGACCACACACCAAGAGCTCTCAGGGGAATGAGAGTGTTCTAGGCCTATTTCATCATGCCTCCCTCCTCTTACACTGACAGCCCTGCAAAGTGCTCTGAGCATGATAGGGCTGAGTGAATATTTGGTGTTTTGCTGATGGAGTCATGTGTTGGAGCTGAGAAGAACTTGAGTGTCTCCCCACTGTCCTCCCCACCTCTCCCTGGCTGCCATATCAAGATCACGCAGCCTCTTCCCCTGCCCTCCAGGCCTCTGCCCAGTTCCCAGCTCCCTACTGGGACTGGAGAACAACTCTCGGCAGCAGGGATACCATTCTCCTTCCAACTTTCAAAGATAGATGGGCACAGCCAGGAGTCCTCTGTGGTACAAAGGCCACTGGAGTCCATGTGGTTGTGACTATGTCAGCTAAAGGCAGCTTTTGATTAGCTCAAGAATGAGGAGGTGCAGCTTGGAGGAGACCCACATGGTCAGAGTCTGAGCTACATTTCTCTTTGGCATTGGAATAAGCTTTTGTTTCCACTCTTACCCTTAAATGCCAGTGTCACTGTTGTCAAATTTGTGAAGCCGCTTGAAGCTAAGGTATGCAGAAGTGATCTCAGAAACAGCTGGGAAGGGAATCTAACATCTCCACATGGTTCCTCACCTCCACCCAACCCAAGCCAGGCCTCTCTGCATCTTCTAAGGAGGAAGAGGAGCAAAGATGGGGGTGGGGGGGGGGCGGGTAACAAGTGCTGTGTATTCAAAGACAAAGACCACTCTCTGAACAGAAGAGACTGAGAAGAAATCAAGTGGCTAGAATGGCCCATAGGTCCTAACTATGGGGCTGACAACAGGGATAACAGCCACCACATCCTTTGCTAAAGATATCCTTTCCCCAGAAAGTGATAAGTGTTTTATGCAGATGACTCCAGTTAATCTTCACAAAAACCTTGAAGAGGTTTTGTGAGGAGAAAACCAAGGTAAGGACTTGTCCAAAGGCACGCAGCTGGAAACTGTGCCGGGTTGCCATCCCAGGTCCACAGTGCCTCCTCTTAAGCACCTCCTCCCCAGTGCGATTGGCGGAGATAAGCCTGGGAGGCCCGCCCTCCGAACCGCTTACCCTTGGCTGCGGTAGGCGGTGCACCTCTCCAGCGGGAGGCGCAGCACGCCGTCACTCAGCCCACGAAGAGCGCGCGAGCGCTATGCAGGATGCGCAGGCTGTGCAGGGGCTCGCGGCGCCCCGGGGGCAGCACGTGCAGCTCTTCCAGGTAGCAGCCGCGGAGGCTGCGGCTCGTCGTGGACAGTGCCTTCAGGATGGTCCCCGACTCTGGAGGGACCAGACGGGGTGGCCTTGAATGGCCCAGAACCTCACAGCCAGCCCCGCCCCTCAACCTCCTCCCACTCAGAGCTCAGATTGGGCGGGGCCGGCTCACCGGTGCCGATGTAGAGCACGTGGTAGAGCGTGTCTTTGGCCTGCACGAGGTCCACTACGAGGTGTGAGAAGCGCACGCTGTCCTGGGTGATACAAGGCTCAGGCGTCACTGGCTGCACGGCTTCGCTCATCAGGAACAGGCGCTGAGCATCCTGCAGGCTGCGCTCCGTCAGGTTCTCATTGGGGCCCACCTCGGACAGGGTGCCACACTGCCGCGGAAAGAAGGGTCATACGTGCCCAGCCACCCGGGCTGCAGTGATGCTCTATCCCCCAGCTTCCCCACTATAACCCAGGTGGTCACTAGCAGACCCTGATTCTCCAATCCACCCTGCCCCCAACATCCCCGCCGGGTCCCCTGCAACCCCTTCAGGAAGAGCTGCCTCTTCTTTGGGAACTAAGGAAACGGAGGCTGGTAAGATGGGGGCGGGTGGGGGAGAGGAGGAACTTGCAAGGGCTGGGGAAAAGAAGGAGAAGTGCAAAGGGGGCTGGATTATCTAAAAAGGGATTATTTGAGTGTGGATAGCAAATGTCCTGTGATTTTATGCTGTTGCTGTAGGTGCCCCCTCATGTTGGGCCAAACCCTGCCTTCCCTCTCCTGTGACCCTACCAGCTCAAGTTCTTACATCTTCCAAGCCAAAACTGAAAGGCAACTACCATTTATGGAGCACTTACTACATTCTAGGCACCGTTTCAGGTGCAGATCAACCCTCACACATATCTATGAGGTCACTGGAATTATCCCTACATGCCAGATAAAGAAAAGTAACTAGAGGAGGTTGGGTGACTTGCCCAAGGTCACACAGGGCTATATATCTGGGTCAGGGTAAAGCCTGAGGGCTTTCCCTGCTCCATACTGGCCCTAGGCCGGAAGTTAGGTGGTTATGAAACTCCACCATAAGTAGCTGCTTCTGCTCCATGGTTGCTCTGCTTCTCCATCACAGTGCTGTGGGATGCTCATACTACCCAGGGCACCCAGTGACCCTACCACTGCTGGCACTCAGAAACCCTCTAGGCATTAATACCCAATGCTGGATAGCCTGCAAGCAAACTCCCGCTAAAATCCTCTAATTCTGGCCGTATAGCTCATGCTTGCTCTCCAGGTCCACTACACTTAGTAGAGCTGAGGTCCCACCTCCCTGGAGGAGGGTCACATTTAGAGATAGTTCGGAGCATGCTCCCTTGCTCTATGTCTCTCTCACTCTCCACTTCTTGCTATGCAGACTTAGAGGTTACCACCCTCTTAGGGTACCATTGCAGACCCCTCAGATGAGCGGAGACCAGAAAAGACAGGTTTGGTGTTTGCACTAAGCCAATTGGTTATCAGCTTGTGGCATGTAGTCTGGGGGAAGTTCATGTGTGCTGAGAGGGGAAGGGAGGAGAAGCTGTACCTGGAAATTGGGGATGGGATTGGCGATGGGGAGCCAAGCAGCCCTGGGGTTCTCCTGGTAGCGAAATGGGCCATTGAAAGCCTGGGAGATGGCACTGAGGTTGAAGGCGCAGACAGCAGAAGCTGCAATGCTGTTTCTGAAAGGCAAGAGATAGCCAATACTGTCCTATCTCCTTCCCCCAAATAGACCTCGTCACCCTCCTTAAACCCACAGCCAGCTGTCAAGGCACGGCCTGGCACAGCTCCAAGGCCAATTAAGCACCTTTGATGAGCCTGGTGCCTTCCTCATGATGGGAGTGTCATCCCATGATGGGAAACCCTCTGGGAAAGCAAGACCCACTGATGAGAAGCACTGGTAGGTTCCTCTGTGTTACTTCCTTATCCCCTTCCCCTCTCCCATGGGAGGGTCAAATAAAGTCCATGTTGTTAAACATTTTATCCATGGCCACTGCAAGAAATATATTTTATATTACAACTCAGTATAACACACATATATGCACACACACATCTGCAATGAATTTTCACGAAATAATACTTACCCTTACTAAAAATACGTTATAGTCTGATATTTTTATTCCAGTCTATTCTGTTTCATTTATTTTACTTTTTCTAAAAAAAGAGCTGGTTACCAAACTTATCAAACCACTGATTTATGCCACAGCCCACTAGTCCCTGAGTCAGATGACCTGAATGACCCCTTCAGTCACAGAGCCTGACATTTCTATGAATTGATATGAACAGTTTGGAGACGATACCACCTAGTGTTTCCAGTTCTGTTCTCTGCATTCAGTCCCTCTCCCAAATGCGTCATTTCTCCCCTCATCTTCCTGGTCTCAGCCCCTTTGTCTCTCCTGGATGCTGCACTGTCCTCCTGGCTGGCCTCCCTGCAGCCCACCGAGTCTCCTGTAATCCATTGTCCACACAGCAGCCAAAGTGTGTGTTTCAAAGTGCACATCCAAGCTAGTCTCTGGCCTGCTTCAAGCCCTTCAATAGCTTTTTGCTCTTAGGATAAAGATCAAAACCCATAAAGCAAACTAACAGGCTTTCAGGACATGATCCTCCCTGTCCCCACCCTTCAGCCTGTTCTCCTGTCTTTCTCTTTCTTGCCCTCCAGACTTCTGTCACACTGGTCTGGGCTCAGGTCCTTAAACATTTATTTCTCCTGACCCAAAAGCTTTGCATGTGTTGTTCCTCTGGGCTGGACCTGTCCTTTCCCCTAGTTAATTCCTATTCATCCTGTGGACATCACTTCCTACAGGAAGCCTTCCCTTATCACCACCCCTCTATACTGTTTGTTAGAGGTTTCCCTGCATGCCTCCCTTTCCCTTCATAGCATTTATCTATCACGGTGTGGGTAATAACCACCCTCTCTAGAATGTGAGCTCACGGGCAGAGCCAGGTCTGCTCTTGCTCTCTGGTACTCCCCCCTCCACTGCCCAACAAGCACCTGGCATGGAGAAAGCACACGATGCATAAGCTACTTACATTCTACACTGATGTCGTCGTTTCCCCTTAATGCCTCTGCAGTGGCTCCTGCCCTTTGCTCACCTTCTGGTGCTGATTGCTAAGCCGGTCACTAAGTCCCAGCTGTCTGGTCTGTGCTCCTGGTCTGTGTGAGCTATGCTGCATGTCTGTCCTCCTGGCTTGGATAGGCTCTCTGTTCCTGCTTCCCAGATTTACCCTCATCCCTCTCAGACTGGCCTTCCTGTACCTAGCCTGGTCCTCAACCAGTGTCTGCGACCTGGGGCCCAGGGTAGGCAGTCTCTATGGCTCATGTGTTTCCGATGTTCTTACCAACCCTGCATAGCATCCTGTATAACAAATGCTTTTTTTGTCTCTGCTGCCCATTCGGTGTTCTCTATGTGCCGGGCCAGCCTTGCCACAGACGGAGGAAGCAGGAGGAGGGCCCATCATCTCTGTGAGGGCTACCCTTCCTTGCACCTAGGAAACAAGAGGGCTCTAGTTCCCTGCCTGTTCTCCAGTGCAATCAGGATTGCCAGAAGACTGCTGGTTAGGTTTAGCAGGATCATAGAGTCCTGAGGTTAGAAGGGACAGTAAGGAACCCCCACCCCCCACCGCCGAACCTCCCCGAAAGGCTGCTGCCAGACCCTCTCAGGGCGCCATCCCCTTATCCGAGGCAGGCTATTTCACTTTCATCGCCAGCAAGCTCTTCTTCATGGAACCACAATCCACCTCCTTTTATTTCTTCCTATCTGGCCTAGGCCTGCACTTCCAGCAACCCAGAGTAAATGCTGACCACTGCAGAGACAGCAAGTTGCAAAATCCTGTACAGATGACCCAGTACAGAAGACACGACAGCCCCATTTTATAGAAAGAGAAACAAGGGCTCAGAGAGGGACTTGCCCAAGCCCACCAGGCTGCTAGGCCAGACCAGAGCACGCCCCCAGCATCACAGGGAAGGGGTGGCAGACGGCAGGTACTCACACGTTGGTGGTGAAGACCCCGTAGATGAGGTCCTGTTCAGGCAGGTGAAAGGCACTCTGCAGCTCGTTATAGTAGAAGGGGACCTCGCCTGGGCGGGAGCAGTTGAGCCGTGCCTTCATGAACGTGGTCCATGTGTCCTCCAGCAGGAAGCGGCCCCCCACGTCGTTCTTGCACACACGGGCCACCCGAGAGTACACCGTGCGTCCGCAGTCATGCTCTACTGCGTTCTCCCGCAGAAAGAAGTATGCAAACAGCCCGATATCGTAGGCTGCCACAAAGTTTGGCTCTGAGGGGCAGAAGGAAACCAGGGGTGGATCAGGCCAGCAGGGAGGAAGGGAGCAGAGTCGGGAGAACTCGACTACTTCTGTTTTCTCAGATGGGCATCTGACAACCCTCTGCCAGCTTGGTGACCTGAAGGCTCTAACTAGCCCTGTTCTCACTTCCAGTACAAAGTGCAATTATAATAATAGATAACATGCATTACCGAGCACTCGCTGTGTACCAGACACTACTTTGAGTACTTTATGTGGATCTGATCCTCTTGACAACCATGAACTAAGTACTACAGTTAGCTCCTTATCACACAAGAGAACATTGTGGCACAGAAAGGTCAGTACTTGCTGAAGGCCACACTGCTCGTCATTGGAGAATCAGGGATTTCACTCCGAGGGGCAGGGAACTCATACCACCCACCCCCAATCTCTTCTTTCCTGTAACCTTTCCTCCACATCAATTCCTAACCCTTTCTCGCCCCTCAAGCTTGCCCTCCATCTGTTCTGGTACTCAGGACATCTGTGATTTCATCCCGAGTTTATCTCTGACATGCGACGGTCCTTGGGCAAACATACATCCCACTCTGGGCTTCTTGATAAAACGAGTGTGTGCCTTTTCAAAGACTGGGCAGGAAGGAGGGTTGATGGGGGTGAGTGGGGCTGCTGGGTCAGAACCAGGGCAACCCCATCCTTGGGGCTGTGCCCCTTACCATTGAGCCACTTGGAGTTATACTGGGCAGTTCGAAGGGGCGGCCCACTACCCAAGCTTCGGTAGATGGCGGGGTCCCGACCGGAGAAGTCGATGACTGTGGCTGCATAGAGCTCCCCTTGGGAGGAAATGACAGCTGTGGTGTTGTGGCGAGGGTCATAGGGGCAGCGGGCCACGCCTTGATCTTCTCCATAGTCCGGCTGAGGTTCCCCACCTGGGGATGATGGAGAGATGGTACCACTTTTCCCTGAGACCCAGGGCCTGCCTGTTCTTTCCACCCCAGAGCTTTCCTCCTGGGCCCCTGGTCTCTGTGGGCCTCTCCCTCTCTCTAGACCCCTACTCACTGCCCACCCCACAGTCCCTCGGAGGGAGTAGCCACCATGGAGAAGGAGGTTGTGCCAGGACCTTCATCTCTGCCTCTAGTCCCTACCCCCCAGTCAGGACCCTTCAAGGTAAGGTTGACTGACAAAATACAGAAGGCCTAGTTAAATTTGAATTTCGATGAACAACGAATATTTTTTTTTAGTATAAGGATGTTTCAGATCTTGCATGGGACATCCTTATACTAAAATATCATTTGTTGTTTATCTGAAGTTAAATTTAAATGGGCATCCTTTCTTGTTTTGGGATTTTTTGTTATTGTCGTTTGCTAAATTTGGCAACCCCACTCCAAGACTGCCTGCGTGCCTGGGTGAGAGAACCTCTTGGTGTCCCCTTACGACTGCCCCACCCCATAGCACCCCGCACCTGTCTGCTGGAGCATACTGGGGAAAAGGCATTGGTCCCACACATGAACACTTTCCGGCCAGCGACAATCAGGACTCGCACGTAGTTCTGACACTCCTCCTAAAGTAAGAAAAGGAAGTAATAGAGGGACAAACGCTCTAGGCATAGTGCTGGGTTTCTTTCCCTCACACCACCATACGACAAATATTCCAAAGCACTTTCCTGTGTCCCAGCTCCACCACGCTCCAGAGTTCAGGTTGCATGTGTGGACATCCCATGCCCTGCACCTCCCTTCCAGTCCATCTCACTGCATCACTGCCCTCTCAAATGCTCAGAGCTGATCCTCTCCTGCACAGGAGGCCCTGGCTCATCCAGACTGGGCCTCTGTGCAGGCAGCCTCATGCCCATACTGTGCCCCTCCATCCCCCAAACCAAAAGCCTCCTCCTGGCTCCAAACCAGGCAGGGCTCCAGACCACCAAGGCCACATACCTCGGTCTTCCCTTTGCTTTGGCAGGAGCGGCGTGTGTCCTCGTTGGAGGCCCACTCTGTGGCCTGTGGGAGGAGCACACAGACATCACATGGCTGTGCCACTCGCCGTCAGGGCAGGCAGCTGTCGGGGCCTGGAGTGGACAGGAAGCTGGGAAAGGATCAGGGACAGCCTGCAGGGTAAGGATTCCTCTCACTGGACCCAGAAGGCTGCCCTATCTCCTTACCGAGACCTTTAAGGAGTGGACATCCCCTTAGCCCAACATGGTTCCCACCTGCTTGGGTCAGGGGAAGCTAGAGTAGCAGCTTCCTCGTGCTGCATCCCCATGCAGCTCTGTTCTAGGACCTTCCCAATCCTTCCTCCCCTGAGTCAGTCAGGGAGCCGGAAGTGGCCAAGCAGGACCTTCAGGACCACCAAAGGTCTGAGTGGGAAATAGGAAATGTGACTCCATCATGCACCGGATGTCCCTTGAAAGTGTGGAAGGCAGGGAGGCAGGAAAGTCTAGATTTTACAGACCTTACAGACAGGATATCTATTTGATTTTTCCACTTCAACCCTGCAAAATGTGTGTGTGTGTTTTTTTTTCTTAGATGAAAAAACTCAGGTTCTGTGTGACTTGCTGCTGGTATACAGTAGAGCAAGGACTGGAACCCACATTACTGATTCAAGGGCTTTTTTTTTTCTTTACCCAACCATCTCAAGGGACCCAGAACTTTTACATGCCTAATTGCTCCTGTCTCCGCTCAGCTCCACACTGTCTACTTCACTTCTTGTTTTCTTTGTAGCATCACTCATGCTCCACATGGGGTAATGTGTTTGGGAATGCAGCTTTTACTCAGGGACCCAGAGGACATTATCATGTTTCTAAGCGCCCATGGCACTGAGGGCAGTTCCCCACCCAGGATCCCCCCTCTATTTTGTCTCTACTTCTGATGGTCCCTCCTAGCCTCTGAAAGAGCAGCTGGAGAGAGATGTGATATCCTTCAGGTCCGGGCAATGTCAATAGCCCTAGTGTGGGGCTCATTAGATATTTCTGGATCACATATATAAACTTGAACTGCCTACCTGTCCTTAGAGGGAGGGAGCACTGAGCAAGCAGCTCTCCCATCCAGATAGGAAAAATAAAAAAAACCCACATGTGTTTAATTTCTAACAAGCTCCTTCTAGCTGTGAAGTCATTGCCTGCAGAACAGGGTGTGGGAGGGCAAGAAGGGTGCCAGAGAGAAAGGGCAGCGCTGCTTTCTGCTTTCCAGATTGCAGCCCATCTACAGCCCCAAGACGGTTGCTTTGTGGGGCAGAGAGAGGGCTGACTTCTGCAGGCTCTGGATTCAGGAGCTGGGTAACCAGTTGATTTTGCCTCCATCAGAACTAGGAGCAGAATGGGCTCATCCTGCCATGCCAGGCCTAAGGCTCAGGCCTCTGCTCCCAGACATTGGCATCTAGCCACATCGTTATGGGGTTCATTTGGACAGAGACAATGAGATCATTGTCATACACAGGGCCCCATCAGCTCCTAGGCTGAGCATGATGGGAGAGGAAAAGAGGGACATAAACAAAAAACCTCAGGGTGCTTGGGAGCAGAAAAGAGCAATGACAACAAAAATTGCAGATGTCCAGGCCTAAAGCTCCAAACCGTGGGTGGCTTCGCGGGGAATGTGTGGGTCAAGGGCCTCGCTGGAGCCTTGGGGTCTCTGAGCACAAGGGCACTTTGAAATAGTTGGCCTCGTCCCTGGGGGTGGGAATCCCATTGCGGGGGTAGGTACGTACAATCAAAAGGAGTCAGATAAAGTTACACTGGGCTAACCCTGGGACAGGGACTTGACACACCTTCTGTCCTCACCACAGCCAGTGAAACACGTAGCCTTGCGCTCATTTTACACGTGAGGAAAATGAAGCTCAGAGAAGTGGAGCAATATGTCCAAGGTCGAAAAGCCAATAAGCAACAAACCCAAGATGCAAACCCAAGATGCAAACCCGACCACCGACACCAGAGCTCAGCTTTCTGCGCTGCAGCCTGCAGCCTCTCGCAGGGAATAGCGTTCTCAAACCGAAAGCTAGAACATATGGCCTGAAAAGAATCTGTATATTTATAATGACAACAGCACAGAATGGGCTTGAGTCATTTTATTTTTATTTTATTTTAAAAATTGTATTTATCAAAGTAATGATGCGCAGAGTTGAAAAAGTTAAATAGTACAGAAAAAAAAAATTTTTTTTAATCCCAGCAGCCTACCCCTCTTATACTCCAACCCTATTTCCCAAGGACAACTACTTTCAACTCTTTCAATTGTGTCTCTGTGTCCGTGTTTTTCTATCCACCTTCTCAAAATTATGTATCCACCTCAGACTTTTATCTACTGACTTTCGGTTAGAGAGGTAAAGATTTTTTCCCACATACCCAACTCTATTCTCCCCTACCTCAAAGCACACATACATTTCCCCTCTCCTCGTCTTCCCATTATAGTTATGTAACATTAATTATTTAATCTTTCAATATAATAGATTTTAAATTAACTTAAATTAATACTTTAAAATAAACATTAATATGAATAGGTAAAAATTGTTCTCTGCTAACAATTAATCCCCCAGATTTCACTGAATGTAAGACACCATTGATTAGAATGTGAACCACTAAGAAAGAATGTTTGCTGCCAAACTCTTTCATTACTTAAATTTTTAATGTAAACTTATTGACAGTATTTTTATTCAGACATATATTTTTTATCGTATACAACCTTGTGCATACAAAGAAGAAAAATGTAAGCAAAATTAAGTATCCTCAAACCTTCTTCGAACTCCTAGTTCATCTCTTCTGAATCACTTTTCTATTCAGTTTTCAGTGTTGATTTTGTTGTTGTTGTTGTTGTTGTTGTTGTTGTAGTTTGCTTGTTTTAGAGCATCATTTTTTGAACCACCAAGGGTGTAAGTGATATTGCAATTCTTAAATAGTATTCCACTCTGGTCTCCAGAATTTTCTTCCAAGCTATCGACCCCATTCTGCAAGTTCAGATGCTGGCACTTGCTTTATCTTATCAGAAGATATTCCCAGAAGATATTCTGCCAACCCAGGAACCCTATTTCTTCCACATATGATCCTAAAATGGTTTGTGGACTCAAATGTCAACTGGTTGGTGTTGTAGAATCAAAACATCAGGAATAATGACCAAGTTCAAGCACAGGCAATGACAACTTCATCAGAACAGCAGTCTGGCTGACAGAGACTACAAGATGCCTTCAATAGAAAGACATGGCCTCATTCAGACTCATTAAAAGTGTGAAAACATGTGCATCTAAGAATCAAGGAAATATGCCTCTTCTGAGAAGGTTTCCTTTCTTGATCAACTCCTGGTTTTTCCTGAACTGAATAATTGTCTTGATTTTCTTCATTTAATTGTTTTGCAATTCAAATTACTAATTTCTTTCCAAATACCCAACAGGCATTACAAATCCCTCTCAATATCATTTGCTAAATGTGCATACAAATGGTTCAGATAATATATGAGTTCTCATTCTCTTCCTCCTGCCTCAGCATGGACTGGATGCCTTTGAGGCCTCCTGGTTGTCTATTAACCTGGGACTTGTCTTCTCTCCTTTCCTGCTCGCTAATTCTCATGATTCCTCCTTTCTTGATTTATTTGTTTATGTTGGTGGAACACATCTCCGGTATCTTTCTATGAAAAGGAATATGGTAGATCAATTTTTCAAAATTCTTATTCTTGACAGTTTTGATAGAGAATTCTAGGATGAAAATAATTTTCACTCAGGATTTTAAAGGCATTGATTCAACTCCATTGTCTTCTAGATTCCAGTGTTGCTATTCAGAAGTCTGACAGAATTCTTATTCCCCACCTTTGTAGTGACCATTTTCTTCTTCTTTTTCCCTTTAGGCCCTAGAAGTTTTTAGGATCTTCTTTTTAATAACAATAGCCTGAATTTCACAATGACGTGCCTCAGTGTAGGTCTTCAGGGTGAAGACTCATCCTCCGGTTTGGCAAATTTTCTTAGGTTATTTTGGCATTAATTTCTTCCTTACCTTTTCCTCTGTTTTCTTTTTTGCAACTCTTATTAATCCAATATACCATTAGCCCTTGCGCACTGATCCTCTCATTTTCTGTGATTTCTCTCCTTTTTCCATGTCATGTTGTTGTTGTTCTAGTTTCTGGGAGAGTTTTCTTCAACTTTATCTTCTAAACTCAAAATGTACTTCCCCAATCACATTTTTAATTTCCATAATTTTAATTTATTGTTTTATCAATAAAAAATATTTTTATATCTCTGAAGTCTCGTTAGTTTTGTTCTGATTAGTTTTTAAAAATATTTTCTTTTATTTCTTGCATTGTCCCTGTTCCTTACGGCTGCCTTCATTCTGTTCGTTTGTTTTGATCGCCGTCTTCACTTTAGAGGCTTTCCTTGAATGTCGGTGATTTGGGGCTCCTTGTTTATATTTGAAAATAAATCACTAACCATTTCGCACTAAAAGGAATCAAGACTTCTTAGAGAAATGGTTGATTCCAAGTTTGGGGTTAGGAAAGTACAATGTGGGCCTGAAACATTTCCTTACACAAAATAGCAAGGATATAACCAAGGTGACTAGTGTCATCATGTCAAAGAACCCAGGAACCACCTTGAAGAAGCCCCCAACTGGCAAAAGATGGGTAGTTATAAAAGATAACTGCAATGATAGATAATAACAATGCTTTAAAGCCACAAGTCTATAAAAAAAAAAAATAAAAGAATAAAATTAATTGGTCACCATTGATAGATACTAACAAACCAGCTCATTATTTGAAAACTGAGTATCAGACATTTATCCTGCCATTCCTATATGACTGTATCATTGGGTAACTAAATAGTGGATGAGAAGTTTCTCTTTGCAGGAGCAGTCCAGCTAATACACCTGAAGAATTATTAATCTGGTAAACACAATGGCTGCTAACTACCCACCCCCCCCAAAAAAAAAAACTAGAGAAAATCAGATAGTATACAATAACACCTCCATTAAAAAGTATACTATAAAGTATCTTGCTGCAATCTAATCTAAATAAAGTATTTAGATCTAACAATCAATTTACAGCTGATACAGAGAATAGAGGAAAGTTTTATACCACTTGAGTTGCAATCAGCAAAATCGAGACTGTGAGAAACTCTGTAAGACAAATAACCAGATCTCTTCCATAAATAAATTGCACAGAGAAAGAAGGAGGAGAAACCTTTTTCTAGCCCAGACCCCATCAGTGCCCCCATTTTTCCTGTACTTTCCAAATCTGGAGGCTTGCCTGTTGAGTTTTTAAAGAAAAGATCTTAGTCTCCCTTTGTGGGGGAGGGGTAAAATGGAGGAAGGGATCACTGTGGGATGGGACAGGTGGCCTGGGTTCTAACTTCTCAATTTAGAGAATTTCAATCATTTCCCCCTTTTAGCATTGTACCTCATCCTCACATTCCATAATACCCGACACCCCAATTTCTGAGTCATCTGGGGGGTCCGCTTGCTTCTCTGTCATATCCCCCTCTATAAACTGTTTTGCTTTGCTAAAGAGTTAATGGCTCTATCTCCTCTCTGTCTCCCCAGAATGTATTTAATCTTTTCTTCACTGATGTCTCTTTTGTTCTCTCTGTCATTGTGCATCTGTACCATTTAAGATCTCTCCCTGTCCTTTTAGCGGGGTTTTGTGAAGGAGTGGAGATAGACATGTATGATCAATATGCCACACATAATGCTTTACACTAGGACTGTCCCAGAAATTCCCGGAAGGCAAACTCTAGTAACAGAGTAACTGTGTGGTTTTTGGCTGTGCCAGAAAGCAGGTGAGACAGCCAAGAACCGGATAATCTCCTTGTGGACTCAGCAATAACCTTAGATACCAGAGATAATGGCTGAACACTAAAACATCTTCTGAGCATTAAGTCCACCGCTTAGCAGAGTTCAGATGTCGATCAGACAACTCCAGAACTGCCAGACCAACTCGGAGAATGGGGCCACAACTAGAAGAGAGCTCAGAGTCACCCTCAGTGTCTGCCCAGGTCCAGACAAAGCCCCGCGTGCATTCTGCTGCATATGTGCACAACTGCCCCCATTGCTGCACTTTTGGACATCTGGCAGCCCGAGATCATAAATCCATTGCAGTTAGGCCTCCAGCCACGTCACCCGCTGGCCGCTCACCAGCTCCTAATTGCCAAATCCCAGTTAGCTCATTACATAGCCCTTTGACACTGTTGACCGCTTGCCACCTTTTCTTTCCCAAAATCAGTTTATTCAGTTATGCTGATAAATAAACATCACAGATGAGCTGATTTGATTTCCCCTCCCCATCTCTGTACACATCCTACCCCCACCCCCCAACACCAACCCCCACCCAGTGCTGCTACCTGCAATTCCTTTCCCTTAGGAGCTTTGAGAATTCAGAAGAAAGCTGGGCATTTTGATTTTCCCTAAGGATCATAGTTTATATAAATTATTTAGCGAGGGTTAGGTACTTAAAGTCCTTTTAATGGATATAGGTTTTCATAACTGTTTGCATTTAGATTTTTCTTTAAGAGAGGTTAATTATTTAAACTATCAATAAAGCAGTTGAGTTTTTAAGTTTGGTTAAATCATAGCCTGGGGCCATGTGGGAAGATCAGCGGAGGATCAGCTGTAATGGAGAGTGACACTGAGCCTGCCCCCAGGCAGTGTGGAGGGTAAAGGCAGCTGAGCTGGTGTGGGGGTGGGGGCATGGTCCTCCATTGGCAAACTGGTGCAGCTCATTTAAACTCCACTGGCTACTCTGTTTGCTATGAGCCACTTGTGATAGCAGATGTTGAAGACTGAAAGGACCCGAAGCCCCAGATAGGGCAATGGAGGGGCACTTGCTAAATGAAGTTGGGCTTTTACCGTCAGAAGTCAGGACATTCTCACCAGGCCTGACAACAGACCAGGGGACCAGAGGCTGAGGCCTGCCACCAGTCTGGTCGAGGGAATGCTGGACAGCCCACTTCAACTTCTCTCTCAGTCTTTCCCTTTTTGTATCCAGATGGTACCCACTTTGGTGGGATGTGGACATGCAATGTATTTCTCCCCTTAGTCCTGTTACAAAGAATTCAGCCTGAACTCCAGAGGTCAGGCCCCATAGAGACACCCAGCGGAAGTCAAACCAACTCCTGGTGCACTGTGGCTGGTTTGCAGAGCCCTTCAGAGAACCCCTTGAAGTGGAGCCCCCGTTCCAAGTTATGGGGTTCCCATAAGATATCTTCCCATGGCTGAAACCAGATCAACATGGAGCTAGATGAACCAAATATATCAGGCCCCTCATCAAGCTGATGAGTCTTATTATCTGATAAGCACCTGTGGGCCAACTGTCAAGGATGCCAGTTGGGCAGCATCTTGACATCCAAACGCAGCGGTTCCTAAATTTGGGTGCACACTGAAAACCACCAGGGAGCTTTTAAAAATCCCAGTGCCCAGCTGGACCAGAGACCAATTAAGTCAGATTCTCTGAAGATGGGACCCAGGCATCAGTGTTTTTCAAAGGTCCCCTGATGATCCTAGTGGGCAACCAAGGGAGAAGCACTTTCTAGGTCAGGCTAACTAGATTCCCATCCTGATATACGCTACCCGAACTATGAAAACCAGAAACCTGGATGGCAGCATTGTGCTAAGCCCTCCAGGGCTGCCAGCTTCCCCAACTCCAGGGGTCATTTTCATGCAGAACGGAGTGTGCTTGGTGCTCCACGGAGCTGTGTGGGACAGTGACCCTGTGTGACTCTGCCACCTGAAGACCTCTCCCTCTCTTTTCTCTCCATCCCCACACCACTGCCTTAGTCCAACTCTCGCCATCACTAGCCTGGATATTGCAGCTGCCTCCTCACTGGCTCCTCCAACAATCCATTCTCTGCACTGGGCCAGGTGATCTAAACACCAAAGCTGTTCATGCCACTTCCCTGCTTAAAATCCTTTAAGGAGCCCCACTGCCTTCAAAATAAAACATGGACCCCTCTGTCAGCAATGAAGACCCTCTACGATGTGGCCTCTCTCTCTCCCTCACCTCGTTTCTCACCCTTATCCCGCTCATACCTCGTTTCCTCTACACTGGGCCCCTTGGTGCTCCATGCTATTTTACACATCTGTGTCTCTACCTTACCTGCCTGGCCAGCCGCCAACCTTTAAGCTCCAGCCCAAGGGCAGCTTGTGGGGAGGCTTGCAGACCCTGCTGAGCCCAATGTGCATGCATGTTTCCCACAGCACATTATTTCTGCTTCTATCTTGCTATCCCTTTTTGGACCCTTTGCTGCTCCCAGAAGGCCTTCTTTTGCAGACCATGGGAACCTAATAAAAAGCGAGCTGCTAACTCAGGACAGAACCCCTGGATCCACTTTCTCCCACCCACTTTGAATTGCCTCTGCATACACTTCCCCAGACCCTGATCTGCTGGGTTTGGCTTCTTGGTTTCATTTCTATAGTCTCTGGCCAGGCTGTTTGTGACTGAGCTGGCAGGCCATCGGATTTCCTCTGGGGATTTCCTCTGCCTTGCTCTAGCCCAGGCCCCAGGAACATACCACACGGGTCCCATCCAGAAAAGGAAATCATTTGTGATCTCCTATGTGCTTATTCCTTGAAGCAAGGGACAGACCTGATTCACTTTTGGATCTCACACACCTTGTGCCATGCTCAGGATTGGACCTGGGCTTTAGCAGGTATTCAACAAATGTTTATTAGGGAGTGGTTGAATGTATGAATGAGTGGGCTGGCTGATAAGTGTATGGACAGAGGGACAGACAGACTGATAAATGAATGAATCACATTTTCAATTTATTCTAGTTCTTTCTGATGGGCACACCTTTTCTGCTCCCTTAAACCTCCTCTCTGGAAACCAGCTGCAATGGACCCTGGAGTATAGACCCAGGTGAGACCAGAAGGAACCAGACCAGAATGTCACCCCAGTTTCCCCAACTGCCCTTTACAGTGAAACCCTATGCTGAATAACCCAGCACCTGACTAACTCCTTGTGTGGTTCTCCAGTTAGTTATATGTATCACTCATCATCTTTTCCTGGCTACACCGTGAGCCTTGCAGGTTGAACACTCTGCTTGTGTTATCGCCCCTCTGCCCCCAGCTCAGGTCAGATACACAATGAGTGCTCAATGAACGCCTGCTCACTGGGAGACCAGCAGGCCTCCCAGACATGAGGACTGAGGCTCTGCCCTCACGGAAGAAGAAAAGATGGCCTTCCTTTCTCTGGGCTGTTCAGCCTCTGCAGAGATGGTTTAGCATTTGTTTCTCGGTCTGGGATAAATGTTCTGGATCAAGGAGTCCCATTAGAATGCCTCTCAGAGCATTTAGGGAATCATGCTTGGGGAGTCCTTCTGGCAGCAGATACATCAATCACAGCTCAGTGAAAACGCTGAGTTAGAAGGGGTCCCTCAGCCAGGCTAAGAAAGCAATAGGGACACGCTGTCCTTTGAGGCCTGAACTCAGAGAACTTCCTATTGATTGAGGTGCTGGTCTCAGAATGACCAGCCACTCCAGTTTGCCCAGTACTGTCCCAGTTTTAGCACTAGAAGTCCTGCATCCTGAGACCCCTCAGTCCTAGGCAGAGAGGGACAACTGGTCACACTAACTCCGGTGCTCTTTTCCTCTCCTCCTTGGCAGCTCTTTTGCACGATGCGGGAGCCCTGTGTGTGCCTCCATGTTTATGTGGCCACACTCCCACTTCCAAGTATCTTCCCACCGGTAACCTCAATAACCAGTGAGGGTCCACGGCCAGTGAAAAGAGGCTGGGGCTCCTGTTTTCAACCCTAGGGAGTGAATTCCAGATCTTGCTCCTTACACTGCCCCGGCTGCCTCCCAATTACCAGGGAAATTTCTGGGAAGGGAAGCAAATGTACCTGAAGGAGGGAGACATTGGCAAGGCTGAGTCGGAAGAGGTAGTTCCTGTGAAAACAAAAATGGAAATCACAAGTCAAGCTGGTTCTGCAGGCAGCTCCCCAGGAAGCAGTTTCCTGGCTCCTGCCTCATGGGGTGCCAGGACTGAGTGCCGACTGCAGCGTGTCTACAGTGGGCCAACCCCCAGGGAGAGCTTTACCTCCGTTAGCTCATTTAATCTTCACAGCAACTCCAGAAGTAGAGCAAGAAAACTCCATTTTGCAGATAAGGAAACAGTTTGAGTAAATGGCCCAAGTCACAGAGACAGTAAGTGGAAGAGTTAAAATCCAGACAGTGTAAGTGGAGGGATTAAAACCCAGACTTGTCTACTCCTGTAGCCCAAACTGTCTCTGCTTCCTGGTCATCCTGCCAAGCCCAGGGAGGAACCCCACCCCCAACCTTTTCTAACCGTGGAACCTGTTTCTGTGAAACTTAAAGCCTCCTGGAGGTCTTGCAGAAACCCAGACAAGCCATCTTCCTCCTGCCCTTACCCACCTCCCTGACCCATTCCCTTCCTGATAAAGGCCAGCCATCTCTTGGCCCCACGCTGTGGGCCCCTGACATCCTGTGTGCTTCCTCACGTCCTTCATCCTACCTGTAGTCAGTGACTCTGGACATCTGTCCACCTCCCTGGCCACCTGTCTTCTCTTGCCCAAATTGACCCCTCTGCCACCTCGATTCCTTTCCCCAGAGCCCAGCCAGTCTGGGGCTGCCAGGCTCAAATTCCTCAAGTACCGTTTTCATCACATCGGCCTGTTGCTCAGAAACCTTAAATAAGGAAACTCGTGTCCACACAAAAACCTGCATATGGATGTTTATAGCAGCTTTATTCAGTAATTGCCAAAACTTGGAAGCAGCCAAGATGTCCTTCGGTAGGTGACTAGACAAATAAACTGTGGTCCATCCAGACAACGGAACATTATTGAGTGTTAAAAGGAAATGAGCTGTCAAGCCATGACATTCGAGGGATCTTAAATGAATATTACTAAGAAAAAGAAGGCAATATGAAAGGGCTACATATCGTATGATTCCAACTATGCGACATTCTGGAAAAGACAAAACTATGGAGACAGTTAAACTAGAGCAGTAGTTGCCAGGGGTTGGTGGTAGGAGGGAATTATGAACAGGCCGAACACACAGGATTTTCAAGGCAGTGAAAATACTCTGTGTGATGCCACAATAATGGGTATACGTCATTACAAATTTGTCCAAACCCATAGGATGCACACCACCGAGAGCGAACCATAACGAAAGCTATGGACTGTGGGTGATAATGACGTGTCAGTGCATCCATTGTAATAAATGCACCACTCTGGTGGGGATGTTAATGATGGGGTAGGTGACATGTGTGGGGCAGCAGGTATATGGGAATTCTCTGTACCTTCCCATCAGTTTTGCGGTGAACCTAAACCTGCTCTAAGCAAATAAAGTCTGAATTTTAAAAACCCTAAATAATAAGGACAACACTATCACCACCACTACTACTATCAGTCTCTTGCTGAGCACTCACAGTGGCGGGTGCTGCCGGAATCGCTTTGCCTGGACTCTGGAGCCACAAGGCCACTGTGCTGGGACTCGAGGGTGGCAGAACCACCAGGCAGAGAGCCACACGAAAGTGACTGCAATATCAAAGTAGATAGACCCTGTGACTCCCAGAGAAGGGAGAATTCCAGTTCAGCCATCTGCTAGGGGCCTTCTGAGCAGCTCTGAGTCTCCATCTGTGAAGTGGATGCGCCTGTCTTTCTAATGCCTGTCTTTCTTATTTCACAGGGCCGTGGAGACAGGGGAATAGTGTGATGCATGTTAAAATGCTTCATTAATGTCAAGCAGATGCAAAATTTGGGTTTTCCCAAAGAGTTTTCTTTCCTTCTTACATCTTCCTTGGGTCATTCCTCTATTCGTTCCTGAAGTTTTCAGGAATAATTGTTTTAGAAAGTTCTGGCCTACCTCAGCTGTGCTGAGAAGAGAAATGAGGGGAAGGTTGTGGAATGGGCCAGAAGGAGAAGGAGGGGCCCTGCTGCATGAATCCAGGAGCCTGAAGGAGACATCTCGGGCTGGAGACTTCTCTTCTCCAGCTCTGGCTCCAGGCCCAGGCCCCACTCAGCTCCTTTGCTTCCTGGTGGATCCCACGGAATGACCTTGGCTCCAGGCTCCTGCTGTTCCTCCCCAGCCCCTTGCCCTGAAGAGCTTCCCTACCCCCACCTTCCTGGCCAAGAGACAGATGGGATCCCGCTGATGGCTCTTCCCAGCTGTCTGCTCAGGTAACACAGGCATCTGCTCACAGCTTTAAAAAATTAGGGGAAACATTGCATCACTTTATTCATTTTTATCCCATCAAAAATCATTCATCACAACATCCCAGTCTGCTCTTCTGGGAGATGAGAACAGAGAAAAATCTCTGTAGCCTGAACCTCCCTAACCCCTTATGGAACAAGGCGGGGTACAAGGAATAATAAAAAAAAAAGTCCCCTATCCTGAATTCCAAAGGCCCAGGAGGTCAGAAAAAAAGGGGAAAATCTGGCCGGCAGAAGAGAAAGAGGAAGGAAAGTGACCTAGAGAAGAAAAGAGAGAAAAAATTGAGGACCCACTTCATTTGCTCCAAGGGGTGCAAGGGGCCAAGTCCAGGACTGATTTCCCCTCTGTTCCCTGGGGGCATAGCCGGGCTTAAGGATCTAGCAAAAAGATATGTCTCCACCTGTGGGAGGGAAGCCCCAGGAGGGTCAGGAAGAGGAGTGTGACCACAAGCGGAAAATGTACCCTTCTGGGCGTCAGTTTCCTTGTCCATACAATGGACTCACAGAACCCAGTTACTGGAGGTTATTGTGAATATTAGATGATTACCTGCCTGATTGACTACATGTTTTAGATGCTTTACTACATATATGGTACATAAAATGATGCCTGGCGCATGGCAGGAGCAGAATGAATGGCGGCTTTGGAAATGCTTCCACAAGTTCAGAAGGAGGCATCAGGATTTTTAAAACTACATGCGCAGAGCAGGTGGAGTCTGAATAAGGGGGAAGGATCTTACCATTGTCAGCTTCCTGATTGTAATTTTGTACTATTGTTATGCAAGATGTTATCACTGGGAGAACGTGGGTCAAGGGTATGTGGATTGGATCTCACTGTATTATTTCTTACAACTACATGTAAATCTATGATTATTTCATATTTCAAAATACAAAGTAAAACACTTAGTCTCTTAGCTGGGAAAATTAAGTCCATATTCTCACAGACCATGTGTACAAGTTACCTCCGGGAGGACACACAAACTTGTCACAAGACAAGCCTCCAAGGAAGGGTCTTGCTTCAAGTGTGAAGGGGTGGCCCTGCTTTTCACTGTATACCTTCTGAGTGTTCTACCAGAACACATATAACTAGTTAATATAAAAATTAAAAAAATTAAAAAATGCTTTCAGTCCAGCTTCATCACAGCCTTGTGAGGTTAGCAGCCTAGAGAATGTAATCCAGTCCTTACAGACGAGGAAACTCAAAGATGAAGATCACCCGAGACAAAAATCCAGCTCATCTGATCCTAGTCCAGAGCTTGTCCTTGACTTCCCTCCTTTTCATACCACAGCTGAGGGAGTAGGGACACTCAGGAAAGCCCAGAGGTCAAGGATGATCAGCTATCTAGTGTAACCAGGAGGTACCCAATCCAGTGATCACCCTCCCCCACCCCCAAGCCAGCAGAATCAGAAGCTCCGGGGTTGGGAGCATCTGAAAAACACCGCTGCAGTAGGAGGTGATAACATGGACTGGCAGAACAAACTAGTCCTGGGCTTAGGAAACCTGAGTTCTAGTCCTCATACTTGTTGTCATCTTGCTATGTGACCTTGGGACATTCATCTTCCCCTATCCATAGCCCTCTGCCTCTTCATGTCTAAATGAAGGCAGTTGGATCACACCAGCAATTCTCAAACCTAAGACTGGAGGGGCTGCTGACATGCAGCTTGCTGGGCCCACCCTGAGATTCTGATTCAGCAGGTCTGGGATAGAAGCCAACGACTTGCATTTCACAAGTTTCCAGGTGCTGCTAGTGCTGCTGGTGCTGCTGGTCCAAGGACCATGCTTTGAGACCCACTGAAGTCAACCATCTCTACCAGAGCTGATGGTGTATGATTTTGTGAGAATTCTCTCATCCTACTCCACCCCACAGAGTCCCCACAAGTCTTCCCTAGAGTGTATTATCCTTTGGATGCCAGACTTGGACAGTGGGGCTAAAGGATCTCAGGCAACAGGGAAGTGAGGTCCTGCAAAGAAGCCCGCCGCCTGCATTCTGTTGCGCTGCAGGTGGCAAAATGGCCAGTAGGGGGCTCCTGAGCACCTTCTCTACACAGAGCTCCCAGGGAGATGCCAGTAGGTACTGGCTTGCTGAGATCGGGAGGTCCAGAGGTCTAGAATGTCTGGGGGAACAAACATTAAGATACAGAGAGGGCCCCGCAGGGAGGAACAGGGGCCCAGGTTGTGAGAATGCCCACAGTCGCCTCATCTCAGATAATATTCTGCACTCCATTCTAAGCACCTGCACTTCTGGCCCAGACCCGCCTGTGCCTCATTACCTGGCTCCCACGATGAGCTGGTTCCTGGAGGGATCCAGAGCGAGCTGGGAGAAATCTCGGGCTCCAGGATAGGTGAAGTTAGAGACCCAGGGCTTCAGGTCTGGGGGAGGGAGAGGCAAACATCCAGTTACTGTTGAACCAGGGGCTCCCAGCTGCACCACCAGAATGGGGCAGGAGAATGGAAGGGCTGCAGGTAGGGTGAAGTCAGGGTGCGGTGAGACCTGTGGGCAGCCAACTAGGGGGTGGGGCTGGGGGTGTTGTCACTGTTCTTGCTGTGTCCCTACCTCAGAGAGGGGCCACACCTGCTCCCAGCTGCCCCGAGGGAGACCTGTAATCACCCTTGAATCCCTCAGCCCCTCACCGGCTTCATCAAACACACTGGCAAATCCTGTCTGCTCTACAACCAACTGTCTGAAATCCATCCGTTTTGCCCTCTACACCCCATCGCCCATCCAAGCCACCAGCATCTCTTGCCTGCACTGGTGCCAACAGCCCCCTAACTGGCCTGGCTTCCACTCCTGCCCCTCCAGTTCATTTCCCACAAGGCAACCAGAGTGATCTTTCTAAAATGCAAACCGGTTTATGTTACTCTCCAGTAGAGCTTTTTAAAAGCTCCCAGTTGCCCTGAGGAAATGTCCCAACTCCTATGAAGGCCTTCGGGTTGCAACCCAACTGTCCTCCCAAATCATATGCCTGGTACATTAATTACTTAGTGACCCACAGAAAGAATGATGCTTCAACTTTCATATCCCGTTGAGACTCTCCACCCTGGCCCCACTAAACTAGACCACTGTGCACTTCTCCAGATCTATTCTACAAGAGCCTGCAAACTATTACACTTCTGTTCTCCCTCAGTGGAACAGTTCCTGTTCACCCCATCCCCACTCTGCCTCCTCTAGGAAGGCTTCCCTGATTTCCCAAGCCAGGGGGAAGGGCTCCCACAGACATCTACCCTACTGCCATAAAACCCCCCATCACACTGGGTGTCTATCCCAGTGGTTTGCCCTGGGGGCCAGGGAAGATCTTGCTTCTGGGATCTCCAGGCCTGGCCCAGCACCTGGAAGTATTTGAATGAATATAGAACCCTCATCTCCCTTCTGTACAGGAAGAATTGGATTATCAGACAAGGCTCCAGGGAGGGTGAGTGGTCAGTGTCCATCCCTGTCTGCAAGGAAGGATCTTCCCAGCCAAGGCCAAAGCCTCTCATGGGCATTGGGTGGGCAGAGAGGAGAGCTCGCAGCCCTCTGGATGGGTCGGCAGTGGTCTGGGGAGAGTATGCCTGAGGAACAGAACCCAGCTGATTTTTCCTCTTTCCCTCCCTCTGGAGACCCACTCCCTACATCTTGGTGCATGGCCCTTTAATGGCTCTCCCTCACAGATTGGTTCATGGATGGGAGGGAACTGACCAGTAATGAGAGACCCTCAGGTAGAGGAACATCCATGCTAATGGGAGTGAAGATGAGGGGGGACTGTGAGGCCCTGTGCCTTTCTCGTAGTGCATTAGTGACTGGCTCACAGAAAGGCCCAGAGGAGTGTGTGTGTGTGTGTGTGTGTGTGTGTGTGTGTGTGTGTAATCCAAAGGAAATAAATCATTGCTCATTATCCCTCTACTGCAGAGTAAAAGCACCCCTTCATTTCTGCACGACAGGCAAACACTTAATCGCTCACTAGAGAACTGGAGGTTTTGTGAGTTGGATGGTTTTCAGAAAACTGTAATATGCACAATTAAAAATAAAAAGAAGAAATAAATTCTGCAGCAAAATGAAGCGAACCCCTTGGGTGTGCCTCTGCCCCCAGCAGGTGACTATGGGTTGGCAACAATTGTCACGTAGTTGCAATGACATTTGGGCTATACCAGTATAAGGAGTAGATCTGGAGTCAGGTAGCCTGTGTTATTAGCTGACCTCAGAGCCACTCTCAGAAATCCTGGTAGGATTATTATACTACCTTAGAAACTAAGCCAGCCAAAGGTCCTCTTCCTCCAGGAAGCTTTCCTGGGTTATGACCTCTCCAACTGATCTTTTATTCCACAGTCTCTCTACCCCTTCTGTTCCATTCATATTGTATATTGTTGTCACTCCGTATGTGCGCAAGTGTATTTTCTGTGGGGGGTGGAGAGGGAATGTGAGGGGCTTGCTGCTCCCTAACAGTAGCAACGGGGTCACACTTTAATTCCCTTCTTCCCTTCCAACAGAGGTATTCCAGATGTGGGCGGCAGAACAGGGGAAAAGGTGGCATGACTGGTCTGTAGCTAACCAGGAGAAACTCCGTTCTGGGGGACTTCTCAGCTCCATCGTCACTCAGGCCCTTCTTCGGGGAGGAGGGGAGAGGGAGAGGAAACAGGAGCTGGGATGACAGTAGGGAGGTAGGGGTGGGGGAATGGAGGGTGGCAGCCCCTTCCCATTTCTGTCCCTCTCTCCTACTGTGGAAGGGACCAACACGGGCAAAAGGGAAAGGGAGAGAAGGGGGAGATGTGCAGCCCAGTGATCCTGGGGGAACTATCTTGGGAAGGGAGCCAGTTTCCTCTGATTAAATAGGCAAAGAGGACCAGAGGGAAGGCTGTCTTTAAAACACCAAGCACGTTCTGAGCTCCGTATGCGGCGAAGGCTTTGGACGGCATCTTTAAGAGAAAAATGACATTCTCCATGACGCGCCTGTGATTTTAATTATGTATAGTCGATTCAATTACCCACTTTGTGGATTAACCAGTGTCAGTGTTAACTCCATATTTCCAGGTGTCTATCTGCTGCCTAGAAAGGCCATGCTGTGGCAAAAGCAGTAACTCGCAGGCCGAAGAGAAACACAGAGGATCCCACTTAAAAGAAACCCCTAGCAGAAAATCTAACCTTACAAAACAGGACAATGTCAGATTCTGCAACTGGCAGCTCCTCTAGGTACTTGGATCAGTCAGATGTTGGGGGAGAGGAAAACTCATAGCTACAGGGTTGTAAACCTACAGATCGGTCAGAAATAAGGTGTAACACATGAGGGGAACCTAGAAGGTGGGGATTGGTTCTGGGCTGGATTATGGCAACTTCTCTGGAACACAGAACGTAGTCAATCATCTAACATGAATAGAGTCCCTAGTGTGTGCTCAGTGGCACTAAAAGGTGTGGGGAGACCAGGGAACTGGTCCTGGTCCAGAACCAACTGTGCTGGGGGCCAAAGGGAATGACTTTTAAGAAACCATAAGAAATACTCGAGTACTCAAAAGAAACTTGTTCACCTCTGAGGCCCCACAGTGGCCAGCTCCGTGCTTGGCACCAAGCAGGGCCCAATAAAAATTTGGTGAATGAAAAGGAAAACCCAAGCCAGCAGAATGGGGAAGGAGGTGAGTTGCTGGAGGCCAGGAGGCTGGGCAGGAAAGTCAGAGATGACGCCACTCTCCAGGGCAGTCAGTCTAGGATGACCGACCATCTCTGTTTGCCCAAGACTACAGGTATTCCTTGGTGACCTTATGTCAATCACCTATGTTAACCTGAGCCTCATTTCTTCATTATGAAAGGTGGTGGGTGGCAAGTCAGTTTCATTCAAGTAATTTACATGTGAAGATCAAAAATAATGTCAAGGAAGCCAGGCACCCAAGGAACACATCTCCCGCATCTCCACTCATTGACCCGTCTCCCAATTTACACCAATACAGACCAGCCTGAAGGAGAACGGATTCCCCAGTTCTCTTTCCATCATCCTTGTCCCCGGAATCAGCCAGGCCAATAATGTTTTGGGCAAAACTCACAAATGTTTCATAAGGAGCTGCCCAAGTGGCCCCCAATGTAAGGATAGCCCTCGGCGCTCAAAACCCAGCTCCTCTGTCCCCTGCTTGGTCCTTCCCTTCAGTGACAACCACCGTCAGCACCTAAGGAGCCATCAGAAGTCTGAGGGTATACACTATGCGTTTTGTAGGCTTAAAGACATTGCTAATTTACTTTAATCCACTTAAGCCTTCAAAGACTGACTCTCAGCTCAAACAAATCAGCACAGAGAAAACAGGTGGAAACCCTCCCCTCCGAGACAGGAGACAGAAGACAGACCACAGCTGGGAATTTCACACTTCTAAACACCTCAAGTCGCCCACCTCACAGCCCCCAACTCCAATTCATACCAGCTCTCCTTGGCCCCCAAATCTCATGCCAGTTTCAAACTCATGGATTTATTTTCCCACTCTGGTTTCTGTCTTGACCCTCTTGACAGTCTGTGGGAATCCCAGAGGACAGGTTGGACAGCCTCCTGCAGAGGACACCTGATCAGTCTGTCATGCGGAGTGAGTCAGGAGGCTCTGACAGTCTCCCCAAACTCTACACCTCAGCCCCACCCCCAGTTGTAAAAGGAGTGATAGCCTTGCCCTGTCTCTCCACCAGGGTTATTATGAAGGGGAAATAGGACAGGTGTTGATCAAACTTAAGAACCTGGGGACACTTGAGACTACATTTGTAAATCCCAGTGTGAGCTGCCACATAGCCAATAGATCCTGAAGTGTCGATGTGATCATAACATCGTCAGGGACCCCCCAGACTGGCTAACAGATCATGGGAGAAGAGCCAGGAAATTCCAGTATTTGTATTTTGTTTTCCTTTTAGATTATCATCAAATGGATTTACTAATTTTAGACATTCTTATTAAGAACTTATGGACCCTTCAGAATATGTCCAGTAATTCACAAATCCCAGTTTGGGAAACACTTTAATAGGACACTATTCTGACCTCCCTTGACAGACAGAAGGAGTTATTAGTCATCAGGGTCCCTTTCCCTGGGGGCTACCAAGACCCCCCCCCCCCAAACAGGCATCCCTACAGCCATCTTAGAGCAGAGGAAATATTTCCAGAGATCACTAGGCACTTCTAATGAGTGAATCATCTTCATTCCTCTCCCCATTGGAAGCCAACAAATAGAGCTCATGCTTCCAGAAGAGCTAGAGCTGAGACAACCAATTTACCCTTGGCCAGCCCACCCAGGGCGTCCACACCTCATTCTCTAGCAAAGGAATCCCAAAGGAAGACCCTTCCTCCCCAAGTAAACATGGACAAAGGGCCTGGATGCACTGTCTGCAAACTAAAATGAGACCCCTCCAGCCCACGGCTGCCGTCTGTCTTAGATCTATCCCCAGAACAAGAGTCTCTGTACCTTACAGGAAATGATCATCCCAGGACTGCCAAGAGCCAGAGGGACCCACCTGTGGTCCGACCTAAGTCCTTCAGTACATGGTCATTGCAAAAAGGACTGAGTGGGAAATGGCTCTCACCTGCAAAGGCCACGGTGGGGTGTTCCCTCAGGCCACACGGCTGCTGCTCACTGCTGGGTTCACTGAAGACATCCTGGGAGCTGGAGAGGCGGAACACAAGCAGCGAGGCTGGGCGGCAACAGGGTGATAGCCAGGGGTCCCAGAACCACCATGGTGGGCCCCTCTGCGGTCCGAGTTCCCAGCTCCAGAGACAGCTGGGGGGCGACCTGCAAGGCAAACACTCAAGCTCACCATGCGCTCCCTCGCCAGTGCCCACTTCTCCCAAGTTCCTCTTGGTTGTCTTGTCGGCGGCCCCATAGGTTAGTTTGTTTAATAAATAAATTTATACTTTATTTATGTTACTTAGGGTCTATTATGCTCTAGTAACACAAAGTTATAGATCATATCTTGAAAGCTAATTTCCCTTGGAATGGTTTTCTACACAAAACTGACAAATTACAGAGCTTTTTCTATTAGGGTCCCAAATGGCTTAAAATTAGTTTTAATGATAAAAATGGTATCTTAAGATTTTAATAAATGGACCTAGGATATGTGAATAGCCATTTGTAAAATAAATAAATTTGGATCCATTACTCACACTTTACAAATTCCAACTAGATAAAAGATTAAGAATGAAATCATCAAAATACTAGAAGAAATGTTGGCAGAATTCTTTATAACCTTGGAGTGGAGAACCACGACTCAAAATCTGGAAGCTATTAAAGACTGACAAATTTAACTACATAAAAATCACAAACTTCTGCATGCTTCCTTTTCTTTCACTCTTCCCACCCTTCCCCCAGCCCCCCCCCAAAAAAAAACATCAAGCAAAATCAAAAGGCAAATGACAAACTGGAAAAATATATTTGCAAATCATATTACAGACCAGGGATTAATATTCCTAATATGTAAGGAACTCCTGGGAATCAAGAAGAAAAAAATCAACAATCCAGTAGAAAAATGGGCAAGGAATATAAATGTAAATAGGCTTTAAAACATGAATAGCACTTATTCTCACTTATAATAGGAGCAATGCAATTTAAAACTTAGACCGAGATACCTCTGATCACCTATCAGTTCAGCAAAATTCCAAGTTAGATAACACGCTGTTGGTGAGGCTGTGGGAAAGAGGGCCACTCTCATGTACTGCTAGTGGGTGCACAAAATGGTACAACTCATGGAGGGGGATCTGACAATATTTGACAAAACAAGAGGCATTTATCCTTTGACCCAATTTCTGAGAGTCTAGACCAGTGCTACTCAGAGTATGGTCCGTGCACCAGTGCTGATCCACAAACTGTAATGACTTTATGGCAAGATAAATTTAGAAATTTGAGAGTAAATGTTTAAAAACAAATTATAATAATTTGAGAGTAATTTTTTTTGTCTATTGGATCTAATAACAAAATATTTGGGCTTGTATTTTGCATAGTTTTTTCCTTCGATTCACTTCTCTAGTGATTCACGTTTATTAAATTTTGCATAAGTATCCACCTGCGACAGACTGTAAATTGAAAAGTAAAACCTGCTCCTTCATCTCAGATCACTGAGAAGCAAAAATAGACTTCAGAGCCACCTGCACGTGTGCAAGGTGACTTACGCACGAGGTTGTTCCTGTGGCATTCTTTGAAATAACAGAAGACATGAAACAACTGAATATCTATCAATGGAAAACTGCTTACACAAGCTATGGTATATATTTGTAATGGAATACTATGCAGCTCTAGAAAAGAATGAGGATTTTTCTCTAGATTTTTGATGTGAAGAAATCTTCAGGGATTTTAAGTGAGAAAAGCAAGGTGCAAAGCAGTGTAATAATGTTATTTTTTTGTGTAAAAAAGAGGGTAGAAATAAGAATATATACTTATATTTGCCCATCTTAAAATTAACATACCCTGGAAAAAAATAAACCAAACTGAAAAATTAAAAAGTTTGCCTATAATTCACAAAATGATGTTAGGCTTCTCAATATATATCTTTTTATATTATTTTCTTCTTTGAACATTGAATATGTTTAATATTACCTAGTCCATAAAAATTTTTAAACCTTTTTTTAAAACTGGTTTTGGTTCCTTAAAACTTCTACTTTGGAACAAACCAAAAGTTACCCTGGAGGCCTGACTTGTACCCTCTGAATCAGCTCCTACCTCTCTCCTGCGAACATCCATGTCACCAAGCCCTGCTAACCCCACTTCCCTCACAGGTCCCTGACCCACCACTGACTGACCTCCTTGTTATCACTTTCCTCATCTGTGAAACAAAAGGCTGAACTGCTCAGAGATTCCAGGGGAGTGAGCAAGTCAGAATCACTTCTACTGGAGGCAGACACCTGGGGCCAGCAAGTAAGTGATCCCAAGGGTGACTCTGCCAGTCCTCCTGAGGACTAGAGGCCCCTAGAGACCCTCTCTAAGACCCTTTGCTCCTAAACCCTTCCCTCCCTACTGCCACTACCTTACCTCAGGTCTGGAAAATTACAGTAGGATGATTTACTTCCTGCTCAAGTCTCCTCACATGTGTGTGAATGGGATAACAAAAAATATCACTGCATTGCTGCAGTGACCACACAGTGTATGTGCCCAGCAGAGCACCCTTATTCCTTACCCTGTCCCATCCCGCACCCCACGGGCCAGTAGTCCCTAGAACACTTCTTTGATCCCTTCACCCAAGAGCCTGGCCATCCCTCTCAGCAGAGACCCTCTGCGAGGGAAGTTTGGCCCAAACATACTCCCTGGAGAGGTGTTTCACACTGTTGCACACGTGTAGTTATTCCTCAGTGATAAACTGGGTCCTTCCTGCTGCCTGGGCTTGGCACTGTCATCCTGTCCCTGGTGCCCACCATCTCCTTTCTCTGACACTGATCCCTGGACTCGGAGAGTGGGGAATCAAAGGGCAGGGCTAACCATCTGGAGCCAGTCAACCTGGGTTCAAATCCCAGCTCTTCTCCTTACCTGCTGACTCTGGGAAAAATACTTAACTTCTGCCTGCCTTAGTTTCCCTAGATTGGGAGTGACTGACAATAGCAAAATTAACTCCTTCAGCAGATATAAGTATTAAAGGAGTTACTATCTTTAAAATGCCTGGAGTAGTGCGTGGCAGACAGTGAGCATCCATTAATGAGAGCTATGTTGGTGCCCTGGGCAGGGGACAAGGGGCTGTGGGGGAAGGGCGGAGCGGTGGACTGAGGGATTTCCTTTTGTTGACATCTGTGCTGGACGCTCCACTCTCCCCTGCTCCTGCTCTGTGCCTAGGCTGCATCCAGGACTTCTACCCTCTGTTTGCCCAAGGGTGTGTGTGTGTGTGTGTTGGCGGGTGGGGGCAGGGCACTGGTAGAAGACAGGAGGAGGGAGGAGAGAGGAGGCAGCAGAGAGAGCTCCAGTCCTACAGGCTCCTCTGCCTCCGGTTGCAGCAGCCGTCCCCTCTCTCCTCCCCCTCCCTCCTTTCCCCCTTTAGGTCTAGGAGTGCGGCCCCCTCCTCACCAGCCTCAGTGAGCCCAGTGAGCAGACCCATATGGTTCCCAAATCCCTTCCCACAGCTTTGTAAATAGTTCCTTTATTAAACTGCCCTCCCATTTCCCAATTTGAATGTGCCATCTGTTTCCTGGGGGGACCCTGGCTGATATAACACCTAATTGGTGATATTCAACGCATACGCAAATATCATCTTTTAGACATGAGCTGGCCTTTTCCTCTACCAGCAACTCAGGACATCGAAGGTGTAGGACAAATGCTCTCCCTTCATTATTCCCAACCCTCCCCCTGCCCTCAATTCCCCAAGACCTTCCTGCCTCCCCACCCTGGGTCTGTGTGGCCAGACCCTGAGCTTTGGAACCTAAATTAGGAGCACATATTAGGCCTCTTCCCCTTCCCCAGGCCCCTGGCCTTAAAGTACCTAATTTCCAAAGCAGAAATTCCACTCACTTATGGTTTTTATATAAATTGTTTGCCAAGTCCCTCTTGAGTCAATAATTGCTAGATTAATACCACTTCTTCCACCTGGGCTCTAGCACAACCCCGGGTCTGTGTTTGAGGAGAAGGGAAGGGAACATAGTGCATAAATGAGGGCGGGAGAGGACTGAGGGTAGGAGGGTAGGACCAGGATGCCGATCTTCTCTACTCAGGTGAGGGAGGAGAAAAAAGGAGGAGAGAGCCAGAGCAGCAGATGGATGAGTACTCTACACACAGACCAGTCGCTGAGACAGACAGGCTGGACACTAATCGGGGAGGAGACAGGTAAAGCCTTTTTTTCAGATGACATTCCAAATCTTAGGAGTGCAAGAGTGGGCCAAGGGCTGACTTCAGAAATCCCACAGGAGCTCACACACAGGCCTGCCTTGCCATCACCTGCAAGGACTTCCTTTGCCCTTGGCAAGGAAGCCAGTAGGCCCTAAGAGGAATGCAAAGGAGGGAGAAGGAGAAGGGCAGCGAGGAATGAGGCTGGAGTGTGGGGTGCTGAGGGTCGGACAGGGCTCAACGAACCAGGGCTTGCAGCTCTGCAAACGCCAGCAGACAAGGCCAATTCCTCATCACCAAGACTGTTTGTTACAGGGTCTGACTTTTTAAGCAGACTTCCAGATAATTGGCAGGGGGTGGTAGAGTGAATTCCCAACTTTCAAGAATTCCCAATGTGAAAATTCTCTCCTCTCCAACCATGGGTTAAAGGGTAAGTCTCCAGCAGCTTCATATATACATCTGATCCCCACCGCATCATAGCTGCTTGCACCAAAGATAGTCATGTGGTCCAAACAGACCAATCAGATGTTCTCCTGTGGCAATTTGGGCCTGTCACATCTCTTCCTCTCCCCCTCTCCCCCCTGGGTCAAGTCAGTCTTTGGAGAGGACTTGGAATTTGCAGTGTGGGCCCAGTGGGGTGGCCATCTTCTACCTATCTCTTCGGCTGAGGAGGGGAATAGAGATGATCTGAAGACAGAGACCAGCAACAAGAGAGAACAGAAGCTCTCTTGAAGGCTGACAGCCTTCCCATTCCCAGGTCCAGCCTTTTCCTGAGGTCTGACTATATTCTACTTCCACGAGCCTCCCCCTCCTGGATCTTTGTAATACAATTGCCCATTTTTGCTTAAGCCAGGCAGAGTCGTGTCAGACAAGGAGCAGCCTACATAGGATTGCCTCCTCACGTCCATTTCTACCTTCCTCCTCCCTGAGTGCCTCTGCATCAGTGTGGGTTAGAGGACAATGTGCCCTGCTCAAAGCGTTCCTAGCCTTGCGGGCAGGGGTGGCCAGCGAGAGGCACGAGGAAGTCATCAATGGAGCATGCGGAGAAGCACTCTAAAAGGGGTTTTCTTTTCCCGCCTGGCCAACAGACAGGATGGATGGTGCTACGTTAACCTCCATGGCCTTAAGTGACCGTTAGCCGAGCCATAAGGATGGTGGTGCAGAAAGATAGGTGGAACCTGGGATGCTGAGGACAGAACCTGCCCTGGTCCGCCTGCCTCCGGACTTCTTTCCCATGTGCGACCATCTCAATCCTGTGCCTGTCTCCTCGTCTGTAAAATGAGGAGAGGAATAGCACCTACCTCACAGAGCTATTGCAAAGATGAGATGAGTTACTTTGCCTACCAGGCTTAGACCAGCACCGGCCACAAAGTCGGCGCGGTATAAGGGCTGCCTATTTATTGTCGTTATCATTATTGAATAATTCACTCCTGATTTATTTCAGCTCCTGTTTTCCAAGTCTCAGGTATCATTCGCCAAGTACCATCCCTGTCGTATACAGTTTGGTGTGTTAGACTTACAACCGATACGCCTACGGCAAACAGAAATGTTTATTTCTCATATGCTTGTCTGATCTGACGTTAAAATAACCCTAGAATTTCTCCCCTGGCAGTGAATAGCAGCGGCAGCGAGAGCTTCCTGAGGGTTGTGGAGGACCATGGCAAATGCTGGCCTTGGGAGGCTGCCACACGTAGGTGCAGAACGTCTGGCACAGACTAGGCCCTTCGCGAAACCCATTTGTATACATATATTCATATACTAGTTACCCAAGTGTCTGGCCCAGGTTCGTTGTTCATTCATTTATACAAAACTTCACTGAGCATTTCCTGAATACCTACTATGTGCTGGGTCCTGTACCGATAAGTGAAGCGAGGGAGGGGAGAGGCCCACATGACAAAAGAATGGCCCTGCCTTCAAGGAGCTTGCAGTTAATTGGGGAGATATTTCTCCAAGAAACAACGTATCACAAGGCAGAGCCAGTGACCGACCGGGGCCTGGGATTTGGACAGGTGAGGGGGTACAGAAAGCCTGGGTTTTGCCCTGTCTCAGGGCTGCTTGCGACTGGCACTGTGGCGGGGTGCTTGCTCTAGGAGTGGGGGGAAGGGAGGCACAGTACCAGCTGACTCCTGCTATTTCGGGAAACCTCCCCTGATAAGGAAAGCATTTTCCCAAATCATCAGCCAGAGCTTCTACTGCCTTCTCTCCCGCTGCTGCCCCAATTCCCTACAGTCCTCCACACGGGGTCAGTCTAATGGTGCCTGGAGGCGTGTGAATGCATGTGCAAGTATGTGCAAGAGAATGCACACCCACGCAGGCACCCCCTTGAGGACGCCTCGCCTTCTATGGGACTTCTCCAGGGCCCACTTTCCCAGCATAGATAGTGGGAGAAGGATTAGTTGAAATTGTAGGAGGGGATGAAATTGCTGAGTGAGAGAGAAGGGCAGGGGGCCAAGACCAGAGCTGTTGGAAGGCCCACAGTTATAGAGAGACCTTTGCTCTTCTCTCTGGGGTAAAAATGAGGGGGACAGGGGCAGTAGTGGGGAGAGAAAGACAGCGTACTCTGAATCCCTCAGAGCCCAAACTGGCCTCCCAACGGGCTCCCCCTGCATAATTGTGCCCTCCCCTGCTTGCTAGTGAGCCCACTGCCCAGACCTTCCTACGATGGGGAGTGGCTGAACTGCCACACCGAGGACCACCAAATCCTTTATCCTCTACTCAGCATGAGGATGAATAAGGGGGTCCCCACTCTCCTGCCAGTTCCAGCCCTACAAAGGAGATGGAAGCATGGGTGGATGAGGAAGCAGATTGTGAGGGGGTCTAGATACCCTGGGGAAGGGAAGTGAGAAGAATGTCAGAGGGACTGACTTCTACTATGCCTTGTAGAAGATAAAACAGATAAAACACAAATAGGGCCTGAAGGAAAGAAGAGAGAACTTGCCCAGCCATCAGGGCCAGAACAGTCCAGACAGAGGGAACGGCAAATGGCACTGGCAAAGACCTGGCTCTGGCCCGTCCCCACATAACCCAGCGAGGGACAAGGAGAGAAAGATGAGTCTGGGAAGGACGACTGAGGCCACATCATGGGAGACTTAACTGCAAACCTAAAGCATCAGGAGGTTTGCTGCTGCTGAAAAAAAAAAAAAAAAGATGGTTTGAGGCAGTGGAAGGATGTGATTGGATCTGTGCTTAGGGAAGTTAGGTGGAGGCATGCAGTGGGAGGGATGGGTGAGAGCAGGCCACCTGTCTGCAGGGCAACTCTGAGAACTGGAATTGGGTGCCTCTTCCTCCAAGAGAACCCAGCCTCACACCCAGAGCACCACCTGTACCCCTTGGAGGACACACCGGCTCAACTGTAGGTCAGAGAGCTGAACCAAGGCAGCAATACAGACTCCTCAAATTACTGCTTCAAGGGGGTCCCCTCTAGAGCAACCAGGGACCTCTTTTCTTCTGACTGACAAAAAAGGGTGTAATCAGAAAGGAAAAGACCACCTACTACCCTAAAAGATGAGGACTTGAATAAACACAGCTGCTGTGTATTAAGAATGTGCCAGGCCCTGAGCTAAGCTCTTTCCCTGCAAGACCTCATGGCGATTTGGCAAGAAAGCTGAGAGATGCCTTTGGGATCACCATTCTCAATTGATAGGAAAAAACGAAGGTTATCAGGGCAGAGAAACACACCCAGGGTCCCAGGACTCGTTAAGAACAGAGACAGGATCTGAACCCAAGACCACCAGCTGCAGAAGCCCATGCTCTGGGCCGCTACAGGCACAGCCCTCCTGGTACCTCCCGTAGCCCTGGCTCCATGCACTCTCCAAGCAGCCTTAGAAGTTTAATTTGGTTTCCTGAGTTGGCGTTCCGACCAGGGAGAGCGCTTTCTAGCTATAAATTATTAAACTGATTTCCTGCTGCAAATCAGCCTCCTGTGAGTTTGGGCTATGGAAGCCAGTTTTTCCAGGTCCTGAGCTGCTCTGAAGAAAGAAATTCCAGCGGCTGCTGATGGACAGGGAAGAGTCCAGAGGCTGGAGCCCACACAGACAGCGGCCTGGGAGCCTCCCCCAGCCCGGCCCCACAGCCAGGGGCAAGGGTGGGTGGAGAGAATGAGCCACTTCCTTTTGTCCCCACCTCAAACTCCGCTCTTGAGCCCCTGAGGACCAGGGGAAAGGGGCTCAGTGGTCCTCCTTCCTGGGCCCCCTCCCTCCTTGCCTCCATTCAAAGTCTCCACTTGGCTCCCTGCCTGGGAAAGGGGGAGAAAGAGAGAAAGAAAGAAAAGAAGAGGAAATAGGGGGGAAACCAAGAGCAGGAAAGAATGTATTCTGTCCTGGGTTTGGTGAGGAGGGGAAGGCAGGAGGGCACCCCTCACTCCCCCACCCCCACCCAGAGCCCGAATGCCATCTTCCCACCCATCCATCACTCACTACTTGGGGGCAAAGCTTAGCCAAGCTCAGCACAAAGATAAAATTGAGATGCAGATTCCTTCCCATTGCTCTGAATAGAGCAGATTGGATACGGATTTTCCTCTTTTCTTCCCATTTAGACCATCTGGGAGACTGGGACCCAAGGGGAAAGCTGGGATCAGGTGGGGGAGGGCGCAGGGGCTCAGGAAGACTGCCTGGCACTTTTCAGCCCTGGAACCTGGGGGTGAGGGTGTGGATGCCTCCTGCACCCCACACTCTTTCCCAGAGGCAAGTTCATTCCCTGCCTTTGCATTCTGCTCACCCGGCTAGGCTGGGCCAGATCGGGTTGGGTCCTCATCTCCTCTCTCTGCTCCCAGCAAACTCCAAGTCATGATTTGTCACATCAGTGGTTGGCAGTCCTTCCTGCAGTCCCACCCACGTCCCCCAACTGCAATTAAAAGGAAAAATGTGATCACAGGAAGTTTAACAAGATGAACTCTTAAAGATCATTTGGTTCAACCATATGTTTTACAGATGAGGAAACTGAGGCTTGGGGAAGAGTATCTAGCTCTAGATTGGGCAGGGAGCTAGGGGCAGAACCAAGACTAAATAACAACGAGAACGAAGACCATGTCGTTATTTATCAGGCAATGTTCTATGCTCTTTCTATTATGCCGTTTAATATTCACAATAATCCTGTGAGGTAGGTACTATCATCAACCCCATTTCATGGATGGGAAAACTGAGGTACAAACCACTTAAGTCACTTACATAAAGTCAAATGGGTAGAAGCCAGATCCAAACCCAGGCGGTGGGGCTCCAGAACCTACCACTTGCACAATCTCAGTGCACCACCCAGAAAAATGGCATCATCTGACACAGTCCTATGAACGAAGTCAAGCCCGGTGGGCTTCTCGCCAGGCTAGCAGGCTGCTCCAGCAATTGTTTACAGATGGTGAAACCTCTAAAGCATGGTCCACAACCCTTCTGTATTTACGACCATGGAGTCTGGACTTGCTCCTATGGACAGAGTATGTCAACACGAGGTCAGAACTGAAAACAAGAATTAAAAGGGAAGGTTCACATGACTTGGGAAAACGAGCACGTGTGAACCTGGCGACGGTGACTTTGTAGGAGATGACACGTGTTCAGAGGAAGATGACCAAACACGTGAGGAGGGAACGTTTGAGGAAGAAGCCATGGGTTGGAACCAGCACCCTGCCTCATAGCTGTAGGCAGCTGTGACGAGATAAGGTAAAATCGCACATCTGGCTCACGCCTCGCCCAGGTGAGCATCGTAACCGGTCGCGTCCCACGAAGTTTACGGTATGGTGATGAGCAGGGATTTTTTTTTTTTTCTGGTTTCTGTGTTACAGTAGGTAATATTTTATTGTGTTTGCCATGAAACAAGAAAACAAAGGAGATTGCCTACTCTAATTGCCGGAATTAAATGCTCGGGACGTTGCCAAACACAAACCAAGCTTATCTGGTCATCAGAGCAGCACCCATTTTCTCCTCCACATGGGCGAGCCCTCTCCGCGGAAACATTTTGCCGTCAGATCTGCTGTTGTTATAGAAAATAAACACTGCATTTGAAAACATGCCGACAGCTCTAAAACAGACTGCAAATCCAGCTAAAGGACAGGCCTTTCTTAGGGGTTCAACGACAGGTTCACTCGCTCAACCTAAACTCTGTGGGAGCCCCCATTTCTCTTCACGCTCCTGAGCATGGTTCCTCAACACCAGGAGAGCTAGTTCTGTCATTCAAGGAGCCTCTAAGGAGAGGGACAGGCTGCACACCAGTGTGAATGTCCTTAACGCCTCCAGCCCGTACACTTACAAACGGTTAAAATGGGTTGGTGGGGATGTGAAATGCTGCAGCCGCTATGTAAAACAGTGTGGTGGTTCCCCAAGAAGTTAAAAATAGAATTTCCGTAGAATCCAGCAATTTCACTTCTGGGTTTATATCCAAAAGAACTGAAAGCGGGGACTCGGAAAGATATTTGCACACCCATGTTCACAGCAGCATTATACACAATGGGAAAGGGAGAAGCAACCCTCAGTGTCCATCCGCGGATGAACGGATAAGCAAAAATGTGGTATACATACAGTGGAACATTATTTGGTCTTAAAAAAGAATGCAAGTCTGACTCATGTTACAACATGGATGACCCTTGAAGACAGTATGCTGAGTAAATAAAGCCAGACACAAAGGAACAAATGTTGTATCATTCCATTTACATGAGGCACCTAAAATAGTCAAATTCATAGAGACAGAGGGTAAAATGGCGGTTGCCAGGGGCTGGGGGAGGGGAGAACGGGGAGTTGTTATTTAATGGGTACAGAGTTTCAGTGCGTCAGGAGAGTTCTAGAGATGGATGGTGGCGATGGTTGTAAAACAATATAATCAATACTACTGAGCTAAACATTTAAAAATGGTTAAGACGATAAATGTTATGTGTATTTTACTACAATTTTTTAAATAAAGCTCCTAAAATCCACTGGACTGAGGAGGATGAGCTGCTGATGTCCCAGAGGATGGGGTCTTCCCCGCTCGTCCTGCAGAGTGGCGCCCCCTGCCAGTGCTTCACTGTCCGCCAGGGCACGCTCACCCCTGACCAGTGAGTGAAGCAAGCCCACCGCTGTATTCATTTCCCGCCACTGCTATAACCGATTTCCACAGACCTAGAGGCTTCAAACAACACATTTATTCTCTTACAGTTCTGTAGGTTAGAAATTCAACGCGGGCCTCGGTGGGCTAAAATCAAGGTGTTGGTGGGCCGCATTCCTTTCCGGAGGCTCTAGGGGAGAATCCATTTCCTTGCCTTTTCCAGCTTCTAGAGGTCACCCACATTCCATCTTCAGGGCCAGCAACACTGCCTCTCTATAACCATTCTTCCGTAGTTAAATGCCCCTCTGTTGCGGCTAGAACACGTTCTCTGCTTTTAAGAACCCATGTGATTGCCCTGAACCACCCAAATAATCCAGGATGGCCTCCCCATGTCAGGGTTCTTAACCAAATCACATTTGCAAAGTCCTTTTTGCTGCATAAGGTACCATAGTTACGGGCTCCAGGGATAAGGACATGGACGTCTTTGGTGGGCCATTATTCTACCTGCCACACCTGCTATGCACACTACCACTCAGTCGTCCAGAAATGTGGCAAACATTTCTGGCATTGAGACTCTTCTGGGCCTGAATTTCTGGAGAAGGAAGAGCAGTAGCTGGCAGGTCACAGTCACACCGTCTCGGGGAGGAAGAAGAGGCTACTGCTGAGGGGGTAGTCAGGGAGCGTGATGTGTGACCCCAAGGGGTGGAGGAGAAAGGACCATCGACGGGGAGATGACATGCACAGGAGAGGGGAGCAGTGAGTCCCGGGAGAGGGGAGCAGTGTGTCCCCTGGGAAAGAAGACAGTCACGAAATGCAATGGGAAGATGGTGGGAAAGACCTTACAGGTAAACTGCATTCAGACAAAGAAAGTCATAAACATTAGCACAAAAGTTTTACCAAAGGGTGATTATTATTCACTTCCCAAGAGGATTTTTCCAAAGCATTCTTCAAGTAATGAGTTCTACTGTGTTCTTAAAATAGGATTTACACCCAATTTTTCAGCAACACATAAAGGAATGCTTGTAAATCTATTGAAATGAAGTGAGACCAGTAACATCTGCCGCCTTCTGTGCTGGCGGTGTCAGAGGGAGCTGGAAGGAAGCACTGGTGGGGGTGACAGCCTCGTTCTCACAGCCAGGGCTCAGCGAAAGCCATCCGTTTAATCCTCCCGGTGACCCTTCCTCGGTTCACACAGGCACAAAGCAAACGGTAGTGAGGTGAGGGGAAGGAGAACAACAGGTCAGGGGCTGGCCCCAGGGCTCTCTGACCCCACGGCTCTGTTCCTTATGCCTTTCCCAAGAGAGGAGAGATTTTTCAGGGTGGCAAGGAGTTCTGTGTCTGTGTTAGGAACAGAAGCTGTACCCCTCCAAGGAAGCACTCCGAGCTTACCTACTGGGCTATTTCTGGAATGCTACTGAAATTTTCAATTCAGGACAAAGCCTGTCATTCTAAAGTTATTAGAGAAAAAGTCCCAATGGCCTGAAACAGGTAAAAGTGCCATGATGTAAATGTTCCATTTCACGTCTCTTCGGGGAGCCCGTGAACACAGGGCACCAGAGGGAACCAGGGCTTCGGCCCCATCCACCCCCCCACCCCCCCGCCCCTGGCCACAGAGACTGTTGTAAACACCGCTTGGGCTTCAAAGCAGATAATAGAGAGGAAGATGCCATAAAAATTTTGGACACTATACCTATTGCCCTGCCATTACATTGTCCATGTCCCTTCCAACCTCTGAGTTGGCCTTAACTTTCATTTTTGGTTCTTTCTCCCAAATAGGTGTTTCTCCAAGATTCTAGCCCACAGTCCCTCTTCTCACTCTGACTGCTCTCAGGGTGGTCCCCCCACTCCCTCGTCTTCAGGGTTTCCGCTTTCACCCTGGCTCCATCAGCTCCCCAGACCTCTAGCCCCTTTCTTCTGGACTCCAGACCTCATGGCCATCTCCATCTCACTGTCTCTACTGAAGGCTGCCCCAGACGAATTTGTCACCTTTCCCCCTTAACATGTTTCTCCCACGTCTCCCCATTTCCGTCAATGGAACTATAATGCCCCGTGCATCCTGACTCACATCTCAGCATTCCCAGACTCCCCTCTCCTTCATCTTCCACTTCTAACCCATTGCCCATTCCTGGCATTTGTACCTCTACAGTCAGTGGATCCAACCCAGATGTCCTCAGGGCTGGCGAGTGACGTGAGCTAAAAGCATAGGGAGGGGCATGGGAGGAGAGGAGGACATGTGCACCACCTGGACACGAGAGCTATAACGTTCCTCTCCTCTTCTCCAGCTGACCGTTGTCGTCTCAGGACGTGGGCCCAGATCTGTCCGATTCCAAAGACAGTCTATACAGCGATTTATGTAACACTCTCTTATTTTTAAATGCTGGCAATTAATTGCATTTTTCGAAATCACCAAACACATCTCTTTGGTGACATCAGGGGCTACAGCCTCTCTCCCATTATTCCTTCTCTCTGTTCCCAATGCTGATGTGTCAATATATTCACGCTCCCTGCCGGACAAGGAACCACCTCCTCAGGGCCGCTTTCTCCATCTTCCCTCTGCTGGTCTCAGTCCCCACTGAACCAATGTTGGACTCTCCAGCTCTAGATTCAGGCCCTCCAGAAGGGGAGAGAACGGTGAGGGTGAAGGAGACAGAGAAGAGAAGGCTGATGCCACTCAGGGTGACAGAGCTATTAATTAACAGAGTTAACCATCTGCTGTTTAATTAACACCCTCTCTCCTCTTCCATCCTCCCTCCCATTTCCCTTTCCCAGAGGGGCTCTGCGGTGGGTGAAAGGGGGCAGAAAGCTGGAGGGCAGACTTGGGAAATGGGATGAGAGGCTGGAGGTCCTAGCTGGAGGCAAAGCAGCGGGGCAGAGGGACTGAGGGGTCCTCATGTGCTGGAGAGAACAGGACGAGTTAGGACGAAGGAGGTTTATGTTTCAGTAAGAGAGACTCAGACTAGTCCTTAAGTTTCCTGGGCAGGAGCTGGGGACAGAGAAATGCGATGTCCTGAACTACAGCAGTCATTTTGACACGATGAGACCAGAGGCATGAGCGGTCAGGAGAATAACAGAATGTCCTGATGAGGATGAGCCAGCTGCTGCCACCTCCAAACTTTTGTGGGTAATTAAATAAACCCCTGTTTCAGGTTACTGTAGGTGGTGTTTTCTGTTACTTGCAGCCACAAGAATTCCTTAGTGATATCCCCTCTCCTCTAAATCCTCGTCTCTCTTCTGACCCCTTGTTTAATTAGAGTTGAGTGAAGTCAAGAGCAGACATGGCTGCTCAGAACACCGGCCAGCCTGGACTGCCCAGGACGTGGGACTAGGACTGGAAAATGGGCAGTGGCATGGGCATGAGCGCATTAAATAGTGAGCTCCAAGGGGACCCTGTCACCACTGCCTCCCCAGCGCCAAGCACAGAGCCTGCCCTGTGGTGAGAGCTCAGCTGACACGTGTTTGTGAATGAATACATGAATGGATGGATGTACCACTGCTTGGCACAGGTGTCCCAGGAATAAGCAGCTGGCAAGAAGGGAATGTGATCAAGTCCCCCGTTTGAATGCAGTTAGCATTAATATGATAGACAGGTGGAAGGCCAGGGGAGGGAGGGAGCAATTGGGAGAATAGTTTTATGAACTACATAGATGTCTAACCAATGTACTGTATAAATGAAACTAAGTTAAATAAATAAATTTTTAAAAATCTCCCTGTTTGCTATCCATCTGGCTCCCTAGTTAGACTGAAACCCCCTTATGCAGATGCCAGATCCTTTTTAAGCCCCCCAAAACCACCAGTGTCATGAACACTGAAGATAGTTGATAAATGCTTTCATATGAGGTTGATGCTTTGGAGGGCTGCTAACAGGCTGATGATATAAGTTACTCAGAAAGAGCTCCCCTAGAAAGAATAGTCTCTAGATGTTTGTAGTTTTGCCTAACATTTTACTATTAGACATGGACTACTTTGGCTAGCTCAGTCACCTTCACTGCTCCGAGCAACAGTTTGTATAATGGGAATAATAATAAAACCTGTTTCATAGTGCCCATGCTGATTTGTGAGAACCAAATCAGCATGAAAGTACATTGTAAGAATGTTTGTTAAAATCAGCCTTTAAATGTGATTAGCCTTAGAAGAATTACCTCAGCAATTATTCATTCTTGAATGTAACTTTGCAGCTCTTGGGATGGAGAAGAACCTTAGCCCTCCTCCTTCCCAAACACCTCACAAATGATCTCTATACCATCTTCAGAAGTATGTGAGGAACTTTTTGAGTTTAATTAATGTGACAATTCATAGGAGAGAAAGAGGAGAGGACAATGTGGGGGAAGAGCAGCTCTGTGGCAGGTGCTTTTGGTGCCTTGCCCAGATCCCGGCATTCCTGGGCTGGCGCATCCATCTCATCTCCCAGCAACTTTCTCGAGAGGCTGGCCCTTAGCCTTAGGCAGTCTCCTCCCCAGACACGCCTGGGAGATTACAACCCCCTCCGCCTGCAACTCCAGGGCCATGGGCAATCACAGGCAGATGCAGGAGCATTCAAGCCCAGGCCTCCGTCTCTGTGTAACTTCTGTGGCGCAATCCTTGCTCCAGAGCTTGCCGTGGAATTAGGCAGGCTTCCCCAGAAAGCACATCTTCATCTGGCTCTGTCCTCCACTCCATCCTGCTTCCTTCATGCCCTCTCAGGGGCTTCGTGTGGGCACTTTCAACCAACCACCTGAACACGAACCCCAGCTCAGGCTCTGCTTGTAGGGACCTGTCCCAAGACCAGCCCTTAGGAGGTGCTTGCAGAGGAAGGCTGACAAGGAGCTGGTGTCAGGACCAAACTGCACACCTCCTGGTTGGTGCAGGGCTCTGGCCCGTCCCCCTGTATGCAGGACAAAGCGTGGGGCAGGCCTAGCCCTCAACCCCCTCCAGGGCTGGAGCCTTCACCAGAGCCATGTGTGTACCCCAACCTCTCCCCACCTCCTCAACGCCCTCCTCCCTCTCCATGGAAATGTATAAATTCTCTCGCGAGGCCCTCAACATTTTCCTGCAAAGCTGTGAATCCAAAAAATCAATTGGTCTCCATGTCACGAGACTATCAGGATGGGGCCCCAGGAACGTTTTGGCTCATAGGCTCACACCGCATTAGTGGAAAAAGGGCCTTGGGAGACAGTGTAACTCCCCTTTGCAGTTTAATTTGGATTGTACTTCTGCATCCATTCTCTCCTCTCTCATTATAATTGTAATAATTATGGTCTTCTTTAGTCTCCTCTAAACTGTTTATGCAGCTGGACAGAGTTGGAAATGCATGGATGCTAATCCCCCACGACAGGCCCTGTTTTCAGGATTGGTCTCCTCAGAAGCCATGAACCTGAGTCAGCAGGGACGGTGGTCCTGGGGTGAAAAAGGAGCAGTAGGATGGGGCGGGGATTAAAGAAACCCGAGTGTTCAAGCCCCCAGGTCCTACAGCTCTTAGATTGGAAGAGAGGCCCTCTGTTGGCACTATTGTGTACCCCAACCCACCCCACATACCAACACAACTGAAATATTTCTTTATAAAAAAAATGAGAAAATTGTAACTTTGGATCTACCTGAGGTTAGTCATCTGAGGTCATCCTGTCCATTCCCCCAGGCTTCAGGCAAGACAGCTGGATTTGGGGAGGAGAGAGGTCACTTCATGTCGACCACGCCTCTTAGTGACCTCGTCAACGTCTGGTACCCCTCACTGTCGGGACTCCTGAATCTTTTCTGCTCCGCGAACCAACATTTATCAAGGGCTCTAATAAATGCCATGGGCCTCAAGTACTAGAGAAGACCCTGTGTCTCCCCTAGGGGAGCCTCTCTTCTGGAATTCCAAGGTCTCCTGCTCATCTGTTAATGATCACCTCTGATTCCATTTTCCTCAGCAATGATCCCAACTTGCCAAATCCCAGATGTCAGGTCTTCCAATGAAAATGCATGGTTTCTGCTCTCTAATAATTATATCTAAGCTTTACTGTGTTCTTTATCGTATGACAGACAGTGTGTTAATTGTTTTCCAAATGTTGTTTCATTTTTATCCTCACCATATGCCTATAAAAAGGGCTTTATTGCCTTTTGATAGGTGAGAAAAATGAGAGGTCAGGTCGCTTGCCCAGAGTCACACAGGAAGTGGCCGAGGCAGGATCTGACCTCAAGTCCATTCGGTGCCAAAGCCCAGGCTCTGAGCCAGCCTGCTTCTCACCCTGATACGAGGCTTCTAGAGATGAGTTCCCTCAGAAAGGAAGTGGGTGCTTGGTGTTCTCTCCTGCTGTGAGAGTGCAGAGCAGGGTATCTTCTTGGGTCTCCTCACCCCAATACACAAGGTTGAATCCAGCTCAGATCCTCTCCCACCGTCCAGAGCTTGCTTCCTACACCCCATTCCGTGCTGTGTTTCTAACTCCTTTCTTCATGTCTCCTGGCTGGGAATGCTGCAGCTGTCACAGCCTTCAATCACGATTCTCTGTTCCAGCCTTTGCAATGAGAGCTCCAGCTCCTCTTCCATCCTGCTCTACTCTCCCCACCAGCCCCTAGACATCCCAGCCCTGAATCCTCCTGGTCTTCCTGCAGCCCACCCATACTTATATTTCTAGGGGAAGTGAGCCCTCTGTGCCCTGCCAGCTGCTCACTTCTGCAAAAGCTAGAGCCACGGGTCCCTTCTGCTCCTTCACGTTAGCCATCCCTTTCCAGTCACTGCTCATCAGCTGGGCCAGCAGCGGGGGTGGCAGGGAGCAGCGAGGCAGATAATCCAAGGTAGCGGGAATGTAAAAATCATCTCTATTTGGCTGTGGAAGGTATTTTTGGACAGAGAGTTGAATGTGGGTGTGTGTGATGTGCTGGAAATTCACAACACTTCAAACCAAATCCTGAAGAGAAACCAGCAGGACCTGACTGCTGGTTTTAGGAATTAGAAAACCGTCTGCCCTGTTCCTCTTTCCTGCTGGGCCAGGTAGATGAGCATCTCACACTGACTGAGCTGTCCCCTCTCTAGAAGTCAGACCCACACAGTCCCCTGACCCAGAGCCCTGGCTGCAAAAGCAGAAGCTAACAGGGGCTGGGCAGCCAAGTGAGGCCAGCTGGCGAAACACAGAGAGGGAGGCAAAGTGAAGACTATCACTCCTTCAGAAGGGCATAGTCACTCCTCCGGGCAGCTGCTACTCAGCTCCAGCTGATGACAGAAGCCAAACAAAACACATCTGTTAAAGAATTTGGCCCACTGACAACCAGTTTGCACTCTCTAGCACAGTGGTTTTCACACTTAAGCATACATCAGCATCTCCTGGAGAGCCTGTTAAAATAGATGGCTGGGCCCCATCCCTAGATTTGCTGATGCAGTGGTTCCCAGGTGGAGCCCAATAATTTGCATTTCTAACAAGTTCCCAGGTAATGCTGAGTCCAGGACCATACTTCGGGGAACCACTGTTCTAGCCTAGTGGCTCTACAATTGAGGAACCTGATACTTCCTTGCCTTTTAATATCTGCTAGTCTTTTACCAGTGTCAGTTCAAGAGGTAATCATGTCCTTAAGCAGTAGAAAGTTAGATGTAGACTGAAGGAAGTGTGGGTATGCCTTTATTACATGTCAACTATGTGTCAGACGCTTTCATGAACACCCGATTTAATCATTGCAGCATCCCTGCAAGGCAGTTATTATTGTCCCCACTTTACTGATGGGGATCTAAGGCGTAGAGGTGTTCCTAACTTGTTTAACTTGTTTAAGTCACACAGCTAGGAAGTGACAGTTCTGCAACTGGAATACACATCAGCCTAACTCCAGCGCCCCTTTTCCCAAGCCATCAAACTCCATGGAAAAACAAGTCCCCTCTCCAAAACACACCACTTTTGGGGGGGGGCGTTGAGCAGAGTGGCCTCCTTTTTAGGGTACTTTTAAGTACCCATCAGGGCAACTCTCACAAGAAAAGCTGAATCAAGAGCCAGGAAACCTGGAGAGTTATAGGTATCCCTTGTCTCCTTCCAAAAGGGAGGGTCAACCATGACCTGGTCCTCGGACACTTCCCAGTGGTCTATAATTCCCAGGAGAGAGAATGGGCCGACTCTGGGGCAGCATAGGGCCCTAGGAATGCCATGCCTGAGGACGCTACCCCGAACAAAACACCTTAGTCCTTGGGAATACATCAGCAGGATGGAGGAATGATCTGGTTAATGTTTGTAAATTCCTAGGGCAGGAACTATGTCTGTTTTGCTTGGACTGTATCCCCAGCTCCTAACACAACACCTGACATGTAATAGACGCCGAATTATTTGTTGAATGAGAGAATGACTGAATGGTGGAACAAGGGGTGGAGAATCTTTGCTCTTAGCCAAGAGGACTTTGGATAATGTGCCCACTCATGGTTGAAAGTATAGACATTCATTAGCGGCCAGCCTTGGAATGAAGATGTGGACAGGTAATAATTCTGCTCAAAATAATTGATCGGCAATGTTTTCCAAATCCAGCATGGGCTAAGCAAAGATATTAACAGGTCTGCTGAGAGCTGACAAGAACATATTCACCTCCGAATGCCCAGCCACTATGTCTGTTTGATGAAAGAATGTGAGTCTCCCATGCTGAGAGCCCAATGGGGAAGGTGTTCACACACTGCTGCACAGGTGGTGGCGTGTCTCGGCACAGGAAGCCCTCCCCAAGGCCTTCGGGAAGGCGGGTGGGGCACGGCAAGAAGAGTGTGAACTTGGAGTGGAAAGCCCTGGCTCTCCCCCTGAACTAGTCAACAGACAGTCCTCGTGGGAGCAGCGCCAGGCACTGTGCTGTTAATCATTGGGCCCCGCTGCCTTCTTTCTCTTTAAAAGAGGGATGATGACAACGACAACAGCAGCAGCAGTAATAACAATTACTTCACAGATTTGTCATGAAGATGAAATGCTTGTGAAAGTGGTGACACCAGTGGGTAGACTAAGCACTTAACAAACGCCTGTCGGAATGCCCACTCTGGCTGCATGAGTTTGAAAAGGGTCACTTATCTCTCCAGAAAATTTTCCATTGTCTACCTTGCCTTCCTCCTACTGCACTTTCTCCACTGTCCACGGTGACAGGGAGTAGGACAGGTGGTGGGACATTTCTAAAACGCTGGTTCTCCAGTATTTCTGGGAAACCAGCAGTAACAGACACTTTGGAGCCATGCACCAATGCTGTGGAGACAGTGCATTGACTTAACCTATGATACGCCCAATCTACTCAGCTCCAAACCACACGGTAACACACGGGGTTCTGCTGCCACGGAGGAAGCATGCCAGCCCTTTTCCCTGCCATCCAGCACACTCCTGGTCTCTCTCTTCAACCAGTTGAGTGTTGTGTGCAAAACTCAGCCTGGACCAGTCACCCCTCATCGTGCCTGGATTACACACTGGTCTGCGTTACTTGTGCTCTGGTTCGACTTTATTCAGCACTGTGTTTCATCTACTAGCTCCAGTCGATCCTGCTGATGCTCTTGGGCAAATAGGCCAACACCAGGGATAGAGGTCCCAGGAGCCAGTGAGAGTAGTTAAGATGCTGGGCTGGGTACAGTTGAAATGACTCAACAGAAATTCAGTTAGTGTCAGGGATCACACGTATCCCCTTCCCTTTGATGGGGTCTGCTGTTCTTCACATCCGGGACCCAGTCAAATCCTCTGTGAGGTCTGCATTCCACTTAGCAGAGGAGAAGTCGAAGGCCCTGAGAGCAGCCGTGAATCCAAACACTCGGAGTGGGACTTCGACCCAGATCTGTCCTCCCCACCCACCACCCACCTCCCCACCCGCAGCTCCTGAATAGTCTCTTTCTCCCCAAGTCAGGTCCTGATGTCCCCATTGGATATGGCTCCCAGCAACTTGGGGCTGGAAGCCTGAAACTGAGAGAGGCCTACCAATAAAAGGCGAGTCATTCAGAGTGGCTACATACCTTGTTTCAGAAATCTGAGAGCTAGAAATGACTGAATCCCCAGGTCCCCGGAAAAAATATTCTTAACACCCTCTTTGAGGAATGCGCAGTACTGAGATGGCTACAGGAAAGAAAAACAATGGGCACGCCTCCCCGTCTGGGCCCCTGGCCCCCCGACTTCAGCCTGCTCCGTTACTGTCCTCCTTTCCCTTCCCACCCCCAGCTTTCTCATCAGGGGTGCCAGGCAGGCCTGGGTCCGCAGATCCCTAAATGTAGCCAGCAGATGAGCGCTCAAGCCCGGGGTACTTGAACTAGTTCAACTCAGCTTCGGAGAGGCAGCCAGCAAAGGATGGCACTCCAAACCCCTGTGCTGCAGGTGAGTCTCCTCCCCAACCCAAGGAGAGGGGCAGAGCTTGGCAGGCTGTGGAAGGCGCTGGAGCCTATCTCCTTCCCTCCTGTAGAGAGGAAGAAATAAAAAGAGTGGAGAGTGGCCAAGGAGGAAGGAAGGGACAGGACTAGAAGGGAACAAAGAAAATAGAACCGTTCGTCTCTTAAGGTTGTGAGGTGGAGGGAGTTCTTTTCTTTTGGTTTATGTTATTGCTGTTATGACGATGTTTGTGTAATAAATAACGCAGTGAAGGGATGAGAGCCGGAGTCTGTGCTGGGGTTGTGTGGTGCTGCAAACTGGGCAGGCTGCAGATTCCCAGGGAGGGCAGACAGTGTCGGGGAGAGGGGATGATTCTGGGTTCCTCAAGCCCTTCAGGGCTTCTTCCTGGAGGGCTGAGAGTTTTCTGCACCAGGCTCAGTTGGAGATCTGGGTCCTGCCAGCGCAGACTCTGGAGCTTCTAAAACATGACTGTCCCAACTCATGGGGCAAGGCTGTGGGCAGGCTGGGACCTGGCTTCCATCCCCCAAGCATGCCCTGTCAGCACCCAGACCCATCTGGCAGCAAATGGTTGGTGGAGGGAAGCCATGAGAAAGAGCCCAGGCACACCATTCCCCATCTGCTCCCCACATATGCTACACACTGCAGCCCAGGGGACAGAAGGGCCACAGGTGGTTGGCTGATGGGGAGGGGAGGCTGGGACAGAGAGCAGGACACATGCAGCCCCACTGTCCAGTTCCAGCAGGAAGCTTTTCCCGGGAACTGCTCCCATCCCCCTCCCTTGCCAGGTTAAGCCCCATCTCTCCTGCACAGACAGGTGAAACACCAGTCTGAGCGAAGGCCAGGCCTGGGACTGCACCATCACCACTGCCCAAACACACCCCTCAACATTAAATGTACACATGGGGGCACACTCACCTGTGTACACGCGCTCAGATGCCTGAGATCCAGACTCATTCTTACAAGGTACAATAACATAGCCTCCCTGCTGCCCCAGCCATTGGCACCTACAAGCAGGTAACTGGTCCTTCTAGTTTGGGGGTGGGAGGAGGGCAAAGCATGCTGGAAGACCTCTCAGGGGGACAGTGTTTAGGAGGTGAGCAAGCCTTGGGGCTTGGTGGGGGCAGGTTAGAGTTTCAGCCCTGGGCCAGGGGATGGGAGGAGAGAAGGGGGTCTTTAAAAGAGTACAGTGAGCTCTTTCTGACCCGGTATAAAAGCAGCTCTTCTTACAGACAGAAAGATGGTCAAGATCTGACAAAGCCCTTCCAGTGCTTAATGAATGTCTCTCTTTAAACCTGGTCATTGGTGCCAAAGCTCCTTAAGCTCCACATTCATGGATCCCAGTTTTAATAAAAAATAACAGCTAACAGGCTTACTATTTGCAGGCACTTTTCTATAAGGACTTTATCTATTACTCACCCTGTAGGTCCGCCCCACCCCCAATCTCTTTTTCCATAATGGAGCCGCCTGGTAGAGAGTGGCCATGATAGGGGCCTGTTAGAGGAGCATCTGAAGTGCAAGAATTCTGGGGAGGGGCCTAGAAGTGTCTTCTGCTCAGGCTCAAGGAAAGCAGGGACAGAGAAGGGATTGGGAAGCAATGTTATTTTTCTCCTAGAAGCTTTAGTCAAGTGCCTGCAGGTGTGATCTGCAGACAGCTGTGGGGAGTGCTGGACAGGGAGGGACAGAGAGTGGAGGCTGGACGTGGTGGGGGTGGTGCGGGGTGGGGGGGTGCGGGCAGAGGGGAGGCACAGCTGAGCCCCTGCCTGCCAGGAAAGCTGCCGCTGCCAACTGGTGGGGAAGGAAGGTGATGGAGGCTCCTCTGTCCAGCTGTGCCTCTCGTGGCCCAGGCCTGAGCCTTGGCAGGGAAGGACGATGAGACCCCGAGCCAGGGAACACTGATGATTGCCGGTGGAGGTGAGGACCAAGGCAGAGACCTGCCGGCCTCCTCTTCCTGCCCTCCACCCTCCCTGTCTTTGTGTGAGCCCTCACACGAATGCATGGCCCTGGATTCAAATCCCAGCCTCGGATCCCTGACTTTTCTGAGTCATTTCCTCATCTGTGAGACCTTGCAGGGCAGCGGTGAAGATGAAAAAAGATAAGGTTTGCAATAGCACTGGCCTGCACCTAGAAAGCACAGGATGAACGTCAGCCATTATTTTGTCATCGTTATTAGTGTTGTGATTATGCGGACCCTCCAATGCACTCACTCCAGACACTCAATCCGTCCTCACTGAGCTGCCGAACAACAGTCTACGGCAATGGCAATAATCTGGTTACATTATTCTGCTGCTAACAAAGCTCCACCAGCTCCCCACTGCCTACATGATAAAATGCAAATGCTCCTTCCGTCTGGCACAAACTATCTTCCTGCCTCCTCTCTGGCCGGTCCCTCTCCAACCTCACCTCCTCATCTCATCCCAAATCATGCACTTGCCCACCTCCTAGCTTTGTTGCTACTACTCCCTCTAGGCACAATGACCTTTCCTCTATTGAAACCTCCCCATCTTTCAAGGCTCAAATAAATGCCTGCTCTTCTGCAAAACCTATTCTGACCCTCACACAGCTCACGGCTTCCTCTGCTGACAGATGTAGCATATGGTTTATACTGCTCTTAGCAGCAATCCACCCTGAGTTTGGCTGTGTATATCTGGGTAGTGCTTCTCAAAGTATGGTCCCTGGACCAGCAGCATCTGCATCTCCTGGGAACTTGTCAGACAAGCTAATCCTCAAGGCCCACCCAGGCCTACGGATAAGAAAGTCTGGGCATTGAGGCCCAGTAATCTGTTTTAACCAGCCTTCTAGAGACTCTGATGCCTTCTCAGTTGTGGAGCCACGGATGTAGTAGGGTACCCATACCCTAAAAAGAAGCTGAAAAGATACTGCTGCCCTGAGCCTCACCTGCAGAGATTCTGATTTAATTGGTCTGCAGTGGGATGTATGCAGCCATGTTTTTCCCTCCCAACCTTTTAGGAATATTTTCAAACATACGAAGCTGTTAAAAGATTGTACAGTGAACACCTGTATACCCACCACCTAGATACTGTCATCAACACATTGTTGTTTGCTTGAACACACATCTATCCATCATCCCTCTACCTATGCAACCATCAATTTTATTTTTTGATGCATGTCAAAGTTGCAGATATCATACACATCACCCAAACACATAGGAGTGATTTAAAAAGCCTCCACAGGTTTCCACTGTGCAGCCAGGGCTATTCTGATCTCAGCTGGGAGGTTCTGACAGGCTGCTAGCCTCAATTCCTACTGTGAAATGCAGATGATGATGATGATGATGATGATGATGATGATGATGATGATGACGACAACAATGACGATGACGACGATGCCGCTCTGCCTTCCCACAGCCACAAGGATGGAAAGAAATCGCACCTGAGAAAACCCTTTGTAAAGGTCTTTGCTATTAATAGGAAATAATCACTGACTCCAGGCTAGAAAGAAAAGTGTCCAGAGCTGTCACAGGGCTGCCAGATAAAATTCAGGAGACTCAGTGAAATTTGAATTGCAGATAAGTGACAAATAATTCTTTAGTACAAGTATATCTGAAATATTGCATACTTATACTAAACAAGGCATACTTATATTAAAATGAGTTTCATTGCTTATCTGAAATTCAAATTTCAAATTTCACTACGTGCGCATCTTGCCTTTTCACTTGCTAAGTCCAGCAATAGGAGCTAAGCCCTGTGGAGGGCGGTAGGATCAGGACCCTCCACCCCAGGAAGAATCAGGGCTGGGCTGTAGCTACTACTGCTCTGCCCTGCCAGCCCCTCCAGTGTCTTGGAGCATGTGCCTGCAGGGACAGGCCTGGCGGGCAGACGGCTGCCTGCGTGTGGTTATGGTGGTGAGGGCCTTGCACACATCCTTACAGAAACATCCAGAATAATGTTTGGCCAAATATCTGGGCACCATAGCCCAGCCAAATTAACACAAACTTAACCAGCAAGTCTCAAACATGAGGGCACAAAAGTATGACTTGGGGGAACCGATTAAAATGCAGATTCCCCAGGCTCTACCCAAAGATTCTGATGCGTTAAGTTTGGCATAGTGAGCCAGCATTTTAACCATCATTCCAGATGGTTCCAATCCAATAGCTCCACAGGTCCACTTTGGGAAGCACTGCAGCTGGAGCTCAGTGAATATTTGCCTACTAAAGGAATGCCGAAGTTAACAGTGTGGGCAGGAAGGTGCCCAAGCCAGAGTCAGGCCACCCCTGCAAGACTGTGTCCTGGGGGTTCTGGTGCAGGTGCAGTGATGGCGGATAGGGAGCCTGCCAGCTAGTCCTACTCCAGACGAAGAGCCACAGCAGTGTTTGCAGACAGACACAGGAAACAGAGGGCAAGACATGTGCCTACAACCCTGGCACTAACCTGAGGGGCAAAACCTCGACCCCACTTGGACCCTAGGGTGCCTCTCAATCTTCTGTGCGAGTCGGTGGATGGTGGACGTGCTTAAGCTCATGAGAGGCAGATGAGATCATGCCTCAGGAATCTGTGCAGTCGGTTGCCCCTGAAAAGAACCACTCGCTCAGCTGGGGAAGCAAGCAGAGCAGCTGAATGTTCACAGGCAGGGTGGGGGTGGGGTGCTGTGGGGACCTGCAGCATCCCAACCACCAGCCAGCCAGCATTCTTCCTTTCCTGCAGAAAGGAGGGAAATCGATTGGGGACAGTAGAAGCACGTTATGACACAGCATGTTTTTTAATGGACTCCATATACTGGGGGTCAAAATTATGTCTCTGAAAACCTACCAGCTAACTGAGTAACAGCCTGGGAGTGGTTGGTCAGGTCTGTCTCCCAGCACCAGCATCTCAGTGCAACATAGTGTTCGGGGATGGAGGCCCTGGCTATGCAGCCCAGAGCGAAGCTCCGTGAGGCAGAGGGGAAGGACGGGGGCTTTTGTGCTGGAAGCTCACTCATCCTCAGCGCCCTGCCCTGCCTGCTGCGGACTGCGTAGGAGCGCCATAAATGCATGTTTAGCTCACCTGGGCGAAGGGCGAGATAAAGCCCAGGGCAGGAGATGATGCTGAACGGCTGTTTCTTCTTGCAGGCCCTTTCGGCACCTGCGATGGGTCCCGCTGCTCTGGGCTCTGTTCCCATCCCTTCTGTGTAATCTCAAAGCCACTATGCTCGCTTCACCCCAGTCATTCTGCCCAGGTCCTGGCGACCTTCAGCCAGCCCTGATTGCATGGAGGTTGGAAAGGGGTTTCGGAGACAGAGATGTGGGGTGCAAAGAATACCTGGAAAGGATAAAGACTGGGAAAGGAATACAAATATCAATGAATGGGAGGTGAGGGGAAAGCTGAAATCCTCCAGGCTCTGAATGGCTATCGCCTAGAGATGGTCAGAGATGCCCATCGCTCTAAGGACAAAGCAAGGCAGAGTGAGCGTGAGAACATCTGAACCAAAGCTGCGGGGCAGACGCGGCCCCACTGGCGCCCCAAGAGGAAATGCAGCTCCGCCTGATGACAGAGACGACAGGAGCCGGCCAGCAGCCCCGCGTCCACTGACCACCCATTTCGGCTGTCATTATGAACATTTCCACACTCTCTCTGAGTCTATGCCTATATTTAGCTTATGCCACCTCTGGGGGTTACGACTTCCATATAAGTTTACTACCCACTGTGTAAATAGCACTTACTTTCATTTGTGCTAACGCTGCCTTTTACCAGCTTCAGGGGCTGCTTTCCTCCCAACACACACACCTCGTTCTGATTTCAGAGACCAGGAGATCAAGTTCCTGTGTCACCTCAGCCACAGCCTTAAAGGGAGAAGGGATTTGCAGCTGGGATGGCCCCACCTCGCTTTTTCCTTTCTTCACTGGACTCCTGGTAGATTTAGTCTCAGCTCAGGAGGACAATTCCTTAACGAATGACAACAGGCCACATGCCCAGTTTTGCTGAGGTCAGAACCAAATGCCACATTGTTTCCAGCCTTCTCGCTATGACACCTGGTCTTTTTGGCCAAACCAGTGCACCCGGCCAAAGCCATTAGCGGGGCATTTCCATCAGCTCCTTAGATTTGCCGGGCTGTGTCAGACCACTGGCGATTCCCAACTGGTGGACGTGCCTTTACTTATTTTTCCCCAAATGTGTGGCCTTACATATTCAGGGTAAAGTGGAGCTAACATCCTGTTGGGCCATAGATCCCAGCTGACCTGATATACCATCACTTGGAAGCTTTTGATGGCTTTGCATTTTCTTTTAGACTCTGCTATTGGCTTCCCTCACGCAAAAAAAAGTATCACTTTCTTTCTGTTTCGTTCCTACGCCCGTCTCTGACTTATGACACAAAATCCCAGGATGGCTTATTGTGGTGTGGATCTAAGAGACCAAGGAAGGTCTCTCTGTCTGGGGGTGGGGTTGTGGAAAAGGGCACACTGGGCAGGGGGTTGGTGAATGCAATTCCACCGTCCCTAGAAAGCCTCAAGACCACAAGCCTCAGGGCAAGGCTGATCATTCTGGCTAGCAGGGCTCTTCCTGAGGCAGGGTGGCAGCCTAAATTACTTTTTTTGGTTTTTTGGTTTTTATTAAAAATTATTGGAGTGACATTGATTACTAAAATCAAATAAATGTCGAGTGTAGAATTCAACAGTATGTCGTATATACATTGCAATGTGCGTTCACCACCCAAAGTTAGATTTCTTTCCATCACCGAATACCTGACCCCTTCTACCTCTATCTACCTTCCCCCTCTCCCCTTTCTCTCTGGTAACCGCTAACCCACTTAATAATTATAATTTTTTATTGTAATAAGATATACATGATACAAAATTTACCATTTTAACTATTTTTAAGTTTACAGTGGTATTAAATACATTCACATTGCTACCATCACCACCATCCATCTCTAGAACTTTTTTCACCTTCCTCAACTGAAACTCTGTACCCAGTAAACTCTAACTCTTTCTTCCTGCCTCCCCCTAGCCCCTGGTAGCCATCATTCTACTTTCTGTCTCTGAATGTGACTATTCTAGGTCCCTCATATAAGTGGAATCACACAGTAGCTGTCCTTTTGCGATTGTCTTATTTCACTCAGTATAATGTCCTAGCATGTGTCATCAAATTATTTTTAAGGCACGTCACCAAGTGACACTTTGGGGGCATGGTGAAGAAAGAATAGATGCAGTTACTGGAGTGGCACCCACAAATGTGGACATGCGCACACACTTGGTCTATGTGTGTAAATGCACATGTGCTCGCACACTCCCTTCCATGTGACCTCCACAAGTCCCAGAGGGTGGCCTTCCCACCTTCTAGAAGCAGTTCTTAGACCTCCTGGTGCATCAGAAACACCTGAAGAGCTGGTCACAATGCAGGCCCCAGACCCCAAGGAGATGCCTTTTGGGCAGGCTGCAGCAGGGAACTGGGTGCCACGCTTTGGAAGACATGCAGTCACTGAAGCTGTTCCTTGTGCAACAAGGGAAGGGCTTGACCCCAGCCTGGGTTCATGTGCAGCCAGTCTGCATTGGATGGCTTCTCTGGAACATTCAACAGGTGAGGGATCTGTCAGAAAATTGAGTCATCGCGTCCCCAGGGGGTACCTGGCCTGTGACAGTCAGCTCTAACTTCCTGCACCCTTTCCAGGGGAGGTTCTCATTCTTCTCTACTCAACTAACCCCTGGACTGTGCACAGCAAGGTCGAGCAAGATGTTCCAGGATGTCTGAGTAGAATGAGACAAGAACACCAAGGTTGCCACACAGGTAGAGCTTGACATGAGCTATGAGAGAGGCACATCGGCCAGGGGTTTTCTGAGAAGAGAGAAGGAGCACTTTTGGAGCAGGGATGGTTCCTCAAAGGAGATGGCACTTGAGATTGACAGAATCCTGACAGTAGATACATGTCTCTACTGGCAGGAAAGTGAGGGGTGGCTTTGGGAGTCAGCCAGGATCCAGTGTGACATGGATGGATAGAGAGACTCTGAGTCAGAATTCTGGGTGCAATTCCAAGTGTTCTGCATTTACCCATGTGACTGTGGCAAGTCACCAGGCCCTGTAGGCTGTTATTCCTCATGTCAGGAGCATGGCTGGAGTGACGGAAGAAGAGGTTGGGGCCAAGCTATGGTGGGCCTTGAGTGCATTTAATTCAACAGGAAGCTGGGGGCCATTTAGTGTTTTAGAGCAGAGACTCTTCTCTTAGCCACAGGCTTAGTGGAGCGGGGGCTGAAGGGGGGGGTGCTCTCGACCTGTGCCCCTCCCATGGGGTTGGACTGCTTAGCCTGACTGACCCCTCCAACATTTCCATGTCCCACTGAGGGGATTCCCTCTTGTGAGTGCATAATTCCTGGAGGAAGACATCCTTTGGCTCCTGGGAAGAGCTACAGCCCCTCCCAGCGCTACCCACAAAATCAGGAAATGTGAACTCTAAATAATTTATAAACATGTTAAATAAGACTGGTTCTAGCCTTTATCCCTGGGGAGCTTGCTGTTAATACTTCCCTCATTTAACATCAGCCTGAGCCAGACATCATTAGGAGGGAAATCTCCTTTTCTCTCTTTTAAAAATCATGTAGCTTAAATGGTTTGGGATTATTTGCTGCTTTGAATCATTCCTGCCACTGCTCCCTCCCATTACGGGGATAATTAAGAATTGACTATGGTTGGCAAAAAGCATTGAACGGCCAACTTTGTATTTGGTTTTTCAAGTGCCCCAGTTCTCCCTGCCCACCCCCACTTCCCAGTCTTCCTTTACTTGTTGCTGCAGCCTTGCAGCCCAGGTCCCCCAGTACCCCCCCACACACACCCCTGCTCCAGGTCTGCTGCCTGTAAACACGCTTGGGGCCCCATGGAAACCACACACTGAATGGAGGGAAAGCAGACCATTCACTTCCCTCTTATTCCACTGCCCCACTTCCTCCAGGCACCTTGCCTGGTGTCCTTTGGGCTCAGGGCCAGAGTGTGTTTGTTCGGCTGCCCTGGTCACCCGGGAATGGGGTGGGCTCAGGTCCCAGGCCTGTCCTCCAGCTGGTCATTCTTTCTTTCGAGAGTTACTCTCTCTGATGGGCTAAGGCAGGATTAGAGGCTTCAGGAGGAAGAGCATGCCTCAGACCATAAAAGGAGGGGTCGCTGACACCTGGCAGATCTCCGAGGCTGCCAGTCAGGGTCCTGCGGGCTGACGTGCCACCTGTCCCCATCCCTCCACCCTCAACCACAGAAGCTCCTTGGTCTCCTGCTGATCAAAGAAGGGAAGGGGCTTCCAGCCAATCTAAATCTTTCAGGGCAGCCCCATGACTGGGGTGATTGCTTTTATTTCCCTGCCCTCAACCAGAATTGCATCTAAGTCACCACAAGGATATGTTTTTTTCTGTCTCTATGTCACTGATTTCTAGTATTCTAAAATCAAAGAAATTCTTCGTGCAGTCTAACTGAAATCTTTTCCGCAGCAGGTTTGATAAATTATGGGTTGTTCTGGGTTCTGGAAGCTAAAGTTGTACCTCCTTTATATAATAAACCATCAGGGAAAAAAAAAACCCCTATAATGACACACAAGGAAGTCAAGCTACCTTTGGGGGAGATTGGGATTAGAATAAAGAGAAGCTTCTAGAGAGAGTGAATGCTCAAGTTCCCTTTCTCCACCTGGGTGGTGGTAAAAGGAGCTAACCTGAATATAACCTGTTACTAAAATGTCTATTTTGTAGTCTTCTACATTTGTCTTATAACATCTCAATTTAAAAGGAAAAAAAATTAAATGGAAAAATGTCAACAGTGATTCTGTCGGTGCCAGTCAGTCGTGTCATCACAGGCCCCCTTGCTATGGGCTTTTCTTTGAAACGAACAAGCCCAACTCTTTAGTATGTCCTGCGAGGTTCAGGCCCTCTGCACCAGATGGTTAGCCAAGTCCTGTGACAATTGTCTCAAGTGAGCCTTTCAGGCCAGGTGCTGCTGGACCACTTGAAAGGACTTCCTTGAGCTTCCAGAATAAGTTGTATGACTGTTTTGTGCTTGCTTACGAATAAACACCTCTATATAGAGAGAATTTGCCCTAGACTGCCTTTCATGGTAATCCGGTGGGGGTGGGGGAGGGTGGCCCACAGCCCTTACCTACACCTAAAGGCGGGACGGTATCAATGTTCACCAAACTAACCTAAGAATCAGGCAGCACCTGGTTGGCCAGTGTCAGTTCATCTCAGCCTGGCACTTAGTAACTTCTCGACGTTAGCTTTGTGATTCTCTGCATTACCATCGCTGTCAAGAGGAGAGAAGCGAGGTGGCAGGGAACACGGAATGTGAAGGAAAAAGAGGAAAGAGGAGAGAGAAGCAAGGGCAGGTCACCCTTGGGGTTTGACCTTTAGTAAGACATTAATTCATCAGCTTCGTATTTGGTCCTGCTGTGAAGAGGGATAAATAAATAAAAGCTAGCAAGGCTGATGGAGGCCACCCTCACCATCCTACAATGCTTTGCTGCAGAAGGTTTGCCCATAATTCTCCAGCTAACCTTCCCCCTTCTCTTTTTATTGGCTGCCTCCTCCAAGAGGCCTCCTTAATTATTGTGATTTATAAGGAATATATATTTCTCATATATATTTGGCCTTCATCTACAGTTTCTGGCTCACAGCTCCCAAATCTTTGGAATTTCCTAAGTGATGACAGCATAAAGGTGTCTTTGGTTATTTAATGAGGTGACTTTTGAAAGCAACTAAAGATGGGAGCTCGTTGCCAGGGGAGCCAACCTTGTGATTAGAGGATTGGAACTTTCAGTCCCCGCCGCCTACCCACCCACTCCCAACACACCACCTTTAGGTTGAATCAGTCATCAGTGGCCAATGATTTAATCAATCATGATTATGTAATGAAGCCTCCTTAAAAAACCCAAGAGGACAGAGTTTGGAGACTTTCCAGGTGGGTGAACACATGGAGATTTGGGGAGAGCGGTATGCCTAGAGAGGGCGTGGGACCTCTACGCCCTTTCCCCATACCTAGCCCTGTGTATCTCTTCCATCTGGCTGTTCCCGAGTTATATCCTTTTCTAATGAAGTGGTGATATAGCAAGTAACATGGTTCTCTGAGTTCTGTGAGCCACTAGCAAATTAACTGAACATGAGGAGGAAGCCATGGGAACCTCTGATTTATACAGCCAGTCGGTTAGGAGTGCAGTTATCAGCCTGGACTTGCTACTGGCATTCTGGGTTGAAGGGGGTCATTGGATCACAATCTGTAGACATTTGGTCAGCACCTGAAGTAAGGGGGCTTGTAAAACTGAACCCTTAACCTGTGGAACGTGATGCTGTCCCCAAGCAGATAGTGTCAGATCTGAGTTGAATTCTTGGACACCCTGCTGGCATCCGAGAATTACTTGCTGATGTGGGGGGGCCTCCATACAGATGCTGGAATTGGGTCCAGGAACCCTTTTCACTCCTATAGGCTCATTCACAAAGGGCCACCCCCCCAGGTATTGGAAGCTGCAGATGTGGGTCCAAAGGCCCAACCTCCCACGCACACAACTAGTGAAGATTCCCTAACCACTCCCATGCTGACCACGGGATGGACTCATTGTCAGGAGGGTGTCTGGGTTTGCCGCTAAAGTCCTCTCTCTTTGTTTCTTGTCAGTTGGGGGCTGCCAATCTGTCCATGCCGCCATGTCCATCTGTGGTCTTCAGTTTGGGCCCATGCCTTTATCCCTTTGCTCTTTCCCTCTCCAACTCTCTTGGACTCCCCTGCTCCAACCGAAAGCCATGGTGGAATTCTGGGCACATCATAAATGTTTTTCTTTAAGAATAATGGCAAAGGAAGCTATAGAGGAAGAAAGAGGAAGGTAGATTTTAATTCTAAATTTATTCACCACAGGAGATTCCCCAGGGACAAGACTGAAAATGTGAAGTCCCAGAAAAAAAACACGTTAGAGAAAAAATGAATTTCCCTTCTGATGGTCCCAAGGACTTCCTTGGGATAAATTATTTCAAATATACTGCTGTATTCTGAAACATTTTAGAATGAATAAAGTGTTTAGAATGGGGTGCTTTTACTTTCCCATACTGTTTCTAAAAATTATGCCATCGGATTTCATGTTAAACAAGCTGCATCAATCTTTTCGTCTGCATATAATGATGCACCTTGTTTGACATTCCTTTCTAAATGACCTACAGAAAAATCAATTGTTCCTGGGAATTCAAGTACATTCCACTTATAAGTGCAGAGGAAAGTAAAATAAATTACTTTAATATCAAGTGTGGGAAAATTTTGTTCTCAGCAACTCAAGTTGTGAAAGTACTGGATCTAGGATGCAGAGAGGTGGGAGAGGAATGGCCACAGCATTTAACAGATTTACTAAAACAAAAATCGAAACATGCCCCCAGCTGCCTGCTGTTGCAGACAGTGGGCATCTTTGGGGGTTTGGGTCTAGAGAAAGCTGAGGGGGTCTCCCAAGCAACCCCCCCTACCATGGTGACCACACTATTGTATGGTTCCAATCTGCCCCCTGAGTCTCCAGCATGTGAAGACATTGAACCATATTTAGAAAAACGTGGTATAAATCAAGAGATAAATTAACATGTGAAAAAAGAAAGTTCCTCTCGACCTAAGCAAATCTTCCGTTTTCAGGACTCTGGAAAGATGAGAAAAATGAAGTGCTAAGAAGAATCAAAAATGACTCCGGGTGGCGGCTCAGAGAATGAGGCTGATTAGATAAAGTTCTATAGAGCAAATTGTGTTCAATGAGATTTAAAGGTTTCTCCCTTCTTTCCACAATTCCTTTTCTGAAAAGTGCTTTGCTGTTTCTCGCCAAGTCCAGAAAACAATACTGTCCTTTGTCTTACTCTAAATACCTTGTAGATAGATTCTCCTGTGCAAGGTTTTGCCTGCTTCCTAAAACTATCAGAAGAGAAGGGATGCTAGATTTCTGGGAGGGCAGGGGCTTCTACAAGGGGAAACTTGGGATTACTAGCAGAAAAAACTTTACATACAGTTTCATGTGCCCAACAAGCTAATTTTATTTTTTAAAAATCAATCATACACAACCATTTTGATATTCCAAAACAAAGGGAACCCAGATCTCGCCCTTTTCACCCCATTTTCAGATCAAATCACACACACAGCAAAATGTTATACAGATGTTCGCTTTCTTTCTAATATTTATAAAAACAGTCTCCTTTGCCTGTGCCTCTCAAATCTCTGAGAATGTTTAAATCCAAGATAAGACGCTCCTGGTGTGCCCCAGAAGGTGGACAGAGAGGCAGGAGGGTCACCTGGAGGTGAGGCAGGCTCCAGGCACATGTGTGCATGTGTGGGTCCCTTTGTGTGTCCATGTGTTGGCCTTCGCCCTTCTCCCTGCAGTGGATAGAAGGATAGAAAGGAAACAAGGACCACACACACACACACACACACACACACACACACACACACACGCACACACGCATACACAGAAGGGGCATCCACTAAGCCTGGAAAAAAAACTTTCAGCCAAGGTTAACCCCCTAACCCTGCATTCGCTCCACACCTCTTCAAAAGAGGTTTGAAATTCTTTTCCAAACTTTGCTGCACTTTCCATGAGAATCAGGATGTTCCTGCATAAAACATGAGTTTGGGAGGGCAGGGAGCAAGCAGGACGGTGGGGGGGGGGAGCTGCAGGCCTGGGGAGCCTAGGGGAGTTAGGGAGTGGGCAAGGAGAACAGAGCTTTGGGGAAAGGGAAAGGAAGGCTTTTTCTCAGGCTGTAATTCTTGCAAGCTCCTTGGAGACTGGAAGAAAGGCGAAGAAAGGTCTCAGCTGGGGCTGAGCTGCTCACTGAACCAGCAGAAAGCGGGATGCTGAGCCTGACCCCACAGGGGTTTGAGGACCTCCAGGAAACCTATGCCAGCCGTCTACACCAAGGAAGAAGGGAGGGTTTTGTGCAAGGGGAAAGGCCATGAGAAGAGAAAAAGGCAAGGGAGAGGAAGCCCATGTTACACATGAGGACCATGGCAAGGTCCCGTCCTAGAGCGCCGGTTCACACAGGAGGGCAGGAACAAAGAGTCTATTTCTTTTAGTGTCGTCACAGAATCCAGTCCAGCGCCAGGCCTCTGACATTCAGTTTTGTGAATGACTGCAGGTGGCCAGACAGGATTCTTAGCCTGTCATCAGTACCCCAGCGAGTAGGATTTAGGGGTCTGCAAGAGGTCTTCACATGAGCAAACCGGTTATTAGTATTGCTTGAATTAACTCAGCGATGGGCTAGATGCCAGCAGCAGGAGAGAGATGTTAAGAGAATTCTGCTCCTCTCGGGAGAGAGATGGAATTAAAGTCACTGGGGCAGTGCTCTCTCCGGAGGCTCTGAAAGGGCTGCTCCAGGGAGCATGTGGGGAGGACCAGAGCGGGCCATCCTTTGAGCTGAGGCGGGTTCTCAGGCCCATGGTGTCCACCAGATGCCAACCTGCCTCTGCAGGCTCCTCCTTCAAGGGACTGGGATGGAAACCACCTTAAGTCCTTTCCTGAAAGAGCCAGGGTATAAACAGGGAGTTTTGTTTTGTTTTGTGTGTAATTTGGAGAGCTTAATGACATCTTCAAAGTAACTGGCAAAATTAAATCGCGGCTACTGGATTTCTGCAAATCACTGGTGACTGAATGTGGGAAACGATGAGACCAGCCGTAGAGCTGCAGTTGGACGGGGGCCCCGAGGTAGTCTAGGGCCATGGTCCTCAGCATCCCCCAGGCGACATGTTAAACACAGGTCACGGGACTCAGCCCTGGAGTTTCTGATTCTGTGGTCTGGGGGGAGTCCTGAGAATCTGCATTTCTAACAAGTTCTCAGGTATGCTGATGCTGCTGGTCCCGAGGACCACACTGTGAGGACTTCTGTTCTGCAACACCCCTTCCTTTCACCTAGGAGGAACAGGCACTGGGGCCTTAACGGTAGAGTCAGGTACTAACATCCCCTTTCTCTGAGCCTCTCCCCCACTGGAACAAGATAATGCGAAGGTGAGTCCGAAAGGAGAGGAAAAACATGCAGTTAAAATCAAACACACCCCTTCTCTATTCCCCACCTCCCACCCCCGTGTTCAGGTAGGGCCACCAGCCACCTGGGTCCCTCAGGAGCATCCGAATGGGCAACTGGGAGGAAGCGATCGTTCTCAAAGTCGGACAGGCAGACAGCAGGAGAAGAGGTAGGGAGGGAACACCGATTGTGGAAAGCAATTAACCCAGAGCAGTTGAATCCAGGGGCACCGGGGAGCCTCCTGCCAGCCCTGGGGGGCAGAGATTAACAAGGTCCTCTAGGACTTGTCAGTTTGGGAGCTGCCCTACTGCTTCCAGCTGCGACTTGACCCCATATCTCAGTTATGTCCCAAAAGCCTTAAGGTGGGTCCTGGAAAGCTCTGCTGGGAGAACAGCCAGAAAACCAATTAGTCAGTGCCTCAACTGAGCTCCCACAGCTGTGTGAGGGCCACCAGGTCTCAATCAGCCTCAGTCTAGCCCTAGACTGTGAGCTTCTTGAAGCCAGAGACAGCATCATCTAACACAGGGCAGCTATGCGCTCGATAAAAGTTGAGTCAAGACACGAATGGAGGAATGAGCACAGCCCTCCTGCTCTGCCTTCGGTGGAATTCCTCAAGAGGAATCACATCTGCTTAAGCTTTCAGCGAAATCTCCCAGGCTGGGGATGGCCAGTGGGGGCTCTGATTAGTAACTGGTATGGGCAGGAGTTCCCTTCTTCAAAACGGCCTCTCTACATCTCTTCTTGGGGAAAAAAAAAAACAAAAAACAAAAACAAACACAAACAAAAAAACCTTTTCCGGCCAGCACATGTTCTGACAGAGTTAACACTTCTTTGTGGGGGGCTGGGCTGGGAACCTCTGAACCTGCTAGAGGCTTTTCATGCCCAGCCATCCAGTTCCCAGAGGGGGCTGTGAGTTTGGGTGGCTGCCTGATGTTGCTCAAACTCAGGGGGTAAGGAGAAAGGTCCCTCCCACAAAGCTGCACCATGGCTTCTCCCTGTAACCTGACCTTGAACTGGCCAAATAAGGCCCTGGATGGGTTTCTTGGTCTGTGCCTGGTCTCACATACACATGCTGGTGCCCTCTTTGGGAGCACATGAAGGCTTCCGGCCCTCTGAGTGATCTCCCTATCCCTGTTCCACGCTAAGAGAGTCTCATGTCAGTCCTGCAAGTTACATACACCCAGGCCATGCCCTGCCCACAGGCTCTGTGCTCCTATATGACCAGCCAGCCCAGAACAGGCAGGTGGTCGGGGAGTACCCAGCTCCATCTCAGGACCATGCAACTGCAAACCTCAGAGCATTACCACAACAATATGGGTTCAAAGTCTGCAAATCATAGAGCTGTTTATTGCCCCAAAGCTGCTCATGTAATGAAATTTCTCTCCCCTTTTCCAATGCCCATCCAGTTTTTCAGACAAAACAGGCTCCTTGAGGGAGATGGGGACAGGAAAAAAGGGGAAGGTCGAAGTCTCCCAAATAGTTGTTGGGGAAAACATTCTGTGTAGTTAGGCAGAGACCATGGAGACTGTGCCGTGGCTTATCTGGGGTGACTCTAAATCCCAGGCAGCACTGTGCCGCCACTCCTCCCATCCCCACTCTTCAGATGCTGTTTGGAGATTGTAAACTGAGCCACCAGAATCGAGCATCATTAGGAGATAAAATCGGCTGCAAATGGATCACACAGGCATTGCGAAGCCCAGTGGGCGGATTAGGTGATGATTTGCTGCTTTGTGCCACCTGAAGCACCTCTAGGCTCTGTTCCACAAATCAGAGTTTGGCAATAATTTCTCTGCAACATGAGGCTTCCTATAAGTTCATCCTCTGTGCTGGGGGATGGGGGAGCCGGTCTTCTAGCTCTGAAGACAAGTTTCGTCAGAGTGAAGGGAGGCAGGGACAAAAGGGCTGGCACCTGCCTACTCAAGGGGAAAGAAGGGCACTCAGCCAACTTCTCTACCTGCCCTCTAAACCTGGATCCCTAAAAGGGATCCGAGGACTTCGCGCGCACGCACACACCACACACACACACACACACACACACGCACGCACGCATGCACAGCGTGCTGCCTCCCATCCCCATTATAGGTTCTAAAGCATCTCTTCCTTCATGAAGCCCTCCTGGATTGATGAAAAACAAGACCAGCATAACCCCACTGAGAATCTGATAAACAAAAGACTCAAGAGGTTCCCTTTCCCTCAAGTTGCTCCTCCTTGGAAGTATTTTGCCTAGACAAATGAGACGTAATCCAAGCAAGGCACAGAATCCTCTTGATTGATTTCTTTCTTTATTGGTGCATAATAGGATGTCTGTCTCATGCTGCAAGCTCCCCAAGGCAGCGCTTGCCTCCACATCATTCATTTGGTGCAGGGTCCAGAAGGCTGCATGCAAGTGCATGTGCACATATATGCACACATGTGTGCACGTTCACATGTGCCCTGGGCGCTGAACCCATCCTGGCCTCCATGCCACTTTTGGCTTTCAGGCAAATTTCAGGAGGGAATGGCGATAACTTCGGGTGGGATTTCCTTCTTAGACCTCATCCCCCATAGGTGGAGGCCCTACCGGCATCCTGAGCTTCACTGACACATTTTCCCTAGGAAGACAGGGACGTTTGTGGCAGCTGGGGAGGACCAACAGTGATTCTCTGCCTAGCTTCGATGGGAACATGAACAGAATCACAGGAACCCAGCCCAGGTGTCTGCACTCCTAGGAGGGAGATGACTACACTTCACTTGGCCATGCTGAGATCCAGTCCCATGAGGCCAAGGAAAGAAAGTAGCAGCAACAGTGTTAATAGGAAACAGTGTTCTCAACCAGAGTAATTTTACATTTGGTAATATCCAGAGACAAATAAGGGTGCTACTGGTGGTAGAGACCAGATGCTGCCTAACATCCCACAAAGCACAGGACCACCAAGAACTAGCCAGTCCCAAATGTCAGTGGTGCCACTGTTGAAAAGCCCTGCCCTAAAACTGCTGCTCCCCACCCCCCACCATGACAAGATTTCGGAATCATAGCTCCGAATTCTCAAATGAGTCAGAATCACTGCCCTCCGTCCCTGACTTGGATTTCAGACAGGTTCCAAAGGATCAGGATACACTGGGGGAGTAGGGTGCAGAGTTGTCCCCCCCACCACCACCAAACCCCTGGAAAGTTGGAAGGGATGTCAGAAGTCATCACATCCAAACATCACATGTGAAACTTATGGAGACATACGCAAAGACAAGGATTAAAAGGGAGCAGACGACACGATCAGACACGTTTGGGATGTTAGGGAGATGGGCATTCTCATGGAGTCAAACAAGAGAGCCGAGAGCCCTTATAGGGATGTGGGAAGCAGGTAGCACCTCCCAAATCTCCGTATTCCCAGAGGCAGTCCAGGCTGAAAACACAACCACAACCAGGATGACCGTTTGGGCGGGTAGGCAGGGGACAGGGCAATAACAGAGAATCCTTGGGTCCTAAGGGCTGTGTCTCCCCAGTCTCGCAGAGTCTCATTTTGCATATTCCAGGTGGGGACCTGCCACTGTTCCAATGCCCTTTCCTGGCAGTGCCAGCAGCAACCTGGCCCTCAGGAGCCCAGGAGCCCATGGTCCAAGGGAGCAAGTGAAAGGACTGAAGGGCCCTTTTCAGTGGCCCCAGGATGGCGATGTCAGAACCAAAGAAGGCGATATGTCACGTGGCAGGAGGAAAAGAAAAGAGCAGCCTCACTATGTCTCCAGCCCTCCAACCAGGAGTTCGGCAAACAAGAGCGTGAGTTGACCCCAAACCCTGAAACACCTGTGAGTAGTGGGCATTTCAGGGCTGCCATCCCTCCACACTCCCAGGCACTCCTTTACTCAACCAGGGGAGGGGAGCAATGAGAGACGCTTCTTCTTCCAGGGTCCCCTTGCTCACTGAAAAACACCTGCAGCCCCAGTTCCCTGAGACCCCACTTCCTCACCCCAGGTTGGCCCTGCTCCCTTGATCTCCCTGGCAGGAGGTGAGGCAAACTAATGCCTCGTCTCTGAAATAAAGCTGCAGAGCTAGCCTGCTGTGACTCACATGGGAACAACCAGCAAACACGAAAAGGGGTGTCTGTCCAGTACTTACCACTAGCAGCTGAGCGGCGGGGTGGGGAAATCAGACAGCAGCGGGCAAGAGAAACAATCCTGGGCAAGCCGGCACCATCAGCTCAACGGTCGGTTGGCCAGAGGCATCAGAGCACGGGGGGCAGCAGGGCTGTCTCACTCCTCACGCCCGGCGCCAGCACTCGGAACCCCAACCCCCGCCTGGGAGCAGACCCTGGGCTGCAGGCACACCCAGCGCCCAGGTCTCTGAAAGAGACTGGGAGCTTCCTTGGGCTGAAAAGGGCACAAGCCCTGCTAGTGTTTTTCAGTCCAGAGGACCAAGACTGCTACCACCGCTGCCTTCAGAGAGAAAACACTTTCCTGTAAGATCGACCCAGGCTGCTGCACTCAGCTCAGCAAGAAAACATCCTGGCTGCTCCAGGTGCTGGGTCCAGCCACAGGGAAGGCAGGACACACGCAGCAGCTGGCTGGGGACACCTCCGATGGTCCTCGCGCTGCGGAGCCTGCTCCCAGCGCCAGACAAGCGCTGGAAACAGCTCTCAGCCCCAGTGACACACCAATCACCAGCGCCCAGACTGTCCTCCGGCGGAGCCCTAGCCACCCCGCCAGGCTGGCTTCCTCTTCTGACTTTCCTCAAAGGCGCCTGGGGATGGTTGAGGATGATTTATCCTCATGGAGTGGGTTGCTCACCCCAGAAGTAACTCCAACTTTGGCCGGACTGGAGAACAGGAGTGTAATTGCCCTGGCTCAGGGAGATGGAGAGAGACCTGCTAGAGTGTATGTGTGTGTACGCGCGCGCACACGTACACACGCGTGTGTAAGCGGGAGAGGAGGACGAGAGGCAGGTGTGTGCACCTTCCTGGGGCGTCTGTCCCTCTGATCTCCATCCAGTCCCTCTCTCCTGGGTTTTGAGCCGAAGTGGGAGGGGGGAGATGGGTAGTGAGAGACTCTCAGATTCCAAAACAGGCAGGAGACACCATCCCTTCCGCCCGGAGGGTGGCAATGCCGCCCCTCTCACTCCTGCCGCCTCCACAGCTGCTGCTGTCAGCCGTCAGCTTCCTCTGCTGAACACTCTCGGGGAACAACTTCGGAAGGAGCTGCATTGCACGGAAATGTCTACAGCGTAGCCTCTCTTTTCCCAGCTCAGGTCCTGCCCTGCCCCCACTGTGGTCACTGCTCTCTCTGCCCCCCTGTTCCAATGCCCATGTTCCAGAAGGTGGAGAGCCCAGAAGCCTCCCCACGCCTGCTCCCATCTCAGAGCCATGTCCCTCTTCACCCTATTCCTGGAGTCCTGGGCTGGGGAGGAGGAGAAGCTGGTCACCCCTCTGGACATCAGGGTGTAAGCCCCAGGCTCCTGTCACCTTCCTGTACCCCTTACCAGGATGTGCCACAGTAACACGGGTGAGCAGTAACTTCAGGTTGTCTGCACGTTTCATCCTGACAAAAACAGGACTGGGGAGAGTGGCAGCGAGGGGTCAAGGATATTCCATAGCCTCTTGTCTCTGCCTCGTCTATAAGATGTTTCACCAGTGGGTCTGAACATCTCTCTGCTTCGTGTCCTGTCCACCACAGAGCAGGCCAGGGCCCTACCTGTGGCTTTAACATTTCCTACTTCCTTTGGGGACGACTGAGGCTTGCTCTCAGCTTTAGCCTTTCTTGGCCTTTGAAACTAGCGGGGGCTTTGGTCTCTCTTCCCCACATTTTCCCTGCCATGCTTGGTGTGTGCTGATGGATTCTTAAAGCAGGAGAAGGGCTCGCTCTGAGGAGCTCTGAGAGGCGTTTAGAAGGAGCAGAGCCAGGTGTAAGTCCGGAGAGGAGGGGCTGAAGGGAGACATGGAAGAGTGAGTGTAGCAGAGGAGGTGGGACATAAAACGGATGCCTGCACAGGCCGGAGGAGTCATAGGAGAGAACAGGGCGCAGAGCGCCGGGGGTGGAGAGAGCCCCTCCCTCAGGAGAAATGTTAGTCTGGGGGTTTCTGGAATGGAATCCAGGGACCACGGCAGAGAGTGGCTGCATCAACACCTGTAATCAATCGGAAGCCAAGATGGACAACCAGAGGCCTAAATAGAAGAGAGCCAAGTTTCTCCAGAAACCAAGAGGAAAGGAAAAGAAATGGCCCATGTTCTACCTAGAAAATCTTCAGTGACCACCAATGCCCAGAGGGATGGTGAGTAGGCCACAACCCAAGGATCTGGGCCTGGAGACAGCCCAGAGCAGAAGAGGCTGGAATCATGGGTTGACCATGGAGGTCACTCTTCACACCTAACACTGGCTTGCCTGGGCTACACATGGTGTGCACCCTGAAGCCCCCTCTGGTAGAGGAAAAGTTAAGAAAGCATGGCATCCAAGCTTGTGAGTCAGGCTTTGCTCTTTTGGATAGTGAGGGGGAGGGGGACACTGCTAGGGTAGAGAGGAGGTGTTGGCCATGAATGTTCATGCTAGCACCTCAAAAGAAACAGCTCAGTACCATAGAGAGATTGGGGAGCTGGGAGGTTTGGATTCTAATCCCATTCTGCTAACGATGGCTGAGCTACTGGCCTTCTCTGGCCCTCTGTATCTGCGTCTTTGAAATGAGACCAGATTGTGGTATTCAAACGTTTTTGCTGCAGCAGCACCCAGTCTTCAAACGAACTCTTACCTGGAACATCTACATCTAGATCAAACAAACGTAGAGGTGCCCTGGCGGCGGGGGAGTGGGGGGGGGGAGGTGGGGGCAGGCCTTTCCCAGCAGCTGTCGAGGTAGCTCGGAGGAACCAAAGAACACAACATGAAACGACAATACTAGCTGTCTCTGAGGGCTTTCCACCTCTCTGATGCCATGGCTTTTTATCCCCAGGGAAAGTTGAGTAGACACCAGGCAGGCCCAGCGATGAGAGGGCCCAAGAGAAGGAACAGACTACCCCCCCTTCCAGCCACAGCACCTGTTGGGGCTACAGTCCTGCAGCAGAGGCTGCTGAAGGGGAGCTGTGGCTACAGATGGCAGAAGGGAGGACCGCCTGGACCGGGCCCCAGGGTGACAAATGTACTACACAGAGAGGCCAGATGGATGCCCCTGCCTTTGGCACCGTGGCTCCTCAAGGAAACACTGGCTGCTTTTCATGCCCTGGATCGTTGCAGGCTCCTCTCTCCCCAGCTCAGCCAAACAATAAATCTCGCCTGCCAGGGGAGCTGGCTGCCCTGACCCCGGCCCTGTGCTCCTCCCTCCCACCACCGCCATGTTGGCCTCACCTCATGCCAAGATGGGGATCAGGCACAAGCAGCAGCAGGAGGGACCGTGCATGGAGCTGGGCCCGCATGGACTCAGGGTCCTGTCTTGGTTTGGCTTTTCAGAATGTTCTTTGTCTAGATTTTTCTCTTTCTGCCTTCCTCTTCCTGTCCACGATTTTACTGTGGGTCTTTACATCCCCTTCACACTGGAATTATAAGTCTGACAAAGACTGGGACGTTCCATGACACCTCAAAGCCCAAGACTGCCTTCTCCCGGCCCCGGGCCTCTGGGAAGAAAGCAGAAGTAGCGTTTCACCTGCCGCGGCCCCATTCCACTGTTCACCCCGGCAAAGGCTCCTCAGCTAGAGATGCACACACAGCAGGCCACAGGCGGCCTCCACTCCCACCCCCAGGTTCTCTGCCTCCCAGAGGGAGTGCAAACAGCTTCACCAAAGGAGGATTTCATTTCTTCCTTAGTCCATCTTTGGTTATTTCCTTCCCACTCCCACCCCCTCTCCTCTATCTACCTCCCCAGGAAAGAAAAGGCTGGCTTCCCCCCTCAGCCTCTCAGCTTCTCTTCTCAGTGCTTTTCTTGCGAATTCAGCACATCGATTTGCATAGCACTTTATGATTTGTTACCTGCTTGTCTACCCTTCACGACAGTGGGGTGGGTATCGCCAGCTCCATGTTTCAGGTGTGGGAGCTGAGCTCAAAGGGCCTGGCTTGTTGGTGGCAGGGGAGAAACCAGACCTCCAAGCTCTGTCTCTCACTATTCCTTCCCCTCACATCTCTTCAGCTTCCCTCACTTTTCTCTCTTCTCCTCTATCTCTACCCACCTATCTTCTCTCCTTTCTTTCGGGTCTTCTCGATCCTTCCTTTGCTCCCCGAAAAGATCACCTCTAGGTCTACCTGAAGTCAGAGCAGGTAGGGACCTCAAGACCATCTCACCCCATCCCTTGGTTTACGGGTGAGGAGACGGAGGGCACATTACCTGGCCGGGTCCCCAGGCCCCTCCGACAGGGCACATGGATGGCTGTGGGAGCCAGGAAGGGTAATGGACTTCTTAAGTCACTCTGATTTTATTACTTGGAACATTTCTAGGACAGGACCCAGACAAATGCTAGCTGGCATGTTCCTCTCTCCCTCTGCAACGAAGATGCTGCATCTCTGCCCTATTTCACTTAGAAGGGAAAGGTCTAGGTCGTGCCTCTGCAGGCAAAGTCATCAGCAGGGGGAGCCTTTGAAAATTCATCGGACTCCTGGCCTCCACTCCCACTTCCACGCCAGGACACCTTGACCCCCCCCACACATCATGCTGAACGTGTTTCTCTCCTTTGGTCTCTTTGGTTAGAGATCCCCCACTCTATGGATCACCCGCTCTTGTCCTCATACCTTACGTTAGGGCATTACTCTCTTACATGTGGTAGCAAACACTATCTGAGCATGCCATGCTGGCACGGTTGCCAAGAAGTCCCCTCACAGGAGGCTTCCTAGGGGCCCTTCTACCACAGATTGGACAGCCCCACCCCCACTAGCTTGATATTTCCTGTTTCCAGGGTCGGTCCCTCAAAGTTGTGTCCAGGGTGGCTTTGCAACCCTTGGAGTGCTCTGAATAAAGGGAGGCCTGCTTCACTCCTAGCAGGGCTCAGTTGCTCAGGGCAGCCAGCTGCGGTGGCCTGCCAGGTGGGAGGAACTAGCTGGGTAGAGCTGGAAGGACATGGGCTTGGGAATCAAGAAGCTTGGGCTGGATTCTGACCCAGCACTTATGAGTTCCTTGACCTTGAGAGAGTCATTCCTCTCAGCCTCCATTTCTCATCCATTAAATGGGTGAGATAAAAGTTCCAGGCTTCTCTTTCACCAGGTGTAAGAGGATTAAAAGGACGATGCAGGTGACTCTTTTCTAGAAACGTACATAAGGCAGGAGTGCCGTTCCCCAGGTACGCAGAGCTGTCAACATTCCACTCCGACCGTGTGGCTCAAGACTACCCTGCCAGGTGACTCATTCTGTTTTAGGACAGTGCCGCCTAGCTTCCTCTTGGTGTGGGCTTTGTTCCTGACTCCTGGTCTCCTTGAGTCCCCAGGTAGGAGCCTGTGGCTCTATGATGCCCTCATCCCAGGGATTTCATTTGATAAAAGCACACTTAAGTCTCATCTGCTCAAGTCATTACAAGTGGGGAGATTTACTTCTGAGGCCTTCATTATCACGTAATTGTGTTCCCACTAAAAATTCATTAATTAGCCATTCTAAAGCTGTCAGCACATTTAAATAGACTCACAGACTTACAAACTTTTAGACTTGAAAGAGACTTTCAGCAAATCCAACCTATTCGACCCCCTCATGTTAGAAATGAGGGGCAGCCCAGAGAGGTAAAGTAACTCAACTGAGGTCACACAGCAGGTCAGTGATGAAGTCACTGCCAGAAACCCAAGTCATTGAGTTCCGGCCCAGAGACCCTCCTTCCAATAGGAAAGCAATGTCACCCCTTTCCTTCTGTCATTTATTCTTTTTCCATTCTAGATTAAGGTTATGACTCCAGCTGGAAGAAAATATAAAAGTGGAGTTTCAAGTAGATTTCAAAACCACACACACTAAGAAGGATGATGACATATGTACCCAAGCCATATGACAATCAGCTGTAACATGCGAATGGCCTGTGCCTCCTGGGAGTGAGGGTAGTAATAATGACTCTCCCTTTCCTGGGGAAGAGAAGACACGCAGACTAGACCCATGAAGCTAGAGGCTGGCTCTGTGGAGATCACCTGCAGTAGATTAAATACAGATTCTTGGCCCTACCTGGACATCCTGACTCAGAGTCTCTGCAGTGGGGTCCAAGAATCTGCATTTTGGAGTAGCACAGGCTAAAAGAGGGTCTAAACTAGAAACGACAGCAAACATATATGTCAACTATGGAGGCAGAGAGAAAGGAACAGAGGAGCAGCCCTCCAGAATTATCTAACGGAACAAGGGAGGGAGGGAGAGGCTGGACCAAGAGCAGTGTCAAGGAAGCACAGGTACCGAGGGTGGCTCAGGTCCAGGACCCTGGGTAAGTGTCCATACCTGGAGCCAAGGTTCTCAGTTATGGTGGCCCTGGGCCTAGTTGTTTATGAGGTAAGTGTCTGCCAGGACAATGGTTTCAACCTGAGGCCAAGGGAGTGGCTTGGAGGAATCACAAATGTCTCTGTAGCACTCAGTATGCACCAGGCACTGTCCCAAATCATTATATATATTAATAAATCGAATCCTCTTTAAACTCTGTGAAGTGAGGGCACTGTGCCAAAGGAGGAAACAGGCTAGGAAACTAGCCACGGGGCCAGGCAGGGACTTAGACCTTCTCTGACTCCTCCACACTTTCTCCTCCTCCGGAGAAAATCAGAAGCTGATCATTCAGCCTGGGGCGCACAGTATTTCTTGACGGAGGAGCCTATGGCATATAATGAGGGCTGTGTTCCTGGTCTCTGCCACTAAATGACAATGCTATTCCCAAGTCACCTTGACAATCAAAAACAGCCCCATACTTTCAGACACCTGTGAGTGGTGGTGGGTCCGACCCAGGAGCACCTCTGGAGGTGAGAATCCAGGATGCAGTGGGAAGATGCACTCAGTGCCAGAGGCTTGGCCTTGCTCTGCAAGGTACTGTGCTGAAAAGGGAGCTGGCCGGCCCACAGGAGAGGTACCTGAGGGAGCAGTGTAGATTTGTATCTAAGAGCCCCTCAAAGCTCAGGGTAAAGGGCTGCTGCAGGAAGGGAGGGGAACGGGTGATGCTGGAGCAAAAGGAAAGGAGTAAGAAGCCATAAACTCAGACACCCAAGGCTTAAAAGGGAACCTGCAGGTGATGCTGAGTGTGGATTCGCCTTCACTGCCTTCAGTTGACTTCAGCATCTCCACGTTCTCTTATGCGGTGGCAAAGACTGGCCACTGCTCTCGGATCTCAAAGAGTGAGTTTTTCTGCAGAGGCCTAGGTAGCAGTAGGAATATTAGGGAGAAAAAAAGAGAACGAGCTAAGAACCTAAGCCATAGACTTTGGAGAGGAAACTCTCTCTCCCACCCCACCATTCTCTTTTTAACCTTGGCTGGTGGCAGCAGGAAATTCATGAAGAGCTGCGGCAGCCCCCAGTGGGCTGGGGAGGCCTCTGTGCCCTTTCGCAGGGAACCCCCTGCAGCTCTTCGTCAGATGGGACATCAGGGCCACATCTGAACCTTCAAATCTTTCTCTTGTAGTATTTAATACACCAAACTGCATCCAACTCTTCTTTTTCCACCTCTCTCGTATTTAAAATTCCCAAGGACCCAAAACCCAGAATGTATTTGTAATGTACTGAAGAAACATAAGCCTAGTTCCACACACTTATCCTCTTAAAAGCCCAGGCCTGATGGCTTCCCATTCAGCTTCACAGCGAGTGGCCAGGCAAGGTACTTAGAGGCAGAAGACATGAACTCAGATAATCCATAAAGCAGACCACTAGAAAGTGATGACATTGCTCAGGTATTTATTGGGTAACGCACTCCTTTGAAAACTCTGAAATTCTACACTGTGAGGTAAACGCTAGATGCTGTGCATCATGCAAGAGCAATGTCAAACACAATCCTTGCCCTCCAGGAAAAGTAAATACACACAATGTCATTTTAGAAACAACGTCAGAATCAGTGTTCTACACAATAATTTCTACTGATGTTTGGAAGCGGAGAGATCAGCTTGATAGGCTGCACATCCAGTGTGTCGAGCATCATTAGAGAGGTCCTGGTGGGGAAAATTCAAGTGCAGGAAAACAAAAATGGGTTAGGTCCATGAGGCAAAGGCAAGGGAAAAGGGAAGAGGTGACTGGAGAGCATCATCCTTGGGGCTCTGTGCTGGGTCCAGGCAGACAGGCATCAGGGATGGGGCGACGCGGTATAGCTAACTTTGAACTACTCAGTGAACCCAGTGCATTGTATACTGAAGAAGCCCTTCATATTTTTTTTGTATACATGAGGGAAGGCATTCCCTCAGAAGCAGACCTACTTCAGAGCCCCCAAATGCCTTCGTGTGGATATTGATTGCGAGACATGTCTGAAGCCAGAAACACCCAAGTTTCACAGTTCATTTTTAGCTGCAAAACTTGCAAGAGCAGAGAGGCAAGCTCCTGCTTCTCTCCCACTGGAGAGGACAACCCAATATGAAGAATAAGCACCAATTAGCTTTGTGAGAAGCTCAAGCTGTGAATCCTGAAGGGCTTTAACCTAATGGCAAATTGCGAATTTTCTTAATTTTCTTTGGCAGTGGGTGGTAGTGGCAGTTGCATCCTGAAGACCTGAATTGCAGGCCTGATCATTATATTATTTATGTTTCTTAGGGAAACACCTGTTTAGGAGTTTTATAAGAGAGGCTCCTTTTTGAGCAAAGGGTTATTAATCCAAAAGAAAGTGCTTTGTATGCCACTTCAAAATTAAATTTAAGCACCGATTATAAACATAAACTATGTGTAAATCCATTGACCTTTGGTTTTCCTTTCTGTGAAATGATGATTTTGACACTACCTGTTTCTGAGACCAGGATGAGGTGGTACTTTGTAAGCTAGAAGGCACTGTGAAAAAAAAAAAAAATGACTAGAGTCGAGAGTCTGCGGTATATCTTTAACATCCTAATAACCCTGATAAGCAGAGAGCAACAAGCACACATAAATGCCAACAGGAAGAAGAAGGCATCCCACAGATACACGCAGGCTGCTGAGTTTAAGTCAATTTAAGAATTTTTTGAACATCTAGTAAGTGCAAGGCACTATGAAAAGTATGGGGGGCACAAAGGTGAATGAGAAGCAGGCACTACCCACCTGGAAAATCTCAGGAATAAATAAGCTTCCACATTAAAATCAAAGCCGAACTTCTGAGAAACCAAAACAGTAACAAAGCGCACATAATAAAACCTTCAGGCTTCACCCAGAACCCACTCACTGTTATTTCATGCATTCGGTATTTAGCCACTGGAATCCTCTTAGTTACAAGTAACTAAAAACCCAACTCCATTCAAAGGGGCTTAAATGAAAAAAATATAATAATTCACATTAGAGGAGGTTTAGAGGTTCCAAAAAACAACCATCCAGTTCATGGTTCTTTTCATCTCTCCACTCAGCCAGCCTTACTGAAATCCCGCTTCCACTCTGCCATCCCTAGTAGGCTTTTGCCCAAAGAAAGTTCTGGAAGTTAAACTTTGGCTGCCAAGAGCAATCAGGGCTGTGTGTATCCTCATTTACGTTTACTTGGAGAATGATTTCCTGTGGCTCTCTATTGCTAATGAGGAAGAACTATGCTAGAAATCAGCTGAGAAACTTTATTCAAATCTCATTAGTCAAAATTGTGTCATGTGTCCATCTATGCCCAATCATTGACAAAGGAAATCATTAAACTAATCAGGAGAACTTCCTTGAGTTAAAGTTAATCCCAAATTTCACTGCTGCTACTCAGGGAGGGAATGTGGAATGGATGAGGGGAAATTAACCATAAAATGTCCTACTCCAAGGGTCCCCAACCCCTGGGCCATGGACCAGATACCATCCATGACTTGTTAGGAACTGGCCACACAGCAGGAGGTAGGTGGCAGGCAAGTGAGCAAAGCTTCATCTGTATTTGCAGCCGCTCCCCAGCGCTAGCATCACCACCTCAGCTCCACTGCAGATCATCAGGCATTAGATTCTCATAGGACCACCAGCCTCTAATGCCATAAAGGTTAGGGACCGCTGCCCTGCTAAGTTATAAAGACTTAAGTAAGTTATCCATTTTCTAAGCCTGTATAATAAATGCAAACTAAAATAAGAGGTATTTGCTTTAGGCAGGTGTATTGTTCTAACAAGAAGGGACATCAGTCAGCAAGAAGCACAACTAGGAAAACTAAAAAGCAGGCACAACTCAAAACCTCAGGGGGACATTTGGTATAAGCAAATCATCCCATAAACCCCACTAAATTATAGCCCAGTCCATTAATTAAAGTTCCTCACATCCCCTTGGCATATCAAGAAAAGGTTACATTTATGCTTGCATAACTCCGTTTAAAAAGGCAGAGACACATGTAATACATTTTATAGAAAATCACAAACACAGTGGCTGACAATTTTTTTTAAGTATTGCTTAAAGGGACAAATCTTACGCTAGTTAAAATCATCGAAATTTGGAATGACCCACACCAGCTTCTCTGGAGAACTGGGATTTAATGTACAGACGCAAAGATGTCACACCACGCTCAGTGAGATGTCACGGCTGGCCTTCCCCCAGGCTCCTTCACTGATGAAAATTGATTGCCCCTCATCTCCTGACTGGGTGGCTGATTACCAATGCCAAACAAATAGTAGGTATTTGCATTATGATGTTGCTCTTCTAGAACAAATATTCAGACTCCCAGCCCCACCTAGACCTATCAAATCAGAATCTCACAGGTGTGGACCATACTCTGTCTCTTCATAAAGCAGCAATCCCCAACCTTTTTGGCACCAGACCAGTGCTCCTATGAGAATCTAATGCCTGATGATCTGAGGTGGAGCTGAGGCGGTGATGCTAGCTGGGGAGCGGCTGCAAAGACAGATGAAGCTTTTTTGCTCACTCGCCTGCCACTCACCTCCTGCTGTGTGGCCCAGTTCCTAACAGGCCACGGACCACTGCTAGTACTGTTCCACAGCCCAGGGGTTGGGACCCTGCCTTAAAGTTCCCCTCGTCAATCTGATGATCAGCCAGACCAAATCACACACTACCTCTCTGAACTCCAGAATGCTCTCCAGGAAAAGGCCTCTGAATAAAAGAGCCAGGGCCTCCTGGAACTTTACATGGTCGTTTCTTTCTTGCCTTCAGGAAGACTAGCATGAAACATCAGAAACAGGAAGCTGTGAGCACTCACCCCTTCCGGGAGCAAGCACAATTCCATCTCCCTAAAACAGGTCCCAGAAGTTCCTGACACACACCACCCATAAAGTAACTCTTGCCCAAGAACCACAGCCAATCGGCCTCTCAGATCGACTATCAACCTCTTTTGCCCATAGCCTTCCCCACACCTCAGAACCCATCCAACAGCTTCAGGGTCCTGGATGGGGGCACATCAGCTAGATAATATGATCCTTCTCCAGCCAGGAAGGACATTCTTTGTCACGTGTTAAATGACACCACTGCCATTTCTACTTTACAAGTTCTTTTGCAATTGACTCACCACCCCGTCCTGCTCATTCTTCAAAGATGTTTTTCATGTTTTGTCTCACTCCAGTCCATCTCACTGCAACTGGCTGAGGGCTGGGGGAACGTAAGTGGAATAGGGTCTCAGGACTCCTTAGTCCCTAAAATGTGACTCCCGGGGATCAACAGGTGTTGGATCCCTTGGTGAAGAGGGGTGATATATACTTTCTACCTTTTTCCAGGCAACAGAGAAAGCAATGTCCCAACCCAGGAAGCACTCCAGCCAGTGAGACCTGGGTCCCAGGAGCTTGTCCTACACTGTGGAGGTGACCACGTCCTACACGTCGACTCTCAGCCTCCTGACATTCCACCTCCCCAACTCCTGTGACCTTTAGTTACAGAGCTCTGTGTGACCAGAGGTTACAGGCTTGAGCTTTACCCAAAAGGCTCTTCCCATCCTGGCTCCACAGAGCACCACCTGTGTGACCTTGAAGATGACATGCAACCTGCACCCTCCCTGAGCCTCAGCTTCCTCTTCTGGGATGGATAAGGATTGTCTTGGCTCGTCTCCCCAGTTCTCATGAGGCATAAAATACACAACAAATGTGAATGCGCTCCCTCAACCAGACAGCACTGTTCACTCATGAAGGATCACTGTCTACCAGGCTCAGAGCATCTTCGGCTAGGAAAAGTGTCTCATTCATCTAGTGTCTCCAGTGTCTGGCATTAGTAAATGTCTCTTGAGGAATGGCTGTGGGGTAGTACATGGACGGAATAAGGAGAGGGCATCGGAGGAGGACAGGAGTGCCTGGCAAGTCAGGACAGTGAAAATGAAGAGTCAGGGATAGAAGAAATGCCCCCCTTTTCCTACCGGCCTCCAGTCTCCAGGGACTAACAATGCCCTCCATGGTACTCCTCCCCCATTGATTAGACAGGTAACTGGTAAAAGTTACTCTAATTCCAAATAGAAAAGGATGTTATTAAAGCTTTTCCATGCCAATTTAGATAAAACATTGAACACATCTAACCTTTAAATTGAATGGAAATCCCTTTTTGTGAACAATCCTCTAAGGAGTTCACTTGCCTGGGCTGGTGCTGCATTGAATACCGAGATTGGGAGGTTTGGAAGCTTGGGGTGGGGCCTTGGAGGGAAAAAGCCTCTCTCTAACTCCTCATCACTTTGGTTTCCTGGAGAAACAGGCACTCGGGAGGCTGAGAGAGCCAGGATGGCAATCGGGTATTTGAAGGCAGGGCTTGTTTCTCCACGCTAAACAGCCCCAGTCCTGGGAACACACAGGACAATCGTCACCATTACCGCCTCATCAACTCTGCAACATAAAATCCCCCCCTCCCCACCCCTCCCCCACCCCCGTTCTCAGAACAGAAACAGCCTGTTAGAAATGAAAAGGGCAGCTGCTTTTCACCACACACGAGTCCCAGCTGCATTTTCAGATATTCCCCACATCCCCCTTTGCATCCCTAGGACTAAACTGTAATAGAATAAGTGGGGTAAGATATATCCCCACCCAGGAAAGCATGTGGCATCAGATGGTGGTAATTTTTAGACATAAAAGAACCCCTGTACAACATTACTCTTGCCTACTGAATACAGGTGCAAATTGGCAAGCCAGCATATCCTCTTGGGCACTTCCTCACCCCACCCACACACACACACACACACACACACACACACACACACACACACACACACACATGTCTTGTGCCTGCCTGTACCCTCTTCATTCCTCCTCACTCAGTGTTAGGGGTGGGTAGGGCCTTGACCCAGGAGCAGAGGATGGACAAGGGGTCTTTCAATATTTTCACATCCACAGACCATGACTCTTCCCTCCCTCTCCAGGCTAGAGTACAGGGAGGCCAGAGCCAGGGGACCTGCTTTGGCACCTCCACTCGCGCTCCAGAGCTCATGACATCTGCTAAGCACTTCTCAACTTGAAACCTCGATTCTTCTCCTTATAGATACCCAGTCAGGTATGAATCCAATTCCACAAACATCTAGTCCGTGCCAGGACTGGACTAAGAAAAGACACAGAAAATGCATAAGCCACTGTCAAACTATAGTTTTCAAAATTCTCTCATAATTATTTCACTCGTTGATGAGGAATGGTAAAGCTAGCTCAAAAGAGAATTTGCAGAACAGGGGTTTTATATAATCAGTCAGGAAAGGCATATAGAAATGAGTCTGCTAAGTACAGACAAAACTGTTTATTGTCCTCCAGGCCAATAAAACCATAACTTTTGGAGTTACCTTTTTTCTAGACAGAAATCACATCTCTACTTGGTAAAAAGCTACAGGATCTCATCAATCTATATGTTAATATCTAACTTCATAAAGTCCAGCCCCTGATCAATAATAAATTGAAAGTCAAGCAGAAGTACATCCCCTAGAGAATGAAATAACCTTTGGTGGGACCTGTTAGGCGACTGTGTGAGGTTGCCAGGATATATAATCATCCTTTCGCCCAGATTCCAAGCTTCGGGTGCTTTTTCTGAACACCACAGTCCATGCCCTTCAAGGGGCTTCCGGCACATAGCGAGCCAAGACTGTCACACACAATAAGGTTAAACAGCCCCAGAAGAATTACTGTTCGTTCTGTTAGGCATGACGATGCCATGGTGTTTATGTACAATATAAATAAATCCTTACCAGTCGAGATGCACACCGAAGCATCCATAAATAATATTTGATGATGTCTTGGATGTGTTTACAAATATTCCAGGATAAACAAAAGTTGGGGTGAACAGATGAAACAAGATGGGCAAAATATTGGTAAATGTTGAAGCACAGTGAGGGGCATATGGGAATTCATTTATCGTTCTCTCTACTTTTGCATATATTCAAATTGTTTTCATGCTAATAGTTAAAACAAGACAACACCCTATCTCAGGTTTATCATCTTCTCACATACTACATGTTTTACTGTGTTCACTCTTTTTTGTGTCTCCCTGCTTAGAATATAAACTCCATGTGGGCAGGGCTCCTTGGCAGTCCTTTCTCCTCCCAAGCAAGAGAAGAGCATGCAGCACCTGTAGGTACACAGTGGGTATTTATTAAAGAGTTATTTGAAGGCACGCCACTGAGATGGGGACTAGGAAAGGAAGTTACACAGATGCGCAGGTAGAGACCACACGTTTGAAAACCTGGCAGCAGAAAGCAAAGGCAGAGACGACCCAGGAAGCAGCTAAGCCAGGTGCAGGTTTTTGGAGAAGGGCCACATTGGGCCTGTTTGGGGACAGGAGGAAAGAGAAATGGCCATCCAAGAGGCAGGTAGAATACAGACCAACAGGGCAGATGTCTCCTGTGCCCTGGGTTCAAGAGCCACAGTCCGGGCTGAGCCTCAGGGCTGAGCCTCCAGCTGGAGTGGGGGCCTGCAGCTGCCCAGGGCCGGGTGTCACTGGATGGCCCATAGGGCAGCACCCTGCCTCCACTGCAGGTGCACCTTTGATGTGGCTCAGGCTGCTGGGCAGAGGAAACCCGAGCTTCCCAGTGCTGCCTTGTATATCAATGCCACCCAGTTTTCAATGAGGTCACGAAAGATGTGGGCCTGTGGGCCTGTGGCAGAGCAATTGCTCTACGGAGTGGCTGGCAGGAAATCAAGGCATGGCATTTTAACCAGAGATGAAAGGGAGTTTTTACCCTGACTCCTATCAGCACGTCCACACTCCATCTCCGTATCTGGGAGGAGTTCTCAGTCTGTGGAGTGGAAGCTTGGAGACTTCTATTCTTTCTTCCATTTCCTCACTTCCTTCAGGGGAAAAACACACAGTGGGGTGGGGGGTGTCTGTAAGGAAAGGGACTGTGGGCTCAGGGGAGGGTCTGTGTTATCTCTGCAGGTTTTAATTATCCAGGCTTCTCCTGTGAATACAGAGAGAGCACAAAAATGTGTTCCCTCACCCCTGGCACATCACGTCCCACCCCACCCCATCCCTGTATTTAGAGATTCCCCCCCTCCATTCACATTTATATCTTGTGTGTGTGAGAGAGAGAGACAGAGACTGGGAGACAAATGAAAGAAAATGCGGCTCCATGGCTGCCACACCAAGGACCCTGCCCGTGTCCCTTGCCCTATTTTCAGCCACTGAGACTCACCAGTGACCTTGAAATCCTGTAAGAAGTCAGGAAGGCTCCTACTCTTCACTCCACAGTGGAGACATAAAACCAAGGACCTTTTTGTGAGAACATGCCCCATCTATGCTTTGAGAGCGAAAGGGAGAAAGAACCAGGATGCCTTCTGATGTTAGCTCTCTCATTAACAACGCAGCACACATTTGCTAAGGGCTTGGTGCTGGGCAAAGGGACACAAAGATAAATAGCTCCGTCCACGCCCCGGGAGATGGAGCTCAAGCAGGGACACCATCGCATCGCTGCAGCCGGCCATACGGGCAGCGCCTGGGGCAAGGGCAGGAAGAGGTGCTTCAGATTCACCTGGGAGCCTTAAAAAATACCGATGCCCAGGCCCCACCTGGATGGATGGAATCCTTCTTTGATGGTGAGGCCTGAGCTTCAGTAGTTTTAAAACCCCTCCACCCAGGTGACTCTAATGTGCTGCCAGGGAGGAGACCCGTTAAATTATATATCCCCTTCCAAAACGGGCACGACAAAGGAAAACAGGGGTGAGGGCCCAAGGGAAGTGCTACAGCTTGAATTCGCGCCTCCCCACAAAAGCATGGCACAGCAGGTGTGTGGAGCAGTAACATCCCTCCAAGAACCAAGCGGACCAGTGCCTTCACCACCCAGAATCAGAGGGAATCGCTTGGGTCCTTCCCCCCAACACAGACCTCAAGACTGAAAAGGAGAAAGCGGTTTTGCTGACCCAGAGCCCAGAAGTAACCCGTCCCTCTTGTCCTGAACTTCCTTCTGCGTTCTTTTCTTGCCTTCTTAAAGAACACCCCGATGTGCCAGAGGGATAAGGAGGGACAGCACCCCTGCAGAGTGTCCTAAATGTCCCAGGAAGGGAAAGGCTGCTGCTGCTAATGGTGGACCCTCTGGGCGGGGGTCCTCGAGGCCACCCCAAACAGGTCTGAGAGGAAAGGCGGGGCGTACCCCGGAGGAACGGGGAGGTATCTAAGGGGGCTACCTATGCTGGGTGTGGGGTAGGGAGCCCTCTACAAGTCTGGAACCCCAGGACTCAGGGCCAGTGCATGGCACCCCAGCACCCCCAGGATCCTCACACTGATAGCAGAGGCTGTGCACTGTGATGGGACAGAACACAGAATCTGCAGTTGGAAACAAGGTTTTGAAACTGCCTCTTAGTAGATACGAGGACTTGGACACGCTCCTTGAGATCATATGCTGGCATGGGGTGCCAGTAAAGGGAAGTTATAGCCCCTGGGAGAAAAAATAAAGGTATGAATGTTCTTCGACAATAGTAAAGCACTCCATTAAAAATAGGTGTTGTCATTATCATCGTCATCATTTAGCCCAGAGCAGGTAAAAGTGAATTATCTGAGACGACGAAGAGCGGGTGAGCAGCCCAGCCTGTTCCTAGATACAGACCCTACAGACACGGCAGGCGGGGTGTGGGCAAGGCTCAGCAGCCTGCAGTGGGGTAACTGGCTTCCTGACTCACCTCCTGGGTCCGAGAAGCAAGAGCCATGCGTTGTTCACCACTACCTCTGGGCACATGGTGAGGGCTCAAGTCAATATTTGTCAGTATTGGACATTCAGTCAAAGTAGAATTAGAGAGGCTAATAAGGCAGGTCAAGGGGTCGAGTCTGTGAACGTGAAGAAGGCTCATCTATTGCACTATGGTGAGAGCTGTAAGAGCCCAGAGGACTCTGATGTTGAGTAGGCAACATCACAGGCTGCCCGATCTTGGGCACCAACACCAGCCTCTACACCTTTTTTTTCCCACCCCGGCTCTTCTCTGCTGAATATGGACCCACAGGTGGGGTATTGAGGCTGCAGGAATCCTGACAGAGAGACGCTGCCATGATTCTCCAGTTCATTACAAACATTTTTACCCACAATGTAAATACTTCACAAGGTTTTAACTAAGAACCAGGCAGAGTTTGGGCACAGTCTCAGCAGAGCAAACCCAAACAAGAGAAACCTCGTTTTATTTGGTGCCTCAAAGGAAGGGCCATCCTTGAACACAGGTCGCCAAACAGCCCAAAGCCCAGCCTCCCACCCGCTGACCTTCACATCATCATGAAGGACACCAGGTTGTATCAGACTCATCAAATGAGACACCTTACCACAGATAAAATCACCTGAAATCTGCAATGAGTAGGGTTAGATTCCTATCAGTGCTTTTGAGATGTGAGCCTCTCCAAATCCTTTTACCAGCCTCATCACCCCAAACTCCTAAGACAAATATAGAATGTAATTCAGGCTGCACGTCTGGACAGTGCAGCCAGAGGTGCCTGTCACTGAGGCCAGGGGATTCCCTTGAAGATAGGGACAGGCACAAGAATCATTCGGACAACCTGTCCTGAGAGCCTAACCTCAGGTGGGCAGGCCCAAAGGCCATTGTTAAATGCACAGAAGGGGATGGGTGGATCGTAAGCCCCTCTCCTGGAACTGCTTAGCTTCCTCCCCTGTAAGCCCTCACCCATCAGGGCTGCAAGAATGGAGAGAGCCAGTGGGATGGAGTGTGACCTGGGGCCAGTTACTAACTACCAGAGACTCAGTTTCCCCATTCATAAGATAAGGAACAACTCTTGGGATGGTCCCCTGGGGATGAGGGAGACTGTGTTTAGAGAGCAGAACTCATCAGGCACATTGAGCATCCAAGACATGGTGGCCTCAGTCTAGCCTCCTTGTCCCACATGAGCAAGCTCAGGGTTGTGGGGGTCTGACATAGGGGACTGTGGGATATCCAGGGCTCGACCTGGCCATTGATTTACCCCGATGCTCTGTGCATATAAGAAGATAGGAGATGGAGTCTGGAGTTTTGCCCAAGAACAGGGAACCTGAAATCAGACCGGGGTGAGAGGTGAGGCCTCCATAGAGCAGCAGACTCTGCCCTCAGGACTCTGTGAAGTGAAGCCCCCACATCCCCCCCCCACACACCACCCACACTCAACATCCATACGCACACAACAGCCTGCGACTCAAGGTTAACACTTCCATCCTGGAGGCTCACAAAGTGCAGGACACAGGCTCCTGACAGAGGTGTCGGTCTTGGAGCAGGCACTAGAGGGCTCAGGACAGCGCTGGAGGCTGCTGCCCCAGGGAGGTCACAGGAAAGGGACAGCCTGGGAACCAGTAAAGAGCTGGGGATGGGGTGGGCGGGGGAGGCCAAGGCTGTGCCATGGAAGGGTAGGAGGCTTCCTATAAATGCTTCCCCACTATCTCCTCAGGACACAGAATGACCCAGAGAAACCCAGAGCCCTGGGACTGCAGGCAGTGACCACACTTCTGAACAACATTCCATCAGAAAAATACGATAATACCCCAAATGCTTGAAACCCCTGGTTTCCAACCTCCCTTCCATCATTGAATGCTTTTCCCTGGTTCTGTCTGTCACTCCTGATCTACAGGAGGCTGCAGGTCGGCATCCTGCTCCTGGGAGAGGTCCACTGGCAAGTGGAAAGAGCACTTGCTTTGGGTCCACTGTGCCCTGGATTCAAATCCTGCATCCACCTCTACCTCCACCTCTACCTCTCTATGTGCCATGTTTAGGGAAGTTTCTTAACCTCTCTGAAGTCTTTTCCTCGTGTGCAAATTGGGGGCTAATCTCTCCCTATAGGTCTCCATGAGAACTAAAACGAGAGACTGGTAGATAATAGGTCCTCATACATGGTAGCTGTTATTGAGAATACAAAGCAGATGCCATCAGAACTAATCTCCCGGGCTGGAGCATTCATCTACCCCAGGGTCCCTTTGCCTTTACCCCCATGCATCCCTACCCTATCCAGGCCCCAAGCCTATAGGGAGCCCTCCTCCCAGTCTTGCCCTCTCAAGAGAAACAGTTTCTGAAGTGGAAACTGCTCCAGACATTTAGCCCAGTGTGACGATCTCAGAGCAATCCTCTCTCCCAGCAGGACCGAGGCTGTGAAGTGTAATTAAACCATGGATTAATTAGGAATGGCGGCCATCTTGCAAAAGCGGTCCTTCGCTGGCACACATCCTGCATCCAGAGCACCAGTCCCAGAGGTCTAGGATGCAAGAGCCACAGCACCTCCCCAAGTCCTTGTCCTCTTCCACCCCTCCACCTCAGTCCAGCTCCAGCTAAGTCACAGCTGCCTTCAAGCAGCTGTCTTAATGTCCCTTGTAGTCTAGACTCAGGCAGTTCTTCCTGTAGTCTAACTTAAATTCTTCCCCTCTACAGATTGATGGAGGGAGTTTGGTCTTCACGGAAGTTGCCCTAAGAAGTGTCCTCAGAAGGGCAGAACTTTGAGTCCTCCCTCTCCAACCACGAGGAAAAGGTGGTGAAGGTCTTACAGGATGGAGTCAAGGATGGAGGCAATGTGATGGATGAAGGAAAAGGGGGAACAGAAAGCACATTAGTCAAAGGAGAGAGCTAGGAGGCAGTCGGCCCACCTGGACTGGATGCCTGGGACTGGCTTACTAGTTACCTAATATCTGTGTCTCAGTCAGCCCATCCGTAAAACGGGAGTAAAAAGTCATACCTACCCTTGGGGCTTTCATGAGCAAAACATGCAGATTTTGAAATGGCCAGCACAACATAAGTTCTCAGTAGTAAACTCTAAGTAATCCTCATAATACTCCATCCTCTTCCGCAAATTGCTCAGAGTCCTGGGGCTTCTTCCTTCCCCACGTCTCTCAGACCCACTCCTTCTGCCCCATTCCAACGGCCTCGCTAATGCTGGGCCCGGTCTGAGACCTCACCTCCCCACCCTTCCCACGGGCCCCCCTCTCCCCCACCACATCAGCTTACCAGTCTACTCTGCAGAACGACTGGTTTGTTTGGTACCCTTAGGCCCCAGGCACTTTTCCAGGCGACCTACTTTACTAAAAGGAACTCATTTAATTCAATTCCCATGCCCAACCTCTGAAGTAGGTACTATTACTATGGCCACTTTACAGATGATAAAACTGAGCCTCAGAGAGGAGGAACAATTTGCCCACAGTCACCCTGCAACTAAATGGTAGACCCAGACTTCAAACCCAGGTCTGTGTGGCTCCAGACTCCTTAGCAAAGCATCTGAGGCCTTCAGCACCTAGCACCCCTCCCTGCCCCCAATCTAGCCCAATTCACGCCCCCACCTATAGCCAGTCCAACCCCGATACACACAGCTCACCTTCACATATGTGCTCACCCTCACGGAGTCAAAAGCGAGACCAGGGAGGAAAGAAGGAAAGACTTTAGGAGTGAGAGAAATTTGGGAAGGAGAGGCACTGGAAGGGGAAAGAATGCTGAGAGGGAACGAACACGGTGTCCACCGATTTGGGGGACTTCCCTGGACAACTCGATAGCGCTGCCTCCAGCTTGGCTTTTGTCGTCCCCATTAGGGGGTGGCATTCTGTGGAAAGGAAGGAGTGAGAGGAGGCCCAAGTGGGAGGTTGGTGAAAGGCCTGCAGAAGCTCCAGCTGCTCCAGATAAGTTCAAGCCACTTGGCCTGGCCACACATCCAGGGACTGGGAATATGCAAATGAGGCTGGGGACAGCTGTGGGGATCTCGCAGGAATCCTGACAGAATCCTGGCAAACATTAGAGGGTCTGGGAGGCCTCAGGCAGGCTGTATGGTCCTCACTTCCAAAAAGGGGTCTGCGGTGGATTTTGCAGACCAGAGAGGGAAACTTGATGTGCCGCCGGAGAAAAATTCTTAAAGAGACTATAAATGAAGGGTGGCGGGCACTTGTGAAAGGCAGCTGAGACTACGGGCAAACTGTGTGTTCAGTAATAAAGTCCTGTCAGGCAAAGCTCATCTCCTCCGTTGACAGGGTCACAAGGCTGGCAGACGAGGGAAATGAGGTTTACTCATGTAACTGATCTTAAAAACATCTGACAAGCTCTTCCTGAAACTGTAGTGTACAAGCTAGAGAAAGGAAACTAGAAAGTGGTAGAATTAATGGGATATGTAACTGGTCACACAATCATACCCAAGGGTACTTACCAGGGGATCAAACCTCTTGGCAGGAAGAATCCAGGTACATGTTGAAATGCACTAAACCTATCCCAGCTCATGCAACATCTTATCAAACCCTTAGATAAATAATGTGGGAAGCATGTGAAGCTAGGAGCATCTGCTGGATGTCAAACATACTGGATGTCAGAGACAAGATCCAAAACATCTTAATCAGCTGAAGTGATGAACTGAAGTTAGACAAGATAAAATGAATTAGGAAAAAATGTTCAAACACAAGAACAAAAAAAGCTGCGTCCCCCTCAAAACTCATATGTTCAAGTTTTAATCCCCCGTACTTTATTTGGAGATAGGGTTGTTGCATATGTAATTAGTTAAGATGAGGTCATCCTGGAGTAGGGTGGGTCCCTACTCCAGGATGTCTAGTGTCCTTATAAAAAGAAATGTGGACCCAGACAGGTACCCAGGGAGAGTGCCATGCAAAGATGAAGGCTGGTAATGCTTCTTTAAACCAAGGGAAGCCAAAGATTGTCAGTAAGCCACCAGAAGCTAGGGGAGAGGAATGGAACAGATTCTCCCTTATATTCTCCAGAAGCAACCAACCCTGCCAACACCTTGATTTCGGACTCCTTGCCTCTAGGACTGTGAGACAATACACTTCTGTTGTTAAGCCATGGTTTTCAGTACTTTGTTATGGCAGCCCTAGCGAACTAATACAAGCACAAGGACAAAATTGGAGGATGTGGCTGTGTAACAGATCATGTTAAAGAGATCTGGAGGTATCGGTTGGCTGTAAGCTCAGTAAAAGGATAAGGGCCACGTCGTTGCCAAAAATAGCCAGGGCAGAACTGAGGCTGCATTAATAGAGGGTGTGGTACCTGGACCGATGAGGGTGTGCTGGTCCGCATTATCTGGAAGGCCAGATTTGGTCCTAATGTCCTCCTTTAAGACAAGTAGGAGGATGTTCAGAGTCCTGTGCCCAGAGGTAATGAGATAAGTCAGAGGAGGACTAATGGAAGTGGGGAAGAGGCGCAAGGCAATTGGTGTCCAATGTTTCAAGAGCTGTGGCATGGACATGACTGAGTTTGCCTGGAATGGCCAAATAGAGGAAGAGATGGAGTCTCAAGGGGAGACTTCAGGAACATAAGAACTTTCTATTATACACTGTTGACCAAAAATCGAATAGGCCTCCCTGTGGGGAGGTGAGCTTTCTCTCTTGAGAAACAAGACTCCACCAGCTGACCACTGAGGAGGGGCCTGTATATGTGCTCCAGTGTCTTGCAGCATCAAGAAGGGCCCACTCATATTCCCCACCTGGCTTGATACCAGCAACTCAGACTTCTCTCCCATTTAAAGTTAGGTATTTTGGCCCTAAGTCCTTTCATTGATGGCTTGAGCAGATAAAATTGCATGCTGAGGGCAGCGAGTCTAGATTCATAGTTTGGAGAGACCTGGGTCCACTCGCCTGCTCATGCTCACAAGGACAGGCACCCAGGACAATGCCGGGTGGGAAGAAAAGAGGCTCTGGCTCTCCACTGTCTAGGGATGGAGGGAACTGGCAGTCCAAAAGCTAACTGACCCCTCACTTGAGGGAGCAACCATGCTGATGGGTACCCGTGAAGGAATACGAAGGAGCCTATACCCAGGCATCTCTTCCAGGGGTTTGGGAAGATAAGCCTCTATAAGGGAGGCAACTCTGATGCTAATAAGATGAGCCTTCCCAGGGTGACCTGATACTACAATAAGCATCTACATGAGCTCCACTACTTCATTTAATCCTCCCTTAAACTAGACCTCCTCCTGCATTCCTAACAAGTTCTGGCAGTACTGATGTTGCTGGTCAGGAACCTCACTTTAAGAACCACTGTTCTAGAGCAATCAGGAAAGGAAGTGGTTTCCTCCAGACTCAAAACCACACACAGAGAGGTGTGCTACCAGACTGATCATTTGTCTCAGGGCAGGAGGGCCCCAACAGCATCTCAGGCAGCAGGACTGCCAGCCAGGGCTGCTTCACTAGACTCATCTGGATGGGAAGATGCTCATTCTAAAAAAATCTAGCTTCCTGTATTTTCCACTTCAAAGTCTCCTGGTTCTCCCAGGCTGACAAGCTATGTTCTCTTCTACAGGAGGTTCTGCTTCTTCTGCAGTCAGCCAACATGACCTCCAGACAGGCTGCTTTCTCTAAACAGACAGGCTGCTTTCGCCAGACCTTTTGTAACTGGGTTTCCCAACCTCCTCATGATGCTTGATGCCTGCCATGGAACACACTTGAGATGGTCAGGGTACCTTTAAAATCCACATCCAGAAATGAGGACATAATGACAAGGGAGAACACAATCTGGATCCTGCCCTTCTCTTAGTGGCATGTAAGATGATGTTGTCATGAGCATCCCCCATCACCCTGTCAGCTCTCTGAAGCCTGCACACAGTTAAACCCCTCAGATCTTTTTCTCAGGATCTGTAGCCAAATCAAGTCTGCCCCACCCCCACTCCCTTATGAACTTGAGTAATTAATTTCTGCAATCTAAATGTGACTTTCCATCTGCCCCTGTTAAATTTCATCTTGTTGGTTTAAACTCAGCATTCCAGTCTGTTGAGATCATTTTGAATATTTATTCTGTCTTTTGTAGGAGCTGCCCATCAGAGCCTTGTCATCAACAAATTTGATAAGCTCGCTTACTCTAGTTTCATCCAAGTCATGGATAAAAATGTGAAGCTTCATTTTTCAGAATCTCACCTGCCACAAGTCCTCGTCTCCTTTAGAATCCCTAATCATATGATCATAATTCCCCAAATCAGACTTCCTACAGTCTAGGGAAGGTCTCTGGGCATGTCATTTCTTTCTTTGGCTGTTATTAATGCCAGGCTGATGTGGTGTCTTTCATCTGAACGCTGACACTTCACCACCTAGTTCTTGGGCATGGTCAGGATCAAATCAGAAGGACAATTTGGTTGCTATTTCTTTACCTTCTGCGCAATGACTATGTTACAGAAACAAAAACACAAGAATGTATCTAATCCTTTACTTTATACAGTATCTGATATCCAACAAAAGTCAGGCTGCCTATTCCCCCATGATTACTATAGCACGCCTCCCTGGCAGCTTTATATTCCAGACTGGGAAAGTAGCATCCAAATTCTTCCGACTGGGTGGAGAAGCTGTCATGGGGATATGTCATAACTTGGACCTGCTCAGCTGCAAGGCATGCTGGGATCTTGGCAGCTGGTCAGTGAAGAGGCAAGAAATGTTTTCTGGGGCGGGATCCCTGGAGAAAGAGGTGAGGACAGATTCAAGGATGTGGAAAGGAAAAGAGGGCCTCAATGAATAGCATCCCCATTCTTCTGCCATGCATATGTAAGAAGTGCCCTTCTTCAGCGGGAGAAAGGCACAGTACATGCCCATGGCATGCCGATGGAGCATTTGTGAACAACTTGTTGACACCATGAGCCAAGGATGGAGAAAGGTACATGAAGTAGTTAAGTGTGTAGACTCTGAAGCCAGACAGTCTAGATTTACATTCCAGCTCTACTACTTATTAGCTGTGTGACCTTGGTCAAATTGTTTTTCTCTCTCTCAAGGTTTCAGTTTCCTCATGTGCAAAGTGGAGACAAAAATAATGCATGCACATAAGGCACACGAGGATTAAAAGAGATAACGCATGTACAAAGTTTGGCAGAATGTCTGGTACATAGTAACAGCTCAATAAATAATAGCTGTTATTATGGAGCAATGGCTTGAAGGCTCTGAGTGCTGATATTTCCAGGGCTAAAGGTATTAAGAGGAAAAGGCTAAGAGGTGAAAGAAAAAATTAAACATGCTGGAGGTTGGCGGCAGCAGAGTTGTGGAACTTACCTGAGGGGCGAAGCAGCAATTTGCGGAACTGACCTGAAGGTGGAGCCTAGGCACAAAGCTATGGCAAATTCCGACCTTCAGTGTCAGGGAGGGCAAAGCAGCCAGTTTGAAACTTCAGTGAAAATGGTTTGTTTTTTTCAGTTCTAAACAAAATTGTTTTTTTATTGCTATGAGACATCAGTCAAAAATTGTCTAAACAGTCCTTGTAAAAAAGAAGCAATAATATTCCACTTCTAGAAATCTGTTCCGAGGAAATAATCATCAATAGGCACAAAGATTTATATACAAAGATGTTCACTGCATCATTATTTATAGTAGTAAAAATGATTTACAACCTAGATGTCCAACCCACAGGGGAGTCATTAAATAAATTATGGCACACCCATATGATGGCATACCAGGCAGCCATTAAAAAGCCCATTTTAGAAAAATACTTAAGACCTGGAGAAATTATCACAATATGTTATTAGATGAAAAAGGCTGATTACAAAAGAGGACAGATAATATAATCACAATTTTGTTGCATATATGTCTAGAAGGAAATATGCAAAAATGTTGAACGAATGTGTATTACTTTCATACATACTGTTTAAGACAAAATGACCACAAAGAAGTTACACTAGAAAGAAGCTCCCACAATCAGCTTACAATAGAAAGCCATTAAATTCAGAACACAGAAACATGAACAGTAGCTATGATCTGAATGTCAGGAGCTATAGCTGGTACTTACTGAAAGGACCTGGCTGTTTGGAAGGGCTGAGGGTGAAGAGATTCTACATGCCATTGGCGTGAGGCCAGGTGGAGCCTGGGAAAAATTTAGGTCAGTGGCTCTCAACCATGCTGTGTATTAGAAGCTAAAAAAGGCCTAGGGTCGCCCTCAGGGATTCTGACTTCATTAAGGTCTAGGATGGGTCTGGTCATCTATATTTTTTCAAAGCTCTTTGGGTGATTCTAATAGGAACCAGTGAATTAGTACTGAGCTAGGCCAAGTTACTGTTATCTGTACACAGAGGACACTTGAGTCTTGCTCTCTAGACTGAGCCCAGCATGTGAAGGGAGACTCATTCTGGAAGGTAAAGAAAAGCTGAAAGGGAGCAGATGGCCCCAAGGCCCTTGGTCTACACAGAAAAATGACCTTGGGGGACATTCATAGAAGTGCTCCTTACAGCTGGCCTATTTGGGGGCTTTTGCCTCAAGGACACTTCTCTCCGCTTAGACTGATTGGGCCAGCCAACTCCATGAACCGCAAGTGCAGGTGGCTCAACAGCAAGGGGAAGGGAAGGAAACCAGGATCTTGGGAAACCTAAAGGGATCTGACTCTGCAGAAGCCAGAGCTAATGGTATTTTCCTCTTCTGTCCTGCTTTTGAGCAGAAACACACGCTGGCCAACAGAGCCATGCAGGAACCTTAAAGGAGATCTGCTTTGGATGGATGAGGCCACTCAAAGGCTCCTAGTTTCCTCCAGGGGCCTGGTGAGAGGGAGAAGTAGAGGGAATAGCCCAGCTAGAAACAAAAGTTTGTATTAAAAGATAAGATCTCCCCCAGCCTCTCACTACAGGTGTAGAGTTACTCAAGGCACCAAAACAAGGGAAAGAAGAGGCCTGAGTTAGGTGCTTTACACATGGGATCCATCCGTCCCTGAATAATTAAGAGCCAACTGCAGCTCTTTTGTACTCCTTAAAGTGGGGCTCCTAGGTGGCCTTTGGAACAATAACCAGGGCAGTAGAGAGCGAGTTTTGGCTCAGGTGGACCAGTAGGGTTGGCAAGTAGGGATGGATCTAAACTGCTGCCCCACCGGCCATTTCCTGGAGTTTTCTCCCTGGGGGCAACCTCACATAGAGTCCGGCAGAAGAACAGAGTCGCGGATAATCCAAACTGCTAGGTGATCAAACCATCACACAGCTTTGCATCTATGTTTATACATGGATGTATGTATATGTGTATTTACATATACATACATATATATCTATATATAGCAATATACAACAGATTTACCTTCCAAATGATGCTTGGCTCAGGCAGAGGCTAAAGGGAGGAGGATGTGACTGGCAATCAGGCGGGTTAACAACAATGGGGTTAGATGATAGTGCAACACTAGCCTGAGACTAAATATCCGCCACAAATAGTACACACACATAAAGGGTATAAGCCCATCCTGGAAAATCAAGAAATGGCTGTGATCTCCTTTCGAAACCACTGACCTCAAGAGCCAGAAAGTGCCTTCAGGTTCATCTGACACTTCGTTTTCACAGATGGGGAGTCTGGGTTTGGCGGAAGCCCTCCAGTGGGGAAGGCTCCCTCTGCTCTAACCTAGCCTCCTCCTTGGGGAATTTAAACCTATCTTCTCTAATTTGATCTCAGAGGACTGGCAGAACAGATGGTCACCAGTCATCTTCCAGTACCAACCCTTCCTATCACAGAAGAGGCCAGAGATATTCTTGGTTCAAACGTAAAGATATTCAGATAATACTGACAAGGCTTCAAATTCAAACATGTTCCAGGTGCAAGTCTGATTAAGTCATCCTTAATAAACGCGGATCAATGAGGGCAGTGTCATGGCGGGACTCAGCACACATAGCATTGCCTTTAAAGCTTTTATTTGCTCAGGGAATAGCCCAGTGAAAACTTCGTCCTCCTGTTTCAAGTCAGAGAATGGAGGAGGATGAGCAGCCCAACCTTCGAGAAATGTGCTCAAGGTCAAACTCTCCCAAGCCCAGTCTCTATCCCAATGGTCCCTCCTCCGGCTTTCCCCACTATGCCCAGCAGGAAATTCGATAGGAGAACTTTTTTTCCACTCCAAAGCTACCAAGTGTAGCATTTTCTCACTGGCAAGCCCCTAACTAATGTCAGAATTTAAAAGTGCATTCTGCAAGGTTTGGTTTTCATCTCTCATGTGCACTAAAGCAGAAGAAAGGGAAAGTGACGTGGCAGAGCCAAATAACATTCGTACCCCCATCTTCCTTCTTGGAACTCTGCTCCTAGCCAGAACTGTCCCCTGCCACTTTCTACCATTCGAGTCTAAGGGGGATTTCTTCAGAAAGAAAGTCTTAGAAAGGATTCCTCTATTGGAGACAAAGAATGGCTTACACAGAGATCTCCTTCCACGTCACCCTCAAGGAACATCTCCTCAGCTAAAGCAGATGTCACCAAACCAAAAGTCAGAGAGAGAGAAGAATAGCGCTATGCTAGGGAAATCCAGGTGTTGCCCACACACGCTATTAACAAAAAGGCTCATTCAGTCAATTCAATGCAACTCCATTAATCAAGACACTAGCTTTGGCCTCTTATCATGTATTTAAGACTAAATTAGTTAGGTTTAACATACATTTAAGACCAACTTAGTGATGGCTAAACTCAAATGCAAAGATCCAAATGTGAAGAAACCCCATTCTGGTAACTATTTCCAGCACACTATACACACACAAAGTCATCGGCTGACAAAGATAGGCTAGTAATCAAGGACTGGATGAGGCAAAGCATGGTCCCAGGACCCACTGGGGTTCAGACCCTGAAGTATAAGCAACCAACACTCCCTCCCAATCGTTCTCTTCCCCAGATCTCCAGGCACCTGTCTTTGCTTCTGTCCACACTGCAGGTATAAGGCAGGTGTTTAATCCCACTTGATGAGTGAGGCATCTGAGGCAAGGGGAGGGGACTTGGAATAAGAATAACTAGCCCTCTCAGCCCTCCCCTCAACCCCTAGCCCAAGTCCTTTGGATAACTCCACATTAGCTGTCAGGTCACCCAGACAAGCCCACAGGAAACAAGAGCAACAACAACAACAACATAACAGTAAATTCCACCACAGAAGTTGAGGCAATGCTAGCAAATGTGTTCTCCCAGTCATGCCGATTCACCTACATACAGGGAGATCAGAGACATGTCTCATCTACTGTTGTAGCCATAGCTTCTAGCAGTCCCTGGCACATGGCAGGTGCTCAGTAAATGATGAACATGTGAGTTTACTGCCACCATTGCTCTTATTTATTACCTTGCACCCAGGCAATAACAAAGTCAACACTTGAGGACCACGGGGAACATCCGACTCCTGGGAATATGGCTGGTAGGGCACCAGAGGTCATCTGGGAGTCTTTTAAGACAGTGTGACAAGTTAACAAGCACTTCTAATTTCAAATCTTGTCTTTGGCCCTCTGTGCCCATTTTATCACCTCAGTCCTCGATGAAAGTAGTGATTTGGTTGATTGTATGGTAGTGATCTGAGTTGCTATCTTGTTGCCTTTCCCTGTGAGATATAGGGGGGTGACCAAGATTAAGAACAGGAGTGTCTTAATCAATGTTGAAAATGCTGGGCCTGACAGCATTTTCTTCTCAAGTATACAAGACTCTCTGTCCACTAGTCCTCATCCTTGCCATGTTGCTCCTCCACAAGTGTCTGCTGTCCCTCTGCACTCTTGCTGGGGCTGCCCCTCCCCTTTTTAGACTCACACTTGGGGCTCAGGACTTTCTGTATATTCCTTGGGATCTCCAAACACCCTATGTGAGCTTTTAGTCTTTTCTCATCCAACTCTTGCACAAGGCTTTACTTTATTAGAGGAAGCAAAAAGCCATGATTGAATTTTTTCTTTAAAAAAATAAAATAAAATTGGCTTATACCCACTGGGTTCTGGGAGTGGAGGTGGTGGGAGAAGGGGCAGGAGACCAGAATGCCAGTCCATACTCTGCATCAGGAATCTTGTATCAGCTAACATGCAATGCTAGATTTCTGTAAGACAAGATGGTTCATTGACCTCAAGGAACTCATCAACTCACAGAAGAATCCTAGTGTGCCCTGAGAGTGACAATGAGCTGGGGCTCTACCAGCTCAGTGGTAGAATCAGCCTGTGGGGTATTCTAACCAATCCCAAAGTACAGGGAGACACGAGAATATGTACACACAAAAGAAATGAGATCACTTCCTAGAATTGTAACTTCTTAATCAGTAGATATAGGGAGTCGACTGCTCAAGGCTGCACGTTGGTTTTGCTTGGACCATTTTATCTGGCTAGTTTGACTTTGAATACTCAATTGTCCCCAGGCTGGCCACTCTAATTGCTTGATCAGCACATTGTCACCTGCCTGCACTCTGTAGGCAATTTGAGTTTGCGACTCCTTTGACATGACAATCTACAAGCCCTCTTTCAACTTTGAACCTCAATAAGAAATAACTAACAGAGGAGATTTCGAACAAGCCAGGAAGGGTACCCCAAAACAGAAAAGCTTCTGCGATTCCTCCAATCTAACTGAGAGGTGGCAATCCACAGAGCCAGGCTGGACCTCTTGGCTTCTCTGCCCTTTGGTTGTGGCTCTAGAAATGAAAAGGCCTCCTTCCTTCCTGTTCTCTACCCTCTCTACACAGACAGCTGGTGGGGAAGGGGGCAGGATCAACAAGCCTAGCTCTCAGTCATCAAGCTTTCTTTACCTAGTCCTCTCCTAAGCCCTAGGTCACCATTTGGCACCAAGCCCTTGCTGCCTTGTACTGCCTGTGCATTTTTCTGTTAATGTTCTCTCTCCCCATACCCACAAGTGGTGAATTTAGCAGCCTCCGGGGCATGGTCTCGGCCCTGTATCTACCCACACCTAGGATGGTACATTGCACACACTGAGCGCTTAAGAAGTATTTGATGTCCACAGTGATGATAACGCTCGAAAGAGAACAGAGATAGAAGATCTGCCATCCCTTCCTGAACTGATGGTGGTAGCTGTTGCTTTGCAGAAAGAATTGCCTACCCCCACACATGCGTACACCTTTCCCACTCTGGCATAACCAGAGGCAGCCCTTCTTCCTAAGTGGTTCCCCAAAACAGTTCTTTCTGCCCTATGCCTGAGAGTGTCAAACTCCCCCTCTCTCTTTGCTATTTTATCCCCTTCCTCCTCCATGGGTACTGGAGGTTTTTCCCGAGCTCCTTCTTAATCTGTCCCCCTTTTCCAGTGAGATACAGTTCTCAGGCTCAAGTTCTTCTCTGCCCCTTCCTCAAGGTCATCTATCCTGGTGCAGAAAATGTGAGAGGCCACTTTTGAATATTAAGAAGAAACGGTGAGGATGGGGGGGGGAAGAAAAGGAATGGAAAAGAATGGCCTGAAAGATGAGGGAAAGTGGAGGAGGAGAGGGACTGGGAGGCGGTCCTGGAGAGCGCTGGAGAGATGAGCCTTTGCCTAAAGAGCAAAATGAGGCCTGTGTGTGTGTGTGTGTGTGTGTGTGTGTGTGTGTGTGTGTGTCTGGCGGGGTGGGTGGGGGAGATGATGTCTGAGAAATGGAGGAGTTTGGATTTCTAGGGCTGAGGGAAAAATATTCTGGGTGGGGCCAGAGACAGTAGGTCGTGTTGGGGTCTAGACACAGGCAAGCTTCCAACCCCCAATCCCAGTTGCGCTGGCTTGGCCAGAGGGCCGGAAAGGAGCACATCCCGAGGGCGGGCAGCCCCCTTCGCTCCCGCCGCTCTGTTCCCACCACCAAAAGCCCAGAGAGGCTCCGGGGCGAGGCACAGTCCAGCGGTTCTCTCTTCTGTTCAAACTGCGGTGCCACCGCAGCCGGGCGGGGCCAGGCGTGCGGAAGGGCCCAAGGACGGTGCACGGGAGGATGAGGAGGAGGTAAGAAAGGCGCTTCAGGTGGCTCCTCGTAGTTTAAAGTTTGAGGAAGGCGAAGGAGCCGACTCCATCCTCCCTCTGCCGCCGCCCCGCGGCTCAGCTTGGCCGGGTCGCCTCAGCCTCGCCCTCTTTCTTGGCCGATCCAGCGCCCTTTTCCTCTGGGCTCCCACCGCGCTCGGGTCCCAGGATCCCCTCTCCAGTCTCCATCCCTCCCTGTTCCCGCGCGCGCCCCGCTCCCTCCCTACGAGCTGGATCTCCCGCACGACGTGAGCGGAAAGTGAATAGGCAGCCCCAACCACAAAGACAAATTACCATGAGAAAAATAAATCGGGAAATCGCCGTTCGCGTCCCGGTTCCCGCCGCCGCACCCCTCTCCACCCGCCGAGACCCGAACGCGGGGCTCCCGCCCGCTGCGTCTGGGGCCTGGCAGGGCAGAGTTTGGGCTCCGCAGGGCCCTGGCAGGGCAGGGGGTCAGGGTTGAATCTGGGCAGCGGCGGAACGAGGACGTCCCCGACCGAGAGATTTCACACTCCGCGCTGGCCATGCGTTCCCACGCGCCTCGCCACCCGCACTCTCCCTCCACCGGGTTTACTCGCGGGCCCTCTGAGCCTCCATCTCGGCGCCAGCCTCAGTGTCTCCGCCCTGATCTCTCCCAGCCTTTCATTCGACTGTCCCCTCCTCCAGGCCAGGGCTCCAGGTCCCCATCGTCGTGGCTGCAGCCCAGACGCGCAGACCACCGCGGACAAAGGCCCGCGCAGCCGGACCCGGAGCGAACGGAGACGGGAAAGCGGCAGCGCCGGAGGTGCCCAAGCCGAGGTGGCAGCGGGCGGCGGGAGCCCGAGGACCTCCTCGCCTCCCGCCCGCAGCCTCCACTACCTGGTTCCAACTTGCCAGAGCCCTCAGACCCCTACGCGTCTCCAATCCCTCTGCCCATCGAGTTGCTGAAGTTTGCAACTTGCAGTCCCAGCCGGCGCGAGGGAAGCGCCCGAGGCTCCCGGGACTCACCTCCGGGCTGCAGGCGCAGGTGCCCAGTTCCCGGTGTCTCCCGGTTCCCAGAGCGGCGGAAGCGAACCAGGAGGGCTGGCGGCGGGTCTGCGAATGGGGCGGCCGCGCAGGAAAGGTCCCCGGCCCTCGGCTCGGCACTCCCGTGCAGTCCCCACCCGGGCCCGCGTCCGCCACGCTCGGGTTCCTCCCGCAGCCGCTGGACGCGCGGCCGACCCGCCCGGCTCCGCGGAGCTGGGTTCTGGCAACAGTCCGCCGCTCCAACTAGCTCCCGACCCGGCGCGCGGGTGAGAGCCGGGAGGAGGAGACCTGAGGAGCAGGAGGGAGGGAGGGGGGAGGGAAGGAGGGAGAGGCGGTGGGGGAGGAGTTGAGAGCCTGGGGAGAGAAGGAGGGGAGCAGGAGCGAAAAGGAGGAGGGGGTGGTGGGGACCTGCCGCTGCGGGCGCTTCACCCGCCAGCCCAGAAGCGCGCGCAGGATCGCGAGGGGGCGCCCTGCACCTGTACGTCTCCAGCTCCGCCAGACTCCCGCCGGGTGCTGCCATGTGTGTGTTACCCAGAGGGTGGACAGAAGTCCCGCTCTGCAATCGGCTTTCGAGCGGCGAGACCCCGGGCACTTGTTACTTTTTGCCACATCCTGCTTTACAGTCCTCAGTAACCCCCATCTCGAACCTGACTTCCTCCTGGCGTCAGCGCACCCGAACCGTGCCCACCAAACCCTTGGAGCCTGAGGGAATTCTCCCTTCCACCCGGCTACCAAATTCCCCAGCCCTGTTAGCTAGGGAGGATCTTCATGCTTGTGGATTTGAAGCGGGAAAGAACTGCGAACAGCACAGGAGAAATCCGGCAAAACTGCAGTAGAAGGGAATGGGACGAGGCTGCTGGGCCAGACTGGAAAACCCGAATGGGCCGGATTAAGGTTAACTTTACAAGCCGCACGACCTTGAGTGAACCTCCCCAGGCCTCAGTTTCCTCAGCTGTAACCTAAGGTTGGTAATACCCTACAGAACGATTTGAAGACTCAGTAAAATAGTAACAGGAGCATTGGGAGGGCATCCAAGAGATTAGTGATCCAGGGCGACAGTGAGACCTCTGAGCTGAGGAGGGAAGCTTAGCGAGATCACACCGAGCAGGGCTGCATTGTTGACAAGTTTAATGTCTAGTGTTTCTGGTGGGAAGAAAGCGGAGGGAAAGACAGAGGGGACAAGCTTCAAATCCTATGTGCCTGGGCCGAGAAAGGGATAGGAAGGGAGCCCTCTGCTGAACAAAAAAGAGTATTTAAAGTAGAAAAAAATGACCTCAGAAAAATGAAAGAGTGAAGTAAAAGGACCTAAAAAATTAAGCCCCAAGAAGTATGATTTTAAATAATAACCAAAAAGAACTGCGAAATAAAAATAGATAAGTTGGAAGAAGGAAATCATTAAAAGGCGCTCTAAAGTGTGCCAGAAATTGAAGATTTCAAGTGAAGCATTTTACACAACAAAATGCTGGGTAAAGGAAATTCCAGACAAAGCAGACAGATGGACACAGTAAAAGCCCCAGAGAAACACCCTACACCACCACCACACCACCACACACACACACCTTTCTGGACCAAAATGAGAAGCAGTTTGACCAGGATGATGATGATGATGATGATGATGATGATGATGATGATGATGATGATGATGACAGGGGGAGAATCTAAAAAGGGAGTTTATGAGATGCCCTAAAAGGAAAACAGTGCACAATTTCAGAAATAAAGACTTTCTAGGGCAACAGAAATTCTGAAACTCATAATGTGCAGAATGGAGAGGAACCTGCAAATGCGAGACACACTCTGGATCATAAGAGAGAGATGTAGAGAAGAAAAAAAAAGAAGGGAACAGGTGCATCAGGGCATACCAGTCTGGTAGCCGATTCATTTACTTAGGGATAGAAATCCAGTTGGAAGAGATAATGCAGGGCATCGAGTCCAGACCTATCATTTTACTGACGAAGACAATGAGATCTGGAGAAGGGAAGCAGTTCTCCCAGAGTTCCAGGCCAAGGTGGGGGCATGTCTCCTGATCCCCAGATGGGACCTTTCCACTGCTGCGAGTACTGCCTCCCCACCCTCATCCTCTATAGGACCACAGGAACTGTTTTGTCATTACAAAAATATAAATGTGTGCAATTATATAGACACCTTTTAATTAATACAAAAACATGAAAGAAGAGTTTTCCATTCGTCTGGCTGGGAGCATTAACAAAATGCCTCCTGAGTGGTTCTGTCAGCAGCAGCTCTCTTGAAAGGTAATAAAAATCTTCTCCATCCTTCACCATATTCTCTCACCCTCCCTCTCTTTCCCGCCCTGCTTTGATGGTTTTATCTTTCTTCCCTTCCCACCATCATTTCATTCCCCTCCTGTCTCTCCCTCTCCACATGAATGGGGAGGAGGGCTTGATGCAGGAAGAGAAGAGAGGAGGAGAGGAGACTCCAGTCTGGGGACACAGGCCAGGAAGACTTCCTTTTCAGGGGAAGCAGGAGTCAAGAACAGGAGACACACAAGGAGACACAGACAGAGGAGCAAAGCTGCTTGGGATGCTGGGCTAATTAATCCTAATTGCATCCCACAGTATTGTATTGATTAACAGTGATTACTTAAGAGCTCTCAATGCAAGAGAGCTTCAGAAATCTAAACCTCAGGAAGAGACGGTTGCTTTACTAGCCTGGATTACCACCTGCTTCAGGCATCCCCAGAGTTTGGCGAACCTAGCCTCGTTAGAATCTCTGAATCATTTACTTGGAACGAAACCTGGAGCCTTGACCCCATCACCGCAGTATCACCACCACCTTCCGTTACCTTCCTTAAACCTTTGCAATAACCTGTACAATAATTACTTCTATTAGGAACAATTCTCCATACACTGGAACATGTTAATTAAGCAGAATGTAAATACAGCAATTAATACAGAATTATTCAAAACAAACATGGTAAAAAAAAAAAAACAGAACATAGGAGGTGGGAAGGAGTTCTTAGAATTCACTGGTGATCTAGAAATTCCAAACTTATCTTGAACCAAGGTTCCAAGAAGTTCAGAAGTAAGCCCAAATTCTTATGCTTCAGGGTAACAAACCTTGAGGTCTCCTGCCTGCCACCTGAGGGCACTTTCTGGGAGATCTAGCTACTTCTGAGGAACAAAAATGTGGCTTCTCCCAGGAGTGTGTGTGTGTGTGTGTGTGTGTGTGTGTGTGTGTGTGCGCTCATGCTTGTGCACAGCCCGGGCACAAACACAAGTCTGGCCTTGCAGCAAAAGGCACACAAACACCATCCACTTGTCTATTGATAGGGGAGAGACTTGAAAAGAAGGTAGCAATCACTTCTAATGTCCAACCAGTTTCCTGGTTCCAGAACCACCGGCACGCTTAGGTCAGAGGAACTGGAGCGTCATTAAATGTCAATTTCGCCATTGTCCTGAGCTAATGTGAGAGAAGAGACTTTCCTGCCTTCCTCTCTCCCCAAACATCGAAGTACTACTCCCTGATGGAAGAGGAAAGGTCACAGGAAGAGGAGAAAGCCAGAGCCTCACAGGCAAGAAGGAGAGCAGATGTACCACAGCCAAGTGAAGCTCTGACGAGAGGCAGGGCAAGGAAGTCTTCACAGCAAAGGGCCCTTCTCGCTGGAAATACAGATGGGGCAGGCGTTTGCCAGACAGAGAAGCGGGAGGAGGCAGAGTATTCAGGCAGAGGAAATAGCATGTATGAGAGCACAAAGCGATATAATTAGATTTCTGTTTTGGAAGAATTACTTGGCCCTGGTTAACAGATTCAGAGAGAGCTGAAGCAGTAAATGTGAGCAGGTGCGTCGTGTGGCGGAAAGAGCTCTGCACCAGCGGTCAGGGCTTCTCCGTTCTGGGACCAGCTTGGCTACAGACCGGCTGGGTGTCCTTGCACAGGCCTCTTAACCCCTCTGACCTCAGTTCCTCGTGGATAAAATGAGAGGGCTGATCAACTGGTTTCTAAGATCCTCTTTGCACACACGTTCTATCATTCTAACTCTTCCTGCGGATGCTCTTTAAATTATGTTCTTTATCGTATTTAGTCACTGAGTCCTTTCATGTGTATATAGCACTTTGCTGTTTACAAGAGTATTTTCCATACAATATCTTTTGACCTTCACACTTTTGTGAAGGTGATAGTTACATGCCACTCTAAATGGTCTTGTCCAGTCCATGGCTATAAACACCATCTCTATCCCGATGACGTCCAAGTTTGTATCTGCAGCTCTGACTTTGTTCTTGGAATCCAGATGCAGAGAACCAACTGCCTGCTGCTCTCCTCCGCGTGAGCATCTAATAGGCATCTCGAAGTTCATATGTCCAGCACTTAACTTCTGTTTTCCTTTCCCCAGACCAACTTCTCCTTCCAGCTTCTCCACCCTAGGAAATAAAAATTCCATTATTTGATTTTCTCAATGCCAGAATCTTGAAATCATCCCATATTCCACATCTAACCCATCAATAAATACCATGGTTTCTTTCTACCTATGCAATGTGTTTGGAATCTGACTTCTTTTCACCAGCTCCTTCAGTAGCACCTCAATTCAAACCACTCTCTTCTCTCGCTCGATGTCTGCTCTGCCGCTTCTGATTTTATACGTACAATCTGCTGTCCACACAGAAGCCATCCCAAGTCAGAGCCTGTCATTCCTCTGCTCAGAAACCTTCTAATGGCCTCCAGCTCAGTAGAGGAAAAGCTACATCTTCACCAAGTCCACCAAGCCCTTTCTTATTTCACCTCAACGACTCTCCCCTCCTTCACTTCTCTTCAGCCTCATCAGACTCTCCACGGTTTCCCAAACACCTGAGGCCACTCAGGACCTTTGCACTTGATGTTCTCCGCTGCTCTTCTGTCAAATGTCTACATTCTTCATTCCCTCACTTCCTCAGCCTCTGCTCAAATTTTGGTTCATTGAGAGGCATTATGACCCTTTCGAAAATGACAAATCTCTGTCACTCTCTATCATCATCTCACATTTTACACACTTATTTATGTCTGCCTCCCTAACCAGTATATAAATTCCATGTAAGTGGAGCCATTGCCTGCTTTGTTCATCACTATAATCCCAGCCCACAGAATGGTTCTTGCTAAGAAGTGCATAATGATAATTTAATGAGTGAATTATTATTATTATCCCCATTTTATAGATAGGAAAACTGAGGCACAATGGCACAAGTGGTGATTTTCAGAGCTGAGATTTGAACTTAGATTTTTTTTATGTCAAATTGTTCTCTCCAGCTGAGTATTTGTTAACATCTATACTTGCACTTAAAAAAACTTTAATATGTACACTTTAAAATGTATACTAGAGTAAAACACACACTAATTGTTTCCCACTCAGTTAAACACATGGGTCCACTGACTCACACAGCAAGTCTCCGAACCACAACAGAGTAAAGAGAGAGCTCTGAGAACCCGTACCTCTGAAGTGGTCACCACATGTGCTCGTGCATCCTGGCATCATTTTTGTTTCTTGTGCTTTAGCTCTAGCTTTTCTTCTCAGTTAATGAAAAACCAAAAATTCCCTTCCAGGATTTACATATTTACCCTCATATGCTACCTCTGGCAACATGTGTAAATATGTTGCCAGAGGTAGCATATGAGGGTAAATATGCACACACGCACGTGCGCACACACACACACACACAACACACCACACACCCATTTTCATATCTCCTAAACCAGGGGGTGTGATAAGAGAGGAGGAAGGTTGACTTTGTAACTTGCCCTTGGGCTGACACCAAGAGTAACTGCATCTCTCCCCAGGCACCCTGTGCCTCTCCACCTTCCTCTTTCCTGTTGTCCTGGCAAATACTGTCAGATTTGGGCTGAGGATGAGTCAGAAGGAAGTGAGGTATGGGAGGGGTGTGAAGATCAGAAGGAAGGACAGAAGTACAGCTGGTCCAGCAGATGACGCCAAGCTTCCTGGTAGATGAACTAGATAAAAGGCACAAGTCAGTTCTAGGCGAGGCGATGGGGTCACCCTCAGGACACTTGAACCCAAGGAAGAACACAAGGTGTGGTCGCCCTTCTCGAAGGCATTTGAAAACAAGAGATCTGTGTCTATGCTTCTCTCCCAGGACCAGGGTGAACCCACAGAGGTCCTGGATGGATCACAACAGGACGGACTTTGACTAAGGAAGCTTAAGGCAGTGTCCTCAGAATCTTGTTACGAAGAGGATCCCAGTTGTAACCAAGAAGAGGCCAGGCCGGCGCTTAGAGGACCTGAGAAGGGCCAGGCCTTGGGAGAGGAGATTAAGAGGAAACTGAGCAGGGTTAGAAAACTGCTACCTGAGCAGGGTTAGAAAACACTAATGTGGTTGAGGCGTCCAGAAAGACTCCTTTGCCCTGACCGAAGTGTCTCTCCTCTGGTGTTCCATGGCCCTGAAAATCCTCACAGTGGGAGAACAATAGGTAGCCATAATGCCTTATCTAGAACAAGGCAGTCCATAAATTGACAGCACCTTAGCAAGGGTGGGGAACAAACAGTAATTCCCTCCGAACTATTTACTGAGCACACCACTTTATTAAGACCACACGACATATCCAGAACCCTAGCTCATGGGGAGGAATCATTCAATGTATTATTATCGATTGAACCCATGCAAGGACACAGTGGGGGATGATGCTGGACTGTGAGCAGGCCAGCTTAGAGGATTTAAATGCCAGGGAAGGGAGTCAGATTTAATCCGACAGGGTAGGCAAGGGGTCATGTGAGATTTGGAGCAGGAGCCTGATGTGATGAGATGGGTGGCAGTGGGAGGACATGAGTGAGGGAAGCCAGTTGGGAGACTTACAGTAACCCCTGCAACTCGTCGTGAGACTTTGATGAGAGAAGAGATGACAAAAATAATGAAAAGCCATTACCCACCTTTGCTGCATGAGGTAGGAACCTAAGGGACTGGAAGACAGAATAGGAAACTGAGACAAAGGAGAGTTAAAAAATAAAAGATCAAAATATGGATGCCCAGGGATGTTAGGGGTGTCAACCAAATGAAGAGAACTTTGCCTGCTGTCAATGCGGCTGAATGCTAGCTCTGCCCCAAGTTTGGTAAATGGAGGTGGATGGGATGTGCCCTTAACACGCCCTGGTGATGCTGCAGGCAGCTCGGATCTCAACATTGGCTAAGAAGCAGCTATACTCAGGGAGAGACAGCAGGTTCTTTCATTCAATCAAATGGAAATTTTTTCCACCTCTGTTATTTGCTCAAGTCTACAACTTGAGGCTAGAGAGGACACACATAAAGAATGAGCAATGCTTAAAGGAGGATCATCTTGTTGCGAGTGTGAGGTGCATGCAAGAAGTAAATGGCAGGTAAATGCCAGATTGGCTGCTCCAGGCAATAAACATCAGTTCAAGAGAGAGGGAGCCTACGGAGCTGTGACCAGGACGGCTTCCTGAAGGAGGCAGGAATTGCCCTGGATTTCACATAAAGTATAAGAGTAGACAGGCACAAGGGAAGGAAGAGACACACTTAGTGGAGTTCTTTGAGAAAGTGAAAAAGTTGATGTAAGTGAAAACAACTATAATCTACTGAGATTTTTTAAAGTTTTGACAAAATTCTCTAAGAAAGTCTCTTTTAAAAGGGTAAGTCACCATGGGGCTAAAGGAGGGAATGATGTTTTCAATCAAGAATAGAAAATGACTTAGGTACAGAAAACAAAAAAGCAAATTTTGGCTTCTCTAGGTGGTATAATGTTCAAACTTCCTCCTCAAGAATCTGTGCAATGAATTTATGAACAAAATGTGGTATAGACATACAGTGAAACCCTTTTCAGCTTTAGAAAGGAAGGAAATTCTGACACATGCTACAACATGGATGAACCTTGAAGACATTATGCTGAGTGAAATAAGCCAGACATGAAAGGGCAGTTATTGTATGATTCCGCTTATATGAGGTTCCTAGAATAGTCGCATTTATAGAGAAAGAGAGTAGAACAGTGGTTGTTAGAATTAAGGTAATAGGAAAATGGGGAGTTAGTATTACATGAGTAGAGAGTTTTGGTTTGGGATGATGAAAAGTTCTGGAGGTGGATGGTGGTGATGGTTGCACAATGTGAATATGCTTAATGCCACTGAACTGTACACTTAAAAAAGAATGAAGATGGTAAATTTTATATTATGTGCATTTCACCACAATTTAAAAAATATATATATTGTGTGTAGGATGATCCAGTTTATATATATTAAAAAAGTAAATATCTTTTTAAAATAGTTAACATACTAAATGTTATATTATGTATCATTACCACTAGCACCGTAAAAAAAAGAATCTATGCCAAAGCTGATCAGATTTAACACCTTTTAAATGTTCTGGAGGAGAAAGTCACATGACAAACCTCCACATCTCAGATGACTGACCGTGTTCGTCTGGTTACAGAAGAAATAAACCGACAGGCTTTGACAGTAGGAGGCACCAGTGCAGTGGGCCTCGGTCCTGAGTGGACAAGAGTATTGTCTGGGGGAGCTTTTAAAGATATCTATATTTGGACCCCAGCCCTCAGAAGGTTTGAATTAGCTGACCTGGGGTGGGGCCTGGGGGATCAGTGTGTTTTCAAAGCTCCTAGAAGATTCTAATCTACAGCCAGGGTTGCCTGCAAAGAGCAGTAAGGCCGAAAATCTCAGCCTCCCTGGGCTTGAGTCTAGGTTCTGCCATTTGCCAGCTGTGTGATGATCAAGTTACTTAATCTCTCTGTGTCTTAATATTCTCATCTTCAAAATTGAGTGACAATAATTCCTACCTCGGAGGGCTGCAGAGAGGATTAAGAAAAATGCTGAACACTTAGCACCCTGCCTGGGGCATTTGAAGAGCTCGCTAAATGTTAATTATTTTGGTTATCAACTGAGTTTGTATAAATTGGCAGGAAAGGGGCGGATGAATTTAATATGGCAAGTGCAAATATGTTTAAAAATAAACAAATCCAAATTCTGTGGCTAACATCTCTGCGCAAAGCCAGGGCCCACATCTTTGGAAGCATTTTCCCTTCCAGATCATGAGTTTGAAGTGCTGCTTTGCTCCAAAGGCCCAGAGAACAGATTAGACATCAGCAAGAGGTGGGAGAAGACTGAAAATTACTGTGCCCACGCCCTTGTGTTCCTTTAAACACAATATACCTTCCCCTTATCGATCTGTGGTAAGTTCTAGTCCCTGAAACCCCTGAGGAATATTCTGACACTGGAGAAGGAATAAAGATAGAACAATTGAAGACTGTTGAAGGAAGACAGGCCGTAAAGGTTAGAATTCTCCAGACTGAAAAAAGACACAACGGAAATCAGTAAACTCATCAATAACCAGGAGAAGGTGAACAAGGACTTATTTAACACAAATACTTGCTGGAGGGGAAGATGAGCAAGGAACAGTTAGAACAAATAAAATAAATGGGTAATAAACTCGGGAAATACCTTGCTCCATAATGTAGTGCATAAGGGAAATATAAATGAATTCACAAGGGTCTGGATAAATTAATGTCAAAGATGTAAATGGATCCCCTAGGGAGCTGACATATGCCTACCTTGAAGGTCAGCATCAGGGAAGGCAGTGGACATGTCCTTTCCAACAACAGGCTGGAGAGACCGCGGTCTGACCAGGATGTGCATTCCAATTTTCTCAGTGTCCCTACAGAGGAATTTGGCAAAGAGTCAGGAATGAATATGAATGTGCTATGTTCGAGGACAGTCAGAAAACTGGTTTGGCTGGAATAAAGGGGCCATGATAGGAAGCAAGAGGGCTTTGTCTGGATATGAAAGACTGGGTTAGGTAAGTGTACCCAGAGCTGGTGCTGAGGGTCTCAAACTAATACCAGCATCATAGAACATTAAGGCTCCTCTAGCCAACACCTTCCTTTAAAGGGTGAGACACGAACGCAAGATAAGTTCACTTGCCCAAGGTCCTATAGTATATTAACAGCAGAGCAGAGATAAGGATCCTAAGACTTTTCCACTACACCTCCTGATGGACTGGATCTGGGGAGGACTTTGGAGAAAGGCTATTACTAAATTAATAACCTTGAGTAAGCGTCTTAGCTTCTCTCAGCCTCTGTGAAATAACATGGTACTCCCCAGGCCACATTAGCCTGGGGGTAAAAGTAGAGACTTGGTACAAGTCACAAAGCTGGATTTTTCAGGCTGCACCCCCTCTGTGCCTGTGGGAATGGCAGCTTTACCCAAATTCTTCCCAACATTGGTCCTTGTAAGCCCCAACATAGATCTCAGCCAAGTCCTGGCTCCAGTCCTGTCAACCACCCTTGCTTTATCCTTCCCCCTTGCTTTGGTTGTGTTAGATAATGTCCCAACTGAGCGCCCTCCTGGTGTCCAGCAACATCTCCGAGCTGTTACTTGACGTTCACAGAGAGCGCGTTGTCTCCCAGGGTACAGAAACCAGTGTCTTTTTTTTTACTGTTTCTCTCGCTGTCTTTTTTTTATAGTTTCTTGAAAATGGAACCAAAGTCACTTTCGGTATTTGTTCTGTTCTGCGGCTGTCATGCCTTAGGACTGAGGTCTGGGTTATAGGACAGTCTGAGCAGTATACTCCCTGCTGCGCTCAGAATTCTCCCTCTCCTCCAAAACCAGTTCACTGCTCTTAAGTTTCTCACAGTTGTATCCCCGGTGCCTAGAACAGTGTTAGGTACTCAACAAATATTTGTTGAACAAATTAGTAGGCACATTTCTCTGTTCCAGTAGATTATCTCTTCAAACTTACACAATTTTTCCCCAGGAGGCTCAAACCAGCACCTGCATCCTCATTTACCTCATTCTCCCCCACAGCTTCCAGATGGGCTTAACTGAACCTTAGGGTAAACATGGCTTAGGCTCCAGCTAGGACCCTATAAATCTAGGGTGCATGCAATGAGATAATGTAGACAAACGTGTTCAGCATAGAGCCTGGGACATCATAGATAACTCAACACTGTAATTCCTGTTCTTTCTTTCGCTTACTAGTACTCAGAAGGAGGGGAACATCAAAGGCTTCACACAAAGAAATTGATTCAAAATGAAAGCAATTTGGAGTCAGGAAAATTATGGTGCATCCACATCTGGTATAATGTGGGTATTTCTACTTACTGAACCTTAAAAGGGCTACAAAGATTTTATTTATTACAGTTTTACTTTAGACCTCATCTATTTCCAAACAGGATTGAAGGCAAATAAAAAAGTTAGAAAACAAACACTTATGCATAAGAAAAGAAGGAAAAGAAAAACAAACATATCAATGTTGGGTTGAATTCATGTGATTTAAGAATGGAGAGAATGAAAAGTGAGGCTAGGAACAGAGTGACAGGTTTTGAGTGCAGGGGCCCAATGGCTGAGGAGGGCAGAGACGGCTGTCAGTAAGTGACCTATCACGGGCTGCGTGTTTGGCAAGGAGACCAAAGAGGATCAACCATGGGAGTTCCTGGGAGAGGTGAAGTGCTCAGTGTTCCTTTGATCAATCTAAGAAGAAAGTACAAAGCTATTTAAAAGGCAACAAAAGAGATATGTTGGTAGGTTTGAACTTGGAAATGAAAAATAGCACTGCTTTGAAGGAGGCAATTTGTACCGATGCAACAAATGACATTTGAATGTTCACCTCTGTGTTTTCTTTCACTTTTTCCTTTTCTCCATCTCATTCCAGCTTCAAGTCAAGGAAAAAGAAAACCCTCTGGATTTGCTAGACCTTTGGGAGTGGCACGAGAGGGTCAATCTAGTCTTATGAGTGGGGAGAGATAGATAGAGAGGTACAGAGATAGGTAGTAGAGTCCACCAGAACAAGTTAGAGCCCTAGGAGGGATGTCTCAGTTAGGATGAGGAGACATTCATCAGAAGGGTGTGATCTGGACTTCCCCCAAGCAAATCTAATGGGTATGTGACCACAACACAGGGATCCCCAGCACCAGTGCAATCTCCATTCATAAAAAGACCAAATATCACCCCAGCCAAGGCCAGCTACGAGGCCCATAAAAGCTGCTGACAGACACCACCTTCCACCTACAACGCCGCTGGGGGAGCATCTGCAGAATCCCACCTTCCTCCAGGAACTCAACACCACTCCCAAAGAGAAAGGAAAAATCAACTTCCGTTGACTAACTTTACATTAAAAAATGTCAAAGAAATACTGAATTTTATTGGATATATTTGAAAGTGACTAGAATACATTTTTTGCATGAAGCAGAATAGGGCTCAAAGTTAGAAATTAACTTGAGTTAAAAGAAAACGAAGTTAGATGTTTGCATACCATTGTCTGTGGATGTGAGATTCGTACCTCTATTCTGGTTTTTATTGTTTCTGTTGCCATAGTAACACCTCAATTAACCAGAGCTTTAAGCTCAGGAATAGTCCCAAAATGGAGATGAAAGCTATTTCTAATGGCAAATAGTCCCTATACATGGAGTGACAATGAAAACAGTAAAACTAGAACAAGCTGAAAAGTCTGAAACTGATAGATTTGTATGCCAGAAGCCCTTAAATTCTCTTCTCTCTTCCACCCTCCTTAGTTGTATGACCTTGGACGAGTCATTTAACTTTCTCTGAGACGAAGAGCTGAGGTGGGAGAACCATGAACATGCTTGGGAAACCACGATGACCTGTACACGTGCCGTGCATAGTTCGCGCATCAGATGACTGCTTCAGGTCACTCTGGTTGTATCTGTTCTCGGCCCCTAATACAGTATTTGACATGTGCTAAATGTTCCTTATGTGTGTTAAACTGAAGCAAATAGGTTGACAACAGCTGGTACGGTCAAAATACTCTCTGAGAAAATAAAGAATACAAGAAGAAGAATACAGAGAGGAAGGAGAAGAAAGAGGGCGGAAGCAGAGCAGATGAACAGAACAGGAAATGGTGAAAAAGTCAGGTGGGAGCACTCCAGAGCCAGCCCCCCTAACTGCGTGGCCTTGGGCAAGTTAATTCGTCATTCTGGACCTCACGTGCCAAATGGGAATAATAACAGTACCTACTTCATAGGATTCACGCGAGAACTAAATAAGTTAGCATAAGTAAAGTAGCTGGTTCATAGTAAGAGCTCTGTTAATTATTTCTATTATTAGACATCCACAGGTCATATGAAAAATGGGTACTCTTATTAATAATTAAAGAAATGCAAATGAAAACAAAATGCTACTGTCACTTGTTGGCAAATATTATTAAAAAAATAATTTACAATTCTTCTACCTTTCACCTCTATAAAGATATAAATGAAATTGAGGGGATGCGGATCGAGAGGAAAGGGTTCTTTTAAGAGGGGATTTCTGGAGAAAGGCGCGCTGAGAGTGGCGTGTGCATGGCCACACACACGCACACACACAGCATCAAGGCTGAAATGCCAGGGCCTACCTCTCAAGTCAGTGAAGAGGGATTCAACAGGACCACTCAGGGTTGCTTGGGAGGCTGAGAGCGAGAGAGTTACCTTGAAAGAGACACAGCAGGAGAGTCTCAAAAAAAATACATGAAAGTGCCCAGAACAGAAAGAGTCAGCTTTAAATATTTGCTGTGCTGTAGAGAGCACGAGGCCATTTTATGACAGTACCAGTTAAATAAAAACTTTCTTTTCCTCCATCCCACTCCTTCTTCCCCTGCTGTGACCACGGAGGGAAGAGAAGCAGCAGGTCGTGAGAGAAAAAATAAGCTGACCGTCTCATTGCCAAAAGCAGACTGCTTGCTGCAACTGATCCCAGCTGGGAGAACGGGAGAGAAGTCTTATCTTTGAATGAAGATTAAAGTGCTAATAGAATTAACATTCTCTTATTGAATTTAAGATTGTGTCTGCATCTTAAAGGGATCATAGCATTTTTTTTTTTAATTTAAAAGTGAGTGCAATTTTTACACTTAGGGATAGGTAGTAAATTTCCTCCACTAAGCAAGTTTAAAGAGGCATGGAAAGCAGGAAAAAAAAGTTGTTTTATTATTTCCAACTCTGAGTCCTGTTTACTGATTGGATGTTGTTTCAGGCAGTGCTCAGCAGTTGCTGTGGATGGCTGTGTTTGCCTGTCTAGCATCCAGCCCCCTTTGTAAAGCGCCCTGATTTCTCTGTGAGGAAGGACTCCCTCCACCCTCCTCAACCCATGCTGCAGGTTGAGTAGGTATGTTCATCAAGGTGCCCACTCCCTCTGGCTAAGAGAAGGGTGGGTGTGTACCCCAGCTAAATTGGACTTTCTCTCTAGACCCTGGGACCTTGAGGGCAGGACTGGCAAGCTGGAATTAATTCGTCCCAGCACTGTGTTAGTTCTGTCAGATCTCTGCAACTTCCCCTGATTCTATGGGCTTCCCCATGTCCTTTAAATAAATTCCTTTTCCACATTAAGTAGCCATTGCCAGTTTCTGCTGTTTGTAATGGGGACATTCTAAGTGTCAACCTGGAGGGAAACCATATGTGCCCGAACAGAGCTGGCAATGTGACGAGTGTCATCCAGAGGAATGACAAAGTTCTGCTAATGAAAATGCCACAGAGCACGTCTCAGGCTTTTGTGGAATGTGGACAGTTGTAAAAGATGACAAGTAGGTATATAGATAGATATAAATAAAATTTTTATTTCTTTTATCATAGTCATCCTCTCTCTGTCCCATTGCTAATTGAAATGGCAAAAGGACGTGAACAAGTGTGGTTGATGGAGTCATATTTTCAGAAGGGCTGCTTTGGTATTTCAAAATGAGACAGAATTAGAAACTTATACCAAGTTCGGGAAAAGTAATCACTTTGTCTCGAATCTCTAGACCAATTTTGTAGCTTTTTCAAAGAACTCTTTTGTGAATACTGTCTCTCTTGAGCAGTTTTACAGTGATTCTGAAACCTGTTTGTTATTATGTGAGGCTTAATGATGTCTATCCCAGGAGGTGGATTAAATGTCCTGGGGTTTAAGCAGAACAAAATAGCTTAAAATCAAGAAACGAGTGTTGAGCCCTGTAGCAGACATTGTTGCTATCCTGCCCAACAGCCATTCCCGCCTCCACCACTACTCTGCTAGAAGAATACGTGTCCTGTTCAGATATTGGGCAGTGGTAACAGGGATGGATCACCCCTGCCCCATTCAACAGTCTTAATTATTCAACATAATTCTATTCGTTTGGCTAGTGATTGACTTTGAAAAGGACTTGTGACTGAATTCTGTCCAGTGGAATATTAGTATCCATTTTCTGGGCAGAGGCACAAGAAAAAGACGTCTCCTTTTCTGCCTCTGGATGGTGGTATATGAGGATGCAATGCCTGGACACAGCACAGCTATCTTGTTACTATGAGGAAAGCTATTTAGCGTACCAGGGATGGCAGAAAGGAAAGATAGATCTTGGGTCATTAATAATGTTAAGCCAATTAATTGACCAACCCTAAAACTGCCTTCCCTCCAGCCTTCTTGTTATGTAAATTGATGGTAAATCCCTTTATTATTTCAGTCATTTGAGTTGTTACTGTTATTTGAAATCCTTTTCCCTTGAGGAGTTTGCAATCCCTTTTTATAGTTTCATGGAATGAAATTTCAAATATATGGCACCATTTGCTTTCAGACAAAGATATTTTTTTAACTGGTACTAACATCCTTTTGAACTTTATATGAAAGATTACTTGAGAACCACAGAACTCCCTAGGTAAGCAAAGCTATCTTGTTACTAGATAATTATAAAATGCTCCCTGAGGTTATGATCTGATAATATTTTTACCAGCTTCCTGCCCTCCCGTCACCCTCCCCATTCCATGTTACTTTCCTGATCTGACCTATGGACCAGGGGATATTCTGAATATGAAGTATTATTACAAAACAAATGTCATGAGCAAGCTGCTCTATCATGTAGATACTATAGAGGATTTTTTTCAGCCTTATGACAATATTAAAGATATGGCTTTCATATTGCTTGAGCCTGAGAGTATGTGAGAAGTCAAACATTAAAAAGAACTTGAGGAAATTGTGCCCAGTAGCATATTTAGAGAAGAGTGTCACCTGATGAAGAAGAATATGATAATATCAATGATGTTTTGAATAAATTGATGCCAAACACTGCACAACTTCTTGGTGATGGCAAAAAATAATCTTCCTTCATATCCAAACACAAACCTTCTACATGTGAAGGCACAGTGGATCCCAGTCTAGTCCGTGGTGGTAGAGAGGCAGAAATAACTGATTCGGTTTCCATGGCTGCCAAAGGGTTAAAAGACCACAGTGAAGAAGAAAAAGCTATTCTGGAGACCCAGCAATAACCTGAGAGAAGGCAGCTCTGACCTTTAATTTGCTAATTAATTTTTCAGAAAGGTACCTTGCAATACACTGCCCCCAAGAGCAGGCAGGATATAACCTTAGCCTAGCATTATGAGAGGAAAGCAAATAGCCAAAAACCGAGCTGACTTTGGGGCTTATCCAAGACAGCAATTTGCAGAGCATTTCCTGGGGTCAGTGATCATTCAACCTTATGGGCCATCTTGTCTGCCACAGTTACTGCAGTGCAAAGTGACGAGTGGTGTTTGGGAGGCTGACCGGAGACTGCGTGGCAGGGAGGGACGCCCCAGGCTTTGATGCCACCTATATACCACATTTCTGCCTCCTGTCTCTACCTATCGCTAGTTGTATGACCTTAGGCAAATTCCTAAGCCTTTTCAATCTTAGTTTTTCCACTTGTAAAGCACAGAAAACAGGCCCACCTGCCCTGGAAGGTACTGTAAAGATTAAAGTAGACACTGTGAATGTAGTAGATGCTTATTGTTTTGTAGCTCCATACTCCTTTATCTGGGGGCCCCTCTTACTCCACTTACAAGGTTTCCAGGGCAGTCATCCTATTGGTAGCACAACCCGTTCCCCTTGGCCACAGTTGGTTGGTCTGAGACACACACCAGCAAAACTGGGCCAACCAGAGTCCTATCAAGGGAAGTTTAGGAACTGAAACAACTGAAAAAGAAGGATTAGTCTCATACTGAAACTGAGGACCAATAAACTGAAAAAAGGAAAGGGCCCTGTCTGCAGAGCAGAAGAAGATGGTCAGCAATGAGAGTAAATAAGGGAGGAGGCGCCCAAAGATCAGTAAAGAGAAGATGAACTTTCCCTGGGTCATGCCAACCCTCCAAGATGCCAGCCTTGTCCAGGTCATTTTCCAGTGCTTGGACTCCATTAGAGATCCCATAAATCCCTCCGATACATCTCCATTTTTGCCCAGTTTAGCAATAATCTTTTTCTGATATTCACAACCAATGGAGCCCTTCATAATACAACATATTATACAACAAAGGGTTCTTACTCTGTTTGTTCAACAAATACGTCTTGAGTGCCTACTCTGTGCCAGGCATGTCCTAAAGGCTGGGATATGCAGTCCTCATCCTCTGGAACTTATAGTCCAGTGGGTGATATATGCATTTCAGAAATAATTGCCCAAATAAATATATGATGTAACTTTTGGTTCCTTTCCCCTGTTAATAGAACAAGGCTAAATTATGTCCTGTATAGACACACTCTGAAAGATAGAGAAGGATCTTATGGGGTTAAAGGTCAAGTTCTGGCACTTCAACAGTTAAACTTTAGTCATGTGGAAAATTACTAATCTCAACAGCTTATTCCCTCCTGCCAAATAAGTGAGCCATAGCTGTGTATCTGTGGGCCTTACGTTTCCCATCATCACCTTTATTGCTCTCTTTAAATCCTGGGGTTTCAATTTCCCTTCCCATCAGAATGCTTCTGCTCATAACAACCCCAGACCTTGCTCCCTGTTATCCTGTAGCCCCAGGCTGGTGCATCCACATCATGTTAGAGAGCCATCTCTCCTGAGCAGAGGGCTGCCGGACCCCAAGGAGCTGTGTGTGTTGTCACTGATTTATGACTCCCAATTCTCTGCCTGTTGAGGAAAATCACTTTATCAAGATGAAAAGTCAGCAGTGGGGGCGGAACGGGGCTTCCTGTTCGGCTCCACACTCTCTGTGGCTGCGCATTCCAGAGGCACTTATATTTACAAATCATCAGAACTGCATGTGAGTGATGTGCAGAGAAATGACCAAATATCGAATGGAGGAGTGTGATTTGCCTTACATTTATTCAGTTATGCTTTTCAGGATTTAAATGCAGGGTGGGGAGGCGGAGCGATTCTAAATGTAGAAATAAGCAGAGGCAGCCTGCTTGCAAATGTTCTAGAGGAGATAATTTGCTGCTTCCTAGTCTCCCATTTGGTGAACCTGAATACACTTGGGGTTCACTAGCTTCATCTTCACCATCACCTATATCATGGTCATTACGTTTCAGAACCAGAAGTCTCTTGAGCGTCCTCCTAGTTGAACCCATTATTTCACAGATGAGAAAACTGAGGTCCAGAAAAGAGAAATGATTTACTGAAGGTCATACTGTGGAATTGGGTAGGAGCTGAAAACCAGATTCTTTGATTTCTGATTCATTATCATCAGGTCTTTTGTGTTGGGCGAAGCCCGAAGCACTGGGCGTTGTCCAGTGGCCCCAGCATAATTGTATAACCACCTTACCATTAGGGTGCCCCCACTTTCAGAAAGACATGTGAAAAAATACACAAGGCAGAATTTTCTTACTATTTTTTTTTCCATTTAAGTAGTAATATAATCATATTTTTAAAAACTTGGGAAGTAGGGAAAAGAAAAAAATTAGCCACATCATCTCAATACAATCTATGTTAGCACGGATTTTCCATTCTGTTTTTTTTTTTCCTTTTTTTCCTTTTATTTTAGCTTTCTCTTCAAGCTGTTGAGATTATAGTGTATTAACACAATCTTATATCCTGTATTTTCGTATTACTTTATGGTACAGGTATTTTCCATGTTATCGGTTTGTCTTCATGGCCATAATTTTAATGATCACTTAATTTTCTACCAAATAGATGTACCACAGTTTGCTTCCCCATTCCTGTATCATTGGACATTTAGGTCTTTGCAGTTTTCTATTAAGGTAAATAATGCTGTATTGAACATGTTAAGCATATAGCTTTCCCCCGATATTTATGTTATTTCTCTAGGATAGCTTCCAACAGTGGATAACTAGGCCAATGATTCTGAATAGTTTTATGGCTCTTGATACATACTGCCAAATTTCCTGTTAAAAGCTTCCTGCTGATTTACATAAACAGTTTTCAGTAAGAGTCCAAAAGGTGACCAAATAAAAAGTTAGCAAGGAATTAAATAAGAACCCTTCCTGTATGTATCATGTATGTGTGCTGGGTCAACACATCTTGGGTTGTATGCAGTGGGATAATCCTATCTATCTCCTAGGATTGAAACAAGAGGAAAAAAGGAAAGACCCTCAGGCTTGTCATGCTATTATTATCACTAGACTTCTAAACTATAGTTCTTATGGCTGCACCTGAAATACTCAGCAAACTGCTGATGTCCTGGGTTAGTCCCCAGAGATTCTGGTTTAATTGGCCTGGGGTGTGATCCAGCTCTAAGGCTGTAGAAGTTCTCTGAGTTATTCTAATGGGCCAGCCAGCTCCCCTTCATGGACCCAGAGGCAGGCAGGGAGGCCAAGAAGGCCAACAGAAGGCAAAGACCCTGAGTGATGTCCCCAGACCTACTTCCTTCTATGCTTCCTATGCCCCAGGGAGCCCTCACGCAAGTCTCCTGCTGCTCCTCCCATTCTGAGGCCGGATGTGCCTGGCTGCATCCGGCTCCCACAAGCCCTGACTTTGGAGGCCTAAGGTTTCCTGTGAGGAGGAAATGTCGATGAGCTCAATGCCAGAGACAATAGTGGAGTCTCCAAACTGCCAGCCTGAATGACCCTAAATGTCCAACTCTGAGGGATATTCATAGCATGTTTATATCAGGGAGTGTCATGCAGCCATTAAAGAATTTGTGCTAAATCGAATAGCTCTGTTTGTACTGAATGAAAAAAGCTCGATGCAGAAGAGATGTATAGAACGTTCTGATTTGGAGGTAAAAGAACATTTTGCATGTATACTCACATATGCACAAAAGGTGTCTGAAAAGATACATAAGAAATGAATAGAAGTGGCGTCTTAGGAGAGTGAGATTGGAGGCATAGGAGCAGGGAGATGAAGGGCAGGTGAACTGTTCACCTCAGGCCCTTCTCTACTGCTTCTATGATGTGTCTCAAGTATGTACTACTCTTAATTTTATATTTGAAGAATATTATAAGGTTTTCTAATAGCAGAGGGGCAAGATAGAAAAACAACAATAGTAAGGATAATAATCTTGTATATTCCTCATGACACCTATGAACAGTTTTTAAGAGTGCTACCACTCTTTTCAGATTAAATTTTGAGTCAAATATTTTTCCCATTGCATAGACAAAGAAACTGAAGCTCAAAAAAGTAAAGAAACAGCAAGAGCATCAGACCAATAAGAAGTGAACTGGAGTCCAAGTCTCTGACTTCCACCCTCTGAACCCAGCATCTTTTTTTTATAACTTTATACTTCAGAAATAAACCCCATATGAGCAGGAATCTGATGTCTTAGAAAACACTGATTTCCATTTGCCATGTTTTTCCTGCCCCCACCTTACACACACCAGAGCCCTGAGTAGGCATGGATCCAGCTCCCAGAGGAATGAGAGGTGAAGAGCTGAGTAGCTCACCTTCCAGGAGGTCAAAGGCGAAGATGAAGCCTAAGAGGAAAGCAGGGCCCTTCCCTGGATATTCTATTATTATGGTTTCTCTGCCTCCCTTCTCTGTGTGGGTTGAGCAAAGCAGACAGGCAGGCCGAAGGTGAACCAGCTGCAAGTGTGTGTGAGGAGAGAAGGAAATACAATCATTGATAACTGAAAATACAACGTGCAATATGAAGCTTACCAGTAGTTACACTTCAGGCAGCCCAACCCCTTCAGACTCTGGCAGCAAAGGGTTAACCACCAATCACCATGCAGGAGATGAGAGAGAGAAAGAGAAAGAGACAGACAGACAGACAGACAGACATAGAGACCCAGAGAGAAATGGAAAGACAGAGAGAGAGAGAGAGAGAGAGAGAGAGAGAGAGAGAGAGAGATCAAACTCCATCAGAGCCCATAAAACACCACATCTGCAGAGAGAATCTTTTAAAGGTCATTTGTGCTCCTGGCTTCCATGTTGTGCCCTCTTCACCTCTCCCCACTAAATCTGGGGTGCTTAGGGACTTGGGGAGAGATGCACCTTCCTAACCTCTGTCCTCTGTAGCATCTTGCCTACTGGTGGCATAAAATCCTTTCATAAATGTATATATATTAAAGTAAATGAATTGGTCATCAAAGATGATGATGGCCAATATCTATTTCATTTTGCTAATTTGTTTATAATTATATACACTTTATAAATTATATATTATGTGATAGAAATATATAATAATATACTATTATATTATATCAAGTTTATAAATTTCTATAAATTATTGATTAATTTATTTACAATAAATATATTATTAAATTGGTGAAAAAGAAACTAACCTTTATCGTCTCCATTTTACATATGGAGGATCTGAATCCTACAGAGGTAAGGGAACTTGCCTGAGGCCACATCGAGTGTAAGGGGGTGCCAGGCCTGGCTGGACAGGATGACTCAGAGTCTGCTGGCTCTGCCATTGCCCATACCACTCTACAAATACAGTCTGTTTGTCTGAGAGAAAGTGTTCAACCATAAGTAAGCAGTAGGAGATTTTCCACAAAAGGGCGGAGTAGTTAGAGTGGTGGTTTCAGAGGCAGGTTTGATAGAAGAGGATTTGGGGTTGTTACGTAAAGAATGAATCTGTGAGGTGTGTTCATGTGATGGAAAATCTATCAAGCCACACATGATTTGTGCACCTTCTTGTACGTAGGTTATGCTTCAATAAAAATTAAATTAAAATGAATGAGCTAGCAAACAGTCCCCAGGGCTCCTTATGCTCTTATATAGAAGGATGACTGGTTAATTCTTCTTCCTCCTCATAGGGTAGGAGATGGCAGGTGTTGACTTCCCTGGAATGGCTCCCTGCTCCACAGCCTCCTCTACACTGCCACCAAGCTATCACCCTGAAATAAAGGCCCAATGAGGTCCTCCTCTGCCTGCACTTCCTCACTGGCTTCTTGTTCCCTCCAGAATAAATTCCTGATTCACTGGTAAAGCCGGTCAACTTTCTGTGCTTAACCACCTTTCCTATCTGATCTTTCATAGAAGAGGCAGCATAAGACCCTGGACTCTACCATCTGCTGGCTATGTGACCTGTGGAAGTCAGTGACCCTCATCTTTAAAGCAGGGATGATGGTGATGTTTAGAGATTGTGGTGAAGATAGTAGAGATTATGCACGTGGAATGCATAAAACAGTGTTGAGCACACAGCGAGCATTCGATGAATGTTTTCTATCACTTCTTATTTTTCACTTGACTACCCAGACACAACAGCTATTTTCTCACCATTTGTTGACCCTTTCTTCCCCTCTCACCACTACAACTCATTACTCATCCAAATTCTTTTCTTCTCTCTAAGAGTAAGTCAACTGTCACTCCTCTAGAGAGGCTCTTTCTGGTCCCAATTCCCCCTACTCCCAACATGGGACTTTTTGATCCTCTCTCGTATTCTCATACCACTTTGCCTGCACTTCCACTGGAACTCTTATTCTGTGACACCTGCTCTGTTAGTGCTTTCTCTCCCTGGCTGTCATATAAGCACCTACTTGCTCATTCCAGGAACCACCCCAGTGAGTGACTGGCATTCTGCACATTAGGGTGAACAATGCCTGAGATGTTTGTTCAACAGGTGAGCCGACATCTCAGCCCTTCTCTGAGATATGCCCCTTGTCCTCAGCAATTATTTTATACAGCATGACTCCCTGCTCCTTCTGCCCTCTAGCCACTATTGATAGGAGTAGAGATGAGCAATTGACTCAAGCTGGGCTGATCAGAATATTTAGTCTGGGGAATTAAAAGAAGAGGGGACATTTGTTCTTGATCTGGCCTGCATTGCCCCATCCCCTCTGTTATGGGTTGAATTGTGTCCCCACCCCCCAGAATAAAATGACTTTATTTGGAAATAAGTCTGTACAGATGATCAAGTCAAGATGAGGTCTTTAGGGTGGACCCTAATCTAATACAACTGGTTTCATTACACAAAGAAGAAATCAAGACACAGAGACAGACACATACAAAGGACAGATGATGTGAAAACACAGGGAAAATAGACACCTATAAGCTAAGGGACACCTATAAGAACGGCTACCAAAAGCTCAGAGGGAGGCCCGGAAGAGATTCACCCTTTTAAGGATCCACCTTACCCACATCTCGACTTTAGACTTTTATACTCCAGAACTGAGACAATGAATTTCTGTCCTAAGCCACCTAGTTGGTGGTACTCTGTTACAGCAGCCCTAGGAACCTAATATAGATTCCTTTTGGTGAATTTCTCCTCCCCTCTCATGCATGTGATTCAAGAAGAGTACACTCTTCTCCTCTCCTTCCTTGTGGCTATCAGCATTGTCATCATCCTCACCATCACTGCTAACACTTACAGAGCCTTACTTTGTGGTAGGCCCTCTTCTAAGCACTCTAAATTTAATCTTAATAATGATCTGTGAGATGGATCTTATTGTCATCCCTATTTTACTGACAAGGAAACTGAGGCACAGAAAGGTTAAGTGTCAAGTGTCACACAGCGAATAAGTAACAGAGCTAAGATTTAAAGGCAGTCTGACTCCAGAGTCTGTGTTCCATCCTCTAACCTCATCTAATACAATCTGGGTTAATTAGAGCCCATTCTAAGGATTTTTCTTAAACTGGAATTTACAGAGGAGAGCCAACCTTCTCTGGGGGCAAGATTTATCTGGTGCCATCAGTGTGTCCTTTAATGTATGGAAGGAACAGGCCTGCATTAAGGAGAGGACACTCTCAGGCAGAGATGAGAAATGGAGACAGTCCTCGTACCCTCTGTTCAGGAGGCCTAGCCACAGTCCTGTTCTTCCCGAAGCTTGTTTATCAGAGCCCATAAATTACGCTTTTATCCAAGCTCGTCATGTTGGGTGCCCATCTTTCGCAAGTGGAAGATTTCTGACTAGCATACTTGGAAAGTGGAAACAGGGACTGAAAGACTCCATTCCCGTGGAGCAGTGATCTCTCGTGTGGTGGGGTTAAAGATCAACCTTGGCTCCTATGAGGCAGGTACCTTCCGCAAAGGGGGAGTGCAGAGAGAGCTGAGGTCTGCAGGGGAGATGGAGAATCAGATGCTGAGAAAGGCAGAGGGGATGGAGAGAGAACGCCATGGAGCTCTGAGAGTGCCCCAGTTCTGAGGCTCGCGTCCTGCCCTTGTGTTCTGTGAGATCTCCCTGTATCCATGTAATCAACTCCCATTTTCAGCTTAAAGTATCCCATGGTGCTTTCAGTAGGTCGTGCGCAAAGAATTATAAATAATACACACGCAGTAGGAACTCCATACTGTTGAATATAATTGAAGGTTTTTAAGCGAAGCAGTAAATAGGATGGGGACTATTCCTCAAGAATATTGCTTTGGAGCCTGTATGTAGGAGAGATTAGTGGGTGGAGTATGGATGGAAGCAAGGGTAATAACAGAGAGGTACCTGCAGAGGGCAGTATGAGAGGTACGCAGGACCTGAGCGACCAGAGGGGGGGTGGGGGAGGAGCGGGGAGCTACGGAGGAAAAGGACTTTGTGGGACTCAGCAACCGAAGAGATGAGGGAGTGAAGGAGAAGGGGATATTAAAGAGGACTGGGAATTTAAGCCTGGTTTCCAGAAGGAAGGATGATACCATTAATAGAAAGAGGGAAGGCAGGAGAGAAGATAAACGGGCTCTCACACACTGTTAAGCTGAGGTGCCAGTGACAGAGCTAATTAGAGTAACTGAACAGGAAGAAGTGCGTCCTGACATTCAGGAGAGGAGTCTGCTGTAGAAGCAGGGATTGGAAGGTCACCCTCAGCCGGGAACTGGAGCCCGCAGGGAGGCCAAGGCAGCTTAAAGAGAACATGCAGGAAGTAAAGGTGGGAGGCACCTTACTCAGGAAGTGAAGGAATGAAAAACAGAGAAAGAGCAGTTGAGAAGTAGGGCAGAAATAGCATGTGCATTGTTGAGGAAATCGAGGAAGGAGACAGTTTCCAGAAGGAGATCAAGGTGAATGGTGTTCAAAATGGCAGAAAGGCTACGAGCTGGCGATTCTCAGGGGTGTGAGACAAGGCGATTTAACTCACAGAGAAAGAGATCATAGAAACCCCCAAGGGGGCAATGAGTCAATGATAATGAGGGTAGAAGACAGATGGCAAGCTTTGGGGAGAGGTGGGCTGTAAGTAATTTGACGCTGCAGCAGTCTGCAGCTGCTTCTGCCTTCTCGGGGAGTGGTGAGGATGGTTTTACAACTAAGAAAATACCTGGACAGCCTGTTCGCGTGAGAAAGGTAAAGCCTTTAGGACATAACCTGGATGTGCCGGTGAGATCATAAGAACCCTGAACTACTCTGCCTGATAAAGGGGCAGAGGGTGAGAGGTTGGGGCTGTGGATTGGGAGTCGAGGGGGAACATGTGAAGAAATAGTACCAGCCAGGGTTCTTGGCTGCAAACAACAAAAATTGATCCTGGCTAACTTAAGCAGAAAAAGTATTTACTGGAAGGCTTTTTGGTAGCTCTCAGAATCCAGAAGTGTATTAGCTATTTATGCTACATAATGAATTATTCCCAAAGTTAAGAGTCTAAAAACAACACACTTTATTACTGGTCAGATTTTGGGAGCACTTTAGCTGGGTGGTTCTTGTTCGGGTCTCTCATTAGATTATAGTCCAGATGTCAAGGGGGACTTCAGTCATCTGACGTTTGGCTGAGGGTGGGAGCTGCTTCTGGGATGGCTCACTCACTTGGACGTTGGCAGAGGACTTCATTCCCTCACATATGGGTTTCTCCATAAGGCTGTGTGAGTGTCCTTATGACATTGTAGCTGGCTTCTCCCTGAATGAGCAATCCAGGAGAGAGAGTGAGTAAAGAGGAAGCTGTCCTGCAAGTCACTCATCATCACTTCCGTCATGTTCTATTCATGAAAATTGAGTCCCTAAATCTAGCTCATCTTAGGGAGAAGGGAGTTAAGCCCCAACTCTTGAAAAAAAAGAGTATCAAAGAATTTGTGGACACATTTTTAAATGAAAACCATCACAGAAAAGTTGGAGAACGAGACCCCAGCCAAGGTCACACCAACAAACAACTGGTTAGGGATGGACCTGCAGACCCTACTCCCCAGGCATGAGTGCTCCTCTTGTTAACTTTCCATGCTTTTTTATAGTACTTCCTCCAAAGACAAAAATCACTGGCCTAACTAGCTGATTGATTGAGTTGGTTTGTGGTGCCCATTCCCTGCCTGTAATATGGCCTTTGGAGCTTCTGTAATATGAAGCAGGATCTTGACTTCCACCAAGACCTATATAGTTGCAGGTCCCCCAAACACATATACTTCACAAGAGCAATGCTCATGGCAGAAAGATTCCTGTCTAATTCTCCAATGGGTGTCTGATGATTCAGTTCTGACACTAATTTCTAGAGTTAGGGTAGACTCCATAGGTTAAGGACTCAGTCCCATAAGACTGCCCGCTCTTCAAATGCCAGCCACAAATGAGTCCCTGGATAACCTCCATGTCTGCCTGGCCCACTCTAAGTGTGAGAGTTCCCACAATCCTCCAAAGGTTTGATAACTTGCTGGAGGGATTCACAGAACACAGAAAAACATTTTATGCATGCTTACTGGCTTATTATAAAGGACACCACTCCGAAACAGCTAAATGGGCTAGCTAACTGGGCAAGAGCATACAGAGCTCCACGCCCTCCCCAGGTGCTCCACCTTCCTATAACATCAATGTGTTCGCCAACCCAGAAGCTCTTCAGATCTTATTGTTCAAGAGTTTTTATATCTCAATCTCCAGCTCTCTAGGTTTCTCTGGAGCTGGAGGGGGCTGTAATTTCCACCCTCTAACCAGGCATTTGACCTTTCTGGTGACAGATCCCATCCAGAAGCTATTTAGGGCCCCACCCTGAGTTACTCATTACTATAAATTCAGGCATAGTCAAAAGAGGCTCTTCATGAACAACAAAGTGCCTCTCCTGTTACCACTAGGAAATTCCAAGGGTTTCAGGAGCTCTGGGCCTGGAACCAGGGACAGACCAGCTATATTTTTATTATACCACAGCTCAAGAGAGAGGTGATGCAGCAGCATGGTAATGGGGAAGACAGGAGGTCTGAGGAGAAGAAGCTACAGCCAATGAGTTCTTTGCGATGGAATGTCATTGCTTTGATAATCTGTTCCATTTAGGTTATTTGCCATTTGTGGTATTGCTTGGTAGTCGCATGATAATGTAACTCTCCTCTGTAATCAGTAAATCCTTTAATAAAACTCTGCTGTATCCTTGTGTTTATGCTGGCTTTAGAGAATCAAAGGAAACAGGGTGGTGGGAGGGACTGCATTGTTTGTGGCAGCACAGGATGGAGAGAAACAAAGTGCCAAACAGATTCAAATGCTTGGGTGGAAACCAGATACTGGAGCTCTCATCCCTGAGACTTGCCTGACCTTCCCTAAGACTCTCCAGAGGTACTTGGTAGGGAAAGGTATTAGGTTTTCCGTCACATGTAGGGTGAGGTTTTGAGTCATTGAAATTTACTATTAACAGAAGGACAATCCCACGAGGTAGAAGATATGAAGACATCTGGGTTTTGATACTTGGCTTTAAGTGTAAACTTGATGTATTCAGTAATGTGAATGTAAATGTTAAGGAAGAAAATAGTATCATCTAAGGTCAACTCTGGATTTAGTTTTAGCCAAGCCAAAGATTTTTTTTTTTTTTTTAACAAGCTAGAGCCTGGGGCCCTGTAGGTGAAGCCAGTTAGAGAAATAAGTTCTGAGAAAAAGGAGAAAGTGAAAAATACAGAGATCAAGAATATAATTCTCTGTGACCAGGACAAAGAAGTCAGAATGCACATCTTCAGGGTGCTATGGTCTCACCCTGGCTTCTAAAGAGATCTAAAAGCCCAGGGTAGGGCTAGGGGAGGGGGTGGAGGTGAGAGGGGGGGATGGCTGGGATGGCTGGGTAGAGTTGGGGAGAAGTCATATGAGGAGGACAATTTGTCCTAACTGAAGGCGAAGGGGTCAGCCTGAGGAGCCACATGTTTAAGCAGTCTGCTAGCTGGAGCCAGGACAGGCAGGTGCAAAGGAGGTTGAGACAGTCAGAAGAGGTATACCAATGCCAGAGAGGGCAAGCAGAAAGCACTGTACTAACATGAGAACGGGGCTTTTCCAAGTGCTGTTTTCTTAATGAAGTGTCAGAGAGAAGCCCTGCAAATGAGTCTATGATGAAGTTCAATCAATGTTCAATAACGAGTTACAAATTATTATTCGATAACCACCCACTCTCTTTCCAGGCCTGCCATAGAAACAGGGGCTGGTGGAGACACCATGAAGCTGCCCCTCCTATGCCCCTGTTTTTGGAAGGACAGACTCTAACCCAGGTCTGTGAGCACTCTTTTTTGGCCTTAAAATTACTTGATCAGCCTCTTCTGCTGTTTGTCTATATTAGTGTTGAGAAAGTTTCCTTTTCTGTGTTTTCAAATCTTCTTGCTAAAGTTCATTTCAGACATTTAATTAGCTCTTACTTTGGCTACTTTGGGATATAAAGATGAACAAAGTAAACCATATGTAGTCTTTGTCCTTAAGCATTCACACCTACTGTGTGTGTGTGTGTGTGTGTGTGTGTGTGTGTGTGTTGTGGTATGGAGGTTAAAGTAGTTGAGAAACTGGACACTGTAGAAATAATATATTGTGAACAGGACTATCAAAGAAAAGAAAAATATTCATCCCATACAAATGCTAGTTAGATATTTTGCATATATAATCTCATTTAATCCTCAATATAATCTTATGAGGAAAGTACTATTGTTATCTTCATTTTACAGAACAGGCATCTAAAGTCATGTGACTTCTCTAAGGTCACATAGCACCTAAGTGGCAGACAGGACTCACACTCATGCCTTTCTAAGGTCACAGTTCAGGTTCTTTTTTTAAATTGTGAAATATATATTATATATATATATATATATATATATATATATATATATATATAAACATAAGATTTATCCTTTGAACCATTTTTTCAGGAAGAGTTTTGTTCTTTTATTTATTTTGAATGTTTTACATTTTCTTTTTTCATAGTTCGATTTTTTTAATTGTAGTAAAATAGACATAACCAACTGCCAGACGCTTCTCATCTTCTGAAACTGAAACTCTGAACCCATTAACAACAGTTTCCCATTCCTCCGTCCCCCCAAACCTGCGGCCGCCATTCTACTTTCTGTCTCTTAGAATTTGACTGTTCTAGGTACTGCATAGAAGTGGACTCATACAGTCCTTGTCTTTTTTGTGACTGGCTTGTTTCACTTAGTGTAACGTCCTCAAGTTTTACTCATGTTATAGCACATGACGGAATTCCCTTCTTTGTTAATATTGAATAATACTCCATTGTATGTATAGAACACATTTTATGCATACATTCTACCTTTTGACTACTGTGCTACTATGAACACGAGCGTACAAATATCTCTTTGAGACTCTACTTTCAATTCTTTTGGGTATACACCAGAAGTGAGATTGCTGGATCATATAGTAATTCTATTTTTATTTTTTGAGGAACCACCAAACTGTTTTACATAGTGGCTGCACCATTTTACGTTGCCGACAAGAGTGTATAAGGTTTCAAATTTCTCTATGTTCTCATCAACACCTGTTACTTTTTATGTGTGTGTGTTTTGTATAATAATCCTAATGGGTATGAAATGGTATTGCATTGTGATTTTGATTTGCATTTCCCTAATTATTATTAATGTGGAGTATCTTTTCATGTGCTTAGTGCCCATTTGTATATCTTCTTTGGAGAAATGTTTATTCAAGTTCTTTGCCCATTTTTGGTCAGGTTTGTTGTTGTTATTGTTGTTGTTTGTTGTTGTTGTTGTTATTGAGTTGTAGGAGTTCTTTATATATTCCAGATATTTACCCCTGTCAAGGAAAAATTCTGAAAGCATTACTCGATATGAATATTTTGTTGGGAGAGAAACAAACTGTTCAAGAACAGGAAGACTTCAAAACAAAAGTGGTTGAAAGCTCATTTTCAGCAGTTACAGCTCAGTTTATAAAGCAGGAATGAAGGAGTACCTTCTTTTCTATTGTGACTGGTTACTAGAAACGTATAGTCTCTTTCATTGCATAAGTTTGCTTGTGTATAGCTGATCAGCTAGGAAGCCGTAAGGTCACACTGACATGAAGAAAGCTTAAGTTTTGTTTAAGATTAGAAAATCATTATTATTTAATGACATTATAGAGGAACTTTCTACACTTTCATGATCACACACTAATAATCATTTTCCTAATCAACTCTTTTCTACTTTGTATTATTTCACTCATACTAACAACTAGCCTAACCTATACAAGCATGATAGATACACAAGAAGTGGAGACAATCTGAACATTCTGCTGGCAATTATTTTCATTGTAATCACCCTACCATCCCTACTTTTACTACTCCAATTCAGAACTACTACAGTTAAAATACCAAAACACCCAACCTCCTGAGAAACAAAGTGAACAAAAATTTATTTTCCTCTTTTGTTACCTCTATGATAATAGGACGACCTATCATTATCCCAATGATAATATTTCCAAGAATCTTATTCCCCTCAACAAATACTAATTAATAATTGCTCAAGTGAGTACTTCACTTGACATCACAACAAGTAATGACTATCCACAATTATAAAGTTCAGACCTGGCCCTAATACTAATATTGCTTATTGTATTCATTGGTTCAACAAACCTATTAGGTCTCCTACCACACTCTTTTACACCCACCACACAACTATAATAAATCTAGAAATAGCCATGCCCCTTGTGAGAGGGACAGTAATCTAGGGTTCCACCATAAAGCAAAAGCCTCACTTGTCTATTTCCTACCTCAGAGAATTCCCGTGTTTCTAATCCTATACTAGTAATTATCAAAACCATCATCTTATTTATTCAACCAATAGCCCTCGCCATATGACTGACAGGTAACATCACTGCCAGGAACCTCTTAATTCACCTGATCAGAGGGTCTACCCTGGCTTTGGCTTTCATCACATTCATTATTCTTATCCTTATAACAATTCTCAAATTCACAGTTGCACTATTCCAGGCCTACATATTCACCCTTCTAGTGAGTCTCTACATGGTAACCTAATAACCCACCAAACCCATGAGTGTCATGTAGTCAACCCAAGCCCCTGACCACCTACAGGAGCCCTCTCAGCCCTTCTTATGACTTCTGGCCTAGTAACGTATTTTCATTTTAACTCCCCACTGTTACTGTCACTAGGCCTGATAACTAATGTACTCACTATAGGTCAGTGATGATGAAATATTATCCAAGAAAGCACCTTCAAGACTACCACACACCAATTATCCAAAAAGATGTCCAATGTGAGATAATCCTATTTATTATTTCAGAGAGTTTCTCCTATTTTTTCTGAGGTGTTTTTTTTGTTTTTTGTTTGTTTGTTTTTTTTACCACTCAAGCCTCCCTCTGATTCCCTAGCTAGGTGGTGTTGACTACTCACAAACAATCGCTCCTAAATTCCCTAGAAGTACCACTTCTTTATTTTTAATTTTTTAAATTCAATTTTATTATTAGTTTCAAGCATACAGTGCATTGGTTTGACATTTATATAGTTTATGAAATGATCCTCCTAATTGCTCTTTCTCTCCTCTGGCTCTCCACCTAGCTATTACATTAGTGCTAACTGCATTCCCTATGCCGAGTTCCCTGTCCCAGTGACCATCCATCAACTACTAATTTGTATTTCTTTAACCCTTCATCCCTTTCTCCTAATCCCCCAATGCCCCTCCCCTCTGGCTATCACCAGATTGTCTTCTATATTTGTGAGTCCGTTTTCAATTAGTTTGTTCTTTTCGTTCCTTAGATTCTGCATATCGGTGAAATTGCATGGTATCTGTTGATGGGCATTTAAGTTACTTCTATATCTTGGCTATTATAAATTGTGCTGCCATGAACATAGGGGTGCACAGATCTTTACGAATTATTGTTTTGATTTTCTTTGGATAAATATCCAGAAATACTACCACTTCTTAATACATCTATTCTGTTGGCCTCCAATTGGCCCCCACAGTCTCTATCACTTGAGGCCACCACAGTCTAAAAGAAGGAAATCACAAACACATACTTTTTTGAAAAAATCAGGACACTTTCAAGTTTTGCTTATAAGACTATGAGAATTGGTCCTAGGGGTATATTCAAACTGTGGCCTCTATTTTGTTTTTTTCTTTAACGCCTCTTATCACATATATAATTTGCAAATATTTTCTCCCATTCTGTGAGTTGCTTTTTGACTGTTAATTGTGTTCTCTGATGCGAAGAAGTTTTAAATTTCGATATAATTTATCTATTTTTCCTTTTGTTGCCTGTGCTTTTAGTTTCATATCCAAGAGATTATTGCCAAATCCAATGTCATGAAGACTTTTGCCTAATGTTTTCTTCTAAGAGTTTTATAGTTTTAGCTCTTACATTTAGGTATTTGATCCATTTTGAGTTATTTTTTTTTTTGTATATGGTATAAAATAAGGGTCCAAATACATACTTTTTCTTGTGGATGCCCAGTTTTACCAACACCATTTGTTGAAAAGACCATCCTCCATTCTTAACCATTTTTTTAAGTATATGGTTCAGTGGTATTACATATATTCACATTGTAGGACAGTCGTCACCACGGTCCATCTCCAGAATTATTTCACCATCCTGCTGAAATTCTGCACCCATGAGACAATAACTTCTCATTCCCCTCCCTCCAACCCCTGGAAACCACTACTCTTCTTTCCATGTCTATGAATTGATCACAGTCCCTGCTCTTAAGAATGACGTTCCACACAGGAAATGGTGGGAGCACAGAGAAGGGACACGTAGGCCCAGACTGGTGTGAGTGTTAGGAGAGTAACAAGTGTCAGAAGGGGCTTTTGGAAGATGTTTGCCCAAGCTGGATAGGTATCACCAAGCATGGAAGTGTGGGTGGACTGGGAGGAGCTACAGACCAGCAGAGGCAAAGGCTTCGTGAGCAGCACGTGTTCTGGGCGCTAGGAGCAGTCGTGCTCCGTTCCTCTCTGGCGGGACTGGCTGCTCATCCAGGCGTAGGGATCGCGGAATGATTTCCCAGCCGCCTCTTCTTTGGAATTTATTCCTTCTTTCGTTTTCCTTATTTAGAGATGACTTTTCTTTCTTCCATCTCATTCCTTCTCTTCTCTCTCTCTCTCTCTCTCTCTCTCTCTCTCTCTCTATCTCTTTAGATGGTAAACTTCTTATAGAAATATAACAAATATACAGCATAATCTATGAATGTGTGTGACGAATTTTCACAAAGTGAACGTATCTAGGTACCCTGCACTCAAATCGAGCAACATAACCCCCAGCAACCCCGAGACCTCTTCTAGTGACTACTTATACCTTTCTCTCAAGGTAACCTCTACCTCAACTTCTAACAAAATAGATAACTTTTGCCCTTTTTTGTACCTTGGAGTCATAGAGAATATACTCCTTTGTGTCTGGCTTTTTTGGCTCAACATTCCTCGCATTTTGTTCTGGCCAATTCTCATTCATGTTTGAATGTCAGAAAACTGTCATTGTGCTTGTCCTCATCCCAGCCAAGATGATAAAGAGGAACTGGCTACAAAAATATAAGGTGGTGTCACAATTTACAATAAACCACAAGACAAGAAGTTTCTCTAGCCTGGCCCCACGGGTCGGGGCTGGAAAATGGATGGTTCCCGTTGCAGGCTGTAATGGTGGAGGGACAGCACTTGCCCTGTGCTATTCCCTTAATATTTCAAAAAGAGTGACATTTAGAATTGTTAAACATTCCCAGGAGGGCCATAAATCTCATTTTAGCTACTTTCGATTGCAGAATGAAAGGGCTTGTTTTCTTGGCAATTTTTATTTTTCCCTCTCAGTACCTTGCCCTTTGATTCTCTGGCTCACAGGCCCATGGCTTCCTTCCTTCCTTCCTCTCCTGGACTCTTTCCCCTTTTGGCTGTTATATTTCTGCAGAGTTCAGCCCTGCTCCAGACCCAGGAGCTTTCAGCCAGTCTTGGGCTGAGGAGATACAAGAGTTACAAAAGATCCTGAAGATTAGCTGATTCACTGTACCTTTCATTTTTCAGACCTTTGAAACATTGAGGTATGATTTGGATACAGTAAAATACAAATCATAGCATACAGCTCAAGTACTTTAGCTCAATTAATAAGTTACTTTTTATACATATAGACTGTTATGTAACCATCATTTAATCGAGAACAGAATATTTCTGTATTGAGCACCCAGAAGGTTTGTTCAGCTTTTTTTTTACCTATTGATCATTTTCCCTCACCCCCCCTGCCACCATGGTTACCCCAATTTTTCTTCTATCACCATAGATCATAGTTACCTGTTCTTGAACTTGAGATGAATGGAATAATACTATGTACTTTTTTGTGTTTGGCTACTTTAGCTCAACATTATGGTTTCAAGATTCATCCATGTTGTGTGTCTCTGTAGGTTTTTTTTTTTTAATTGCAGATATGTTATTATATTATCTATTTTTCTTTTCAAGGGCATTGAGTCGTTTTCAGTTTTTGGCTACTGATTTAGTTTGTTAGGGTTGTCATAACAAAGTACCACAAACAAGGCGGATTAAATGACAGAAATTTACTGTCTCACGACTCTAGAAGCCACAAGTCCAAAATCAAACAATCAGCAGGTTGCTTTCTTTCTGAGACCTCTCTTCTTGGCTTGTAGATGGCTGCCTTCTCTCTGTGTGTTCACATGGTCTTTCCTTCTGTGGTGTGTCCTAATGTCCTCTTTTTATAAGGACAGCATCATATTGGATTGGGGCTCACTTCAATGATTTTATTTAGCCTTAATTACTCCTCAAGGATCTTATCTCTAAATAAAGTCACATTCTGAAGTACTTGGATCTGGGATTTCAACATATAAACTTTGGGAGAGGGGAGACACAATTCAGTCCACAATGGTTACTATGAATAAAGATGCTATGGACATTTTTGTACACATTTTGCACATGTACTATTGTCCAAAGTGATTGAACCAATATACATTCTCATCAGCAATATAGGAGAGTACAGATGCTCTATGTCCTCACTGGCCACTTTATTTTACAGGTGAGAAACAGAGAGGAGGCGAAAGGCCCACTTTCCCATATGTGGATCATGAACTTGAGGTTGTAGAGCAGAGGAAGCCCTGTCCCAAACCTGCTTCAAGAATTTCTGAAACTTTTCAACACATCACCTCATTCGACCTTTCAGTCATTCATCAAAAAAACTGAGAACCACCTGAAGCGCAGGTCCTGTGCTAGGCTCTGAAGTTAGGTGGCAAACCAAAAAGATCTAAAACTTAAATTCCAATTGTAGCAATAGATCATGAACACACATAACTAAGTAACTGATTGCAGATCGTGGTAAGTGCTGGGCAAGGAATGGATGGAACTTGAGCTAGAGAATCAGGGATTTGGATGTGGAAAGGGTAAAATCTCCTTTTAATGGGTTGCTCTGAAAGGCTTCTCTGAGGGGAGACATATAGGAGAGCCCTGAGAGATTAAAAGGTGCCAGTCAGACCAAGTTTTGAGGCAGAGAAAATAGGAGGAGTACTAGCACCGAAGTGGGAGCGGTTCTGGGAGTTGGGAAGACAGGAAATGTTGTCCTGTTTGACTGAATCTGAGTGGACAAGGGCACAGGAAAGATGGGAGATGAGATTTAGACAGCCAGACCCACACCAGACAGGGCTCACAGGTCATGAGGAGGAGTTTGGGGAAGGCAGTGGGAAGCCACTTGGAGGGTTTCAGGGGAGTGACAACCAGAATCTAACTGGCATTAACAAACAGATTGTAGGGAGTGAGAGGAGGAGGAAGCAGGCAAATGCTCTAGGAGATTTTACCTTTGCCTCTTAGAGACATATTAGTGATTTAGATTGGAGGTGGCAGAAGAGATGTATTTTGGAGGTAGAATTGACAAGACATGGTGATGGGTTAGATGGGCCCTTTGAAAAGTGAGGGTGAATCAAGCATGACTTCTAAGTTTTGAGCTCTGAACCTTCGGAGAGTGAGCAAGGATATTTCAGGTATAGCCTACCCAACCCCAGACTGTGCATTTCCTTATCCATCTCACTACTATATATCTTGAGCCTCAGGATGTAGTAGGTGTTCAATAAACATAGTTGAAAGAACAAGTGATTGCATCCATGCAGGTTTTAGCCCATGGAATGAATTCAATAAAGTTTTTTCTTCGAATTTTCATCAAAGTAAAATTCATATAACATAAATCTAACTATTTTAAAATGTACAATTCAGTGGCATTTAATTCACTCACAGTGTGTGCAACCATCACCTATGTCTAGTTCCAAAATATTTTCATCATCCCCAAAGGAGATCTTGTACACATTGAGCAGTCTCTCCCCATTCCCTCTTTCCCCCAGTCGTAGGCAACCAAAAATTTGCTTTCTGTCCTTATGGATTTACCTCTTTCTGACTAGTTCACATAAATGTAATTATATGACGTGACCTTTTGTGTCTGGCTTCTTTCTTAGTGTAACATTTTAGTAGCATAATATTTTCAAGGTTCACTCTCATTGCAGCATATATTAGTAGTTCACCCTTTTTATGGCTAAATAATATTGTTTCATGGACATACCACATTTTGTTTATCCATTCATCCCTCAATGGACTCTAGTTGTTTCCACCGCTTGGTTATTATGAATAATGCTGCAGTAAACATTGGTGTACAAGTATTTGTTTTTATGTGTTTTCAAGTCTTTTGTGTATATGCCCAGGAATGGAATTGCTGAGTCATATGGTAATTTATATTTAACTTTTTGAGGAAATACTAAACTGTTTTCCAACAGCTCGATAAATTTTCGAAAGAAGAAGAAGAAGAAGAAGAGAAGGAAGGAAGGAAGGAAGGAAGGAAGGAGAAGGAAGGAAGAGAAAGAAAGAAAGAAAGAAAAAGAAAGAAAAGAAAGAAAAAAGAAAGAAAGAAAGAAAGAAGGAAGGAAGGAAGGAAGGAAGGAAGGAAGGAAGGAAGGAAGGAAGGAAGAAGAGAGAAGGTAGATGGGAGCCTGGGAGGCAGGGATGAAGGCTTTTCCTATTCTTCACAAGCTGCGCTGGATTCTGCCACTTGCAGGCTGTGTGATCTGGGTCAAATTACATAAATTCTCTGGGCTGCCTCCTATTCTTTAAAGTGGGGAAAATAAAACTTATCTCTGTGAGCTGAATGAGATCTTGTTTCTAAAGCTCTAGGCGCAGAGTAAGCCCCCTCAAATTAACTGCCTTCCTTTACTCTCTGATCTTGCCATTTCGTACTCCACTTACGCCCCTATGTGGCCTCAGGGCCAAGTCTACACCTACTGGGTCCCCCAGCTCGGCCTTGTTGCAAACTACAACTCCCAGCAAGCATTTCTTCCTGGCCGCCTCTCCCCTCCCTCCCCCTTGGTGCGCATGCTTTGGCGGACGTGGCACCGGGAACTCGGAGGCGGGAGCGGCTGGAAGTGGCGGTGGCATTTGGACCCGGCGGAGCTGCAGGCGCGGGAGCCCGAGTGGAGACCGGAGCCCGCGGAGGGCAGCGGCAGCGGGGATGGCGCGGGCAGGGCCGGCGTGGCTGCTGCTGCTGGCGATCTGGGTGAGGCTGTTGTACAGGGTTTCGGGCCGGGCCGGCACGTGCGCCCCGTGTGCGGGTCCGCGCTCCCTCCTGCTGGCCCTTCTTAGATCTGTGGGGAGATGCCGCCAACCACCGGGGTGGGAGCGTGCGTGCCAGACTGGCGGGGACCCGGCGGCTGCAGGGGAGGCAGCTGGGCGGCCCCCGTGTCCTCCCGGCAGATCGCTCCAGAGTGCAGGGGTCGGAGGGAGCCCCGGGGCGCTGGGCGATTTCTGGCAGGCGGCTTGCGTCGCCCGCACAACTTTGAGGGGGCGCAAGTCAAGGGGCGGCCACAGGCTAGGGCGGGACACCCGCGGGTTGGGAGATGCGCAGAGCACCAGACTCCGGGCCCTACACCTGTGTGAGTGCGGTGTGGGAAAAAGCTGTTTTCCAGCGGCACTGCCGGAAACCTTATTTTAGGGCCACCTTGTTCTTGGTTTTCACCCCGGGCGGCCTGGAAATTGCTGGCCACCTCCTGGGTTCCTGCCTACAAAGAAGGCGGGCTGGGTGGGGCGCCGTGGAGTTCTGTTCCCACACCCAGCTGGAGCTGGCTCCCACCTCAGCCACTTTGGCTGCGTGACGCGGCCTATTATTGAATGTATCTGACTTAGTCTCCTCATCCATGAAATGGGGACAGTACAGATATCCCGCTCACTAGGTTGTCAGGAGGGTCAGATGAGAAATCTGATGAGGAAGCTCTGTAAACTGCAAAATCATACAAGAGTGGAGGAGGGGTGGGCTCTCCAAGAAGAGTTTGCTACAGTGTGTGTGTGTGTGTGTGGTGTGTGTGTGTGTGTGTGTGTGTGTGTGTTTGGCCGGGGGGGGGCGGGGGACGGGGGGGGGGGAGGTTCCACAACATCCAGGAGCCCTGGTGTTGCCTGGGGTTGGTTTCGGGGTTGTTCTTGGTATTGCTGTGGTGTGTGATGAGATAATGTGGCCTCTTTCCGCATCTTTCCTATAACTTCTGATCTCCGTTATTTTAGGGCCATCTTGGCTTTTTTCTTCCTGAAGTTCCAGGAAACTTCCTGGTGCTGGCACTCTCTCCAATGCAGTTTTAAGGTTTTTTTTTTTTCTTTTGGGTGTGGCAAGGATGTTGGGCGAACATGAGGAGAAAAAGTGGAGTGTGGATCTAATTGCTTTAAATACTTCTGTCACCCAGTATCGTACCCTTTTTGGACCACCAGTGAGGAATGGCCCCTATTTTCTGGTTGTTTGGAACTGGGTGGGGAAGGAAGCCCCCTACTCGCTAGATCTGACCATTCTCCCTCTGGAAGAGAACCAGGTTGGAGTGGGGCAATGTCACTTCACCATTGTCTAGGTGTGTTTGATGATCTGCTTGCGTTCTGTTCCCAGGAGCGGGTTGGCCTCAGCAGGGCTCTAGGCCAGGCAGGACTGCAGGACTGTGCAGAGCAGACCATTTCCAGCTCAATTTCCTATCGGGTCTTTGCACTTGGTCTGTTTTAGGAGGTCCTGCTTTCCTCCCATCTTCACCCCTTTCCTCCCTTTTCCCCTCACTCCTGTGAAAATAAAGGACTTGGCAATCTGCCCAGAAAGAAGTTTCATTCAGCAAACACTTACTAACCACACTGCTGGGCACTGGGTTGGATTTTCGGTGGAGGGCAGAATACACATTGTCCCTGCCCTCCCTGTTGTAGTCAGTCCTGTGAGCAGATAAAGACGGACCCAAAGTGCTGGGAGCCTCCAGTGAAGGGGAGCCATATATATAATTCAGAGGGAAGGTCAGCCATGACTTTCCTGAGGTGGTGGGTTGAGCAGTCTGGAGGGAGTGTGGGAGTCAGCAGATGAGGTCTGCAGGTACCCTCCCCTGGGAGATGTAGAAGAGCAGATAGGTTTGCTGAGATCACTAGAACCTGGGCGTCCTCAGCAAGGAATTGACATTTTCTTCTTTCCGAAAGCCCTCCTTGGCTTAGCAGTGTGAGGAATGGTGCAGGGTCAGTGGTAAGTGGCTGGTGGACACCAGGGTGGGCTTCTGTCAATCTAAAATCTATGTCCATTTGATAAGGGCTCCCAGGTCTAGGGATTAAATTGAGTTTCTTTGTTCACTCAGTATTTACTGAGGGCCAATTGTGCACAGCACTGGGCTGTGTGACCTGAGGGACGTAAAGAAATATAAAAGGCTCTATGGAGATTTTTGGACAAGGATGTGCACCACCATATTTTTTTTAATAGCAAAATAATGGAAATGGCTTAAGTGTTCCACAAGAGTGGCATGGTTAAATGACTTCTGCCCTGTTCATACCATGGAAAGTATGTTGATATTAACTAGAATGCTGTTTTTTTATTTCTTAGAATGCCATGTTATCAAAATATTTTGGGATGCTAATGAAGAATATCTAAGGACATGGAAAAGTGCTCGAGTGTGATAATTAGGGGAAGAGCAGAATACAAAACCAAATCCGAGGGTGGCTGATGATAGCTATGTAAGCGTTTGAGGAATTAGGAGTGCCTAAAAATGTGAACGGTGATTGTTCTGAAAGGTTGGGTCGTGGATGACTTTTGCTTATGCTTTTCTGTGTTTTCCAAGTTTTCTACATGAATATATATTAATTCTTGATCAGGAAAGTGCATAAAGGGAACTTTTACAAAAGCTTCCTTTGGGGGCTTTAAGCCTTCCAGGACAATACTGGGGTGGAGTCACAGCCAGCACTGGGGACAAGTCGGTTTCAGCCCTTCCGGGCTGGTTTTCTGCTCTCTGGGCCTGCTGCTGGGGTTCCCTGCCATCCTGTCCCCATTCCTGCTGCTGGCAGGCCCCCTCCTGCTCTGTAGCTCAGTTCCTGGGGACAGCTAACCTTTCCCTAGGGCTATCTATGCTGATTGTCCACAGTGAACCATCAGTCCTCAGAATGGAGAAATGTCATACCTGGGGAGGACTCAGTGTCCCATAGCTCAAGGGGGTTCAACAACGGGCCAAGGACTGGAGCCGAACTATGATGCAGTTTTCTCTGGTTCTTAGACAAATCGGAAAAATAACAATGGTCAGTGGTTTTTCTCATGAATCCAGTATTTTCCGTTTAAAAACGTGTTCATTTTTCTGACATGATGTCCATGTTTTGAAGAGCAGGGAGTGGTTTACAGTTATCCTTTTGAAAAATGAAATTAGTGATGGTATACTGTGATTTTAAAAAAACGCTTTTCTTGATAAAATTTAATTTTAAATGTATATAACAAATTACACATTATAAACATATATATTTTAAAAAATATACTGCCAATCTGTGAGATTCAGAAGCCTGAGAACTACTAATCTAAATCAGCTCTGTCAGTTCATAAAAGAAAATTAAGTCTTCAGGAGGGAAGGGACTCACTCAAGGCCACCCAGCTTGTAAAGGCAGAGCTGGGATTAGAGTCAGGCTTCTGAGTTGTAAATCAGGGTTCTTCCTACTCCATCTCTCATCCCAGCCCCATATCTCCCACCTGCTTTCTTTTCCCAAGCCACTGCTAGGATCTCTGCCCCTAAAGGTGGCTTGAAGCTCAGAACCTGGTCAGACAATGGGCGTGGGTGCAGGAAACAGGAGATGTTTGCCCCGGTCTCTCCTGCAGGGCTTTTAATATACACATACTTACGTTCTATTACCATTATATATTTAATAGGCTTCTGTGGGCTGGCCTGGGGACCTAACTGCCATTTATAATGCTGTTTGGAACTTGGAGTGCTCTTTTCCCACAGAAATAAACACAGAGGAAGTTTTAAAACAAAACCGGCATGTAAGTTGGAGGAATGGCTGAGTGCTGTATAAGTGGCAAACACTGACTGCTGTGAATTTAGGCAAGGGTCAGGCTGTGGGGCACCAAGTAACCAGAGAAGGGTCCTAGTTCATGCCTCAGAAGGAAGGCAGACTCCGACCTCTGTGACAATGAGGATCCTCCCTGTCCCGGCTGCTGTGTCCTCAGCACCTAGTCCAGGACCTGGCATAGTCATCCCCAGTGTGTGTTTAGTTGAAGGAATTAGTGCTGCAGGCAGAGAAAGACTTTCTCAGACAGAAACATGGCAATGAGGAAGGATGGTCCACGCTGGGTGGGAGGAAGGATTTGAGTCTGGGAATGGAGGAATAAGACTGGAAAAATGGATCATAAAGAAGCTTTAATGCCTGGCAAAGCTTATGGGACTTGATTCAGTAGGTAATGGAGAGACATGATGAAAGCTGCCTTTTGAATATCAAGGTCGGTCACAGTGTAGGGTTTGGGTTGGAGTGGGAGAGACTGGATTAATTTTCTCAGAGCACTTTCTCTACGTCTCTTTTATCTACGAGATAAAGTCAAGTATGAGGCAGTGGAAAGAACATGGGCTTTAAGCCAGCTAGACGCTCAGGAGCTGTGTGACCTTGGATCCTGCCCAGCACCGTGCCTGGCACATGGGGTGCCCAGTGAGTAGGAGTCACAGGAGTCATCTCAAGTTGCTGAAGAGGAGGTGCTAGGGAAGCCAGCTAGGAAGAGGTGGTGGGCAGTGAATGGCCAGAGGGGGTGTGAGTGGAGGCTGTGAGACATGGATGGAGGACCCTGTGCTGCTGGGGTTTTCCTCAGAACAGTTCCCTGCAACTGGGCTCTGCCCTGGCTCCTTGCCACTCCCCACTGGACCCCTGTGGGCCTCTGGATGGGGCTGGGGGTGGGGGAGTTCAGAGGGCTGAAGGATTTAAGTGCTGTATGTTTCTCTCCCTGGCTTCTGAAAGTGGATACTCTCTTGAGAATGGAGGTACCAACCGTACTGCCTCCATGGAGGGCTCACCCCCAGCATTGTGGTTTGTTCCGTAGGACTCTTATATCTGGCTTGGTCATTGTGGTAGGTTTTGGAGGTTGTCTAAGTGAAAGTGGGCCAGAGAGCGCTATGTGGGGTAAAAGGAGAGCCTAAGATCTCTCGTATCTTACATTACCCAGACTTGAATGGTTTATTTGCCCCCACCCTCTTCCTTTTTTTTTTCACGCACGGTCACCTGGCATCTCAGTGGGAGAGCGGGAGGAACACATGCCCACCCATTGCTGGGCTGCGCTGTGGCTCCTGCCTGGCCCATTCTGAAGCACCGATGGGAGCCTCTGGCTGCCCATTTGATGTGTCGTGAGAATTATGACACAGCTGGTACATTTATAGAGGGCTTTAGAGTTTGCAAAGCATTTCCACATATTTCAATTCTGTGTAGTCACATGAACTGGGTGAGATAAGCTGTTTAAGTACTGTTCTCCTAGAGAGGGATGGGTGGTGGACAGGGGGATAGGAGGAGATAGACCATTAGACAAGAGTGGGGTGTGGCCTGGAAGGTGGGGGATAGACCGACAGCAATAGTTCTCAGTGGCTCACCTGAATGCTAAAGCAGCCAGGTTGGCAGGTGCTATTTTCTGAAATAGTGACACCAGCCATTTTCCTGGGGTGTCGGTGAAACTTGCTCTTTAGCTTCCTGAAGGCCTGAGTAGGGAAACACGGGTGTCCAGCTCAGCACTCATTGTCTGTCCTTTCCACCTTTCTCATCACCATGCCTGTCTAGCTCTAGTTTGTTGTTCCCTCAGACCACTCTCTGTTGTCCAATAGGGCCTCTTCCCACACACCAATTTACAACCACTGCTAAGTAATTAGCTTTGCAGTTATGTGTGGGAGTGGGGGTGGGGCAGAAACACTCAAATGGAGTGTGGAGCTAGAATAGCCTTTTTGCTTTTTATTCCCCGAGGTCATACTGAGTCCCTAGTTTGATGTGCAGTCTGTTCCCAGATAGCCCGATGGTGAGCCTGTGCTTGGCTTCAGAGTTTCCAACTCATTACAGCTGGCTGGGGTAGGGGTAGAGAGACCATCCCCTCAAAGAATCCGCCATCCCTCCAGCCCCTTGCCATGAGCAGATGTCTTTAATTCATGAGCAGATCCTTTAATCTTTGCCTTGGAAGGTATTAATGGAGATCCAGGTCCAGGAGTCTAAGCTGGAGCTTAAACATAAAGGTGATTTAGTATCTGAGCAGAGATGTGGGTTTGGATGGAAAGCTCAGCTGTTGGACCAAGTAGGGCAGGCTCCTGAGGAACAAGCAGGATTGCCCTCATGAAGAGGTCTCACCTTGCTGGTCCTGTGCAGAGTGTTGTACATGCCCCTATTTCAAGGAAACATGGGCCATGATCTGCATGCTCCATGTGTCACAGATATTCATTCATTCCACAGATCTTTCTTTTTTCTTTTCTTTTCTTTTCTTTTCTTTTCTTTTCTTTTCTTTTCTTTTCTTTTTTTTTCTTTTCTTTTCTTTTTTCTTTCTTTCTTTTCTTTCTTTCTTTCTTTCTTTCTTTCTTTCTTTCTTTCTTTCAAAAGATATTTCTTGAGAGTTTTTATGAGCCAGACATAATATGCTAAGGCATTGGGGACATAATATAAATAAGATGGACACCTTCCCTTCCTCCCATTGTCTAGTAGGAGCCACTAATATATTATTTTATTCAAGTAGAAAGTGCTAGAGGGAGAAAGTATAAAATGGTAAGAGGGTGGGTAACAGGGGGCCCTAACCTAGTGCAAAGAGTCAGAAAAGGCTTCTCTGAGGATTTATGGACCCTCTCTTAGAATAATGCTTTTAAATATATAAAGCAGAATGTATAGGATTACAAAGAAAACTAGTGATATTGAAATGCAGTTATCAAAATATAACAAATATGTGATAAAACAATATGTACATTTATTTAATGTGTTTCATGAGAAGATCTCGTGGCAGGTTTGCTAATTTCTGTAATTTTAAGTAGTGGTTAGCATAAACAACCTTTCAAGATATCTACACCAATTGTAATGTGATGAGAAAATGTGGTTTCTGTTGGTGGCCAAGTCACCGACACTGGCATTGTTGCTGTAATTTGTAAAAGTTTCAGAGGTCAGTGAAAATAAAGAGCTGATGTTTCCCCATCCAAATCCATAGACCCCACAATAATGAAAACTTATCCAAAACCTCGAAAATAAAAGATGATTTAACGACTTTTTAATGAACTGCCTAGTATTTTTTCTTTCTTTTTTTTTTTTTTTAGGCAAGGCAACCCTTGCCTTGGTTGACCCCACAGAATGCAAAGACCTTGTCAGTTACAATCCCTTATTTTTTTACTTTTATGCCTACAGCACCTGGTATTCCTAGGTGGTCTCCCATCCAAGTGCTAACCAGGCCTGACCCTGCTTAGCTTCCGAGATCAGGTGGGATGGGGCTTGTTCAGGGTGTAATGGCTGTAGATGCGCATTGTTCTTTAGGACCCATTCTTTATACAGTTAAATGATTTCTGTTTGGTATTGAAGAGAGACTCAAAGGTTATGCAGGACGTTAATCATTTTGGTATCTAATTTAACAGTCTTATATCAGGATTTTTTTTTCATTAACTATATGCATATTTCTTATAACTGCTTTTTTAAAAAATCTTATTTTAATTTTTTTCCTACCCTCTTTTGACATAACTTTGTCATTTTAGTGAGTCTCTTATTAATGAGTTCAATGACACTGAAATATGCTCGATATCTATTTGTATGAGGTTTAACATTTGAGAATAAACTTCGATTTAAGAACCACTGAGTGAGCAGGATGAGAGGGTGTGGCACTCAGAAGGGAAGTCTGGGCTGTAGATGTTAATTTAGGGGTGCTGCCTAGGAGGTGGCTGAGGCCCCTGGGGAGAATGGGAAGAGAAGCAGATTCAGTGAGCCAGGGGAAACCTCAACATTTAAAAAAGAGATCCCCAACTCCCGGGCAGCAGACTGGTACCTGGTCGGTGGCCAGTTAGGAACCGGGCCACACGGCAGGAGGTGAGCTGCAGGTGAGCAAGCTAAGCTTCATCTGCGTTTGCAGCCGCCCCACCCAGCGCTAGCATCACTGCTTCAGCTCCACCTCAGATCATCAGGCATTAGATTCTGATAGGAGCCCAGTCCCTGCTGCCAAAAAGGTTGGGGACAGCTGGTTTAAATGATGGGGATAGGAGGAGTTTACAAAGAAGGCAGGAAGGGTGGCTGGAGAGGTAGAGGGAGACAAAAAGTGTTCGCCCAGGTTCAAGAAGTTGAGCAAAAGGAGAACTGGAGCTATCCTTAGGGTTATCCATGTGGGGGTCATTGTCGAACCCCCACCTAGAGCATTTTTGGTGGTGGTTTGGGGGCAGATCTGAGAGGTCTGGGGAGTGGATAGGAGAGAAGGGGAAGATGGAAATTCCGGCTATGAAGGAGAGGGCAGTGACATGGGGTCCAGAGAGGTTTTTAAAAGATCGGGCAGGGGCAGAGGTTTTTCAACCTGGCTGTGGATCCAGACCACCATAAGAGAGGGAGTGTGTATAATAATGGATTTTCTTCAAGGATAAGGCCCTAGGATCTGTATTTTGAAAAGCCTGTACTAAGAGCTGTTGTGCAGTTACAAACCAGACAGATTTACAAGTTAATGACATTAGTTTTATGGGGTGGATAGTATTTTGGCAGCCAAGGTTGCTGCTGAGTCGTGTGGCACAAGTTCTGCTCATGTCGTGCGCCACACATATGAGTGACACTGTGAGCCATTACTTGGCTGAGCATGTGCCTTTTTTTTTTTTTCTTCCTCTCCGAAGGCACATGGGGAATTGTAGACATGCAGGCAGTAGAAGAAAGATGGATGAATCAGGTTGTCATTGTAGCTCTTTTCAGCTGGTCCCATGCAGTAGCTAGATTGGAGGGGGAAGTAGACTTGCCGGCCTCTCCGTCTTGTTCTGGGTGCAGCTGTAGGGAGTAGGAAGGAACTTGAGGGACATCAGTGGGAAGTATTCACATTGATAGGCAAAGAGAAGAGCGTTGGATCCCATCTGAGTCCTGGTGCTACCATTAATTTAGGCTTCATCCAAGGCGCGTTTCTTAACTTCTTTGAGCCTCAGTTTTCACATCTCTAAAGTGGGGATAGTACCACCTCCCACATAGATTGTTTAGTTTTCCAGTTTTACTGCAACTCCTGGGAGAACAATTATACCTTTTACATAATAACCAAGTACGTATATACATAAATGTAACAGATATGTTTCACTAAATACTTAGTCTTGCTGCCTGTGATACACTTAATGTTTTCTGTTGAATGCCATTTTAAAAAATGCTGGTGGTAACACCCTGAATTGATTTTATGACTCCGCTCTTGAGATGAGGCATGAAGAGTGGAAAACGCCAGTTGAGACTCTCAACTTTAGAGGATTGAATGAGATAATGTTTGTAAAAGCACAGGTATACATGGGGGTCATGAGCACCTGAATTGTTATCTTCTTATCAATTATCAGAGAATGGAGGCAGAGTTAGATTTCTGCAGTGGGAATTCACCTGCTTGTCTTTCCTCCCTGCAGCCTAATTCACTGTTCCATCTACCAGCTCTTTCTTGTTAGCCTATGTCATGTGTACACAGGCTGGCAGCAACCCAAAACCTCTTGGTTTCAAAGAGGTTTTCCAAAACATTAAAAGCTTTAGGGACTTAAGTCCTGGTTAAATGCACTGCAGTTGCAATTTCGGGTAGGAAAACCTGTTTTTATAAGCTCTCAGATCAGTTGTCCTGCCCCTGGATTGTCCCCTGTTGACAGCCACATTTATGCTGTGGGGAACATAGGAGGCAAAAACTATGCTGTGCAGCCCACGTATAAAGTGTATTTTTTAAAGAAAGCGAAATATAAGAAAGGCAGCTGGTTTTATATTTACAGGAGCAACCAGTAGGATGTGCATGGCTCCAGAAATGTTATTTTTTTGCCAGGGTCTGTTAGACTTGGGTCTGAGTCACAGCTCTTTTACTTACTTGCTGTGTCATGTCGAACAAGTTTCTGAAATCCTTAATTTCAGTGTCCTTATCTATAAAATGGGTATAATAAAAGTAACTATTTCATTCACCTGCCAAGACAATAAATTAGATAATCATGTGAACTGCTTAGCTTGCTCCTGGTCACAAAATAAGCACTCTGTACATTCAGCTATTATCATTATCATGGGCTAATCCCTAGCTCTTGGGTTCTGTTCCTTGCCAAATACTTTCTCATTTCTTTCTTATTCTTAATAAGCACATTTAGCTCCCTCAGCAAAGAGTGGTGTTTAGCCATGGTGGTTGGTGACAGATGCTTAAAATTTGCCCTTTGAAAGAGCATGTTACCCATACTTCAAAATTAATATTCTTTTATATATCTCTGTTGTCAAAGCCATTCTAGATATGTGTTGCATGCAAAATCCTTTGCAGATTCCATATAATAATTCTTATAAAAACTATATAATGCCAGGCGAGCAGAGGAGCAGACGGTCAGCTGGAGGTGAAGAGGGGCGATCGGCACCACTCATATGAGAGAGTGCCAGTGAGCACTCACTGGATGGTGTAGGTTTATCAGAAGGCCCATGGGAAGCAGTTTTTGGTTGTGTTCTCGGAATCTCTTTTTTGAGGGGCGGGGTATTTTTTTTAGGTAAGTTTTTTTCTAACCCTAATTTTGAAATAATTTCGACTTACAGAAGAGTTGCAGGAAGAATACAAAGGATTCTCACTTGTCATTTACCCAAATTCCACAAATTCTAACATTTTATCACATTTGTTTTAACCTATTCTCCCTGTACATATATAAAGTTTACAGATATTATGTTTCTTTGCTCCTTAAAATACTTCAGTATTTCTTAAAAGTCAAGGACATTCTCATATATAATCGTTGTACGTACAATTATTAAAATCAGGAATAAGGCATTTGGCTCAGGACCCAGTCCAGAATCACACGTTGAATTTAATTGTCATAGCTCTTTAATCTCTTTAATCTGGACCAGTTTCTCAGTCCTTGTCTTTTGGTTTTTGATGGTGTTTATCTTCAGCGCATTCTATCAGGAGGCATATGATGTCCATCTGATGTCCATACTGGTGATATAAACGTTGGCTTTCTAGTTAAGGGGGTTCCTGCTAGGCTTCTCTGCTGTGTGGTTATATTTTCTTGTGGGAGATGTTTTGAGATTGTTCATTATTTCCATGATGGTGGCCAAATGGCAGTAATGTTTTTCTTTAAATATGAGAATTGGACATGCCTATTATAGCACGTTAGAAAAAATAGACAAAGGGGAAGAATAAAATCTCTCCAAGGACAAAGCCTCATTTTTCCTTCTAGTCTTTTCCTGAGCATAATTTTGCATATAATTGTAATCACGCCATGTAGATTTTGAGTTCTGTCTTTTAAAACCCAACATTAAAACAAGTATTTTTTCATCACACAATCATTGAAAACATCATTTAAATGGCTGTATTAGTCTGTGGGGTGGCATTCTCTGAGTAACCATTTCCTCACTGTTGGATAATTAGGTCGTTTACAACTTTTGGCTCTTGTGAGTAGGGCCATGTGAGTCATATCTGTGTCAGAACCTCTGCAGATTTCCTCAGGACAAATTCCCAAAAGTGGAATTACCAAAGGGCATAAATGCTTTAAAGATACTCAATACATTTTGCCAAAAGAATTGTACTAGTTTAGTCTTTTGCAGCACTTATGACGGACTGTCGGGCGCCACATTTTAAGAGATTCACTAATGGTGTTTCTCTCCTTTTTTTTTTTTTTTTAACTGTGACCCACCAGTTAAGATTTGGGTTGAGATTGATCTCCTATATTTTGAATTATGAAAGCATAGGTATTTATTTCCCCAAATAAATTTTGGTGTAATATAGCACATTACTCTTTCCAAGCTCTGACATGCTGCATTGGGATAGCTCTGAGAATGGGATAGCTCTGAGAGTGATGAACATGGCTGTGTCTAGGCAGATCATTCAGGACAGTGAGGGACTTGAGGACACAGATGAGGAATTGGGGTATTGCACCTACAGACGCCGAAGAGGAAATGTGTTTGTCATCTTCAGAGCAGGAGAGGCTGACAGATGGTGTGGGAATAGGAAGAATCCGAACTTTACAATAACTGGAGGTATCCAAGATGAAATGGTAGGGTGGGGGACAGGGACTTCTGTGTATTAACATATTTAGTTCTTACAGCCTTCTGGGCTCCGCTTGGTTGAGAAGCCTTGAGAGATTTTGAGTCCTTGACTCTGGGGGGGCTACCTGGAGGTTGGAGATGGCATGTGAGAAATGTTTGGAAGAGTCGTATATAAGGAACCAACAGCCCAACTCAAAGCCTGTGAACGGCAAGAGATGTCCTGGCCTTTCAGTGTCCAGCAGTGGTCGGTCCCCTTTCTAGTAAGGGCCGAGGCTGTAAGGAAACCGGAGGGTTACTAGCTAATTTTTCTTTCGTTTGTGGGTAGCTGTCACCAGGCGACCAAGATACCTGATAAGAACAGTCACAGTGAAACCTGGTTGCCAACAGGAACATAGTAGATCAAACCCTTGGTAGTCTCTTTTCTTTTTACAGTTTCTCTAAAGTGCATGGTTTGACGCCGTAGACACTTTGAAATATCCCAATTGGAGCAGATGTTAATATTTCTGTCTAGTTAAAGCTTTCGTTTGGTGGGTACTCGTTACCTATTTGTATGTGTGCCAGAAAACCCAGAATGATAGTACCTTAAAAAGATTGTTTATTTTACTCATGTAGAAACCTGGCAAGGGGTGTTCCAGGGCAAGTGTATTACTCAGAGACCCAAGTCCTTTGTGTCTTGTTATTCCACATCTTTAGCAAGCCCTTCCTCCTCATTGTCTCAAGGTGGCTGTTTGAGTTCCAGTTATCTTAACCAAATTCCAACTGGCAGGAAGAAGGAGGGGCCTAAGAGAACTCATACCACGGTTCTTTTGGGGGCATTTTCTAAAAGTTGCCGTATGACACTTCTGCTTCCATTCTAGGGGCTGGAATTGAGTCATAAGGCCACACGTGCTGTGAAGGAGACTGAGGGGTATGGCTGTTCATGGGGGTGGCCGTGTACCCAGAGAAACTCCGGTTTCCTTACAAGATACAATTATCTCACAGTACATCCCCAATTGTGGTCCTGAGAATAGATTTGCCAAATGACACAATTGGAAAGGCCTTTAGAAATCACTTTGAGGGCCTTCATTCACAGAGGAAGAAACTAAGACTTAGAGGAGGAAAGGGACCTGTCCAAGGTGACACAGCCAGTAAACATCAAAGCCAGCACAAATCTTGAGTTTCTTGGCTCACCAAACCGCCAGCTCTAAATCCTCAGCCAGCTCAAGTTCTTTTGACCTTGGGTTCAGGTCATCTGTTTTTAACATTTTTCCTGGATTCCTTTACCACCAGCTTCTTAAGAGTCTAGACTTTTAGATTCTGACATTTCAAAACTATTTTGAGCAAAATGTGGGTTACACTAAATTAAACTAGTTTCTTCACAGTTCCCAGCATAAGAAGGGTATCTTTTTTTTCAGGTGATAGAGCAAAAAAGGTTAAGTCCTACCTCCACCCTTTTTCCTAAATGTTAAATTTATGTCCTCAAATCTTCTCCCATTAGCAAGCTGCTTTTACATAATTGAATACTCTGGCTTCATGATCTGCATTGAATAGTGAATCTATAAGGACAGACAGCCTCCCTGGCTATAGAGAGTGTGAGGGTACTGGCACACACCCCAGAGATCTGGAGCTTTTTAAAGCTGAGGGTGCAATGTGACAAGGACTGTTCTCCCTATTATTTTCCAGAATTGTATGACTCTTTATTTCTTTAGTCTGATGGTGATGGTAGGTGAGCTTAAGTGAAGAGAGAGGAGCTTATGTGTGCTGTGTGTGAGAGCGAGAGGGAGGTGGGAGGGGGCACAGACTCCTGTACACACCTGACTAACAGCAGACCTGGGCTCGTTGCCCCAGCAACCTGAGAACCAGGGCAGACCATGGGTACTCTGGGTTTCAGGGAGCAGAGGGTTAGTGGAAATCTCTGCTGAGACCCTCCTTGCCATGGGATTCTGGGAGATGAGGGCTTTTCCTGGCTGTTTTGATCGGCCCTCTGGATGGAAGTGCTCCTTTTCAGTTTGGGTTGCCCCAGGCCCAGGGGGGGTTGTGGCATTGAGAGAAGCAAGCCACCATCTCTGGCTAGGACCTGGGAGACCCCAAGCTTTAGTTCCAAGCCTGCTGCTTACCTACTGTGTGACCTCGATAAGTAATTTAGCCTCTCTGAGCCTCAGTTTTCTCCTCTGTAAGATGAGGCCAGTACCCACTCACTGGGTTTTATAAGGAGCAAATGGGCACAAAACCTGGAAGGAGCATTCTGCATGTGCTACGTGGCCTCTCGCCGGGGTTGCTGTGCAGATGGGTGATTATTCCAGGTTTTATGATGCTGGATGTGTGTACGTGCATGCTTCTTCCTGCCTGGATGCACTGTTTTGCCAGGTCAGGCCCTGGAGAGGAAGAGGTGGTGCCCATTTTACTGTTGTCCTTGCTCTGACTGTGATTTGTCTCGCTAATGGTACTACTGAAGATAATTACGATGATTATGTACTTCTGTACGCCCAGCATTATGTCAGGTTCTTTGTGTACTCCCTCCCAGTACCCCCCGCTCCCCCCCATTTAATCCTCATCCAACCCTGTAGACAGGTGTCAGCATTATCCCCTCCACTTTACAGATGGAGAAATGACACCCTGAGAGGTATAGGAACATCTGAGATCATCATGCTCTTCATAGTGGCGCCTGAGGTTGACTCCGGGTGTCTGACTTCAGAAACAGTGCTCTTTTCATGGTGTCTGAGGGGTGGGAGAACCACAAAGGGGCAATGACAGGGGGCTGCCAGGCTGGAGGGTGGCTTGTCCGGCAGGCCCCGATACGTGCAGATACCCGTTAGGAGAGCCCTGCAGAGCCTGGAAGATGAGGGGAACGCAGTTTCCTCCACCCCACTGTCTCCCGTGTGGTGGAGGTGGGGTGAGGGCTACTGTGCCAAGGACTCTGGGTGCTCCTGGGCTCTGGAAACGGCCTCGTACTCTGATGGGGGAAGGGGTTTGGGAATGGAGGTGGCTGCTACTCTGATGGAGGGACCTGGTTTTCTGACGGAGGTGCTGCACTGTGACAGAGGTTGGGGGCGGAGGGAACTGGCCTTCTGAGGAGTGAGGGCACTGGCTCTCGCTGCAGGTGGGACCTGGCTTTGGGGGCCCGTGTTCCTCAGCAGCAGAAAAAGGAATGGCGTCCTTCTCAAGCATTGTCCTACCCTGAACTGGGGGACCGGTTTATGGGTCTCAGCCCAGCCCATAGGGGCAGCTTAGCCTTGATGAAAATTCTGTTAAAGCTGCAGGTTGGTGAACAGAAAGAAAGCAATTAAGGGAGATGATCAAAAGGAGTTTGCATGGTGAACAGAGGGGATTTTTTTCCTTTTCTCTCCTCTACCTCCAAAGCGAATGACTTAGAATGTAAAGAACCTGCCAAGCCCAGGCACAGTTCCATTGCTGGCTCGGAAGGTGGCTGGCTTCCAAAGTACTTCTCAAACACTGCCCTGTGCCCCCTGAGGGCTTGACAAAACAGTTTGGGCATCATTAACATTGTTATTCTTGCTGTGGTTATTGTTGTTGTCAAGATTTGTGGATTGTGACTTAAGAAATCTGCAGGAAGGCACTCAGCGAGATCCAAGGCTCACTAGAGCTACATCTTAAGGAAAGGAAGGAGCATGCACACTAGTAAGGTTAAAATAGCCTGAAGTAGGTGGAGGAGAAAGGAGAATGTTAAGTGGCTGGAGGAGCATCCCCTTGGCTTAGAGGAGGGAGGAAAGGACCACCCTTTGGTTGTCCATGTGGTTGCCTGCTAAGGTGAGGGTCTGTTTGGGGCTAGACAGGGGGGTTTTTCATCCTCCTAGCTCTCAGAGATGCTAAGCCTAACATCTTAGCTCTTTGTACACCAAGGCCCCTACTTCCTCCAAGATCTGACTATCCTGACTGTTTTCCTCTCTTGCTCCCAAATTTCCAAATCCTACCTCTCGTGTGCCCACCCATACTCAGTGGAGGCAGCCCATCCTTCTCCTGTCCCCGCTGGGCTGCCTGTGCTCCTTCTGTTGTCACCCCAATGCTGGGTGTGTTTTCTGGTCTCAGCACTCTGGCTTCTGACCGCACCTCCCCGCCACGCTACTAAGATTCTCTCGGAATGTCCCGGGGACCTTGCCATGGCCTTTGCCTGCAGATCAATCACCCCCACTTTTCTGTTTCTCCCCCCTGGTCTATGTTGATGCAGCACTTTCCACCTTCTCCTTCCCGACTTTCCTCCTGTCCTGCCTTCCCCCCTCTGCTGAGGAATTAATTCCCTCCCTGCTTCTCCTTCTGAACCTCAACCCCAGAGACCTTGTTGGCGTTGAGGCTTACCCTCAAGCCTGGAAGACACCTGTATTGGGGTATCTTATTGCCCACATGTCCATGCCTGAGCATAAGATAAAAGCCTTTACTGCTTCTCAGTTCTTCCATTTTTGGCTATTCTGCTCCTAGCCCAGAATCTTTGGGTCAAGCTTTCTTCCTTGCTTATATATGAATAGTCATTTAGTTCTTTCATTTTCCCCTGAGGCTCTTGGATTGACCCATTCCTTTTTACTTGGGCAGCCACCCAGCTTTGACCCTCCACCTCTAGCCTCCTGGTGACTGATCAGCCTGAGGTCATGGCCAAATGAAGTTCTTGAGCTAAGCTAAGCTTGAGCTAAGCCCTAGCCTGGCCCTATTGGCCCTCTCCCACCATGCTCCAACCCAGAACCTTACTGACTGTTCTGTGGTCTGTCTGGTGTCAGTCATCCCTTCCAGGTCACCCAAGAGCTGCCATGGACTCACCGTGTAGCATGCTCCTAGCCGATGACCTCGCAGCGGTCAGGAGTGTGATAACTAGTGTATTGGCTATGTTTGTTATGCTGGACAAACATTTCCTGAAGGCTTTCAAGTGGCCGGACACTGTTCTGGGCCTTGTCCTCTAGAGCCCAGGTCTAGGGGATGCGGTAGGGACGGGAAGGGGGAGAGGAAACATCCTCCATAAAGACCTAGCCACAGGCTAAGCCCCAGGGTCATGCTGGGTCATGGTATTCAAGCAGAGTCAGTTTGTGCAGTGTATCTCTGGTCGAGGTCAAGTTCTCTGCTGTGTGAGGGTAAATGCTGGGTCAGAGGCTTTGGTTGCTGGCTGGAACATGGTTTGTTTACTCTCGAGGGTAGCTGTTGGTTAGATGAACTGAGAGATTCACTGGGTGTTAGAGGAGGGAAGCTGTGAGTATGCCATGATACTTGGCTCTTGTGGTTTCTGCTGTAGACACTGTGCTGTTGCTGCAGCCGGCTGTGCACCACCATGCTGCCTGGCCAGGCGGGTCCTGGGCACGCCACCCTCCCCTTCCCCTCCCCCTAGTTCCAGAAGTGCAGGTGCCTGCCGTCTCAGGAGGACTGGTCTGAAGGTCAGAGTCCCCGGGCGCTGGGCTAGGACAGTTGTTTTTCTTGACTGCAGATTATTTGAGGATTACAAACAGAACAGAGTCAATGTGTTTTTCCAACAAATTTTTTTCCCCCTTTAAGCATGTGCATTGAGCTATGGACTTTTTAGTCCCAATTCTGTGAGCTTTCTGGGAGCAGTGGAATAAATAACATGTGATAATAAAGTGGAATTAACTTTTGGTGACTCTCAAGGTGGGCTGCGTAAGGGCAGTGGTCTTTAGACATTGTACACAGCTCCGGCAGGCCAGAATGAAGGAGAAATAATTCCTGACTTCTCCTGGCTGGTTACTCTGAGGAGAAGGAACCTTGAAATCTAATGGCAGGTTATATTTAGAAATACTAGACTATGGCCACATTTCTGTCTTCTACTTTGCTGAGGTGGAAATTTGTATTATATATTATGGTAATGATACTGTTGGAGTGCTTTATGATTTATAAAGCATGTTCAATAATTTATCCCATTTCATCCTCACAGCAGTCCCATGAGGGAGGTATTATTATCTCCAAGTCAGATGCAAGGCATTAAGCCTCTAGAAGGTTGGATGATGTCGCTTAGGCATCTTAGCTATCGAGTGGTAGAGCTCAGACTCAACTGAGGACTTCTGGCAAAGAGACAGTGGACTGAGGAGGCATGGGGTCAAATGGAGAGACCGGGGTTCAGGTCTTGGCTCTACTTTTTATTAGCTGTGTAACGTTGGTCAGATTATTATCCGATCAATATGATCAAGCATATCAGATCATGTACAGTTGTCTGTTTTTATGGACTACATTCTTCCAGTCCTCAGTCCTCAGTCCTTGCTCCATTCTGGGCTCATGGCTCTGCATGTAGCTAAACCGTTATCCTGGGCTTCTCATCACCATCAACATGGGAATTCTCCTTGCCTCTTTCTTCTGTTAGAATCTTTGTTTCTGAGGTTTCATGTCTTTCTTATTTTCTATTTACTTCTTGTTTTGGTAGGTTATGAGTTCCAGTAGCTTCTTGAGAAAGGATTCATTGGTGGTAAATTTTTCACATCTGATATCGTAAGTGAGTTGATCCTTACTCACAATCAACAGATAGTTTGGCTGGTTATAGAATTCCAATTGGAAGTCATGTTGCTTGAGAATTGTGAAGGCAGTGTTTCATTGTCTTTTGTGTATGCTGATTATGCCAATTCTGACTACTCATGAACTTTTTTTTTTCCTCTAAAACTCAAATCCCTCTTCGTCAGCAGTGTTCTGAAAGTTTTCAGAGATGTACTTTGATGAGTCTTTTATTCTTGATGCTGGACTCTGTCAACTGAAAGCTCACATCCTTCAATTCTGGGTGTTTACTTGAATTATTTCTTTTATAATCTATTTTCTCTGTTTTCTTCTTTTTCTGGATTCTTTAATTAGGCTCTTGCTCTTAATGAATCATCTTCTCATATTCTTATCCTTTAGTTCATTTTTTCCTTGATCTTTTTTATTTTCTGTTTTTTTTTTCAATTCTACTTCAGCTCTATTGAAATTTTTTATTATTGTTTTTCTTTCCAAGAGTTTTTCCTGATTCTTTTTGACTTTTTCTTCCCATACATTATGTTCTTGTTTGATCGATGTGCTCTTTTATTTTTCTGAGAGTAATAATTATAGTATTGTTGTTTTCTTCTTTTCCTTTTTTTTTTTTTTTAATCTACGTTTCATCTTTCCAGTTCTGTCTTTTGAGTTAAGGGCTTTCTTCAGGTATTTGATGAACCTTGGTTTTCTGTCTGTATTGAAGAGAAGCCACTAGTTCAAGGATTGGAGGCTGAGTGTGGGGAGGGCGCAGAGGGCACCTGTTTACCGAGGGGGCCTCACAGCACGTATTTGAGTGGGAACTTCCTGTTTCAATGGAGGATCTCCAAAGTCATTGTCTTTAGATTGTTTTTCTTGTGCTTTTCAGTTTCCCAGGAGAAAAATTGTCTAACCTCTTGCCAAGAATAAGACTGGCCACATTCTGGAAAAGGGTTGCTGAGGGGACAGGGCTAGGGGGGTGGATGATCTCAAGGTTCAGTTCAGAGACAGTCCCTGAATCCCCGGTTTTCTCTCCGGGCCGTACTTCCACCCTCTCTGCCTGGTGCCTCCCAGCAGAGCTTCCCTTATTCACTTTCTCCATAGAGCAGCCCTATGTTTTCTGCCAGCGAGGCAAGGATTGTGTGGACTGGATGAGGAGCTCTGCCGTGTGACCGCTCCTTAATCAGACTTTTCACACACGCGCGCGCATGCGCACACACATCCCGCTTTCAGCTCCCCCCTCGTTGTGCTTACAAGGTGCCCGTACCGCCTGCACGCAAGGTTTTCAGTGTTCTTGTGGACAGTTGGCTCATTTCTCTTTGGCCGGTCTCCCGCGATCATAGGCTGAATGGGGAGAGAGGAAAACCCCCCCATCCGTTCCCATTCAAAACATCAGAGGTGATCTTAACTGCTCTATAGATTTTGTGCTTTGGTTCTTTTAGGTGGGACGGAGTTTTCGCATTGCTCTACCGTATGGCATTTGGGGTGCCATGTAGAATAGAGCTCTTGTTTGAGTGGGAGGCAAGTATGTCCATACAACATGTTTGCGTAGTGTGCAGTCCATATAGCCTATTAAAAGTGCACAAAGAAGAAGGTTACTTGGGGACTGACAGTGGGCCAGGAAATGTCTTGGGAGGTATGGTGACTTAGAGAGGGGATGAGGGAAAAGGCAGCTGTAGTTTCATGAGAAGAGTTGGTGCACTCTTATCCCTCTGAAGTAAAATGTGCTTTAGGCAGCGTGTCTGAGGGCATCCATTCTTCCTCAGGCCAGGCCGGGATCTGGGGCTCACCGTCCTTGCCTCCTTGATTTCCAGGTGGCCCTACCAGTGTGGCTGTCCTCCACCAAAGTCTCCTCGCTCATCGCAAGGATCTCGGACCCTAAGGACTTGAAAAAACTTCTCAGGACCCGGAATAATGTACTGGTGCTTTACTCCAAATCTGGTGAGTGTCCAGTCTGGCCTTGGAGCCGTCCATTGTGGATAGGATGCAATGGAATGGGATTAGATGGGGTGGGAAGAAGAGGGGGCAGAGGTGGAAGGCAGAGACCTTAGGACCAAAACCAGTCAGGGAGGGTTCGGGGACACCCGGTTTCTCAGCTTTCCTCGGAGACGGCGCGGAGGCACGGAAGGGCGTTAGTTAGTTCTGCTGCTTTCGGATCTGAGTTGTTTTGGTTCCCTCTTATGAGTATTTCTTAGTAAAAGCCCTCTGGAGACTCTCACTACTTCAGGAAGGAGAGGGCATGTGTGTGAAGGAGGACAGAGGACATTGGATGCCGGAGATGGACGTTCTGACTTCCTGGACAAGCGCGGGCCAGCCATGCTAGGGCATGCTTCACCAGAGCTGTTGCTTAACAGGCTGGGCTGGCCTGATGCCAGCTGAATTGGTCCCAGGAGTGGGGGCATGCACCTGGGCTGGCAGCCTTGACCCTGCCCGGTCCCCATCTGTCCTGCTCTGGGATCAGAGTACGAGGCTGTGTTTGGAGTGAGCTCCGAGCTCCGGGTAGGGCAGCTTCAGTGGGGGTGGGAGCGGCAATTTGCCTCTTCTGACCTTGGGGCTGACGAGGGCATAGTGGATGGAGAGAGGTTTGCTGGGCTCTCAGCTGCAACTTTGAACATCTGACTGTTGATGTTGTTCCAGCAGAGTTAAATGTTTTCACAGCTCCTAAGGGTGCCAAGTTTCTCTGCCCCAGAGAAGCAACAGCCAGTGGCTGGGCCAGTTCCGGGCATAGCTCTCCTGAAGCTCATCCTTGACATTCATTGGCACTGGGGGCTGATGGATGTTTTGGACGTGTGTCCCTTCTGAAGCCTGCATCCTCCAAGCAGCCGGGCTTGTGCTATTCCTTGCACTTCCGAGAGCCTGGCAAACACGCCCTGAGGTTGTTGTTGGGAGCCCTGTATGCGAATAGCATTTCTCCACTGTCAGGAATAGAGGGAAACTGAGACAAAGGAGAAGCATAGTTGCTCCTAAGGCCTGGGGTGTAGGCCCCTGAATTGGTGTGGCTCACCCCCTTGGGTGTTCCTGGAGCTGATGATTGTCCCTGCAGGAACACACTCGGTCCGTTCTCCGGGTGGGTCCTGTCATATAAGCTCATCATCTTACAAGGAGTCTGCAGTACCCTCTCATTTCCTCCTTTGCCATGAGGGAGGCAGTGAAGGTTGTCAGTTAACATCCAAGTTACAAGTGAGGAAATTGAAGCTGGGAGAGAATAGCTGACTCGTCTGAGGTCTCCCGGCTAGTAGATGGTGGAGCCGGTGCCCTACATGCCCCTGCCTCATTTCCTCTGCTGGAGGGTAGGAAGAAATTGATTTATTCTGCAGTGAGGGGAGGGCTGTGCAACCAGGAAATGATTATGGTAAGTTAGAGAGTGGGAAGGTGAAGTCTCGTGATAGAGGCTTGTGGGACAGGAGGCCGGGCCTGGGACATCTTATTTTCTTTTCAGCCTTCACCCAAGCACAGTCTCATTCTTTGGCAGTGGAGCCCCCCGTGCTTCCCACTTATCTCCCTGTTTTGGCGGGGGGGGGGGGTGTGGGTGGTTATTTTAGCATCCTGCCTCCTTGCCCTGGCCTGCCTCAAGACTTGTGACCATCAGTGGGCTTTCGGAGCAGCACGGTAACTGGGTTTTCTCCCCTCCTGTTCTTCCAAGCAGGGCTTCCCTTCTGCTGCTAAAAGACAAGGTTAGGGGCGGGATGCTTCATATGGCTCTACTTTAGTTTCCCTCCCCGCCTCCCAGAGCCCATCTGCGTGGTGGGGCGATGGCCCTTCCCACCTCCGCTGTTCCCTCGTCCTGTTGCCCTGGTGGGGGTTCCTGGCACAGTTCTAGAACGATGCTTTTTGTTCACTTCCATGAAAAGCTCAGCATGTTTTGTATTCACAAACAGCTACCATTATCAACACTAGAAAAGGAGATCAGTGGAGGCATATAATTCAGACATCATTTCTGCTTGGCTTTGGAAGGTATCATATCTGTGGCAGGAGAGGGCAGCAGACTGCTCTCCCCACCAGTGTCTGCCTGGTGAGCCTTTCAATGAGCTCACAGGTATGATAGGGGAAGGTGACACACTGACCACAGCCGCTCTGCAGTGGGCCTTTGCAGGCTGGCATCGTTGAAATCCTGGCTGCAGGGCTCCATCCCCAAGAACCTGCCCTTCTACAGCAGTTTCCAGGTGCTTTGCCCAGATCCACGGGGATCGATTGACACCTGGATCGGCAAAACACTCTTCCTTTCTTGTGTTCACTTCACCCTGCCCAAAGGCATAGTCCATGTTTCTGCAGCTGACTCCCAAGTCCTGCCACAGTCAGTTCTTCCCCTGCCACTTCCAGAGCAGTAGGCCATGGAAGTAGCCGTGGCTATACTTGGCGTTGGTCCATCAGAGACTAGTGTCATATATAAACCTCATTTAACCACCAGGTTGTACTGAGCCTCTAAATGAGCATGTGATATACAGGCAAGGAAGGGTCTGGTCCCCATCCTTGTCAGCTCCCAGGTTGGGCTCAGGAACAGGCAAGAGTGAAATTGGCAAACTCGTTCCCTACTTGAGTTACAGAATTATAATTATTTGGTTATAGAATTTTCAAAATTTGTCCCAGAAAAGTAATGAGTCAGAGATTCTACTGGGAGTTGACTGTCTGGCTCAGAGATTCTTGGAAGATGAGGCGTGAAGTGTAGCTCACGGGAGGGATGAATGGTGCGGGAGGGGGGGGGGCGGCAGTGTGTCTGTGTCTGTGAGGAAGGGCCCAGGAGGATGGCAGAAGCAGGGGTTTCTGAGAAAAACTGGGCTGTCCTCATCAAACTATTGATCACAGGGACAATGTTTTGACTGGTATTCAGGACCTCACCCCCTCTGAGACTGGTCTCTTTCCTTCCTTGCCCCTAAGGGAAGATGGCAGGGGTGTACTTGGGCACAAACGTTTAATTTTTTTTTTTTTTTTATAGAAGCTGCAGCTGAAAGTCATCTCAGGTTATTGTCCACTGTGGCCCAAGCAGTGAAAGGACAAGGCACCATCTGCTGGGTAGACTGTGGGTATGTCTTGGGGACATGGGGCATGGTGGCAGGGGACTTGGGGGCTTTAGTGGGGGGGGAGGTGTAGGGAATTATCTCTGATCAATACTCTGGGAGAGAGAAGGCGATAGAGAGATGCTGCAGAAAGACCTCTCTAGCAGTTCTGTAGGGTCACTTGGGGACTGGAGAAGGGGAAGATACTGGCTTCCTCCTGTTCTTTCAGGCCCTCCCCTCCCTATTCCTCACCCCAGTGGCAGAGGGGGCCTTGTTTTATACAGTGGCCTTGATGTCTAGAGGGCAAGGTAGTTTTTAGGGTCACCTAGTAGGCTTGCTTGTCAGGGGGTCTGCAGAAGAACCTAGGCTTTCCTCCCAGCCCAGGCCAGAACAGATGTCTCCACTGTCTGTGCCCAAAGGTGACAGAGTCAGCTGGCTGACCTGACCGTTGCCTTGGCTTCTGAGGTGGCTCCGTTAGAAGTGTCTGTCCCGGGCAGGTGGCTTAGTCTTCCAGCTCTCTCCTCTGGCCCGTAACCTCCAGTCCCCCTGCACCTGTCCTAATGTCCATGCTGTGTGCTTCTTCTCTTCCTCTTTCTCCTTCCTGACCTTCCTCCTCCCAGAGACTTTATTGTCAGTGTTAAGGTGGCAGAATCAAACACCTGAGGGCATTCCTCTTGGGATTCCTGGATTCTTTTGAGCCTGGGAGTTGAAATCCAGGATATACTTAGACCCCCTTTCCTTTCAACCATTAGGAATAATTTCCATATCGCTCTGTGTTTAATGATTTGCTGTTTGTACACACACACACACACACACACACACACACACACACACACAACCTCTTGTCATATCATTAGCTCCCAATTTGGCATAGATTGGCACAAACACAGAAAAGACACACAGATATTAGATGAACAAAGGAAAAAGGTAGCCGAGAAGTTTGTCCTTTGCACGTTTACTGAGCACCAGCTCTGTGCAAGGCACTGCAGCACTTGGTGGATAGCAGCATTTACATGTCTTTCTGACTGAGGACAGCAAGTATTTCCAGAGCCACTGTGTCTGGCCACTTCTCACCTGGACTTAGGGTTTATCGGGAGCGTGGGGTCGGGAAGATGGGAGAAAGGAGTATTGCACTTTAGAGTATTGCACTCTTGTCATGATGGGGAAGAGGCGGGGCTCTGCTGGGAAAGAGGCAGTTCTTTTCCTGGATGGCCCATCAAGGTCTTTTTAACCTTTAATGTAGCTGACCTTGCCTGACTCAGAACCCCGCTACTACCCTGTGGGTTAAGTGAGGTTTAATGGGCTCCACTCAGTGCAATCTTTTGCCTCTACTGTCTGAGTTCATTCTTTGCAAATGAACGAGATGTCCTGATGCTTTTCCTGTGCCCTGACTAGAGAGAATTGAAGGAGAGTCATATTTTGACAAAGCACCAAATGAGACTGGAAGTGTTAGCCAAGCAGTATTTACTGTAAGGGCATGTGTGTATTTGTATGTGTCTGGCTTCCTACCTCCAGATTTATTTTAAAAACCAACTTAATGGAAGGGAATGCTCTCTGGACAGTTGGGGAAGTAGTAGCCATTGGTTAATTTTAGTTCATAGTTGGTCTGGAAGTGTTCTTCTAGGTGTGTCTCTGTCTCCCATATTTCTCCAGGGGTACGCTGTGTGACTGGCAAATGACAGAGCCTATTAGAGGGTACAGGGTGCTTTGGACTCCCCAGCTGGAGATGACACCAGTTCTGGCCAGCCGATGGAGCCCTATCACAGGGAGTTTTTGTGAGGCTTGGAGGGAGCAGAAATGGGAAGAGCTTTGGTGCTGTGGCTCCCTCCACCTAGGTTCACTCAGCAAACATTCCCAATCAATTGTGTGCAGGTGCACAGATGGGTAACAGTGTCCTAAAGCAGCAGTCCCCAACCTTTTTGCCACCAAGGACTGGTGCTCCTATGAGAATCTAAGGTCTGATGATCTGAGGTGGAGCTGAGGCGATGATGCTCACGCTGGGGAGAGGCTGCAAATACAGATGAAGCTTCACTTGCTCACCCACTACTCACCTTCTTCTGTGCGGCCCGGTTCCTGACAGGCCACATACTGGGACGGTCCATGGCCAGGGGGTTGGGGACCCCTGTCCTACAGAATTTTAGTGTCCTCAGTGTACCAGGAAGAGGCAGACACCTAACCAGGTAACTACAATCCAGGTGAAAGTGCTGTAAATGTGGGCTATATGTGTAGAGGGGGAGTCGCTTGATTCTGCCTAGAGGGGTTGAGAAAGCTTCCCAGAGGAGGTAGAGTTCAAGTTTGGGGCCAAAACCTCAGAGTACCAGTCTTTAAAGTACCTTGACTTTCCCTGCAGGCAGCTCCCTGTGGTGTGCGCCCTGAGCACTGTCTGGAGTCATCTGGCTGGTGGATATGGAGGCTTCAGTCCTCTGCGCCTGTATGGGCAGGACTAATTGGATTGGGGTTGTGTGTAAAGACAGACTAAGAAGATTAGAATTCAGGACTTGTCGGAGACATAATGTCTGGAGTCAGTAAAAGTGCCAATGGCAGAAGTAATCCTATGACTCTTGATGTGTGAAAATGAAAATCAAGTGGGCACCTTAGAGCTTAAAAGAGGTAACCTTAAGACAGAAAGATAAATTGTTCTCTGTAGTTGCCGCTCAGTTTATCTCTCTAAGAGGAAGTATAAACTGAAACGTTAATTAGCTTTTAAAATAGTTTGGATAAGTAGGCAGATTGAGGAGCTATAATTGATTATGTTGGAAGCAGAAATATCTGGATCTGAGTTTGAAATCAGAGGCAGGGTGCAGCTCAATTTGCCCAGAACAGCCCAAGGGACAGAACTCGGAGCTCTAGTCCACCCAGGCTGTCCTGGGTGGCAGTTCTCACAGACCACCATCACACAGGGAGATTCCCAAGGGCAGCAGCTGGCTCTGCCCTCCTGCTCGGCCGCTCCTGCTCCTAGACTTCTGAATGTGCCCTGTAACTCATTAGGGGACCCCACCATCTCAACTCCGGGACCCTGTGATGACAGCGCCCGCTGTCGTCCTAATACATTCAGTCTGTGTTTATGATTCTGAATGAGCCACTCTGGCTGGAGGTGGGAAGACGCGTTCCCAGGAAGGCTTTCTGTTGCTGTCTGCAGTGAGAAGGTGGAACGGAGCCAACGTCTGCGCGCTTTGTATCTCGGCTGCTGTTAAATGGGCAGCCAGAGCATGCCTCTCCTCTCCTGGCCCCCCTGAGGTTCCCCAGCTCTCGTCCTTTCCCGCTCTGCTTCCTACCTGCCAGCAAAGAGTCAAGAGGCTGGAATGGGAGTGCCAGGCTGGGGGTGGGGTGACAGGAAGGTCAGGAGTGGACAGCCCACTCTGATTTTCCCCCTTAAAGGGCAAGTGAAGGGAACAGGTGACACTCTAGGCTGAGACGAGACAGTACTCTGGTGCGAGGTGTCTTTGGACACGTGTGGCTAATGGCAGAGGCCTGGGTTGAAGGGTCAGCGTTGCTACTTACGAGCCCTGTGACCTTGGATCCTTGGATAGGACGGGTATCCTGAGTGTTTCCTCATCTGTAAATGGGACAGTAATACATATTCGGCCTTCTTCCAGCTCCGTGGTGAGGATCAGGTAAACAAAGTACTTTTTAGAATAGAATTGAAACCTGAGATCCCATGTTACTGTTGCTATGTTTCATCTGGGCAAGGTTGTTAGGGCATTTCAAGAAGCCGGAGGGGAGAAACGATGCGTTTGTTCTTCGGCAGCTGCTTCTTGGGTGAGGATCCTTTGGTTGTTGTGAGGATGCCCCTGAAGAAAATTTTGGGGTGTGAGAGTCAGCCCCAGCTCATGGGTGTTTTGCTCTGAAGAAGTGCAGGGTGCAGTGGGATTTGTAGGACGCAGGTCAGGAGGCCTGGCTTTGAGTCCAGGCTCTGACAGCAAATAGCTGTGGGGCCTTTGGCGAGTCAGTGCCCTCCTCTAGGCTCCTGTTTAATCTTGTATGAAACATGGAGTTGAATCTCCCAAGCTGCTCTCGTCCCTAAATAGCCTGGTGCAGAAAATCCCAGAAGCTGCCAGACGTGGAATACAGTGTGTATACGTGCAAGTGTGTGGTGGGGGTGTCTTCCAGTTTTGGGGTGGGGGGAGGCTTCCTTTCTTCGTGTCTCTCCATTCTGGGTGTCTGCTTCTTATTGCCTCTCTCATCCTTCCCTCTCCATGTTGGTCCTCTCCCAAGTCCTGGTAACTTGTTGCTGTGAGGTTTCTGTAGGGTGGCTGGCTTCTGTCCAGGGATTTGTCAGCTCTCCCTTCCCCTCACTCCACCTCCTGGCTCAGACTTCAGCAGCCACGCTCGGGTTGGCTGCTGGTGGCTGTCTGGCTGTTAAGTGGGTTGTATGTGAGGGAGTTGGTATTCTCCCCGTGCCCTGCAGCCTGGCATCGGGTCTTGGCCTTGGCGTGGAGTGCTGCTATATGGGCGGCTGAGCTGGAGCCAGCAGGCGGGAGCTGTGCCTGGTATGCTAATTCCTGTGGCTGATTCTCACTGAGCTGAGACTGTCCTATTCATGCCCACCGCTTTCTTTTCCTGAGGGTTTAAGGCCTCTACCTAGCCACATTTTCCTTCTTCCCTGCTCTCTTTCTCCCATCTGCTTTATTTCCCCTGGAGTGGTGCTGCCTTCCCAGACCCAACATGTGGGGCCTGCCAGGGTAGGCATAACATATTTTAAAGTCTTATGTCTTCTTCTAAAGAATATTGGAATCTAGCATTTGGTCCTTTATATGTAAGCATGTTCAACATGATTTACTGTGGGATAAAGGAGACTTCCAGACGTGCTCTGTCAATGTTGTGTCTTCAGATACCTCCGAGCACGGGGTTCCGTGTGGGTCAGTGTTGGGGGTGACATGTCCCCTGCTGAGGAGCAGGGCCTTTAGAAGCACTGGCTGGGGAGGCAGGTGGAGGAGAAGGCACGCTCCTTTCCTTCTCTTCCCAGCACTTGTGTTACCCATGCTGTGTAGTTCATACTTTATTACATGCCTTCTTGAGGTAGGTGCCAAGGAGAACAGCCGGACTTGGGAGGATCCCTGCTGTACACAGTGAGTCCGTTCATCAGCGAGTGCCATGGGACTACCAAGGCCTGTCCAAGTCTAAGGCCCAGCTATTCCAGAGCTGTTCTCTGTCTCCTGTCTGTGTCCTTCCGCTGCATTCGTCCGTACCTGGTATTTGGCACCTGGCAGTCACTCTGACAGTGTTTCTTGCTCACTTGCTCCTTATCTCCCATGTTCATGTCCTGAAGTGAGGCTGCTCCTTGCTTCCCACCTTTCCTCTCCTACCCAGCCTCGGCGGTCACAAGACCATGGCTCAGGATCCCGCCATGTCGGACATGCAGGGGGGAGAAAGAGATCTTTGCCTTCTTTGATGGTGAAATGGAGGCCAGGAGAGGGACGTCTGTATTAGCTAGGGCACACAGTGGCCAAGACAGGCTGGGGCCTTGCCTCTGGTTCTTAGTTTGGTCTGCTTTCTCCCTTGTTGCGGGAGGCTGTCCGTGGCTTGTGTGGACATAGGGATGCTGTGTGGCTTAGGATCTGGTCAGGGGCTAGGACAGAGATGACAGAGGGTCAGATCTTTTTGGGTCTCCACCTTTGCTCCTGGATTCTGGCTCCTGTTCAGCCATCAGGTTATAGGCAGACTGCCTTGGTGCTTTAGAATGACTTGACCTATTGAGGAATTTAAAGCTCCATTCAGCTCACGTAGACAGCTCCTGCATTCTGCAGCTTGAGAGACTAAGGGCCTCACCAGAGGTCACAGACTGGCTAATGGCAGAGCCAGATCTAGAAGCTGTCAGTCATTCCTGCTGGCAGTTGGGCCTTCCTCTAGGGAGGGTTTGGTACTTAGGCTGCGACTTGTGAAAGCCACATACCTCCCTTTCCCAAGCCTCCAGCACCTTGTTTCTTTTTCTTCTTGCTCTCCCTCCTCTTTCATCCCTGGGTCTGACTCCCAGGAGTGGGAATTGCCAGTTTCCTGGATGATCGTTACTGCACATGTCGATCTGGTAAACACAGCTCCCTACATCTGCAGCAGCTGCTCCACACTATTAGGTAGCTACTCCACAACAGATTCAAATGAAAACACCGTACATGTGTCTGTCTGTCAGCCCAGGGTGGGAGGGAAGTGTGTCCAGGCCTCTGTCATCTTTTTCTCTACATTCTCTGTATAGGAGAGCCCGGGGAGGCAGGTGGGAAAGGGTGTAGCAAGTGGTGGATGAGTAAACAGGCAGAGGGAGCGGGGCTTCAGCACTAGGACAGATTGAGTGGCAGGTGAGGCCCTTTGCACGACCAGTCTGCTCTCCATGATCCATGGAGGTTTTCTCCCTCCCTCTCCCCTGCAACAAAGCATCTCATTTCCCTGCTCACTGCCTATGTCTCCTTTACCCCCTAGAGCCTCAGTCATTGGCTAGGGAAGAGAAGGTGCGAAGGAGGTAGCCAGTAGATCAATTAATTGTGCTTAATCTCTCAACCCAGATCCTTTTAAGTCCCTGAGCTTGGGTAATTTCTCTCTTCTTCTTCAACACTTATGACTTTTATTGTCTATACCGCACAATTAGTACACTCTCTCTTTCTCTGAGAGACAGAATTGTAGGAGAGAGGGGCGCTGACAGAGCACTGTCAGGAAGTGTCACCTGGCAGGTTTCCTGCAGTTCAATAGACAGAGCCCAGAGCCCTGAAAGCCAGAAGTGCAGAGCCTCCTCCCAGCAGCCACAAACTGCATCAGTCATTCACTCATTCATTCAGGTGATTGATAGAGTGCTTACTCTGTGCCAGCTGATGTTGTGACCCTGGGGAAACAGCCATGAGCATAACAAAGCCCTCATCTTCATGTAGCCAACATGTCTGATGGGAATGACAGTCAATGGACATGTTGGTCAGCTGTGGCGATGCACTGTGGAGAGACAGCAGCGAAGGAAGTGCTGGAGGTAGATAGCAGAGGTGCTTAGATGACAGGAAGCCACCTCCCCACCGACCCCTCTGAGAATCGTGCAATCATATCGTGTGTGTAGGGGGCAGGGGAGAGGAGAGAATCCTTGGGGTGTGCCATATAACCTAAGGATGGAAGAGGGTCACGCGGCGTCTGCGACGAGGAATCCTGTGGCAGAGACAGAGCTGTGATTAGCTTAACTGGAGTGCGGGCCATAGGCTGCAGGGGTCCGCACTGAGAAACAGGCAGGAGAACCTCTGTGGCCCCCCGGGTCCACCCAGCCGAGGTGGTTGGTTTAGAGCGTTGCTCCTAAGCCTGGCCTGGGCTCACAGGGGACCTAAGGCTGCAGCGAGACATTTCCAGGGAGTAGGTTTTGGCGGTGCAGGCGGGGATTGGGATTGGAATGACTGGTCCCTGTCACTCCTCTCTGCTTTGTGAAAGTCATAGGAAGAGGCTTCCAGCCAGGCTTGATGGAAGAGAGAGCCAGCATGGTGCCGCACTCCTCCCCTCCAGTGGCTGCCTTGCAGAGTTTGAATGGTCACCACAGGCACATCAGTGTGAGCAGGCCCTTTGGGCACCCCTGCTGAACGCGAGCGTGGGGCTGAGAGAGGCGCATGGTGACTTGGTCCCTGCCCTGGTGCTCTGTGCTGTTGCTGTTGGGTGGACAGTAGGTGGTCACAGAAACAGTTGAGCGCAGCAGAACAAAGCTGGACAGGGAAAGTGCCAAGTGAACAGTTGTAAACATCCTGAGCTGGGCCCTCTCTTCTGGGGGATGAACTCAGGCGGGGAAAGGGCACCTCAGACACAGTTGTTCCCAAACAGACCTGCTGCCTGTCTGCGTGGTGCCACCACAGCCCTGCGGGACGGGGCAGACCCAGAATGCAATAGCCATTGTCAGTGCAGGCGAGTATGGCATCCCCGCGGGGCTTTAGGGTAAGAGTTTCCAGAGAGGATGTGGTGGGCTGCCCTGACAGGGGCCTTCTGATGTGTACTCTCGGCCCGCGGGGTCTCCTCCCAGCCCCAGCTTAGCCCTTCTCTCTGCACTTCCTCTCTTAAAATGCCCTCGCCTCGGGAGAGCAGTCATGGCAATGTCATTACCCTTTCTGAATCCATCGTGCATTTCTCGAGTCTCCAGTGTTTGCCGAAGCTAGAAGAGGAAGCGGCCACAGTGATGGCTACCACAGGCGAACTAAGTAGGGAGGGAAAGCCCTGGGCCCGGGGTGAGGGTGGGAGCGAGGGGTGGGCCCTGAGCGTGCCCACACTCCTTCGCTCTGACCCACACACACCTCTCCAGGAAGACATGCTTCTTGAATTGCAAATTGCGTATTTATACCTAAAATGAGATCCCACGATTTTGCTTGGTTGCTTTTAGAATTGAGCTGAATGGTTTAATTAGTCCATCTGTTCTGGGGCTGGTGCACAGCTGTGTGGAGCCGATGCCTGTAGAAGGCGGTAAGGTATGTAAACAGGTGGGAGAGGAAGGGACTTCCCTCTGGCGATGTCATACCTGGCAGAATAAAGTTTCTCATGCAGTGGCTTCAGTGGGGACCAGTGTAGCTTGGGTGGCTGAGAAACCCTCACCGAGTCCACTCCGGTCTGGGAGTGGACACTGAAACAAGGAGCAGGGTCCTTCACGCATGGGCTGGCAGGCTGCCTTTGGCTGGCTATGGGTTACATTTGCCTGAGAGTGGCGAGGTCTTGGGGTATCTGTAAGAGCAGTTAATGTCTCTGAGGTACCTGGTGTGGGGCATAGGGAAAGCCAGATTAGTGCAGGTTGGTGGCATGCGTCACAATCACTGGGAAGGCTCCTTGAAACAATTGTTCTTGTACCCACAGAATTTTGGTTCAGTACGTCTGCGACGGGGCTGAGAGTCTGCATTTCTTAGAGGTTCCTGGGTGCTGCTGGTCCAGGGCCACGTTTTGAGGTCCATTGGTCTAACAGGAAGGAAACCAAAATTAGATGAGGTCATGCATGAGCACTTTGTAAATGGTGAATGGCACCCAACAGACCTTTTTTGTTAGAGGAATTGCGAGAGGGTGACATTGCAGACATCGTAAAACATTTCCCTCTTACCTGGGTCAGGTGTTATATAGAAGTAGGTGGCATATGGCACACATTAGCGCTTGAAAAACCAAAACTTGCTTGGGCCCTAAGCAGAGTTTCCGAAGTAATGATCTGGGGAGGGCCAAGGAATCGGTATTTTTAAAACTTCCCAGGTGATTCTAATGAGCAGCCAGAATTGGGACCCACTGATCTCAGAATCAACACTGAGTTTATTTTTCATCTTAGAACGGGCTGACCACTCGCTAAGCTTCTGGGGCACTTCCTTCGTCTGGACCTCTCAGCGTTGCCGCTAACGTAGTAATGCAGCTTCCTCATCGGCTTGCCCCTGTCTTTTCTGATCGGCCCACATCCTCTTGGTTACTCTCCTGCTTTCAGTTCCTGAGAACCCATCTACGGCGAGGGCCTCACCTGCTGTTGAGAATTCCAAGTTACCTGGCTTATTCTTAGGCCACCAGCAGATTTTACTCTGTCGACACCTTTGCGAGGACCTCAGGTGACAAAATGGTTCCTGACATTTGTGTCTTTCAGCGATGCAGAGAGTAGAAAATTGTGCAAGAAGATGAAAGTTGACCTGAGCCCAAAGGACAAAAAGGTTGAATTATTCCATTATCAGTAAGTACACACATGGTCATTTCCAATTTCCAAGTGAGTGCCAAAAGCTGCCGTTGGTATTCTCAGTGAATAGTGACTTTTAGGCAGATCAATTTGATTTCAGAATGATTTTTTCCTGTGTTTACAATTATTTCTTTAAAAAAAAAATCTTGAAATGTATTCAATAGCTGAATTTTATTATGATGCTACAGAAACCAAGGGTATGTATCTTCACAACCACTCCTAAAGTTAACACCTTCTTCTCCTCGTTTGACAGGGATGGTGCATTTCATACTGAATATAACCGAGCTGTGACATTTAAGGTAAATTTACCTCCCTCGTTCTCAGCAGAGCTGGAGTCTGAATGGATGCCAAAAGTCTGGCAGCTTCTCTCTGAGAGAAGGAAGGGCAGAGTGCACAAATAGCTCTTGCGAATGACCTGAGGGGTTCTTATCTCTAGAGCATATGTCAGCAGAATATCTGAAAAAGTTTGTAACTGTTAACACAGTGGGACGGCCAACCTTGTAGTTAGTTTGTGAACCTATCAGAGGTCGTCCAGTGAGGCATGTGACTTCACACCTCTCCCCTCCGAAAGCCCGGGTCTCCCTTTGCTGTGGTTTCAGGCCCTCCTCATCTCTGCAGCAGTGCCCACCGCAGCTACCCATAGGCTAGAAGAGGCTTGCTGTGCCCAGGTTAGCACAGCACGCAGGGCACGGGTGGGTTGGCACCTGTGGGCTTCTGCAGCTTATTCCAGACGAGATGCCGATGTCACCGAGACGTTCCCTGCTACGAATCCAATTCAGAAGTCGATAAAAAAGCATCCGTGAACATAAGTATGGTGACCCTGCAGGTGCTGTCCGGTGATCACAAAGCCACTGCCCCACCTTGAGCCCTTCTCCTGCTCTTGGACTCTGCTCCTTCACCATGTGCATTCCCTTCCTCAGACCAGCTCTCTTCTGCCTCTGGTCCAGGTGGCATTCCCCTGCTCTGCCTGGGGCCCTGTATTTCTTCTGTTCTCAACATCTGCAGAACTTGCTCTTTCTGACTTTCCTGCTTCTCAGACTGGGTTGGACCTTGTGCTCCTCTCTCTCTCTCTCTCTCTCTCTCTCTCTCTCTGTCTCCTTCTATTCTTTCCTGTCTGTTCATCTGTCTGTGCAGCCGTCAGTGCCCCTCTCCCTTGCCCCGCCCTCCCTCCCTGGTCATCTCATTTATATAGTCACACACGCTCTTTTTTTCAGTTGCTGCAGCTTTTACCTGATACAGACTCAGCTTTGATTACTCATCATCTTAACACCCACTTAGACACTTAGAGAAAATTCTACCAACTAGAGTTGTTTAACCCCTCTTATTCTGTGTTAAGATGTCAAATGAGTTCTTGGAGAGAACTTGTGCTCCCCAGGCATAAGATTTAGCTGGGTGGGGTCAGGGAGGTACCTATGCAGTGATGGAACGAGGAGCAGGGCCTTTTGTTTTGCTTTTGGAGGTTGTGTTCATTGTATACTTAGCCAGTCCTCCGTGGACTCTGTCCTAGAATTGTGGAGCAGGGGATAGCAGCTGCTCAGAACTATAGTAGCAGGAAGGGAGCAAGGAGTCCTAGTGGTCTAAGCTTACCTGGGTTGGGGAGGCCAAGTCGTGGCCTTTGTCTACCTCCTTACAAAGACTAGATGTGTGGGATCTCATCTTTTTGTGATTTTTACATCGATAAACTAGAGAAGTTGGCTGAACATTATACAGGGTCAGTCTCTTTAGTGGAGAGAGGGCATCCTTGGTCCCAGTACCCTCGAAGCCCACAGGGCCATCACAGACTGAGGTAGCGTCCCTGGAGTTCTCCAGGGCAGGGGGAAGTGGCGTAGCCTTCATGTGACTGCCTGACAGCTTTTATTTTTCAGCATGCACAGCTGAGATTGAGGCCCTGGGTCATGGATTACTTTTCCTTTCAGGATTTCTCCTGGGCTTCTGTATCTCCATAGAGACAGAGGACCCCTTGGCAGGGTAGGCACAGGGTCTCGGTCATACTCTGGCTATTGTTGCTGTCAGGGCCAGGCCTGGTGAGAGCAAATGAGGATAAAAAGAAAGAAACTAAAAGAGGGAACTTCCTGTGTAAGCGGCCTTCTGCTTGTCAGAGTCTGTCTTGCAAAATCCTTACTATGTCTAAGTGGTGAGGACCAGAGGCGCCTGGAAGCTGAGATTCAGATGGCGCTGTGGTGACCTTCTCCAAAGTCCCCGCGTTTGTAACTGTGGTTTCCCAGTCGTGACGCTATCCTGAAGACCAAGATATGGGCCATTTTTCTGGGATTCGGAGCCCAAGGATGCGACAGCTAAGGGTGGGGTCCCAGGTGCTGCTCTCTGCAGATTTTTCACCCAAGATCTCATCAGACTGATTTGAAGGAGAACCTACGGATGGAATTATTCAACTTTGATTAAAGAAAAAGAATTTTTACCGAAAATCAAGATTACTAGTCTGAACGTTTTAGTCATTACATTAAGAGGCAATTTCTTTCCTGTTTCCATCTTCATCCATCTTTTTGCCTGGATGCAGAGGTGGGGGGGAGGGGAAAGGGAGGCTGTGCTAAGCCTTTAACTCATGCTGGTGTGGGACAGCAGCTCCCCAGGGTAGTAGTTCCTACCCCTTTTGGGTTCCTTATTTTACTGAGAGTCACATGAAAGCCACGGACCTTCTCCTTCGAAACAGCATATGTGTATGCATTAAAGTAATGTTTTCATGTGAATCTGGGGTTTCACAGGCTCCTGAAGTCCACTGTGTACCCTAGACTGAGAACCCTGCACCAGGTGTTCCTGGAACAGCATGCAGGTGGGCACCTGTAAGCATCTTTTTCACATGGCCTAGTTGGGCAGGTGCCTCTGCAGCTGTGGATGAATATGGGTCTTGGGAGGGCCCTGCAGTTCCATTTTGGCTTGTACTATCATAGTGAGCTTTGCCAAGGGGCTAAGAAAAGGCGAATCTGCCTTTGTCGTGGTGGAAATGACCCTCTTCTCTTGCCAGGAGGTGTTTCAAAGCTCCATTTGGATGGACAGGGAGTGTTACCTGAATGAAATTTTATGAAGTCTTGGCTCTCCTCCATTCTTTCACAGTAGCTCTTTCCAAATAGGAGTTCCCAGAAATAATAAGTTTCACTGGGTTTCTGTGTGTGACAGTGGATGGGCTGACTGTAGCCTCACTAAGGTCTTTCCCTTTCTTATCTCAGAGCTCCCTTCCTCCCCCAGTGTACACACAGACACACCCAGTTCATCGTCTGCTCATTGGAGTGTGATAAAAGTGGACAGAAGTAACGGAATCTGGCATCAAATTGGGGGACATTGAGGGCTCCATTTGTTGTCTAGGGGGCTAGCAACTCCCCTCCAGCATGGAAGGATAGAGGCTTGGCTGGTTTCTCTACCTATTTCTGGTTCTCATAGGCTTTGAGCTCCATTTCCCAGAGTTACTGAGAGGAAGGGGAATGACATGTCTGTCCTGGACCAGTGAAGTATGGCAGGTCAGGAGCAGAGACTTTAGCCAATTGTCCACATGACAAAGGCCAGTTAAGCCCTTTATCCTGAAGGTCTTTGTCAGATCTCCATCCCAGACTTTCAAGATGAGAATTACAGCAACCAGGTGGCCACAGAGATGAGCCCTTTGCCCTGGGGCTTCCCAGCCTGAGTCCCACAGGGATGATCAGTATTTAACACTTAGATCACAAAATACCAAGCAGGTTACAGGTAGTCGTGATTACCTACTTCTGTGGTTGACAGCTTTAGTGGCTGTGTGAATGTGGAAGTATCTCCTTTGGACAGGACTGGAGACCTTTATTCAAATTGTTCAGAGAGGCTTCCCGGAGGAATAAGATTTAGCAGAAGCATGAGCGTGTCTCTGGTTTGAATAAGCCAACTCATTGTCTCAGATTTCCGTTTTTTGGTCCATGGAGAAGCATAGTAGCTATGGAGCAGCTGACTGGAGTAATGCGTTATGCTGAAAAATCCCGGTGGGGCTGGTGGAAGTGCCTTTTTAGGGCCGTTAGTAGTGATTCGGTAGGCTATAGAATAACACCCCCACCCCCAAGCATTTGCCCATACACCACATGCAGTCCCAGCCAGGCACTTGGGTCTCCAGGAAGGAAAATGAGAAAGTTCCCCGATTCCCCCCTCCTTCTTTTCCTGGCTAAAATGAGTTTTCCCTTCTCTCTTCTTTTCCTCAGTCAATAGTGGCCTTTCTGAAGGATCCCAAAGGGCCCCCACTGTGGGAAGAAGATCCCGGAGCCAAAGATGTTGTCCACATTGACAGTGAAAAGGTAATTTCTTCCTCATCAGTTCTGACGACACTGGAAGCTTCCTCTGAGCTAGGGTCTTTCGAGGAGAGAGGCCCAAGGAACTGAGAAATGGTGGTGTTCCCTGACCAGCTGTGCTTTCCTCCAAGGGACCTGAGCCAGGGCCCTCACATCTCATATTCCTTCTCAGCTCCATGATGGAACCAACAGGAGATCACAGGCTGGCTGCCTGAGAGCTTCCTCCGTTCTTCACCATCTTGTTTAATATATTTTAATGTGTTTAGAGTTTTCTTGTAGGAATAGCAATTTAAATGTGCTATCCTTATGTAATCTGGTTGTTGCTGAGTTTGCCTTTGTGGGGCTTTTTTTGTTTGTTTGTTTGTCTAGAAAGTCTGAGAGATTTGGGTTGGATTTTCTGAGACTTGGTCAAATCTCTACAATTCCGCGTCATTGTGTAACTTTCAACAGATTATTTACCGTTTTAAGCTTCAGTTTGTGCATTTGGCCAGGATGGCGGGTTGGGGGAGTGCTGAAGGATGGTTCTGCCTTATCCTCTCTCTCCAAACCCGACCCTCTTCCCTTGGAAGCCTGCTCACCTGACCTGAATGTGCATCTTCATACATGTGTACGTATGTTTGCAGCACGCACACGTGTGTGCCTTATTGTTTGGCTGTGCCTTCACATAGGGATGGGCAGGACCTTCTCTGTTACATTCCACATAGTCTGTGAGGCAAACAGTACTTTTTTTTGTAGATGGACAGAGAATGTTCGTTCTTGTCTTGATAACATAAAATGTACCTTTTATCTTCCTCTGCCTCCCCTCCCTTTTCATTGAAAATTATTACTCGAATGCATGTTACCCCAAAAGAAAATGATGCCATTTATACTTTCTGGAGGAGATGTCATGTGTAATCATCATGGGCTAAGCAAGTGGGTCTGTGGTTCAAATGCAGAGGCTGGGCATCAACATTTCTCTGGGATAGGAAGTGCCAGTATCATTAGCTAGAAGGTGAAACCTTTTTACAAGCACATTTAGAGGAGGGAAGAAGGGCAAGTGTCAGGATGTGGTGGCACCTGTGCCTATAGCTATGTGAAAACAAACAGCTTAAATGGATTGTTTCTCCTAGGTAGATTTTGTGATGATATATGTTTCTGGCCTCTGGACAGTGATAGCCTGCTGCCTCCCTCCCTCAAGATGTTCTTACCCTCGCACTCCTAAGATCGCTTGTCTGTGACTACAAATATTAAGCAGAAAAATTTTTCATATCTGTAAGCAATCCTCTTGTTATATTTTCTGCTATTTTCACTCATGAGACGTATAAGTACAGCTGCTTTAGTTACATAAAGTAACTAAAAGTTCCAAATGCAAGCTTGAATTGCGATTCATGTTTGTGAGTATAGAATTCCACCCTTTTGAAGGTGACCAATTATCTTTGAATGTAATGTAATATTTGTTACTAGGGTATGAAACCCAATTGCGACAGGCTCAGGAAAACCTTTTCTTCTAAGATTTTTTTTACCAGGTTTTTTCTCCAGGGATTCCGGAAGATCATTGTCAAAGTTTGCATCTTCCACCCCTAGTCAGGGTCAAAGATCATGGTTATTAATTGTGTTAAAATGGGTATCTTAACCCTCTAGTAATTTAAGCGAGAGAACATTTTCAGAATTTATTATAAAACGTTATTAATTCCCATAAATATTTGTAGTCTTCTTTGTCTAGCTGAAAAATTATACGTAATACATATTCATCATTGAAAATTTAGAAAATATAGCTTAAGCATAAAAGAAAGAAGAAATCAGCCCATCGCTTTCCTTTGAGAGATACCCACTGCTGGCATTTTCTGTAGCCTTTCAGGCTTTCAACATAATGCGTATATAAATATTAACTGAAGTGTCATTACATGTTATATGCTGTTTTATAACTTGCTTTTCCCCCCTCACTTAATGTAACATGCACATCACGTTGTAACATTAAATATTTCCTCTTCATCGTTTTTAATGACGCAGTAGCGTTCCATTGTGCGGGAGGTACCATTATCTATTTGCCTAATGTCTTGTTGCTGCCAGAAATCTGCATTTTGAAATTTCCTCTTATTTTCCTTATTATTCAGAAGAGAAAAACCTCTAATTTTCTTCTATGGAAACTGGTTAGAGGAGCTTATTTTAATCAAAATATGCTTCGTCATGGAGCTTCTCTGCAGTCCTTGATAGATTTGCTTTTTCCTGAACATTGCTGACTCTCATTGGAAGAAAGGTTTCCTACCCTGCTTTATGCAGAAATCTCTCCATTAGCACTGTTGAGACCTTTGTCTTCTTACATTTATTGTATTTATTTAACCAATAATTATATATTGCTGAATGATGTGCCAGGCACTGTTCTAAGTGTTTTACAAATACAAATGATCAGTATCGCTTGTAACTTCAGGAGGTGGGTGGCATGCCTTGTCCTATGCTCCTGTGTGCATAGTGGGCTCCCGGGACATGACTGGTGGTGGGTTTGGGGGGGAGGAGGACAGGGTTGGGGGAAGAGATTAGCAGGTGTGGCATAACCCCATGTTCCTGTGATGGGCAGTTTCCCATCTGGCCAGATTGGGCCTATGTGAAGACGACCACCCACCACAACACAGCCGCTCCACAGACCACATGTAGAGCGGGGTAGCCTGGTAGACAGCCTCATGGGGCACAAACAGCTCCTTGCAGATTTTTAATTGTTCAGGGGGAGCTGAGAGTAAAGCTGGTAGCCTGTTCCTGATTCCTTCATCCCACCGTATGGTCTTGGGAAAGCCATCTGTCCCCTCAGGGCCTCAGTTTCCCCATCCGTAATATATGAGGGTGGTCTAGGACAGATCTGCGGGCTGCTTTCAGCTCCTGATATGCCACGAGTCTGTAGTGCACCCCCCAAGCTCCAGGTCAAACAGTGGGGTGTCTGACGTGCTTGCTCTGCCCCTCCCTGGGGGATGGCACCGCGTTACTGCGTTGTCTGTGACCTGTGGTGTTCTCTGCTTGTGTCTCAGGACTTCAGACGGCTCCTGAAGAAGGAAGAGAAGCCGCTCCTGATGATGTTTTATGCCCCCTGTGAGTGACCTTTCTCCTTTGGGCCAGAGTTAGTTGTTCAGGCTCTTGGCGGGGCAGCTGGGGCTGTGAGGCGCGGAGGCTGGGGACAAGCGCGGAGTCTCTCACTTAGAATCTGAGTCATGTCGCTCACCCCACCTCACCATCTGTGCCTCTTTTCCTTCATCTTGGCCTTTTCATCTGGCTTTCCTCCTCCGATGCTCCCACCACAGTTTTATCTCACTAGAGTCGGCGTCCTTCTGTCCTCTTCACCCTGAGGTCCGCCCAGCAGCAACACAGGTCTCCCTCCTCTCAGTCCCTCCACCTCCCGCCGCCCCTCTGCTTTCTGCGGGTCTGAAGCCCCTTTCCTGCCACTGTGTGCCGGGAGGAGCCCCGCCTGGGGCTCGAGGCGCTCTCCAGGGTGCTGCCGCTGCTCACCACCCAGAGCCTGGCCGCCCCCGGGGCAGCCGCTGCTCCTGCTCTGGCTCCTGCTCTGGCTCCTGGGCACCTCCACTGGTGCGAGGCAGCAGGCTTCGGGCCAGGCAGGGAGGAAGGAACCTGGTATTTGCGTTCAGTCTCCGTGTGAGGCAAGAGGCCATGGGAACAGCAAAGATCATTGAGATGACACCCAGAGACCTGGGTTTTCATCCTAGGAATGCCGCCAACGAGCTGGGTGACTTCGGTCAAGTCCTTCGCCTCTCTGCACCTCGGTTTCCATTTATGTAAGAGAAAAGGTTGGATCAGAGCAGCGGCCTTCAAATGTTTGACGGCATTTCACAGTGTTAAAAATTTTATATTGTAATCCAGTATTATAAGTACACATAAATTATACATAAATAAGCTGAAGCAAAAGTTTCGTAAAACCATGTTTACCTTTTCTGCCTACTGTCCACTCTACCACATGTAATGCACGAACACCGATATTTACTTTTCTATTTTGTTTTACTTAAAAGAAGTTGTTAGTTTTCCCTACTACTTCATAATCTCTAATAATAAGTCAGTACACTATGGCCCACAGGCTGGCTGCCTTTTCTTATAAATTAACTTCTGTTGGAACACAGCCACATCCATTTATTTCCATGTTGTCTGTGGCTGCTTCCAGGCTACACCAGCAGAGCTGAGTAGGTGACAGTATGTCCCACAAAGCCTCAGACATTCCCTGTGTAGTGTGATGGGTCCCAACCCACGGATTGCAAAACCCTGGGGGACCTTAGAGCTGTGATTCTGTGAACTACATAGGCCCTAAAAGACTGGAAGCAGGGGGTGGGGGGTGCTGTGTGTGGTGGGAGGTGGATGTGCCCAGCATGTCCATGGCTCAGATGGGATCATAGGCTATGGCACTGGGGTTCTGTTTACTTTCAAAGGCCTGTCTTCAGTCCCCCTTCCTGAGTTCTTTGAGCAAAGGTCCCTCCCATCCTCACCCTGGAGACTACACCTCCCCGGCTGGATGCCCTTCTGTGGTTTTCTGGTGGTTTGTCTCACTTGGGCCTGTGGCTTGTTCACCATGACAGCAGCCTCTCCAAGTCCATGTTGATTGCTGGGTGACCCCCGCCGCCCCCCCAGACACCTCGCTGGCCCCAAGGGTATGCCTGCTTGTGGGAAGAGGCCCTGGTGTCCCACTTCCTGTGAGATCTGTCTCTGCCCAGAGTGGTCTGCACTTTAACCCCGGGTCATTTTGTTTATTAGTGCTCACTGGTTGGTTTCACCCCTTTTTGTTTCTCCTTAGAGGGATCTTATTAACTGTCTGGCCATGAATGCTTTAGGAGTTGCCCTGCCTCCCTGTCCCTTGAGAATGGGCCTCCTTTGGTTTATCTCAGAACCTTTGGGACGCAACGCATTGGTTCAATGAGATTAAAACAGCATTATGTCAATATCCAGTACATGTCACAAGACAGGAGCATGGCATAAGCATGTCGGTGTCAGTATAACGACACTAGTTAATCAGTTACCGAGAGTGGCTCACTAGCTCTTTGCCCCTGGATGTGTGTCATCTCTCCCACCCACTCTCCAGGCTGGCAGGCAGTGCGCCCTTTCTACTTGTCACTGCAGGGGCAGAGATGCGTGATAGAAAGCTAGGTGAGTTAGGTGCCTTGTCGGTGTCATAGGGCAGTCAGCAGTGGGGGGGGGGGCGGGGAGAAAACCCAGAGCCGTGAAGTTCAAACTTGTGGCAGAATGGTCTGATTGGATGGCCTCCTAGGTTCCAGGCAACCCCAGGCTGCTTTCGTTGTTTTTGATGAATCAAAGTTGTGCTCTTATTATACTTGTCCACTTAAGCCTTCATGACCCCATAATTCAGCTGATTTCTGGGACACGCCAGTTTTCCAACTGGTAATTCTTCTGGGGCTCTGATCCTTCGCTGATGTTTGGGGCGAGTGAACCCAAAGACAGTGGGAACCTTGAGTTGTGACAAAAATCTGGATCCCCAGGACCTACTGTTGATTCAGAAAATATTTGTTGACTGAATTAATGAGAAGATAGTAGGCTGATTGCTATAACCCTTGGGGTTCAAGAGGGATAATTAGTCTTATCTCTTCTCCTGCCTCCCAGTTGAATGAGTTGAAGGATAAATTCATATAGGGATCTCAGTACCAGCTGTAGAGCTGGTAAAGTTCATTTGGAAACTGGCTTGGCCTATAGCTTCCTGTAACTGTTCTTTCACCTCCTCCCCCACCCTATCCTCAGTAACTTCTTTCCCCAGTACTTCTGGCCTTGGGCATGGGGGATAAGCTGCAGGCTGCAGGCAGGCAGAGCTGGAGGAGAGAGGTCACATCTGTGGGAACAGGTAATAAATTAGGCTCTTGACTGGTGAGTGTAGCCCACTGGGTGTCAGAAGCCCCCCTTCTCATCAAGTCACCAAGTAAAGTAGGTGAAGGGCTGCAAGTGTGCCCCTTATTTTCCGTTCTGTGGAGTGGAGTGACATCCTCTGTTCACGGGGGAGGTGTTTCCCCCGTGGGCCAGCGGCAAACTCTCAGGCCTGTGTTCACCGAGCCTCCCCTGCTGGGTGTCTGGATGGCTGTCCTCCCGGTGTTGGCTCTGCCCCTCCGCCTGCTGGGCAGGTGTTGTCTCTCCACCACACAGGTGGCGGGAAGCCGAGGCTCAGACCACACAGGCGACAAATGGTTAAGGGGAGATGCTGACCTAGGTCTCATTTCCCCCAGAGCAGGCTCCTTCCTCTGCCGGGCGGCCTCTCATCCCCACTGCGTGGCATCCACCTGGTGGAGGGAGCATGGGTGTCCAGTGGAATTGGCGTCACTCCCCTGTTTCCCTTCTCCCTTCCGAATCCCCACAGTGGAACGAGGTCCCTGGGAAAGTGTCACATGCCTTCCTTCACAGTGCCCGCAGGGATCATGCCGTGGTGGCAGCTGCTGGGGAGAGACCCATCTTGTCCCCCGGGGCAGGTGCCGGGGGTCGTGCTCCAGGCTGGCCTCACGACAGCTCCTGCTCTCCTAAGTCCTCACGAATCTGAGCCTGAACTAACGGCGCGAATCGAAGCCCAGGCTTATTATGCTGGTGTGTGTGTCCATCTGTCCGCCAGGCGGGAATGTTGGGGAGGGGCCATGGGCATTTGGGGAGTTTCATGTCGAAATTTCCTGCATCTGGTCCTGTCCAGGAGACATGGTGCTGGGAAGTTCAGGTGGTCCCAGGGGAGTTTGACCTACTCGTGTTTCCTCAGTGTCTGTATCTGACCCGATGGGTGCGAGCACCTCTTTGATCTGTAGCTCTCTGCCCGCAGTCTGCCAAGGCGTTAGCTAAACATAGATGAGAGCTTGTCAGCCAGCCGCCACGTGGGCCTGTCCCTGCTGTGCCGTGTTAAGATGAGATCCAGCCTGACAGGGGTTCTGGGCATCTTTGGTACCTGTAGCCTTCAGCTGCATCTAAAGCCTGTTTCGCAGCAGAGCGGCTGTCAGAAAGAGTAACGGCCTGGCGTGTCAGAATTCCTCGCGTCTGAGGAAACTGGTGCTCATGTCCTGCAGGATCCTTGCCGATGTGTGGCCAGCTCTGGTTGAAGGGAAGGTGTGGGTCTAAATCAAGGTCATTCCAAAATATTAGTGGATGTTTGGGGCCTGGCTATCTTGACCCCGAGCCCGCCAAGCCACAGGGGGCTTCACCACTCCAGGAGAGGAGTATGACTGTGGTGGACCACAGGACCCCAGAGAGGGTTGAGCCAGAGACATCATGGAATCCTACAATGTCAGACTGTTTGGTCCAACCACCTTCATTTGCCAGAAGGAGTAGCAGCTCAGAGAAAGGAGGTGGCCTGTCCAGGGCCGTCCAGTAAGTGGAGGGAAGATGAGAACCCCGGTGTTCCGATTCTGGCCTGGCACCTTTCCCATGGGGCCCAAGCCAGCACCTTTCATGTAGGCTTGCCTCCAGTCATTGTGTAATTATCCCCATTAATGAAGGAAAAGAGGCATGAAAATCCCAAAAGTCGTTGTACTTGTGGTTGTACGTTTTTCTTCCCAGTGGCGTTTGGTTCAGGTTCATTTGCAGTCCCTGGCTGGGCCACGAGGGGAGGCTTTTAGCTGTGCACAAAGGGGGTGTTCTCCTGGCATCTCTTCTGGCTTCCCGAATTGCTCTTGAACTCATTGTCGCTCTAAATATTTCCATGCTTTGCCGTTCTTCAGCTGTGTCACATTTGCTTCGTTAGTCCCACATTTATTAAGTAATTGCTGAGCTGTGTCCTCTTTTGTGCTGTTGTGATCATAAGCTCTTTGGGGACCAGGGCCGCTGCCTCCAGTTGCTCTGTGTTCTTGGCGTCTGGGCCATCCTACGCTGTTGGGGGCTGGATAAATGTCTGTCGGTAGAGGTCAGCCCGAGGGGAAGGAGGGCGGAGCACAGGGCCCAGCACGCATTGTAACCAAGTTTGGTTTTTCTCCTGCCTGTGACTAGGGTGCAGCATGTGCAAGAGGATAATGCCGCATTTCCAGAGGGCTGCAACCCAGCTGCGAGGCCACTTTGTAAGTGGGGCACCATGGGCCGGGCAGGGCCAGCTGCTTCCGGACTTCCCCCTCTTGCCTGGGGAGATGGCAGAGGAGGGGTGGAAAGGTGGCGGGAGGGCAGGTTTCGAAATCACAGAAGTTCTTACCCTACTGCTGCCGACCCTGCTGACCCGGGCATGCGGTTCAGAGACCCGTCTTCAGGGAACACTGCGAACTCTTCAGAGTTGCTGAGACCGGGAGAGTTTGGCGCCTGTCAAAGGCCAGTGGTGAATTAGCCAGGAAAACAGCAAGAAGCACATGGGGTGTTGCTGGGAGGCCAGGGCCAAGGGGCATGCCATTAGGGGTGCAGAATTACTGGAGCTGGGCTCCAAAGCAGGCCACGCCTCCTGATGCTGGGGAACCCAGTGGCAAAGAAAGGGGCATGGTGACACCCGTGATGGCCCAGATCACAAGCAGGTTCACAAGGCAGTCTCTGCTCAGGCTGGCCAGGGTTCCTCAGTTCCTGTAAGACAGGAAGAACAGTGGGAGCCACAGCAGAAGAAGGCAGTCCAGATGGGGAGCTGGAGCCCTGAGGAATGTGCAGGCAGTCTCGGAAGGAGTGTGCAGGCTGTGCGGGGGAGGGCAGACAGGAGACAGGTTGTCTCAGGGGTGCCCACCTTTAGGGGACATGACAGGGAAGAGGAGCCGCTGAGGAAACAGGCCTCTGCAGAGCAGTAGGAGCAACCATGATGGTCATCGAGGGAGGAGGGGAGGCTGGGCAGTAAGAGCTCACCCAGGGCTGAGGTCTGTCAGTGATAGTCCTGGTCATCTCTGGGTCCCCTACCCTGCTGGGCTTGCCTGGGCTTGACTCTTCTGTGCCATATGTCTGTACATTTTGGCACTTACCATGAGCCACAGGGGTTTGGGGTTTTTGTTTGGTTGTGTTTTTGTTGTTGTTGTTTTTGTTCTTTTTGTTGTTGTTTTGTTTGTTTTGGGTAGGAACAGAAAAATAACTGCTGTCTCTTCTAGGGAGCATGGAAAAATCCATACACCTTTCCTGAAAGGTCATTGGGAGAAGCCATCTCAGTGGGGCCGGCCAAAATCACATTAAGGGAGCTCTAAGTCCTAAAACTGCATCATGATTTTTATGGGCCAATTAAGTTGGTGACTAGTTTAAAGTCAATATAAAAAGTTTCAGTGGCAGCACCCTGCTGGGTGGCTGCAAGATTGGATTGCAAAGAACCAGTGCTTTCTCTTTTGACCTCGATTCTGGGCGATACCAAGGTCCTGCTTGTTTCTCACTCATGAATTTTTAGCAGTTTGCCTGGAGATATTTGGCTATGAGGCAGACATGCATCACTCTGGGGAAGTTGCGCTTCACATTTTGGGGCCTCAATAGATACCATATTTTAAGATTATTTCACCTGGGGAAGAAGACTTAGTTACCCACAGTGCTCTCCCTCTCTGAACCCACATGCACTTGGAAAACTGCTCAGCTCACCTTCCTGTGGTGCAGTGGAAGGTGAAAATCTCCAGGCCCAGTCAGATCACCAGAAATGCCTGGCTGGCCCCTTCAAAGCAGGCGAGGTCTTGGTGCCAGGTCAACTTCTGGAAGATTCTCAGCCAATGCTGCATCTACCTGCCAAACTCAGTATTCCTCCAGGCCTCTCCCACAAGCCCTCAGAGTTCATCCCTACCATGCATGGCCAGGTCCACCCACCTTTGCTTTTGTTCTAGGTCGCTTTGTTCATGATTTTTCTCATTGAAATATGAGCTTCTTGAGCACAGGGGCTCTGTTTGAATCATGTCTGTTTCTTCAGCACAGAGCACAAGGCCAAGCTCATAGTAGGTACCCAATTCATGCTGATAAAATGAATGAATGAGTGCGTGGCTTACTATTTCTGGGTACATTTTATTTTAAGCTCTGTATTTACATTGAAAACGATGTTTCCCTTCTTAAAGGAATTCAGAGCATCCGTTATTAAGGACAGAGACAATGTTTGTGGGACAGAGGCCTTCCCCCTTGGCCCTGTGCTCACACTGCGCTCTTTGGCAGGGGAAGCCCTGAAGATGAATTGTGTTAAGGGTAGCTGCTTCCAAAAAGGGGGACAAAAACAGTTCCTGCCTCTCCTGCCTGGGCCAAGGTCAAGAAAGAGGAATTGTGACCCTCCCAAGTCCCTAAATAACATTATAGAAGAGTTAGTGGGATTGTTTGTGTACCTGGTCAAGCCCAACTTTGGCAGCATAGACTCAGCATAGGCATCTGTATGGGGTGAACGCATCCATTTCCTTGCATCTCTCTTCTCTTGCTTGGGGCTTATTTGTTCTGTTTTCCTCTGAGTTTCTTAGGAAAGCACCTTTGCTTTCCTTTGACGTTCTTACCCTTTCCCAGCTCCTTAAAGGGGAGCAGTTCCTGGCCACTGTGGGCATCACCCACTGCAGGAGGCCTGTGGAGGACCGGACACATAGTGCAGCCATGGCCCCCAGAAACAGGGCAACCAGAGGCGTGGATTCCTTTCTCTCCTCACACACAGGGCAGAGATGGGCTGATAGTCCCCAGAAATCAGAAACTTGCTTCATCCCTACTGCTGACATCCAGCTGAATTAGCACCTCCTGCCTCCTCTTCATCTGTGTCATCTTTGAGCCCTTTTTGGCCAGCCATGTCTGTGGCAAGGGTCAGAAATCTTCCTCTTCTACAGATGTCTTGGGGAGGTATCCAACCCAATGATGTCATTAAGACAAACCAGGCCAGGTCAGGGATGCACGGCCTTTGCCATTTTCCAAACTCAAATCTGCCTCGTTTTTGCTGTCACTGACGTCTAGTGAATCATCAGCGTCTGTCTCATCTACTCCTGCTAATTGGAGCAAGACCTGGCACTAAACAATCCCTGTCTTATTATGGTCTGTCCCTCAGTGATTTTATCTATCTCCGTAACTTCATATAATGTGGCTCCATGAAGCCTGAGTCCCTAAGCTCTAGTACCACATGTCAGATTGCTTGCTTGACATCTTGGTCTGGGTTTTTCTCCATGTGTCTCAAATAAAATTTAGTATTTTTCCACCTGGCACACTGCCAGATTTTCTTCACGTCTCTCTGGTGTACCCCAGGTTCCTCTGCCACTGTGCCAGAGCTCATCATTATACATCTGTCCCCCCCAACAACCTCTGTCCTCTCCCTGCCCACCGTCCTGGGTCAGGCCCTGCTCAGCCTACACAGAGTGGTTGCCAAAGACTGACTTATTTTCCTGACCCACAACTCTCCCCTACAGCCCAACCTCTATACTTCAAAAAAATGCAGCTGGGAAATGCTAAAGAGCCCTCTAACACTTCCTGAGTAAAGGCCTGGTTTTTTTAGGCATGTAAGTCTTCCAGAGTGGCCTCAGTGAACTCACCCAGCCTCTTCTTACTCCTCCCTTATGTGTGTCCTGTAGTCCAGTTAAACTGCCGTTTTCCTCATTTCTTGGGCCGACTCTTGTTTGTCTTGCCTCCATTTTCTCTTCCTGGAATGTCTGTGGAAGCTTACCCTCCTTTGGGAACTGGCTCACATGCCACCTGCCTTGTGGCACTTCTGTGATTGTTCCTGTCACAACATGGCCTGAACATGAGAGGCAGAGAGTGTCGTGCCAACCAAATCAGTCCAGGAGCATGGGGCCCAGTGTGAGGCTCTGTGGCTATAACTTCTCTGTAGGTTGAGGTCACTTTTGCCTCATGCAACTTTACAAATCCAAAAAGTTAGTACGTAGCTGTTCAAAAAATATTTATCTCATAACTAGTAAATGTCCTCAAAGTAGTATAAAAGTACTACAGAAACTTGGAAAATTGAGAGTTCATCCCAAACAAAGGTGGCTTGGAAAGGCTGCCCAGGTGGTGGTATTTGATTTGCCTTAATGGATGGACAAGTCTCTGTTGGTCACTAGGTATGAGGAGTGGGCATCCTCAGAAAAGGACTAGAATACACAAAGTAGGGGCACAGCATCTGTTCTGGAAATGAGAGCAGAATTGCAGAGCCTCCTAGTAGTATTAATGAAAAGATCCAATGTATTTTGAGCATTGTTGATACTTGTACTATCTCATTTAATCTTTACAGCTACCACAGGAGGTAGCTGCAGATGAGGAAACTGAGGCCCAGAGGTACTGTGACTTGTTTAAGGAAGTGCATCTACTAAATGACCAGCATCCTGACCCTGAGCCCACCTCCTAGCCACTGTGGTATATTGTCCATCTACAAGGTGCCTTAGATGGCACACAGTCCAACTTCCTCCCTAGCCGAAATCTTAAGCTATCTATTTTTGGGAAAATAAAAAATCTAGACCCTAGCAGGTGCACAGTTAAAGGTTTTGTAAGAAAGAATTCAAAAGTGAGGTAAACCATATGGTCTTTGAGTGTGGACTTAGGCTTTAGCCTGTATTCAATGGAATTGAAAGGTTTTGTGCAGGGAAGTGATGTAATGAAAGGAGGATGTGGAAGATTAATCTTGTGGTCAATGTGCACTGACACTAGAGAAATCAATTAGACATAAAAAAAAGAACTTTAAAGTAGACGTTATTACTGGGAAAGGCTGCAGAATCAGTCTGGGGAAATGAGTAGAATGGCTCTATTAGAGGGTTCCAGGGCTTGGGGTAAGTTTTATTTTGGACTTATTTTTCCTGTATTCTTTGCACATCCCAAAATAGGTTAGGGGGAAAAACCCCAGTGATTTAGCAAGCATATATTGTGTGCCTGCTATGTGCCAGGCATTGTGCAAGGTACTTAAAACAGTTGGAAAGACACGTTTAGATGCCTCTAGGGATGGAGCTGCCAAAGGCATAGGTAGCTCCCCATCCCCGGGAGGATTTGGTAGGAAATAAGAACTTGACGATTATCAAGCACCAGTTTTGTGCTAAAATCTCTGACGTAGATCATCTTATTTCTCTTAAGAGCCCTGTGATAGTCTCATCATCCACATCTTCAAACAAGTAACCTCAGTGAGGGCAAGTAACTTGCCCAAGGTCACATAACTCCTAAGTGGAAGCAAGTCTTCTGAATCAAGTTCGTTGTCCCATGAACTACCATTTTCATTTTTCTCTTCGTATGCATTCTTATGCGTTATTCAGCAAAATTTAGCTTCCCGTGCTTCTTCTCTCTGCTTCCATAACTGCTACTGGCGTTTTTGAACTTCCTTTCCCCTCTCCTCTGTGCTACCCTGCTTTGTAGAACAGCCTTCCTGTATCTGGCCACTCTATTTACATTCTCTTGTGACAACAGATTCAAAGTCCTCTTTTTGGGCACCTGACCCTGCCCTAGGGAAGGTTCCTGCTTCATGATAGGAATTTTAAGGGACCCTTAAAATTCTGGCTGTTCTTAGAACTTAGACCTGTGTTTAATAACACAGCTACTAAAATACTCCTTTCCCACTTGGGGTTGTTGGATATGTGGACCCCTGCAATAGTATATGTTCAGACTTCAGAGTGATGGTTAAGTCAGGCCGTAGGTGATGGCTACACAGGCTGTGAGGTCTGAGAACATCACACATGAAGCCTAGGTGAACCGACTGAGGACAGACCGTGAGGTATCTAGGAAGGTGTCCCAGGATGTTGTGAAGTGGCCGAGTGGTGATTCCATAATTTGGGAGTAGAGGATAACCTTAGTTGACATGGGCAAAGAAAAGGCATCATATGTACTTGGATGATTTTGGTCCCACTGTAGACTTGTTTGAACTTGGTAGCAAGGCCAAATTATTTCCTCAATCCCCAGAACTTTTTTTTGCTCTGGGATGGTTCTTCCTGTAGGGCTCGTAAAAGAGATAACCTGTATGGAGGGCAGCGGTTGGGCCCAGATGCCTCTCCCAGAGCTCTCGGTCATCATTCCCAGCTAGCTTAGCTTGCCTTGTTTTCTGGCTGCCCTGGGCTACATCAGTGTGCAGGGCTGTATCCCATTGATCATATCCCCATCATTTTTCACGGACAGCTGGGGGTGCATGGACAAGGTGAGGTGTCCATGGGGCAGAGGGTGGACAGGTCTGTTCTCCCTTTGCTCCTAGGTACTGGCCGGGATGAACATCTACCCGTCAGAATTTGAAAACATCAAGGAGGAGTACAATGTGCGTGGCTACCCCACCATCTGCTACTTCGAGTAAGTCCCCTGCCTCCCTGCTGATGCTCACCCTCTCCGTGATGGCGTTGGCATCCCTGGCTGAGCCCACGTTGTCTCTCCACGTTTCACAGGAAAGGACGGTTTCTGTTCCAGTATGATAACTATGGGTCCACAGCTGAGGACATCATGGAGTGGCTGAAGAAGTAAGTCGTGTGTTTGCCTGAGGGGCAGGGGTGCACAGAGGGAGAGGCATTTTCCAGGCTTCAGGGTGGTCCCTGGTCACAGGGCTCTGACTAGGGTCTCTTTGGGGTATGGAGAAGAGAAGGAGGAAGGGAAAGGACCTATTGTGATGCCCACACAGCTCTTTCTGGGTTTTGTCTAGGTGGGAGTGGAGATCTCTGAGTTTAGGATGCATGCGCTGGGAGGATTTGGTGTGACTTTGGCTGTGATGACCGCATTTCAAATAGCTTTTTTCCTTGTACTGTCTGTCTCATGGATAGAGGTGTTTCTCATCTAGGATGTCAGGTTTGAGAGAGGCTTCACTGCAGGTCTCTCTGAAAATAGAATTGTCAATCGAACGCTTATTTCAAACATAACACTGAATTAGGTGCTGGGCAGCTGCTAAGAAACATCTGATGCCTTGGGTTTACAGAGCGCTTTGCCTTCAGCATGTACTCCCCATGGGTGCTGCTTCATAGCAGCCTTGTGATCCCTGTTTTGTAATGCAATTAGACCCTCATATCCCAAACCACACCCTCACCTGGACGCCCTTCCATGCTCAGCGTAGTTTTGGCATGATGGTCAGACCCTGACTGGTGTGTTGGTTGGAGAGTCTGCCTCCCCTCTACCCAAAGCTGGGGCAGGGCCTCCTCCCCTGGAAGCCTCCTCAGGCCTTCCCAGCTGAGCACTCACTTGGCTCCCTTTGCCCTTGGCCTGGCATCCGTTTGGCCCTTACCAGTCACTACCAATGTGTGGTTATTTGTGCATAGTTCTTGGAATAGTAACAGCTAACATTTTGGGGACTTCGCTTTGTGGCTGACACTGTCCTAAGCACTTTATGTAGTTTCTCATGCAATTCCCAGAACAGTTCTGTAAGGAAGATATTATTATTGCCCTTATTTTATGAATGAGGTAACCGAGCACAGTAGCTTGCCCCACTTGGCCGCAGCTCCCTGCCATCCAGATCCGCTCCTCTTAGTTCTGGTCGGAGCCCCTTCCCCTCCCCACAGCTGCCAGCATGGTGACTATGTATTGACATCATTACCGAGGGGCACAGGCTTAAAGAATTAGTTATCCAAAGATACGGAGGTTGAAAATGTGTATTTTCAAAATGAGAAAGGAGGATAAATAAATTTCATAACAACAACAACAACAACAACATCCCACAAAAAATCCTGATAGAGTCTAAAAGCGGAAACTTAGTCTTCTTTCAGTTCCCAGGAGCCCGGGAGATAAAACACAATGATAGCACCGTGTCTGATCTGCATAGCATCTTTTATTTCTTGAAAGCATTTCACATCTCTTTCCCATCGAGTACCTCATTTCCAGCCCCTGCCCAGGAAGGCAGCTCCCCATTATCATGTATTCATTGTGTCAACCTGGGCCTTTGCTCCCCTGTCTCCCTTTTTCATCTAATAATAAGCATGTCCTCTCCTCCAGCCAGGCATATCTCACTCTGCTTCGGGAGAAGGTTTCAACAAATAGCAATCTCATTTGTCATCAGAGCATAAAATCTGTCTGCTTTCCTCCCCTTCTTTAACCTTTTCTGGTTTCAAAATACACTTACATCCTTTAGGAAGAATAGGGTTTTGATTTTTTTTTTTTTTAAGTGTTGAGAATTGCTTGCCGACTGTAGACAAGGGGAACACATCAGTGGAATTTCTGAGACAGGTGATTATCTCCTCCTGTGGCCTGCCGCATTGTCCCCCTCCCCACTTCCGATCTCTGTACACTGCCACCCCAGCGCCTCACCAGACTTGGCCCTGGCCTGTCTGAACCCCAGGGCTTGCCTCCATATCTCTGTCCCGGGTTACTGCCCCCCTGCCCCCCTCTCCTCACCCACCTCGTTAGCAGCTTCCGGTTCACCCTGGGTCTCCAGGCTGAGAAGGTCAGTGGGGTAACTCCAGGGAAGAGAGGCAACATCTGGGTCTTTCTGGCAGCCCCTCCAGAGCTGTCCAGCCACAGGATCACTGTGCTGGGGACACACGTGGGGCTGGCTCCTCTAAAGACATGGCTACAGCCCGCTCCCCTAGCCTGGTAGGGCAAGGAGACCACCTCCTGAAAGACCCCCAGTGAGCTGCCTCATCTCATACCCTAGCGAGTGCTGGCAAGGTCACTGCACTGCCAACTGGCTTAGTTTTTTAAAAATCTCTTAAAAATAGATTTCAAGTCTATTCAAGTGAGATATGTTATTTTAGGAAAACTCAAAAATAAAGTTAAACAAACAAAAAAAAAGCGCACTCACCCCCACCCCCAAAACACACACACACATACACACTACCCAAAGATAACATGTTGTGATATTTTGGCAAATATCCTCCTAGATTCCTCTCCACTTATACCCAGCTCTGCGTGTTGGTGTTTTAAGTCTTTTCCAGATTTCCCCCAAATCCCGTGGGTAGCAGTGATCCACCTTTCCTGCTTCCTTGTGCTTCTTCCCTGGGCCTCTCCATTGCTCACAGCTTCTGGCAGCCCAGTAGAGAGGGCAAAGGGGGACCCAGCCTCCCTTATTCTCAGGACGACTTTCAGAAGCTCAGGAGAGAAGAACCTAGATCCCACCTGCGACAAGTGACTCTGGTGGGTGGGCACAGCGTGAGGCCGGGTGGGGAGACCCTGGTCTGCGGGGCGGATGCACTGATCATGGCAGTTGGCCCTCTCGTGCTCCGGTCAGCAGTGTTTCTCATTCCTCTTTCTGCAGATTTCCTCCTGCTGCGTTGGGCTTTGCAGGTAGAGTGTGCAGACGTGGCAAGCCATTTTGGCCTAGCTATCCATTCCTGCCTGGGTATTTTTATAGTAACCAGAAGTGAACTGAACACACACACAGAGTTCTCTTGTGAGGCTTCAAGTGGTACCTTTTCATCCGTGGCGGGGGCACCTGCCTGAGGCAAGGATCTGATTTGTGTGAAGGGGCCTGGGAACTCAAGAATCGCAGATGAGAAGGGTGTGTGAGAGTCAGCGAGTCTCCCCCTTTAATGTCTGCATCACTCAAGGTAGATGTAGTTACCTCAGTCCCACTAAACCACCTCAGGGAACAGGGTCGTGGCTCATTTCGAGCCTGCCCATTTGCGTTTGAATGATTCTTATGATTTAGGTTATAAATAGCACCTGGAACATTTACTTAGTACTTTATAAATTTTAAAAGCGCTGTCTCCTGTCCATTATCTGTCTAGATGTACCCGAGATGTAGGTAAAAGTCCGATTGGTTCCCTAAGCCCCTAGGTAAGTGGAGGAGATAGGACTCTAACCTAGGTCTTCTGATTCCCAATTTGGCTCTTTCCCACTCATCTGCTGTAGATAGAAGGTTCTTATTTCTGTTGAGCTAACACTTATTGGTGTTAGTTCTCCTTTTTAGGGTCATAGAAAATAAATCTTAATTTCTCTTCCAGATGCAGTCTGAAATATTTGAAAATAGTTATTGTGTTCCCCAGATCTTCTCTTCTCCAGGTTAAACACCTCCAATTCCTTTAACCATTTTTTTCTCATTTATTCAAAAAACATTTATTGGGCATCTGCTGTGTGTTAGGCTAGGAGGTACAGAGAGAAAGGAAGCCCCAGTCTTCAAGGGGGCAGACAGTAAAAAGCACAATTCAGTGATAGTGTTTGGCCTCAGGCTTCTACTCAGGGCCTCTCTTGTCAGTAAGTCTTACCACTATGCCCAGCTCTGCCGTCCTCTGCAGAAAGTAAACTTCCTCTTGTCTACTGCGTGGGGGAGGGGGCCAACTCAGCTGCTAAAGTGAGGGACAGGATCTGAGGGCCTCGCTGCCCAAGCTTTCCGGGTGCCTCCTATCTGCAGCTCTAGGCCTCAGCCCCGCTTCAAGGCAGTGCTGCCTCTGGGTCCTTTGGAGTCTTTGCCTTGCACATCAGCGTGGTTCTTGGGGCCCCCACACCCTGTCTGTACCTAGCACATCAGGTTCCTGCTCTCCAGGTTTTGGCTAAGTTATTTTTCTAATTTCTAAAATTGAACCGACCTTGTTTTCTCTCTTCATTGTTGCCTTTCCTTTTCTTTTTGCTCCGGTGGGTTCATACTTTAGGAAAAAAGAAAAAAATACCCTGTGCTGTTATTGTAGTGGTTTGGGAGTGTGTTCTCCTCTGTGTTTGCCTAGAAGTTCCTCAGGCAGTTTCATATGCTTGTACCGCTGCCAAGCCATGGCTCCTCCATTCAGCTCTTGATGGATTTTAAAAAGACATTTTAATATTTGACTAGATTAATTAATTTTTTAAACTATACTTTAAAATTATACATCTAAAAGTCTCACTTCTACTTGTTTCCTGCATCCTGTTCTCTCTCCCACCCCCTAGAGGTAACGACTAGATTAGTTTCTTTTTACAGATGCAAGCAAGGGTGCGTATTTGTTTTTATTTCTCTTGCATTTGCTAGCGCATTATGACCTGTTATGTGCATCCCAGCCATCTCCCCACGTCCCACATCAGTGCACAGAGCTTCCTTGTTCTTTGCCGTGCTCTGCCCTCCGTTGTGTGGATGAACTGCAGGTACCTAACCATCCCCTACCAATGGACACACTGGGTTATGTTCAGTCTTTGTTAAGACAAAACAGCTAAATGAATACCTTTGAATGCATGTATTTTTGATGTGTGCAGGTGTGTTGTAAAGAGAAACTCCCTGAAGTAGAGTTGATGGTGTTTTGAGCTTAAGTATAGGAACCTAGGTTTCTTTGTGTTGGCCTGCGACCATTGTGTGGCTGGTGACTCGTTCTGAAGCTTGATTTTGCCGCCAGCCCCATCTAATGTTGGTTGTGCAAGGGCTGTCACTTCCTATTGCTTGGGACAGGGTGGCCGAGGCTGCCAGCTGGGCCCAGTCAGAAGCACCAGAGAGGGCTTCTGAGGTGCTGTACACCCAGGCCCTGCTGTGGGGTGGCAGGTTCTACTGTGTGGGCCACACGGTGGTGGGGGGGGTGGCGGATTCCAGCGTGTTGGGCCACATTGTCCTCATGAATTCCCATCCATGCTGCTGGAACTTTATACTTCTTCTACTGTGGGTTCTCAAAGGCAGGAAGCAATGGTTGTCTTTTTACATTTGTCATCCTAAAGATGTTTTCAAAGCAGCAATTAAGCTGCTTGTGGCAGTAAAGCAGTAGGGAGTTCGTGTCACTGGCCATCTTGTCCTCCACTTTGGAGCAAGAGGGGGCACTTGAGAGCCTCCCCCCTCGGACCGTTGGTGCCGTAGATACCAGGGCACAGTTATCCCAGGCGGCAGCAGGCTCCCAGGAGGCCGGGCAGCTTCCCTAGGTTTTGCAGGCAGCAGTGGTGGGGTTGGGATTTGGACAAACCTCAGGCTGTTCTTTCCGCTCTAGCACTTTGCCTCAGGGAGGACTAAATCATTTGTTCCTGGTCTCTAGGAAGGATTCGTGGTGTAATGTAGACACTGTCATACGTAGGTACTCCCAGCCTTGTTTCCCTTGGTCCCATGACCTCCTCCCACCCTGAGCCCCCATGTGGCAGCCCCCCTTTCCCTTCCTGGCCCAGATTTGGGTTTTCTCAGACACATGGCCTCTCTTTTTCCTCCCACCCTCATGTGCACAGTCCCCCTCCCCACCCCCCCCAATGTTCCCTCTCCTCACTCCCTGCCTTGTGAGGCACTACTAAACACAACAGTGAGCTTTCCAAAAGGTCACCCTTTGCTGTTCTGTTTATTCTTGCCAGTTTGCTGAAAATTTGAAAGAGATTGAGAAGCTCACAAATCCCCAGATTCCTGAGAGGCAGTGAGATTTCCCGAACTGGCCCCTAGAGAGCTATAGCTAAATGCCACTGTTTGTAATGGGATATCAGCGAAACACTTCTCTGGGGCTTTGAGGGGACAGTGGAGGTGGGCAAAGCTAGACCACTCACCCCTCTGCTGCTACACCAGGGGTGTTCCTGGCGAGCCCCTGAAGCCAGCCACACCATGCTGAGCCAGTGGGGGCTTTTATGTCAGGGGGCTGGATTTTGTAAGGGCTGCTCAGGCCCCGGGGCTTGCTCTGAGCTCTGCCTGTTTTTGGTCTTCCAGTCCGCAGCCGCCACAGCCCCAGGTCCCCGAGACTCCCTGGGCAGATGAGGGCGGCTCCGTTTATCACCTGACCGATGAAGACTTTGACCAGTTTGTGAAGGAACACTCCTCTGTCCTCGTCATGTTCCACGCCCCATGTGAGTGGAGCCTTGCTCCTCCCCACCACATCCTTCCCCCTCTCAGCGTAGGACAGATGCTGCTCTGGGACGTGAGTCCAGGGAGCACTTGCTTGTTGGATGCCTCCTCGGTGCCAGGGATGCTCTGGTGCCCAGTGAGGTCCCTGCCCTCACCATGTCCACAGCCTGCTCCGCATCACTATCGGAACAGCACACGAGTCGCAAGCAGGCGCTGTGTGTCCCTCAGCTCAACCTGGCAGACCTGACCTGCTTCATCTAAGTCAGCATGAATCGGGAAATGCAAATGGATTTCCCAGAATTGAAGTTATTAGGACTGGAAGAGCCCAGAGATATTGCCTAGAACAGTAGTCACCCCTCATCTTACACTTGGGGAAACAGAGGCCCCAAGAGGGGCAGCTGGGAGGGCACAGTGAGACCGGGCCTGGAGCCTCGGACCCGCAGCACCTAGAATGCCTTTCTTCTGTGTCTCTGGGGTTGATCGCAGCCTGAAGCAGCCACAGTGGTTCAAGGAAGAAAAATGGGCAAAGCTGTAAAATATGTTTGTAATATTGCTGAAAAGCTTGTAGCTCAGGATTTTTCTAGGCCAGTGTCCTCCCCATTCCCATGGAGAATGGAAATTGATTGTAATTCATTTCCAAGAGGGAGCAGGCTGCTCTTGGAAAGGCTGGTGTGAAAGTAAGAGGCTGACAGCCTAGGGCACGGAGCTCCTGGAATAGCTCCTGAGCGAGGGCAGGCCCACCCCTGTGGGTAAAGAAAGTGGGTCCTCCAAACTGGGGGACAGGGTGCATGCATGCGGAATGCCCTTCTCTTGTACTCTCTCGCAAGCTGCTTGGCCCAGCAATGGCAAGTAAGAGAGAGTAGAGGAGGAAAAAAGCAGGAACAGCTGTAGATCAGTGTCATAGTCGTCCAGTCCGTAGTGATACATTCAGTGCCAAGGATATACTATTAATTGTCTTAGTCATAGGGATCCTTATGCTAACAATTGCGTATTACCCTATAGTGATAAGGTGGCATCCTTCCATCTGACGCACAGTGCCACAAAGTGAATATGGTTAGCCCCATTTACAGATAACGAGACTTGATGCACAGAGAAGAGGCACAAATTGTTCCCTGCTCCTTGAGTCCTATACTGCTGACTCCTGGTCTGCCCCTCCCCCTCCCTCACTGCATCACATGGGTGTGGTCAGGGGGGAATTGTTCGTAAATGAATTGCTACTGGGTATTTCCCCAACTCTTTTTCTTATGAGTACCGAATTCTTAAGAGAATCCAAAGGAAAAGTACTCCTTATGACTCTTTTCCTTCTCAATTTCCAGAAAACTGACCAAAACACCTCAGTTTTAAAGAGCTTTCTGATTAAGGGCAATGGCATTTAGGGCCTTTAGGAGCAGGTCACCCCTGGCCCCGCTAGGGTCTCAGTGAGGGCGTCTCTGTAGTTGGAGGTACCTGGAAAACTGCCAGCTAGGCACCACTGCAGTGCCCTCCCAGCGAAAGTGTGCTCTCCTGGCCAGTCTCAGAGGTGCTGATGGAAGCAAGTCTTGCAGGAGGTTATTGCACTGAATCTAGAGCTGAAATCTCCCTGCCTGTGGCCCTGTGCCTGCAGTAAAGTCTGGGACCGTCGGGCTGCTGTCAGTCTGCCCCGGAACTTCACCCTCATGTGTCCGTCCTTCCTACCTGCGTCAGAGGGCCCGCCCAGCTCTGGGAAGAGTGCAAAGCGTTTGAGCAGGGGTTTGTGGTTTATGTGTCACAGCGTGAAGAGTATGTCTCCTTTGATGAACCTTGTATCTTATCTAGAAATATGTACCAAATAGATTGGAATCATTTAATAATTGTTGATTAAGCCCTTTCTTTTTAAGAATCCTGGTAGCAAACTAGAAGTGTTTTGTCTGTGTTCTTTTTTGTAGTCTTAGGTTGTGAGCCATCATTGTAGTAGCTGATGCTTGTAGGTGTAGGGTCTGGGGGCCAGAGGTTTGGCTATAGGTCCCCCCTTTTCCCTTTCCCCTATAATGCATTCTTTTCTCTCTCAGAACCAGAAGGATCTCTCTCCCCAACCGAAGTCACCTGTGGGTATAGCGTAAGGGCTTATCGAATGAGACAATGAACAAATGAAGTTGTTCTAGAGATAAATTAGGGAATGAGAACTAGAAACCAGATGGTAGCTTTTGTTTTCCCTGTTAGTCATTGTTATTAACAAATAGTACGAATAATAAACACCCTGCTCTGTGTAGAGAGCCCTGTTGAGGGGGGTCTGATTTCAAACCTAACAAGTGGAGCTGTTGGAGGCTCCTCTTGTTGGGTGTCTGCCAGTCCCCCAGCTCTGCACGCATTTGCACGTGTGGTTTTATCTCTGCTGGACTGGCAGAGTGAGAGGGATCAGGGCAAAAACATGAGGGTGAAGCTTCCTGATGAACTGCCCGTTAAAATTCCCATCAGATGGGCATGGCTCTGCGTCAGATAATCTCTCTACACCATCCCTCTTCCTTATCTAGGAGCATGGTCTGTAGCGCAGGAAGGGGTGGAGTGAGTGCATGTAGTTTAGAGAGAATTTGGAGCCCAGGAGGGGTGAACCAGAACACAGAGCTAGCTCCTAGCTGTCGAGCCATGTATCATGGCAGCTGCTCCAGAGAACCCACAGTGATCAGGAAGCCCCTTTTGCAGTGGTCGAGGGACCCAGAAAAAAGGACAAGTATCAAGAGGCTGAAGACTGGCATCACTGTCCCAGGTGTCTCAAGGGCAGGAAAGGTGAATTCTGGAAAGTACGATGTTAGTGATGTCAGTCCCGGACCGGATAGGCAGTGGTTTAGAAACAGACCACTTTGGAGACTTAAAAAAACAAGTTGGGCTCTGTCAAGGTACAAGACCATGGAATCTATTAAGGATTGCTGGACATGCTTGGTTCGTTTCTTGGGATGAGGTTACTAGGTTGATGAATTAGCATGTCTTTCTTTTCTTTTCTTTTTCTTTTTTTCTTTTCTTTTTTTTTTTTTTTGTCACATGGAGCCAGTTTATTGCAATTAAATACCTCTCTCTATTTTTGGTTCATTTTTTCCATTAAAAAAATACATAAAACACACATAGCATTTCCTTCTTTTATCAAAAGTGAGTTGCTGTTTTCCTGACTGTGATGGGGAGAGCTGGGCAGAATGGGGCCACCCCGAGGGGGAAGGCGGAATGGGGCCATCCCGAGGGGAACGTCCCCTTGGTGCATGTACTGTGAGTCTGGCCTGGTTCTGTCTAGTTCTGGTACTTGTTTTTTAATCAGCAGTTTTACTGAAACTATAAAAAGCTAGACATACTTCCAAATCTGCAAGGGTTAGGGTTGGAAGAGGAAAGCTAGATAAAATGTTGAACAATTACACCAATATTTTAAAGGATCCCAACAGACTGAAATAGTGGGGCTGAAACTCAAAAGCTGAATTAATTTTTATGGCATTTTTGCTAGTTAAAAAGAAATGCATGTACATTTTTGTCAAGGGTAAGTACAGGAAAGTATAGAGAAGAAAATTAACATTATTTCTGATACTGACTCCCAGGGAGAGCCGTGGTCTCTCTCTGCAGGGTTATTTCTATGCAACAGAATAAGTGCTCCACGTTTGTTTCTTTCCTGGTCCTGCTCAGAAAGGCCAGAATTAGAGTCTTCAGCCTTCCTCCTGACCTGTGCCTAACCCACCCAGGTGGGTGCTCCCCGGCACCCATAGGTTCCAGGGCAAGTCCTTGGGTTCTCTGCCTGGAACCTTCGTGGGTGCCTGCAGAGCTGCACTCCTGGGTTCTTGGCAGAAAGGGGCACGGGCCCTGGCTGTAAATATCAAACATTCGCATTGGCCCACGGCTTCTTTACCCTCTTTCCTAGATTGGCTGTACCCCTCAGCCTCTCTCCCTGCCTGCCTTCCTTTGTGTCCCAGCTGGAGTCACTAGAAACCCCACACACATTCTTCAGCAGTCTGAGATGTTATTGAGCAAATAAGCATAGGCTCAGCCCTCTGCATAGGCCAGCTCCCGTCCTGCCCCAGGTCACACAAGGGAGCAGGAGTAGCTGAGATTTAATGCAGATTTGCCCCATGAGTCCCACCCTCCGGGAGGGGCTGGTCCTCCTGGGGAGGACAGTCTGAATGCAGCAGTGGGCTCTGAGAGGGGCCTGTGCTGTGGTGTGAGGCCTGCACCTGGGCCCCCTCAGTTCAGGGGGCAGCCTCTCTCTCCCTACTCAGCACTTCCCTTTTGTCATCTGTCTCAGTGGAGGGCCAGGTGTGGATGTGGGAGGCCGCAGCACCAGGCCCAGCTCTCCAGTCCAACAGCGGACGACAAAGAAAGTGTCGGGTGGGCAGGGCATGGCAGCAGGACACTGACTGCTGTTCCCTGGCGCCTTTCCTGTCTGTGGTGTTCTGAAGGAGACCACATTGTATGGTGTCACTTCCCTTGCCCCCGCCTGTTTTGCTGCAGTAACATCCACCTGCTTCTCCCTCTCCATGCGACTCCAGCCCTGCATTGGGCCGGGGAGGGATATGACGCCATAACACTCCCCGAGTGAGCGTCCCTCACTCACAAAGTGAGAGGCCCCAGAGAGGGCGGCCCTGAGGAGCAGCTCGTTCCTCCTGCGAGGGCTGGAGTACAGGCAGGGAGCCTAAGAAAGAAGCTGCTGGGGAGCCAGAGCACCCTCTCTCAGCCCTTCCCCCGGGCCACAGGGGCCGGCCCGCAGCTCTGCCCTGGTCCACCCCTTTTCTTTAACAACAGGCCCTGATTTTGTATGCGCCACCTGCCACCTGCAGGTGTGTGCGGCACTGGAGGTCACTGTGCCCAGCCTGCGTTCCAGGGGTGATGCTGTCAGTGTGGTGGCATGTTCCTGCCAGAGGGTAGGCTTGCCGCTTTTTATTTTATGTCTACCTTATTCTCAAAGTGAGGTCTGGTCTGTGATCTTTGTGGAAAATCTAGAAGGTGTCGAGAAACAGAAATGATGAAGGAAAAACATGACTTATAATCACATGATCCAGAGGGAACCACTTTTCTCTTTTGGGCATTATCATTGGTTTCTTTTTTATATTTCCCTTGTTTTTAAGTTTTCTTTTTTAAAATTAGCACAGTTAAATTGACTTTTTCCAACACATGTATAGATTTCTGTAATTATCACGCCATAAAACTTTTTCATATAATCACTTATTTTTTAATTGCATAAGTAATTTAAGAATAATATTAATGACATTCTTATTATTGGCAGTGCATTCAAGTGTTACATGAGAATATAGTTGCAAACAGTGAGAATTCCTTCTCACCCTGTCCCATTACAGGGTTGACTACTGTTAACAGTTAGTATATCCTTTTCCTTCTATACAGCTACCTAAATAACAGGGTTTTGTTTTGTTTTTGTTTTGTTTTTTGTTTTTGTTTTTCACGTAAATAGGATCGTTCCCTATCCATTCTTCTGCGATTTGTTTTTGTTTCACTTACTGGTAGGTCTTGAAGATATTTCCGTGTAAAACGTAAATGTTGACATATAAATCTACCTCAGTCTTTTTAACCAGTGAATAGTGTTGTATAATTTAGAGATGCCATACATTTTGAATCATTCCCTATTGATAGACATTTGTCTTCTGTCCTTCACTGTTCAAACAGTGCAATGAACATTTGTAAACATATGTATTTGGGAACATGTCTAAATATTTATGACTAATTCCTAAAAGCGAAGTTGCTGGGCCGTAGGGTAAGCGTGTTCGAGCTTTATTGATCCTGCCACCTTGCCCTCCAGAAAAGTGTCACCACACCCACAGGTGTGTGACGGAGCCTGCATCCACTCCAGCCATGGAAACTGCTGTTAGCCTTTTCTATTCCGGTGAAACTGGGCAAAAGGGCAAGTTGTCCACAGCTCCCTGGCCTCTCGGAAAGTTGGGCATCCTTTCTTGTGATCATCGGCTTTCCGTGTCTCTTCTGTGAACCACCTATTTGTACCCTTTGCCCACTTTTCTACTGGTGGCTTGTCTTTTTCGTCTTGATCTAGAACTCTATAATATGGATATTAATCTTTACCTGTTATTCATGTTCCAGGTGTTCTCTCTCTCAGTCTGTTGCTTGCTCTAACTTTCTGTATGGTACCTTTCATTGTACAAAAGCCTTATATTTTTGTGGTCAAATAATAGCTAGAATATTTATTGAGCACTTATTGTGGATCAGGCATTGTTCTAAGCACTGTCCACATATTAATTCATTTAATCTTCAGAACAAATCCCGTGAAGTGTATATTAAGGTTATCCCCATTTTACAGATTAGGAAAGGGAGGGACCAGGAGGTTAAGAAACTAGCCAAAAGCCACATAGCCAAAAGGGGGAGCCAGGACTAAAACCCAGACATGTCTGTCCCAGAGACCACAGCCTCACCACTGAGCCTCCTGCGAGCCAGCCTTTTCCCACCCAACCTCTGGGATTCATGAGTTGCTTGGGAAATCCACCCCAGAATATAAAAATAGTGGCCTATATTTTGTTGTTATATGTATTTTTTCATTTTGTTCTTTAATTCATCTGGATTTTTTGTTTGTTGAGCCAGGTAAGAGAAAGGGGTGCAATTTTATTTCTTTAAGCCCTTTCTGCTGTGCTTTTTCTTTTACATTTTCCTCAACGTTATCTTGTAACTATTTTCTTACCATTATCTTCTGTTTTCTTATGTTATTAAAAATGCCTTTTTGTACATGCTTTTTATGGTCACATAATATTTCTTTGTGACCATAAATTACTTCACCAGCACCATAATATCGAAGGTTCAAGTTGTTTACTGTATTTTCTCATTATAAATCATGCTGCAGAGAGCATTTTCATGCATAAAAATATTTGTCCATAAGTCAGATTATTTCCTTAGGATAGAAACCTGGAAGAGAAATTTTTAAAAGCTTATTATCCGCATTTTACACTAACATAAAGAAAAACCCCAAATCTCTCTTTGCACAAGAAGAGGGCTGTGTCATGGGTGGAGGTATCTATCAGAGTGTGAGTTTGCCCCAGAGTGTCTGTGAGTGTCTGCAAATCAGCTTTGGTGTGTATACAGCTGGAAGCCTTGAAAAAGCTCTGAGGTGTCTGGGCGCGGGGGTCGGCAGGGGGGGGGGGACATCAATGATCACTGATGTTAAGACAGCAGTGTTTCCGCTAGCATCTGTGGGAGCCCCACCTCCTTGGCATGCCCCAAGCCAAGTTCTAGGCAAGCCAGCAAGAATGTGGACAGAAAAATCCAGGCTCCTCTAGAATCCAGATACTAGACAGCTTCCAAATTAATCTGGTCTCCTAGAAGACTCTGGTTCCAGGATCCAGGAAAGTCTGCATAGCTGGTCTGTAATAAAATCATAAGTGTAATTGAAGATAATGGAATCTAGAGGAATCTGAAGGCTTGCAGTTGATGGAGGGCCAACATTCCCACAGCCAGAAAAGAGCATGATTGAGAAGTTGATGCGTAGCCTCTGTGCCAGGCCATGAAAATCAGCATAAGCGCACTTACACAGATGATAAAAACCCAACAAGGAAGTTTGGCCATAAAACTTAATGGCCTATCAAACCACAATCAGAACAAACGCAGCGGGCTGGAGTCCTGCTCCAGAGTATAACCCTCCTTCTCTGGCTCTCGCAAAGCCCAAGCAGTGAGGACAGCCAGGCCCAGGAGGCTGGGGTCAAGGCTGGCATCACCCGTGACCCATGGCTCCCTGGAACAGCAGGTGCCAGTGACGAGGCCTTTGCATAGCCAGACTTTTCCCCTCCTTAGGACCTGGCCAGTTGCCTCATTATAAACTCTGTTTACAGAAGTTTATTGCCTAGCCTTAGTATCTTGTTCTGGGAGTAGAGGGAATTGATGCTAGAAGCAAAAACCATAACAATACAAGAGAACTCTAGGGTATATGTGTAAAACATTAGAACAACATTCATAGATGTTGGAGATTTCCAAAGTTGTTTTTTAGACCTAGTAAGAAGCAGGAGAAATATATAAATGGTGGTGGTGGCGGGGAGGGTACGTGCACAGTAACCAGCTTGGCTGCCAGTTATACTAAATAGAAGTGTTCAATCAAACTGACATCTAAATTTAGGTGCAAGGCAGGACTTGCCGTAAAAGAATTTAGTCCAGTTAAACCTTGTGTGCACACGTGTAAATCTAAATAATATAGCCATAAGGTTAATTCATTCAAAAAGTGTGTGGAACACCATCCTTGGTACCAAGGATGTGGTGGTGATCTAGACAGCTAAGCCTGTCCAGAGCACACAGTCCAGTTGGGGAGATGGGCAGGGAACAAATAAGCAAAATTTTTCCAGCTGTTCTTAATGCAACTGAGAAAATAAACAGGATATGGAAAGAGTGTGTCGGTAAGGCTCTCCTTTCTTTGGGTTAGGTGGTCAGGGAATTTTCTCTGTAGAAGTGAAATTTGAGCTAAGGCCGGAATGAAGTGAAGCTGCGAGCCCTGTAAAGACCTGGGAGAGGATCAAGTTACAGCCAACAAGTGTTAAGAGCCTTGAGGTAGAAGTGAGCTCGGTGGATAGAACAGGAAGAGGGCCGCAGGCTGCATAGTAGGTGAGGAGGACGGGAGGGAAATGACCAAGCTGAGACTGGAGGGGGCTGCGGTCAGCTGGTGCAGGGCTTGTGGCCCGGGTAAGGAGGGTGATTTTGCTCTACCTGCCGTGGGCAAGCTTTAACCAAGGGAATTTGATCTGATTTTTGTTTCAAAAAGATGCCTTGGCTGCTTCTAAATATAAGAAAACAGCAATATAATAGTTACAAGGCAGTATAGAATTAAATGCTATAGAAATATATGAATAAGAAGTATTTTGTGAGTGGAAGAGAAATCAGCGGTTCGGTGAGGCTGAACCTTCCCCCAGTGGATTAGGGAAAAGATTTTTTTTCTCTGAACTGGTGTTCATTCTTCATTCCTCTTGGGTACCCCTTGGTGTCTGGGAATAGGGCTGAGCTGGCTCACAGACGCAGCACAGGGGACCTCACCCGAGCCCTGGTGCAATGAGAATGGCTTCTCTTGGTTTCTTCCCACAGGGTGTGGACACTGTAAGAAAATGAAGCCAGAGTTCGAGGGTGCAGCGGAAGTCCTCCACGGAGAAGCAGGAGTAAGCATCCTTTCCTTAACCTCCCCCCACCAGTTTCTTCTACAGAATCGGTGACCTGAGTCATTATAATGACTTCCCCCTGCTGGCTCTGCAGCAGCTCTCGGGTCCCTGGAGGTCTGCAGTACTTCTGTGTCCCTGAGTAGACATGTCTCAGACAGTTGGGGTCCCTACCAAGGACAGAGGGGTCATGTTCCCATGCCCATCCAGGTCATGGCACAGGGGCAAAGCCGCAGGATTCTCCTTTTTCTCTGGGATTCTGGCTATGGGGAACAGCCGCTATCTACCAACCTGCTTGGTGGGGCAGGTTTAAAAGCCTCATCTCAGTCCGTAAATGAGAAATGAGGAATGGGCCAGTGTTTAGTTGTTCCTTGGGATATATAAGCCCAGGGTCCAGCCACTGGCCAGTGAAACCCAAGCAGGGCCAGCGGGGGTTGGGGCTGTCGCCTGGGTTCCTCTGTTCTGCCAGCACTGTCTGAGGCTGTCGTGCATGGTTGGCCTTTCCCCCATCCCAGAGCTCTGGTGTCCTTGCAGCTGTCGACGCCACTGTCAACAAGGCCCTGGCAGAAAGATTCCACATCTCCGAGTTTCCGACACTGAAGTATTTTAAGAATGGAGAAAAATATGCAGTGCCTGTGCTCAGAACAAAGAAGAACTTTGTTGATTGGATGCGAAAGTAAGTATGATGGTCTTGACAGTGCATCCTGACTCCTTCCTTGCTGTCGGTCGGGCACCAGGGGACAGCCTTGAGGAGGTGAAGTAAACCTTAGAGGCTGCTGACCTGGGCTCGGGGCCGTAGGAGCCAAGACACATTTGACTTCCCCAATCCTAAAGCCACCTCCGCCTTGTTAACCACGTGTCCTCACCCAGCAGCTTTTCTGGATGCAGTTCCATCCGCTCAAATGAGCTCAAATGGTGTTTCTTTCTTTTTTCTTTCTTTTTTTTTTTTTTAGAGGATCCCCTTTCTCAGTGTCTTGGCCCCAGATTTCATCATCTGCATTTTATTCCGTCCCCTTTGAACGAGTGAAGGAAACACACAGCTCTTCACATCCAGAGCTGGACTCGTTTGGGCCCAGGTTTGCTGGAGGTTTACTGGACCTCTGCAGTGCAGCCTACTTTGTTTTGGGGTTGAGGATAAAGATCTCAAAGAGTTCCCTCAAACTGCGTAATAGTTTGCTAGGGCTGCCACAGTAAATTACGTAGACTAGGTAGCTTGACAGCAGAAGTTTATTTTCTCACAATTCTGGAGACCAGAAGTTCAACATAAGATGTTGACAGGTTTGGTTTCTTCTGAGGTTTCTCTCCTTAGCCATCTCCTTGTGTCCTCGCATGGTCTTTCTGTGTCTTCGTCTCCTTTCTTAAAAGGACACTTGAGATTGGATTAGGGCTCACCCTAATGACCTCATTTTAACTTAATTCTCTCGAGACTCTATCTCCAAATACAGTCTCATTCTGAGATACTGGGGGTTAGGACTTCAACGTATGAATTTTCAGGGGGACACAGCTCAGTTCATAATGGCCGCGCAAGTCCAGAGAACCTGAGTAGCACTGCGATTATTACTGGCCCAAGGACCCCCTACTCGCCCAAGGACTTTGGAACATGCAGTTCTTAGCATTTTCCCCTCCCATGATGGGACGAACCAGGCCATCACAGAGATGCCGTGGGAAATGGAAGATGCCGTGGGCCTTGCTCGAGAGTCAGAAATTCTTAGGACGCAGCTGAAGAGACGTCCTCCTGTCTGCATTCCTCCCCTGACACAGCATGTGTGTGTGTGTGTGTGCGAAGACACACATAATGTAACTGTTCAAGAACATTTCCGCCTTTCAGCACTGAGGGGAAGATAAAGTAAAAGAAGACACAGTTAAGCCTTGGCAGAGGGCCCCGGTATGTGGTGTAATGATGCCCATGTGAGAACCAAGAGTTTAGACATGAGAACCGTGCAAAATAGCAGCATCTAAATTGAGTTACTTTGTTAGGACATTGGTCCTCAAACTCGGATGTATGTAAGCATCACCTGGTGTCGCGATGCTTATTTAAAAGTGCAGATTCTGAGCCTGCTGTCCTGAAGCTTTGGTTCATTTCAGGAAGTATAACTGGGACCCTCAGTCATAGCGTTTTGGGAAATACTAGCTTACGGAATGGAAGCAAAATTCCCACTAGGTTCAGGAAAGGCCCCTGGCAAGAGGTGAGTGGACTGGCAAGGTCCTGGTCTCCGCCCCTCCCACTGTTACTCATCATGGGTGTGGATTCTCAGAGTAGCAAGGCCTTCGTCTGAGGGACCAGAGGGGAATGGTAGTTCTCCAGAACGGACAGGTCCTCACTCCCCTGCCCTACTGGTGCAGAAGCAGGGTGCTCTTCATACCTACCTCCAGCCTTGCTCTGGTGCCAGGGCTGGTTTGTTGGGAGGGATCAGACTGGGCAGGGGTTTCAGGCAAGATCCTTGGTGCTTGTACTTGTAGGTAGAGAGCTGAGGGAATCAGGAGCATTGATCGCTGCTAATCCCTACTCCAGAGCCCTGTCCCTTCTGTACGCATCACCCTGCTGAGCGCTTGAAAAGCACTGAGGGCGAGATGTGGGCTTTGTGGTCCAAGAGACTGCGCTCAGATCGGGACCTCCAGCTGGTTACGTGACCCTGCTCAGCCCCAGGTTTCCATCTGCAAAATGGAGACAATGCTTTTCCCATAGACTTGTCTAGGGAATTAAACTATTATGTTTAGCATGGTACATGGTTTGGACATACAGAGAGGAAGCTGTTTTTATTTTTGATACCCACTGTCATATGGAGCTATAACTGACAGTATCACCTCATAAATGCGAATACCTTCCCAGCCTTTGCAAAATGCTTTTATATCTGTCGCCCCGTTTCATCCTCGGGTCCTACTGAGGCCAGAGTTTTTATTTCTATTTCCTTGAAAAGAAGCTTCGTTTCTGAGTGGTTAAGGGCCTTGACCAGGGACCAATAGTTCTTTGAGGAGCTTGGAAGGGATCCTTCAGACTCAGCATGAAGAGGAGACAGCTCCGAGACAGAGAGTGGAGTCTTGTCACCCAGAAGGAGGGTGAGCAGAGGGTGTTGGAAGAGCCCAGTGGTGTTTCCAGGTTTGTGCACCAGTGGCCATGATGCGGGTAACTGAGACATGCCTGCCAGCGGGCCAGCCTGGAGGGGCAGGATTCAGAGATGGGGCAGAACAGAGAGGTCAGGTGGCAGTGTCAACCACAGAGCCAGGGGTTATGACAAGGCCTGGAGGGTGAAGAAAAAGGAGGAAGACAGGAAGATTGGGAGGGGTTAGTCTTGGTCACCGAAGCAGATGTATCATTAACCAAAATAAAGAAGTTGGGGAGGTGGGGGACTGATTTAGGAGGTATGAGGGAATAGGGAGAGCATTATGTTCTAAGTCTTTGGGGGATTGGGATGCCACTAGAACCGCCAGGGGTCAGGACACAAGTCACCCTCAGCCCCAGAGATTCTGGAAGCCATTCAGGTGGATGAGATCTTTCGAGAATTTCAGAGGCTCAGAGATAGAGCTGGGAAAGGCGAGGGCTGTCAGAAAGGTGGGGAGTAGCACTCTGTGGGCGCTCGGCAGAGCGGGCTTGGGAAAGGTGAGAGTGGTCATGGGTGGCTCACGGTGGCTGGTAAAAAGCCAGGTGGTGAAGTGACAAAGGGAGGATGTGTCAGCACCAGGTACAGACGACTCCCCAAAGACACTTCTCAGAAAAGGAAGAGAGAAGTGCTGTTATAGGGAGGGGGATAAGAGCAACAGAGGCTTTTAAAAGACCCTGGAGATCTATAATTTTGTGAGGCAGACTGGAGGGAACCAGTGGACAGAAAGAGAATGAAAAAACAAACACTTATTGAACGCTTGTCATTTATTAGAGCATATAGGCTCTCAGCGACTATTACTTGGTTGGCTTGCTTTATGTACACTGTCTCTGCTCTTTAGAAAGGTCCCAGAAAGTAGGGATCATTGTACTCATTTAACAGAAAAGAAAACGGATGCTCAGAGGAGTTTAGTAACTTACCTAAGGTGACACAGCTAGTAAAAAATTTGAATTTGAACTCCCAACCCACCTCACTCTTTGGCCAGAACAAAGCTTCAGGAACAGACTATAATGGAGCACCCTTCGGGGTCCCAGAAGAGACCAGAGGGAGGGGGAGGGGAGTTCTACCCACCATGGCGAGGTGACAGGGAGCCTGCCCTGCGCTGAGAGTGGCTCAGGTCTCCACACCTTCACACAATGGCTTCTTACCAGGCTCCTCAAACAGAATCAGGATAGCTTTGCTGATGGCGCAGGTGTGTTTACGTTTAAGCTGAGGATTTAAGTTATTAAATTTTAGAAAGGATATGTAAAGTGATTTCTTCTCTCTGCTCCCCTGGTGGTGGTGGCAGTGGCTGCGGCATGGGGAGAGGGGAAGCCTTTGTCCTTAAAAGCCTCTCTTCATGGCTGTCTCCCCTCCACCCCTGGCTTCCTGCAGCCCTGAGGCCCCCCCACCTCCAGAGCCCACCTGGGAAGAGCAGCAGACCAGCGTGTTGCATCTGGTGGGGGACAACTTCCGGGAGACCCTGAAGAAGAAGAAACACACCTTGGTCATGTTCTATGCCCCTTGTAAGTAGCTGGGGTGGTCACTGAGGGGCAAGGTAGAGGGGTGGGCCTGAATGAACCCCGAAGATCCCCACTGGCACCTGGGCAGCCACAGGTCAACTCTGGCTCATCTCTGCTGTAAGCATGGCTCACCACTTGTCCAGACTGAGGTCCCTCAAAACCCAGGGCTTCCTATCAGCTCTCAGATTCTCTTCTTTCTAGGGAGCCTTTCGCACATCTGCCCTAAAGCCCTCTGCTGCTGTTTGTGGTGAGGCCCTGCCATAGAATTATTCAGTCTCCTGATGTCTCTGGAACCTTCCAGGCTGCCTGCCTCCCACCTGGCCACTTCCTGCCACCCCTCAAGACACTGACTTCACCTTCAGACCTAGGCACTTGACTGCTTGGAATTAGCCTTCCCAAGTGGCTTTGAAGCCACTGGTCTTGAGGCTGTGGTATAAGCATAGTCACATTCACTGAGACCTGTCGAGATTGTGCGATGCAGTCCGTTTTAATCAAAGCTTAAGCTGAGGATGTGACAGGCCTGCTAGCATTAGTGTTTGTGACCTCAGGTTTTGTGAAGTCCCATCTTGAAGTTAATTGATACTTAAAAGGGAAGGCTCTTGAATTTCCCACTCTTCTCTTGCCCTTCTCTCTCTCCCCCAGGTTATAGCTCAGCTTAATGGAGTGGGGATAATAAAGCTGTGCTCCACAGAGAAGCCAAGCAACTCAATCTAGTCATAAACCCGCTAGGTTGTAGCCAACCCTCCTCTTGGCTCCCCTCCTGCCCCCACTTTTCAAGTGTCAATAATCCGTAATGACTCTCCTCAACTCTCAGTCTGGAAGGGGTCACCTCCTGGCCCTGGCATCCCCCAGCCTCAGACTCCCACCCTCGGGCGACAGATACATCCCTCTGTTTGCCTTTTCTTCTCTGAGTGGGACTTATGCTCTCTCAGTTCCTTATAGATCTCGCTGTCCCCATCTGTCCTTAGAGTATATCTAGATGGGATATTAAGAAGGTAGCATCTTCCTTCTGGGCAGAGCGGGGGGTGCAGGACTGAGACCCATGAAAGTGTGATGTGTGACTTGCCCAAGGCCTTGCAGCAAGTCCGTGACAGCCCTGCCTGCAGCTGGGGCTTTGCTCTCTCCCTTTTTGTCACAAATACTATTCAGAGAGTAAGAGCTTTGTCAGCAGCAGTTGAGAACCTGGCCACAAAAGTGGGAGTTCTTGACCAGCCACTGGGTGGACTTTAGGAAGCCCAGACTGAATACCTTCCCCTGGAAATACCCCTCTCTTTCTCCCAGACCCTGGGGTGGGAACCCCTACCCTGCTGGGGTACTAATAACCTTCCTCACATAACAGCTGTGTCCTGGGCCCAGGACACACGGGAAGGAGGCCAGTTCCTACCAGGCCTCCAGGGCCTCACTGTCTACTCTGGCAAGAAATAATTTCAGATGTGGTCCATTCAGGGTACGTCCCTGAGAGACCCCACTTCTGGCCAAGGGCTTCGCTCCTATCTCCCTTACTGCGCTTTCCTGTCCTTGAACCCTGCTCCAGACTCCTAAGGTACAGTAATCAGTGGATTAAAGGGGGGCGGAGGGTGAAGAAATATCCAAAGACAAATGTTTTTTAAAAATGTAATAATAAAAATAATACAAACTTATTTATAATATCTAAGGTAGTATAGTATATAATGTAGTATATACTTATTTATGTATTAAGACTAAATACTAAAGTCAGGTTAAACACCTGATAAAGGTAAGTATAAAGTGAAAAGCAAAAGCTGACTTCCATATATATCCCTTCCACCATCTCTCTCTTACCCAATCATCTCTCCTCCCTACCCCCACATCCCAGCTCCTCCCACCCCCTCCCACCACCCCCTTCCCCAGCCTCTTCTCCTGTTTCGAGCCCTCCTTTGCTCTTAATGGTCTGGCTGTGGTGACTGCCTTTCTTAGGCCAGCTTGGCTGAGTCTCTAGAATTGAAATTTTCTTTCCTGTCCTCAGTCTTTGTTTTTCTTTCTCCACTCTAGGAAGCTTATTTGGTTTCCTGCTGCACAGAGATGGTGCCTTTTTTTAATTTAAAAAATCATGCCTCTTCTGGCCCACCTGACGCCTCTTGGCAACATCTTCATGCCCTTTCTAAAACAGCCTCCCCTTTAGTTATTCATGTGCTGTGCTCTTTCTTTTGGATAATAAGAAAATTAGATGCAACAGAAGGCCATTAATCTGAGACCCAGATACTTTAAATTGATGGTAACAGGAATTTGCACTAGGCCAATAGTTACCTTTCTAGTTTCAGTAAGCAAAGAGATTAGAAAGGAAAAATTAGTCGTGATATCAGATTTGGGGGAAGAAGGTAACCTGATGCTAGTAGTGGGTATCCATGCCACCCAGGAAGGACCTCTAGGTGCCATAGGGTGTGCGTTGACAAGCCTTGTCAACCAGCACATGCAACTGTGCTCTTTAAATGTTTTGAAAACTATATTCCTTTGGAGTATGAAATTTTCATGAATTTGAGCTCTTCTTCCCTCTGTTAGGTCACATTAGAAGTTTTCTTGTAATTGCCATTGAAGTAATTAAAAAACATCTATTAGTATCTGCCATGGGTTAGGCTGTGCTAGGCACTTTGTCCCATGTAATTCTACTATAGCCCATAACCAACCTAACTCTACTCCTGGGTCAGATGTTGGAAAACCCCTTTGAGCCGGGCCACGTGGGTGGTCCTGCCCATCTCAGGAACCTGCTCAAGCGCTAACTTCAGATTAAAGTTGCAGCTTAGTCTTAATTTGGTTTCACAAAACTCTTTGAAATGCCAGTCATTATTATCTTATTTTAAAAAGAGAAAGTGGATGAGCAAAGCCATTCCTGTTCCCTGCCTTGGCTCTCTCAAGGCCGAGGGAGCTCAGGAGGCCTGGTCAGGCTGTTTGTCAGGAAGTTGGCCAAAGCCAGGCCTCCCCACAGGGCATCTGGCCTCTCCCACCTGTGTTTTGATCAGAATGAATTACCACAGTCAGGGAAATCCTCTCCTCGAAGCAGGTCTGTTCTCCTGGCAGTTCTGTTCGGTGTCTGGGAAATGGTGTGGAGAGGAGGTGGGCTTGGTTTTCGTCTACTAATGCTGAGGGGATGGTCAAGGAAACGGATCTGGGCCAAAGCAGCCCTCGGCTTCCCAGGCCCTCTCCTCGTGGGTGCTGCCCTGGGTTCGCTGGAACGGGTGGAAAAAGTGGCCCTGTACAGCTGCCAGTCGTGCCTGAGACACTGTCATCAGAGCCGCAGGAGCTCAGGGTGGCACACGGAACAAGAGAGACAGGATGGCATACACACCACTGTCACACCGAGGGCCTCCGGAGTCACGGCTCCTTATGCACTCTGACGGGCCTCTTCCCTGGGTCGGGAACCCAGGCCCTGAGAAGAGTCGGGGTCTCCTAGCAGCTTGTCCTCCGCCTAGCCTGACTTTGGCTTTCCTATTCCTGGATCCGAGGTTCAGGTTGATGATAAAGCGAAAGGTAGAAAGACAGCATGAGAGCCAGGCGCCTGGTTTAGTTGCTCCATCTGGGGGTCGTTGAGAGTGTGAAAGCAAGCAGCAAAGTGCGAGCAGCAGGGGCTCGGGCAGGGCCGTTGCTCCTGGCACCCCTGCCTTTCCCAGTCCCACTTTCTCAGTCACACAAGTGGAGAGATTTGCCGTTGTCACTGGGGCCGGAGAAGAGGCTTTGTAACAGGCTCAGAGAATCCTGAGCACACATCTGCCTTTGCGAAGCCCAAAGCTCCCTCTATACCAAAGATCAGATTCTTCCAGCTCTGAGGGCAGCTCTCTGTAGAAGGAGACTGTCTCCCCCACCCCAGCCTCTCGGTCTGGGTGTAGGACAGGAGAATGTGGGATGGGAAGTCCCAGGCAGGAGTGGGCCTGCTGTTTGCACAGGGACTCCTACGAAACCCTCATGCCGACAGCAGGTACACAGGATGGTGGTTTGAGGGGCAGGGTTGAGGCATGGACCCCGACAGTGGGCTGTGGGGGGGGGGGGCAGTCAGATGAATTTGCACGGTCTGTCGGGTAGAGAGAGACTCCCGGAAAATCCTCTGTGGAGGTTCCGGGGGGGCTCCCGGTTCTGCAGCCTCCCCGTCACGTGTAACTTCTCCTCCTCTTACGCAGGGTGCCCACACTGTAAGAAGGTTATTCCACACTTTACTGCGACTGCTGACATCTTCAAAGATGACCGCAAGGTAAGGATACCCTCTTTATCTCTTGTCCCACCTCCAACTTTGCCCTGTCACCAATTCCTGTACCTCCTTTTTGTTCAGTCCCCTTTCCAAATAGGATCTGCTGAGACTAGGGAATTCCTGGGGACCAGGACATTCGTTTTTCATAAGGCAGGTAGAATAGGCTGAATTTACGCTTCAAAATCAACGTAGATACATAGAGGACGGAGGGCTGTTAACGCTCAGTGTGGGTGGTAAAGAGGTCATCTATTTTTTTAGAGCTTGAACCTTTTTATAGTAGAATTCATAGCCATGCATTACTTACATAATTAAAAACACAAATAAAATCCAACAAAAGTCGACCGTAGGCAGCCAAGGTAGAGGAGAGCCGGCTATGTCTGTGCAGCCTCGTCCCACCGAAATGAAGGGCTCCTGCAGCAGCCAGCTGATGAAGCATAAAATTAACAAGCTAGAGCTGCAGATTGGATTAGAGTGCGGGAAAGCAGCGGCCTCCAGGCACATCCCCGAGGCAGCTCCAGCAGCCGGCAGGCTTTGCCGCCACCCTGTGAGGGCAGTGTGTGGCTCCAGGGCTCAAGTCACAGGGAGGAAACCCCCAGAACTCAGACTGGTGCCGCTTGGCTGCTGCTAATCTGTGTGACCTGGAAGAAGTCATATCAACTCTTCAGGCCGTGAGTTCCCTTCTCTGTAAAGTCAAGGTGCTAGTCTAGATGAACATGAAGACCATTCCCAGGCTTGGATGACGTCGTAGGAATCTGTCCCCTGACAGGCCCCCAAAACATACTCACACACACTTAACCCAAAGACGTATGCACCTCTGCCATGGTGCCTATTTCCCTGGGTGGAGTCCTCGGGCACAGCTGGGGCAGGCCGGACACAGAGGCAGGATCACCTTGCGTTGGCCCTGCGGGAGTGGCAGTGATGGGGTGGGGAGAGCTGTGCAGGACAGCAAGTCAGAGAGAGCCAGGCTGGGGCACAGGCACATGTGTGGAGTGGGGGGCACCCTGGGGATTCAGACCCCGGGACCCTGCCCTATACTCAGCAAGTCCCATCATTACCCACTCACACTAGCTGTGCCTTGGAGGCACCCCTCACCCCTCCAGGAAGGAGTCTAAGGACCAGAACCATGTTTGTCCTCTGCCTGTCACTTGGCCTGCGTTGAAAGGGGAATAGCAAGAAGGGGCTTCCCCTCCGCTGTCTCCCTCACCTTCCAACCTGCTTCTGCGACTAGGGCCTGGTCATGTGACCGGGTGGCTGCTCCTGCTCTGGGACCTCTGGAGAGGTCCAGCATAGCCCACTCCGCCAGCCCCTGTTGGGCTCCCTCACATCTGGCCCTTGGGTGCTGTGGGGCAGGCCTTTACTCCCTGCAGCCAGCACTGGCTGGCAGTCCCTCCGAGTTGACTGCCATCACCCCGGGGTGCTCTGGACAGAGGGGAGAGTGGCAGAGGTGTATCATCTTCTTGCCCCCGTCCCCCAGCTGCTCAGGTCTGGCTCAAGGGCCCGTAAAGGGATGACATTAGTCTCAGTGAAGCCTGGCTGTCTGTGCCCACAGTAAGCGCTGAGGGGCAGCTCTCCTCTGCCCCTCTGCTGACACACGAGGCCCCCATTTTCATGGCGATGCCTTCCTTTTCGGAGACACTGATGTGTCTTTGCTTAATTGTCTTAACTTGGGCCAGTAATGTTGCTGACCTTTTCCTGGGGTCATTCTCTCAGTCTCTCTTTCCGGCTTCCTTTATTCCAAGCCAGGAATCACTCTTACTTGTTTTCCAGAACACACGTCACTTCTCTGTCCCAGGCAGCTGGCAGGCCTGTGGTTCCTGGAGGTGACTCTTAGTAACTGCAAGAAAGCATTCTGTCCCTCCAGCTGGGGTACTAAAGTTACTGATGCCACATTGCAGGGTACCATTCTAGAACTATCAAATCAGACTGTGGAGGATGGTTCCAGGAATTGTGATTTCTAAGAGCTGGCTCTTGTGCTGGCCATAGGCTGGTGTTTAGGGACCACTGGCCTGTCCAGCTCTCTCCTTTCACTCATGAGAGAACAAGGCCCAGAGAGGATCCCAGTGGGTCATTGCATCCAGACTGGGTCTCCTGACACCCCATGCTACCATCTCTTAGCCGGAGATTCCTTCCCCAATCAATATGCAGTTGGTTGCTCACTTCCATTTTCATAGCCAAAGTCAATATTAGCTCCTGCAGAGATTTATTGTACTGAATCAATAAAGCCACATGAGGCAGCTCATAATTCAGCGGGGCGCCTCTGCCCCCTCCCAGGAGCTTACTGGGGGACTTTAGCAGTTGACACTCTGGGTAGAGAAAGGGCTGCACACTTAGTGTTGGAATGGATGGCATTATGGAAGGGGCCATAGAGGACAAGGATTCAAGGTGAAAGGTCGGTGGATGCAGGCAGGATGGGGCTCGCTCACTGCACATCAGAGTGTCCACAGCCTGGGGGCGGGGCAGGGCCTGCGGTGCAGCTCTTGGCCTGGTGTGAGGGTCTTCCCAGGGGGAGGCCCTGAAGCTGCAGGAGACCCTCCTCTGTGATTGGCCCAGAGGCTTCTGTAACTCTGGTCTTGGTGTTTACAAAGCTGTCTGCCCATCAGGAGGGAAATCTTCCTGAGGGCAGGCACCCCATGTATCCTTGAATTCCCCAAAGTTTTGACTCCTGGGACCTCTGTAAATGTTGACGGAATGAAGGAACAATACATATTTAGTACTTCCTGAGAGTTCCTCTCCCATTATTACTTTCAAAGCATTATGTCATGTTATCCTCACAGTAAGCAGCCTAATCGACTTGTATTGTTACTCTCCCCTTCAATTTCCCTGAGGAGATTGAATCTCAGAGAGGTTAAATGACTAGCCCAGAGTTACCCAGTAAAGGGGCAGCATCAGAATTGAATAAATAGGCATTGTCAGCACTCTCCCAGAAGCTGATGAGGGCCTGGGACTCGCATGCAACGGGTTTATCTGAGAGGTGATCTCAGAAGCTGCTGAGGAAGGGGATGGAGGAAGGAGAACCAGACAGAGAAGGAGCCAGAGCAGCGGTGTTAATGAGCAGCTTCCCATGCGGGTAACTAGGATGTCCCTGGAGACTTCGCCAGGGACAGAGTTGTCCATGTAAAGGTCAGGGAAGCCAAGGGACACTTGAGCCCTGTCCATCCCTGGCCTTACCTCTAGCTCTCTGCATCCAAGAGTTGCAGATGCCAATGGCAAGTGCCAGGCTACAGGGACATGACAGGGCAGCGACAGCCAACTACCATGGAACAGGTCTGGAAGTTAAAGGTGCACATTAGGTGCTGCGGGTGAGTCAGTACAAATCTTGAGTGGGCATGAGAGGAGAGGTCTTTAGACAGGTAAAATTGGGAAAGATGAGGCGGTTTCTTTGCTGCCTTCTTCCCAGAGAGTTCACGCCACTGCTTTTAAGAGGGCTGCACTTGTCTCTTCTCGCATGGGAACGGAGCATGGAGGAGCCTTCACGGCTAGAAGTAGCCCTTTGTGTTTGCAGCTGGCAGATAGTTTAGGTGATTCAGAGTAAGTACACATTTTTAATTGAGGAGATTTTTTTAATCATACACTACATTTCCCACAGCTCCAGGGCATGTATACAAATTAAATTCGTAATTTAAAGCGGATGCAGAGAGAGCAGCATCCTGAGCTACGCTCATCACTCACTTTTACAGAATAGCAGAGAGGCATTGACCCCTGGACTCGGGCTGAAGCAGACGGCTGCCCGGTATGCGAGGTCTCCCCTGAGCTGGGCCCCTCCGAGCCTGCCTGAGAAATGGAACCCACAGGGCGGCTAGAGGAGCATGTGCCTCCTACTTCTAGATAATTCCGAGAGCACTTTAGAGGGCAAGCTGGGGTTCTCAGAAGCCTGCAAGGGCCAGCTTGCTGGCCTGGTGGATCAAACTCCATGTGGACACCGGCAGAGGGCAAGTCGAGCCTGCCTGCAGGAGATAGCCACCTCTCTGCTCCAGCCAGGTGGTGCCTGTGGGACTTCAGAGCAAGTATCATCAAACCTGGCTTTTAAAGAGAAACTGGCAAGCCAAACTTTGATGTAAAAATCTGGTTTACGGCCATGCCACTCTGAACAAGCCTGATCCTGTCTGATCTTGGAAGCTAAGCAGGGTCAGGCCTGGTTAGTACTTGGATGGGAGACCACCTAGGAAGACCAGGAGCTGTAGGTGCAAATAAATAAATAAATAACAATTAAAAATCTTCTGGCTTTTTTCTAGTGTGGCAGCTAATTTAGATTTTTTTTTTTTTAATTCTTTATGGGCCCAATAGAACAGGATTGAGAACCAGATATGGATTGCACATAGTGGGTTTGCGAACTCTGCTCCAGGAAGTCTTGCTGTAGAGAATGTAAATAGCTGAAAGGGTAGGAGGGAAGTGTGAAGGCAGGTGAGAGAGGGCAGGTGTGGTGCACTGGCAACTAGAGTGCAGGCCACACCTCACTCTTCACTCGGACCATGTCCTGCTGCTCACCTGGGCACAAGGTAAGTGACCAGTAAAGGCGACTGCCAGTGGCCTGCTGGGCTCTCCTACCTGGAAACGGGGCCTCGGTTCAGATGTGGAAAGCCAGCAGTTACAGAACTGTGTGAACTGTGGTTGTTCAACAATTCAAGCGTAACGGTCCAGTCTGAATTCCTTAATGGGCTCCGGCCCTCAGAGAAACCACAGTCCTTCCTCTCTCAGGTCCTGGCATGGGCAGGCTCTCCTGTCTCAGTATTCTTCACATGACTGGCTGCCTCCTCATCACTCAGGTCTCAGATCAGATGTTAACCTCCTAGGAAAGGCCTCCCGATGAAGGCAGCCCTTCTGGCTATTGTCTTATCAAATCAGGGTTCTTTAATTTCTTCACAGCATTTGTTGGGCTCTAAAGTGTTCACACTTGTTAAGTGTCTTCCTGCAGTAAGAATGGCATTCGCTCAATGACTGAACTTTGTCAAGGTCACCCTGTACCGCTAGCATCTAGCACACATGGCAGGCCTTGGATGAAGGCTGCCTCTCACAATCAGCCCTCCCCACCTCTGTGATGCTTTTGTACTGCAGGTCACAGTTACTCGAACCTCCCCCCTCTTTCCTTGCTTTGTGAGCAGGGAAAAAGTTTGCTGTCTGTTTTATACACTCTTATTTTGACATAACAATAAATAATAAGAAAAAACTACCCAGCATGTGGAATTTGTAAGATGATCAAGAAGAGGCCAACAGCCAATTTGGGAACCTCTTTCTGACCCAAAACTGTTTGCTTTGGTCATTGCTGAACTTTTCCAGTTTCTGGAATGTGCGCCCTGGTTGGAACTTTCTTTGCTTCCTCCTTTAGGCCTTGGCTCAGATGGCAAACTATGCAGAGTGCCTCTGCTTCATTCCCCTGGGCTCTCTTGGCGCTGGGAACCGTCTCCATAATTCCTCCTATCATGCCTTGCAATTGTCTCTTTACCCGACTCACTGACCAGATGCTGAACTCCTAGCAGGGACAGAGCTTGTGTTTGAGGCCAGTAGGAGCAATTATAGCAGCAGCTGACATGTACCAACCACTAACTGTGTGCCAGTCCCGGTGCTGATTCACCTGATTCTAATTCTCTTAGTCTGCATAATATCCTGATAACATCGTATTATCATTATCCCCATTTTACAGATGAAGAAATTGAGGCACCAAGAGGCTAGGTAATTTTTTTAAGTCTTAATATGTAGCCAAGCCAAGATTTGCACTTGAGAAACTTCAAAGCTCTTGTTCTTAACCTTGCAACTACATTGCCTCACAAACAGATATTCAGGGATGAATTCCACAGTGCCTCCTGGAAAGCATCACAAAATCTGTGGTGTTTACAACTGCTTTCGAGTCATAATTTCCTGTACAGTCATTATGCAGTCATCCTTGGTTACAGGACCACCCATAGATACCAAAATCTAAGGATGCTCAAGTCCTTTATATAAAATGGCGTAGTGTTTGCATATCACCTGTATTGGCACATACACTACATACTTCATTCATGTGGATTCATGTAGTGCTTAGTGTGTGGCAAATTCAAGTTTTGCTTTTCGGAACTTTATGGGATTTTTTTTTTCTAATATTTTTGATTCTCGGTTGATTCTGTGGATGCGAAACTTACAGAGGGCTGACTGTACTTGTGATTTTTAAACGGTAGTCTGAGGGCGCTCCAAGGTGAGTCCCCAAACCTTACCCATCTGCTTTAGAAATCATCGGTCTCAGGGAGCTCCAGGCTGGGGATGCTTTGTTTCAGCTCCTCCTGCCATGAGGGAGAAGAATCACAGAAAGCACCTGGCGTGGGCCAGAGTACTGTGTACAGAGGGTCCAGGCCTCAGCTCTCAGACTGGAGACCCCTGTGCTAACACTCTCACTCTTCACCCATAGATCGCCTGTGCTGCTTGACTGTGTCAGAGATAATAACCAGGACCTGTGTCAGCAAGAGGCCATCAAGGGCTACCCCACTTTCCACTACTACCACTATGGGAAGTTTGTAGAAAAATATGACAGCGATCGGACGGTGAGTTGGGAGAGAAATCTGCCCTGAGCTTTCTGCTGAGGGCCAAGGAAATAGCCACTGAGTGGGCAGCAAAGGGAGGTTTTCAGAAGCACGGAACTCAGCTGGCTCATCAGAGCTGAGAAGGCAAGGATCTGGGTCTGGCTGGAAGAGAGTCTCAAGGGGGTTGTCACAGAAGTCCTGTCCCCTAAGCCAGAATTGCATCCTGGGTGCGGAAGAGTGTCCTCACCCGCTTCTCAGGGCTTCTCTGTAGGCAAGCAGACGCCTCTCGCATCACAGCTGCCCCCACCACTTCTGCCTGCCTCTCTGTTCAGACAGGTGGAGGGTCAAGGAAGGAGAGTGAGGGAAAGAATGCACATCTGTATCAGGGGGTAAAGTTCCTTTTTTCTCTTTCTCTTCCCCTTCCCTACAGGAATTGGGATTTACCAATTTTATTCGAACCCTCCGGGAGGGAGACTACGAGAGGCTAGGGAAGAAGAAGGAAGAATTGTAACTTCTGCCTCAGAGAAAGCTTTTCCATTACACTGTGAATGATACCTGTTTGGTTGTTCTTTCTGAATTTCCACGTGTCTGGAGACAAAGTTTTTTATAGCCGCTTATGGCCATTTTGTACAATTTTGAAATAAAATTAAACCAGTTGTTTGGTGTTGTGGGTTATGTTCATGGACCTCTGCTAACAACGATGGCTACTTGTGTTCTTCCTCATTCCATGTCCTCTACTGACAGGTGGAGAGCCACAGTGCAGGGTTCGTCCGCACGGAAGACATTCATGAAGGCAGGTGGGTGGCAAGGGGTGCTGGGCCCTGTCAATCACTGGAGGCAGAACAGGGAAACCGGACCACAAAATATCATGTTACAAAATGACTAGTGTTGAGAGAAAATGCATTAAGATGATCAGGGAAAATGAAATACAGAAGCAAATGGTAACCAGGCATTAGCTTTTTCTAGATCTTTGTGGTTTCAGTCTTGGTGTGTTTTCCTGGAACTCATTTACATATTTCTCCAATTATTTCTGTCATCGTCTCTCCAGGCCCTCCCTACTTTCTCTTTAAAGAAAAGTCTCCACTTCTGGGATGAGTGCCCAATGAAGCCCAGGCTCCAAGGGGCATCTAGAATGGAGTGGAAGAGAGGACTTTGGCTGCTTGCTCTGTGCACTGGCTGGAAGGGGCAGCAGGGGAGACGCGGTGTATTTTCAGTGTGCGGATGTTGGGTCTGTGAACCAGTTCTCCCCGTACCACAGGAACCTTCGCATCATGTTCTCCATGGTCCCGCCACCCCAGGTCCCACTCTGCCCCGATGCCTCACTCTGCCTCCTGCCTCTGTTACATCTTTTTTTCTGACCATCTCTCCCACTAGTCCTGCTGTCTGCATCCCTGCATGACTCACACCCAGCCCTGTGCCCAGCAGTGTCGCCAGAGCCAGAGTACGCTGTGCTGTGTCCCCTCAAGTATTTCTCCACGGAAGTAGGACAGCCTCGCCCAGGCTGCCTTGACTTTAGTTGTAAGCAGTTATCCTAGTACTTGGCAGCACACTGACTTTTTTGGGGAGTTGACTCGCAGGAATGTTCAGCCCTTTTTCCTGAACCAGCCCCCTCCTTCATAGCTCTGTCCTTCCTGCCGATGGGTCCGTGGAGAGGAGGATCAGAGCCACAGAGCGCCTCATGGTGTGTTGATCAGCTGCCACTGCACATGGCTCTGTCAAGTGAAAGTGAAAGTTTCGAGAGCTCTTGTTTTGTTCAGTGTCTCAATTTCCCAATCTACCCCCTGTCAGTTCTGCCTGACAGCCCCTAAGCACCCACTTCCTTAGCAGTCTTTCCCACCCCACCCCCCAATAAAATTACACGTGGAAAAAGCATGCCCTAAATAAATAACTCAGCAACCCAGTTTAGCAGGGAGGGCCTGAGTTTAGCTCTAGTCTACGGCCGGGACCTAGACTTCCCGTGTCCCTGAAGGGTATGGTGTAGAAGTTGTCTGAGAGTCTGGCTGATGAGCTTACTGGAAGCGTCACCGCAGTAAGGTCACAGGCTAACCTCAGAGGTCCACCGCAACAGGGGGAAGGAGGTGGTGGTGCCGGCCAGAACTAGAGAAGGAAGGAATGTGCCTGCCCCCAGGCTTTGGCTGCAGACAGTGACAGAATGCCCCTCAGCTGCCACCATGCCAGGTGCAGTATTGACCAGCAGGGGGAGCTAGGATCTGCAGGATGCTGTGGATCTAAGTCCCTTCTCCCTTGGCTGTCTCTAGGACAAGGTGAACCTTTGTCCATACCTCGTGTGGAAAGGAGGAGGGGCGCTCTGAAAGACTGGGTATTTACCTAGAGAGTCATCCTAGAATTACCTGAAAAGAACTTTCAGTTTATTGGGTCACACTAAGAGCACCACTTCTACTAAATCAATAGGAAAACGCATTTTTCTCTGCATAAATAGGCACAGTATAAATATACAGCTCTTAACATGCCCGATAAAACCTGGTGTCTAGTCCTGAATACAAAAGTCCAGGCGAGACCTGGCCAGGATAGGGTGAAAAGGACCATAAATCCCTCATTCCAGATCTTACAAGATATATCTCAGTTAATCTAACCCAAGACTGCAGGCTCACTGTCAACAAAAACTTTTTCACACTGCTCATGGAAAAGACCTAACCTTTTATAGTTAATTGTTATTGAATTTTTTCCTTAACTGATGTTCAATATAATACATGTTATAAGAAACTTTACAGAATGCAGAAAAGCATGCGGAATACTTAAACACTCATAATAATCCTGACAGTCATCAATTACTATTGAATACTTTGCCATATAGTCCATTTTTTTATTACACACAAATGAAATTGTTCAGTATTTTATAACTTTAAAAAATTTACAAAATGTTTGAATACTTTGCTGTATCATTATTATATATTTTTCCTTGGCATAATTTTTAAAGACTATATAACAGAGTTTCCCAACACTATTTATTGGCACTACTGACATTTCTGGGACAGATAATTCTTTGTTGGAGGGGGGGACTTTCCTAGATATTGTAGGATTTTTAGCAGTATCATTGGCCTCTACCACCTAAATGTCAGTAGCACCTCTCTTCCCCACAATTGTGACAAACAAAAAATGTCTCCAGACTTTGCTAAATGTCCCTTGGGAGGCAAAAATTCCCCCAGCTGAGAACCATTGCTATATAGTATTTCATCCTATATAAATACCATCATTTACTTAAAAATCTGTGTTATTAGATGTATATTCACAATATTGTTGATAATTATTCACAACGTTAATAATACTGGGATGGACATCTCTGGTTGGGTTATTTGATGCAATTCACAGATTTCAGAAGGGTCGAAAATGTGCTTACTTTTAAGGCTTGTGATATATATTGTCAATTTTTGTTCAGCATGTGCCTATTTACACTCTTATGAGAACAAATGAAATTACCCATTTTCCCAAGCTAGCTCTGGAAATGATAATTTTCAAAGACCTTTGCAAAATTTTCCTATAATTTTCAATTAGCAATAATTGCGTCTCGGATAAACCTCATTGGCTATGATACTAACACTGCACAAACTTTCATATAATTTTAAGACAATTATTCTAGTTACATTTTATCTTGAAAAGTCATCTTTGTTTTAGCCTGCCAGGATGTTTTAGATTCTGTTTCTGTCTCTGACAACTTTTCTGTCTTTAGCTTCATGTCACTTGCAAATTTGGTAAGAATTAAAACTTTGTAAAAGATAGAGTATAGCCTGTATCTTGTAGCAGGCCAATGGAAATTGCTTGTCAATCCATTATTGTCAATCAGCATCCCTGCGACCGGGTCATTCAGCAAGTTCCTAACCCACTCAATTGTCCCAGCACCTGACTCATATTTTCTAACCTTTCCTATAAGATACAATGAAAGACGTTCCTCGAGGTATAAATATACTGGGTCTACCACATACATCTGATGAATTATTCTAATAATCCTGTGAAAGAATAAGAATTCTTTACTTATGCACAGCCCTTTACAGTTTGGAAGTGCTTTTAGCCCCATTTTATTCAGCGCTCACACAACCCCCTGATGTTGTGATGAGGAAGCTGAGGCTTTGGGAAGTTCAGTAACTTGTCCAAGGTCACAGAGGTGGTGAGTGGCAGAACTCAGAGGCAACGTAGGGTTCCTTCCTCTTCTCCCGGGACTAACAAGACTTAGTTAGTGATGCTTTCTTCTAGTGTTTGTTGCTTCCTTTCCCAGCCCTCACTAGTTATTATTGTACTAAACAGCACAATACCTGCTTAATAAGTCTTCCCTTTCCTGGACTATGACTTAGTAAGTTCTCACATTCTTTTGAGACCCTAGGAGAAATTTTTCTGTGCCAAAAAAAAAAAAAAATCAAAATTATTTAAAGTAAGTTTGAAGCTCTCTTTCAAACTCTTAACCAATATTGATTTTTTTGTCTTTTATTATATACCTTCTCTGTAAAAAAAAAAAATCAACGAATACCTAAACAAGATCTAAATATAATTTTATGTTATATTTAGTATCTTAATATATACTTAGCTATTAACTTTGTATATACAGATATACTATATATTATATATAATAATGTATGTGTATTATATATAATATATTTATATTATATATATATTCGAGAGAGAGAAACTGTCTTATACTTTGTCCTCTAGTTTCACACCCCACAAATAATCACTGTGAAGTTTGGTGTGTATCATACCAAGCACTTGTTTTTTTGTTCATAAACAAATATGTGATATGCTTTTTATGTGTGCGTATGTGTGTATGTGCATATATAGATACAGATTCAGAAAACTGCTTTCCACTCCAAGATCACCTGTAAATTTATTTGTGTTTTTTTCTGGTATTTTAAAGTACATCTTAAATTTATTTAGATTAAGAAATGACAGAGGAATCCAGCTTCTTGTTTTTCAAAATGGTTAGCCACTTGCCCCAACACCATTCATCTTTTCCTCCACTAGAATTCGTTTTCACCATAGAGTAAATTTTAAAATGTGTTTGGGTGTCATATTTCCTATCCTGTTCCACTAATTTATCTATTTCCATTTTAATTTACGTTTTATTCCATTTTGATTACTTTTTTGAAAATCATTATAATTTTCCTGACGGTTTGTTTTTGCCTGTTTCTTTAGCTACACTTTTTGTCTTAGATTTCAGGTTCTTCCAACCAAAGATCATCCTATCCTTTTCAGTAGAGTGATCATTCCCTTTGTCAAAGAGAATGAATAACAGTTGCAGAGTGTTCGTTTTCTTTCACTCCATCAACATTGTGTAGTTGGCCCCAAGCAGTGAATTCAGGTCTTCTTCTTGAATCTCTTACTCTGGCCTTAATTAAAGCAGCCCTTCTTGTTGTCTGTAGTTTTTGTTACAATGCTCAGTTACCTGGGCTTTCCAGACACGCTCCTGCAAGGTCTTTAATACGTTTTAGGATCTGAGCTCCCCTCTCATGAAACCCCCATTAAATTCCATTATGTGTGTCCTCCTTTTCTTGTCACTGAGATCACTTCCAATTGCAAAGTATAACAACACATTTTCAAGAACTTCCTCATCCTGTTGGGCCACGTCTCCTACTCTGAGTATTTTAGCTCAAAGGGAGGACATTCTTTCTATGACAGTCACCTTCACAGCCTGAGTTGAGAGTTATGCCCCCACAGACTCCAGCTGCCCTCCTACCTCAAGCCCTAATTCCCTTACAATGAATAAAGGAAGATGAATAAAGGAAGGAAGGCTGCCACCAGCATCTTGTCATTCAAAACTGGTAACCCCAAAGGCTGAATTCCATGTAATCATCAGGATTTTCTTCTATTCACTGTTCTGGAAAAAGGATGGATCAACATTCTTGCCCATCTTTTCCCAAGTGCAACGTTCTTAATCCTGGTTGCATAATTAACCACCTGGGGAACCTTAAAAACTACAGAGCCAGGGCCCCAACCCATAACAACTGAACCAGAATCTCTGGCAATGGGGCCCTGGCATTGATAAGTTTCAAAAGATCTCCAGGTTGTTCTAATGCACAGCCGGAGTTAGAACCAGTGAGCTGGGTGTTTCAGCGCAGTGCTGGCTGAGCTTACTTATGTATATGGAAGCTAGAAAAACTTGAAAAAAATTAGGAAAGAAGTTTTTCCAACATTATTCTTCAAAACGTTCAAAAATTTTTTATTAGGATTAAGTAATTAAGTTACTTGTGATCTCTTGCTACTTTTAACTCTCCTGAAAACTTTTTCTAAAAAACATTCAAAAGGAAGCTATATGTGTAAATCTGCCTGCATTATCATTTCAATACAGAACCCATGCAGCAAAAATAGCTTGACTCTAAGACTCAAGGCAGCAAACTAAGTGACAGTAACAAACTGCTATATTCATCCAGACCATAGAATGAGCAGCACATGCAGAAAATGATGGTTTGAATGCTGCCACATCACTGGATGTTCAACCTGGCATCTAAGCTGAGAGTCTACAAGCAAATGACTCCTCTAACAGGATGTTAAAGCCTCAGCAAACTCAGACATTAATTCCTGTCATCACCTAACTGCTTTCAAACCTTCCACTTTCTGTAGCATGGAAAGAAATTAGTCTAGGTTTCAAAATTCTATCAAGAAATAAACTAACCTGTGAAACATAGAAGGGCTTATCTGAATGCAAGCAGACACTGAGTTTTTAGAAGTTGGAAAATGTCGAAAAAATAAAAGAGGTGTCTGTCTGAAGGAGGTGAATTGCCGATAGTGACAGCTCAGAGAATGAATTGAGTGAACCAAGCTCATCAGCCAGGGTGGGAAGGGAGGTTTTTCAGCCTCATAAGGTTGCAGTAGACTCTCGGGATATAACTTTTTTGCCATATGTGTATTCAACCCATCCTCTTGTTTTCAACCTCACTTTCACGTATATTTGGGGCCTCCAAATCCTAACCTGCCCAGAGTTCTATAATGTGAATCTGTTTCTGGGCTTTTCCACGGCCAGGCTTCTGATCTGTTGAGCTACTGACCACCCACCCACCAACATGATAAAGTCTAAGGACTGCCACCCAATACTATTCTCTTAAGCGTTACATCTCCCAGCCTCCCTCCCAGAGAGTGCTGCCACCTGTAGATCCACAATTTGGGAGGACTGTCCCTTTAAGAAAGAGAATACAAAATTAGGAACAAAGGCATATTTTTATTAACAACGAAAAGGAGAAATCACAAGCTAAACACTCAGAAAGCTGATAGTCCCACATAACACAAAATCCAGAAAAATAATACTGTATCTTTTTGTTTGTATTTATTTAGTCTGCTCAAATGTCATCTCAGGGACCTTTTCCTTCTTTGACCACCCTTCATAAAAGAGTCAATGTCCTTTTCCTCAGTCCCCATCCCCTTGTCTGCTTACTTTTATTTCATAGCACTTATCTTGCAGGATGTCATATCTACTCTTATTTGTTTGCTTATTGTCATTCTTCCTTGGTGGAATGTAAGCTCTGTGAGGGCAAAGACATTTTCTTTCTACTTCTCCATTGCCCCAACACCCAGAACTTGGGACGTGCTCAATGAACATTTGTTGTATAAATGTTGAAAATATTCACACATAATTCAATATTTTACAAAATTTTTGTAGAGTATGATCCATTTTTTATAATAGTATACATTGGAATATGCATAGGAAAAAAGACCAGAAATAAATAGATCGAAAAATTAAAAGTGATTATATCTGGATGATAAAATTATGGGTGATTTTCATTTTTTTTCATCCTGCTGTTCTAGATATTCCAATTTATCTTGAATGACGTATTTAAGTTTTTTAGATAAGTTAGAGGAGAAATGCTCAGGATGAAATATGAAGTGAGAAGAGTTATATAGGAAAATGTATCTAATAAGATCATGATTCGTTTAAAGTTTATTAAAAAGACTTGAAGGAAATACAGCAATAAATTAATAGTGGTTATCTCTAGAAGCTGAAATAACAGCTGGTTTTTATTTCTCCCTACTTTGTTGTGTTATTGCAAAATTGCTTTCATAATCCATGAAAATTAAGACAACAAATATTAATATGAAAAAGAATAGGAGTTATAAAAAAAAAATGAGGTCCCCTGAACTAGAGATGTGGCTAGATGTTTAGTGCGGTTTGAAGAAAGGGCAGGGGAAAACAAATAAATTAGGGCACTCAGAAGGAGGCACTGAAGTGGGACTGGGACCTTGATGACATTAAGATAAAATAGTTCCTAGGATAAGAAGGAGCAGACCACAGGGAGGGGCGAATATAATAACAGAAAAGAAGTATAACAGAAAGGTCTCCAAATTCAGTAAATTGGACTTTCCCTCATTTTGATTCAAATAAGTGCCCACCTACAGAGCTTCCTAAATCAGCCCTACAATAAAACGTTACTGAGACTGTGAATGGAGAAAAAAAATTCAAAATTCAGTGGTAAGTAAATAGATATCATTTTGTGAAATTCTGATAGGCTCTTGAAAAATCAGTGAAGAAAATATATATTCTAAAATTGCCTCAAATACCTTCTTTACTCCAGTTTTTCAAGAGAGGCATTTGAATTGAGATCGTCATGAGTTAATTGTGCATTCATTTCAGTTGGTGGTGACTGACCGAAACTGCAAATAGCAGGACACATTCTTGCGGTCCCCTGAGGACAGCCTGAGTAATGGAATAATAACGATAATTAGGATGCGTAAATCTATCTACCTTCTCACTATAAAATAGAATGGCAAATAGAAATAGTTAGTATTAATTGAGAACAGCATGTGAATAGTCGGATAAAAGAAAAATACTTAGTGAAAACACAAAAACACTTAGTGAAAACTCCTTTAACATTTTTTTTGTAGTACAATAAAATTAAAACGTAGATTAGTCCTAAAATTCAGAGCTTATCTAAAGGAACTCTGTGGGACTTATTGCTTATATATAAAATTAAAGAGAGAGGGGGTGGCTTCATAGTGTAGTGGTTGCATGTCTGCTTTACATGCAGAAGGTCCTGGGTCCCCGGCCCAGGGGTGCGGGGCACCACCTCGAGCATGTGGGAGGAAACACCCTGCCTTCAGAGGTCCAGTTCTTAAGGGGAAACAGCAACATCCATGGGGGGGGGTGGGGAGTAAAGGGAGATTAAAGAGAGGGAAAAAAATTAAAGAGAAAAAAAAGATTGTATTATAAAATGAAAGGAATTCAAAGTTCCTTTTTGCTAGAATGCACAGATATGTGAAAGTGCTTTTAATTGGAAATAATTGAAATAATATGCTACTATATTTAAAATAATTGCATACTAAAAGATGTCCACAAAATGAAGAAAATTTGGCCATAAAATTTTAGCATGAATAATATCAAGACATTGATATCTTATCTAAATGAATTTTTTAAACTAATCTGTCTTTTCATCCCACTTGCCCATCTGCCTACTGGGGTGGGGAAAACCTCATGAATATATAAATCTGATTCAGCAGGTACAGAAGAAATTTACTGAAGTTATATCTTTGTGACAAAGTTATAAACACAAATTTCTCATTAAAGTAAAATTTGAAAGTCATGTCTAAATTTACATTCATATTTCTGTAAATAGAAATACTGCATACTTAATATATGATACACATTACTGTGTTTCTTGCATTAATAATAACTTAAAATGGAATAAAAGTAGAAAGTCCCACCTATGTTTAACATAAATAAACAATAAAATAAAATGCGAATTAAGATGAGGAGCCTTTTTTCACTTAAATTAACGAAGCATTTTTTTTAAAATGATGGTACCCAAAACATCACCATCAATCATCACCAATAGCATTTTAAAATGACATTTTAATTTAATTTGAAATAACACTCAAACCTTTTGGAAAGTAATCCAGCAATATATTACTGAGAGGTACACAAAAAATTATAACTTTAAATTTAGCAATTCCAGTTCTAGGAATGTATCCTAAAGATATAACCCTAAGCATGAGAACAGCTATAAGCAAGAAAATATTTATCTATGCACTATTCATAATAGGGGGAAATAAAGAGGTGGGAGGTCCCTGAAAAATGCCAAATATCTAATAAAAGAGTATTTTTGTAAATCATAATACATTCATTTGATATAATCTACATCTGGTAAAAATAATAGTTATGAAAATAGAATGAAATATGGAAGAAATCTTATGGGGGTTAATATTAACAGCAGAATACAAATTTATGTACACTGTATGATTGTAATTATTCAAAAATATGCTAAAAAAAAGTACCCAAAGAAAATACATTAAAATGATAATGATGGAGCTGTTAAGGTGATGAGAGTATGGGTACTTTTGTTTCTTTTCTCTACTTTCTACATTTTTGTGATGTGATTACATTACTTTAAAAGTGAACATTTTTAAGTAGGAGATTTGCTAGTTTGGGATTTTTTTTTTTTGCAATATTTTTTCATTATCTTCTTCAATTCTACTATATCTCTGAAGACTTGATAACTAGATACCACAGACTTAAAGTGAAATTTTAGGAAAAAATTAGGTAAATTACAGGTGAACATGCTCATGAAGAAATATGATGTGAAAAAATCTGGATACAAAATGTTTTATCTAATGTGGGTCTGTTATTTAAAAATATTTTTCTTAAAAATAAGGCTTGACCTTCACATATATGACATCAAAAGCACAAGTAACAAAAGAAAAAATGGATAAATTGGACTTCATTAAAATTAAATCTTGTTCTTCAAAGGACACCATCAAGAAAGTGAAAGGACGACCCACAGAATAGGGAGAAAGACTTGCAGTTCAGATATCTGATGAGGGACTAGTACCCAGAACACATAAGGAACTCTTATAACTCAACAATAAAAAGACAACACGATTTTCCCCCTCTTTAATCAGCCCCCCACACACACACACTTCCACCCCTGATCTATGGATGTTGCTGTTTCCCCTTAAGAACTGAATCTCTGAAGGTGGGTCCCCGAGGGCTGACACCAACCCCCCACCCCCCTACCCCACTTTCCACCACCTCCCCAACCCCCCATCTCACCTGGGGCCCCCAGGGTATGGTCTATGGCTCCACCTGGGGTGCAAACCCAGGACCTTCTGCGTGTAATGCAAATGTGCTAACCACTACACTATGGAGCCACCCCAAGACAACACAATTGTTTAAGTGGACAGAGGATTTAAAGAGACATTTCTCCAAAAACGATATACAAATGGCCAACAAGCATGTGAAAATGTTGCTCAACATCACTAGTCATTAGGGAAATGCATATTGAAACCACAGTGAGTACCACTTCACGCTCACTAAGTTGGCTATAGCCAGACAGACAAGTAATATTGGTGCAGCAATTGGAACCTTCATTCACTGCCGTGGAAATGTAAAATGGTGAAACAGCTTTGGAAAACAGTTTGGAAGTTCCTCAAAAAGTCAAACATCGAGTTACAATATGATTGGACAATTCTACTCCTATGAGAAATGAAAATGTATTTCTGCACAGAAACATCCATGACTGTTCAAAGCAGCATTATACATTAGCCAAAAACTGGAAACAACCCAGTGTCCATCCATACATGAATAAACAAAAACTAGTATATATACACCATAGATTATTATTCAATAGAATGAAGTTCTGATACATGCTACAACATAGGTGAACTTTTGAAAATGTTATGCTAAGTAAAAGAAGCCAGTCACAAAAAAAACACATATTCTATGATTCTATTTATATGAAATGTTCAAAATAGGCAAATCTATAGGGACAGAAAGTGATTAGTTGTTGCCCAGAGCTGAGGGTAGGAGAGTGAAGGAATGAATACAGAGTGTTTTGGGGGAGCAATGAAACTGTTGTAGAATTAGTTGGTAGTGATGATTGCACAATTCTGTGCAGACACTAAAATCCATTGAATACATATGCTTTAAATGGATGAGTTATATGGCGTGTGAATTATATTTCAACAAAGCAGTTAAAAAAAAAAAAAGACACCTCTCTTTTGACCCAAGGGTATAAAAAAAGACTTGAACGGAATATAGCAATAAATTAATAATGGTTACTTCTTGATATTAGAATGACAGGTGATTTTCACTTTTTTCCTATTTTTAGTGTTAACCAGTATTCATAATGGACATTGTCTAATAAAGTCTATCAATAATTACTGTTACGTATCACTAGAGGGCCAGTGAGGCAGAGCTGCTAGCACTTAAGTGAGCTCTGTTGCTCCAGGCTACTATTAACTTGTGTGACCTTGGGCAATTCACCTGACCTTTCTGTGCCTTACTTTTTCTTCTGCAAAGGATCTCATGATGAGTTCTCTGTGCTGGCTCATTTTGAGCATTACTGTAGAAAGCTTATGGAAGTGCAGAGCACAGCGCGTGGCACATGGTAAATGCAATAAAAGCACGTTTGTGATAGGAGCCATAATAGTAGTGTTGTTAGTACCACTGACAGTAGAAATGAGAGATCCTCAATGCCAAAAAAAAAGTTAACGCTCTTCTCAGTTGCAAGGCCCTCTCTCAGTAGGTTGGCCACTTGTGAGAAAGGCAAGGAGGGCACCTCTCTAAATCACAAGACTTTTGCAGAAAATGTTGAGAGATTTATTCTTTTGGTTTTCTGGGCCTTTTGAAATCCTAATACTGTAATTTTTTCTCTGAGCTTTGTGGGGGCCAGAGCAAGGCCAGCAACGGTAAAGTATTTTTTTCAGTTTTGCTGCCATGTACACCTAATTTGTTCCTTTTCTTTTTTCTCTTTAAAATTCACATCCAAATAAATGGTTGAATTTTGAATTTTTTCCCAACAAAACAAAATTACATTGGGTTTGAAAATTACATTTTGAGAGATACAGAGTAATGGGCCTTCATGGACTATGAGGTTTATTCATCACTATCCAATCTGTCCCATTAGGAGGAGCATCATTTATTCTACAAACGATTTTACTGAGCTTTTGCACAACAAGGGAAAAATTGGGCTGAATTTTTGCTTTTTTTTACTTGTAGATTTGCTGTCAAGATCCATTGGAAGATCAGGATTAGTTGTCTTAGTGGTTTGCATTTTGTGTCTATAAATTGGTCGTTACAAAGTATTGTCTATAGTCATAGTATCAATAGGTAGCAATTTTTGATTTCTTCAGTAATTTTCCTGATACCAATTGTCTGGTAGTGGCAACCTGGTGCTTTCCTCGTTCTGTTTGCTATTCTTTGGGCACTTGGGAATACTACGTTTCCCAGCCTTCCTTGTAATTATCTTGTGGGCTTCATGACAACCCAGTGAAATGTGGGGGAACCAGGTAAGATATCTTCAGTTTGGCTCTTAAAACATCCTGTATGATTCTCTATGTCCCTCTTCGTTGGATGCCCTGTGTTCTAGAGGAAGGAACCAAGATCCTGTGTCCCCCTTTGGAAAGAAGCTGCTGAGGAAGCACCCAAGACACCACACTATGAAGTGAGTGATAAGTTTTTATTGGGTTAAGCCTGTCCTTTCTTGTCTAAACAAACTGCATTTAACACAGAAATCTCTGTATTCTCCCATAAGAGGGTTGGTGTCATATCACATTAACTGTGAATAATTTTGGTATATATATATTCTGCTTTCAGTAATATAACTAGAATCAAATGTTTATGCAGCCTGTGTCCTTGTAGCATCACTTGGATATTTAGCTTTAAATTTTTTTTCACTTCAACATGAAAGAGGGCTCCTGTCTACCCAGGCCAGGGATGTGACATCTTTCACCATAGTTCGCTGTTCTTTCTATGACTTCTCTCTGCAAACTACGTGCCTTGATTCTTCACTTGTAGCCAAAGGCGCAGTTCAAAAGAGATAAATAAATGAAAAAACAGTATGCTCTATGAAATACCTTCCACTGAATATGTTATGGTAGTCTTTTTTCCCTTTTGGAAAAAAAATTGTTTATTAACCAAATTACTAATGCATTAGGGCAAACAAACTTGTGAGATGAAAACTTATCATCCCGTATCTTTTGCCAAAAATCCAGAATTCCTAGCATCTTACAGGTTATCGCATTTATATTACACAATCTTTTTTTCCTGTAACTTATAACCACCTTAAGGACACGGGGCCAGGTTTTTGTTGTTTTTTGATCTCAAGTGTTGAGAGTTGGGTTAATATTATTCCCCAATTCATAGCAAATTATTATTATCAGTTCATATAAAGCTCCTTTGTAGTTTTATATCATTTAGTTTACTTTTACCCATTCATCTTCACTCCCCCAGATAGTCATCCACCAATGTTTCTGATATGTGTTGTTAAATAAGCATGTATCCTTATGAAATGTTTTGTTGTGATATGTGTGGTTGTATGTAAAAATCTTTGCTACTTCTCCATGTGTATTAAATGACATTGTTCAAAGTCTGACTTGAAAGTCTGGGCTTGTTTCTAGAATGTTAAGTAGACCACTTCCTCTACAGACTTTCAGATAACTGCTGATGATTAGACTAGACAACTTTATTACATTTATATGGTTTTCAATGCCCTTTGAAATGTGATTAGTTCTTTTAAGGATCATGGACCTTATGACACTTAGCTCATACATAATTAAATTCAATTAAGACTCCAGACTGAACCAAACCTAATTTCTTCCAAGTTCTGTTTCTTAGCAGAGGAGACCTCGGTTCACCACTTTTGAAATAATATCACTCCTCATTCCACTTTCCCTTCGATTCATTTAAACAGTAAAATACAGGTGACAAAAGAAGGGAAGTGATGCATATAGAATTATATTCAAATATGGGATTTTATTAATTTGAAAAAAACTTCAGAGATCCGGAAAAATAGAATGATCCAATAAACTACATGCCTCCAATTTTCTTCTTTAAAAATAATTTATTTCAGATATTTAAATAGGCATAAAAATAATATACAGAGCATCAACATATGCATTCGCAGCTTGAGATTTTACAATACAGTTGAAGGCACCTCCCCAACCTCATTTCCCTCCATTTTTCTGCCCCCTATTCACCATTATCATGAATTTTGTGTTTTTATCATTCCTATATAACTCTTTTACTACTAACATGCATCCAAAACATAGTATTGTTCTACAGATTATAAGCTTTACATAAATGATATATTCTTATTATCCTTTTATAACTTGCTTTTTCATTTAGTTTTTTTGGAGATTTTTTCATGTTCATGTGTGTGGTTCTAATTCATTGAAATCACACTTGCCATCTGTTTTATTACATGACTGAAGTTTATTTTTGTTTATGACAAACAACGCCGATGTGAACATGCTTGAGCATTATGTACACCTGTGGCAATGTCTTGAGCGTTGATGCATGGGGGCGGGGGATATTGTAGCATCAGGCGCTCCTTCCCTGGCCTTCCTTGCTCATCCTGCTTCTGGTGCAGCTCCCTCTTCTGTCTGTTGCCGCCACCTGGGCAAGCACCCTGAGGAGGACAGCCAATGTATCATGGTCTCTGCCGTGAGGCTGACCGTGAAAGGGATGCTCCCTCTGGTCCCTCTGGACTTGCACCGTTCCTTTCACTGCACCCTGTCTAACCCTGGCACCCAGGCGCTCACCATACCCTCTGGAAGACCAGTCGGTAGCCCCTCTGTGTGAGCCTCCTGGAACGCCGGCCTGTATCAGCCTCTGGGCACTGTACGATCTCTGCTCTGACCTCTTCACATTCATTGTCTCTCTCCCTCTCTCAACACCCTCACTTCACACTCCATTCACTCCCTTCACCTGGCCCTTACTGTCTTCCCTCTGCCACCATTCTGCCACTGCTCCTTTATCCTCACTTTTCTCCCACTCCCACCAATGTCTTTATTTCCTTGGCCTCAAAGCCCTCCTTGCTGCTGGTTTCATTTTATTTTCTACTTGACGTTTTTTTTTATTTTTATTTTAGGCGAGGCAACACTTGGTTGACCTCGGATTGCAAGAATCTTATCAGCTTACGATCTCTGATTTTTTATTTTTTTACACCTACAGTCTTCCTAGGCGGTCTCCCATCCAAGTACTAACCAGGCCTGACCCTGCTTAGCTTCCAAGGTCAGACGCGATGGGTCTTGTGTGACATGGCCTTAGACAACCATTTTTTTCCTCTCTTTAATTCTGCCTCCTGCCCACTTCCACCCCTGACCTTTGGATGTTGCCATCTCCCCTTAAGAACTGAATCTCTGAAGGCAGGGTGTCTCCTCCCACATGCTCGCAGTGTGTGCCCCTGGGGCCTGGCACACCCAGGGTATGGTCCTTGGCTCCATCTGGAGCGTGAACCCAGGACCTTCTGTGTGTAAAGCAGACATGCTAACCACTGGGCTATGGAGCCACCCCAACCATTTTTTTTTTAAACTCCCACCACCAGCTTTCTCATTTTGGCCACCAGGATCCTCTCTACTGCTAGACCCACCTCTCCCCAGCTTTGTCCTTTTCTCCCACTCAATATAGGCTTCTCTCTGTCACCAGAGTCCCTTTTGCCACCAGTCCCAACCACCCTCTTTCTTTCTTTTCATCCTCACCACTCTTTTACTCTGGCACCTCTCTGCCACCAAATCACTTTATTCTCCTGGATCCTACATTCTTAATGGGAAGTCTTTCACACCTATCATTTGCTTTTTCTTCCCTCCCCCTTCCCTCCCTCTGGAGCATGCACAGATCCTAAATCTTCTTTACCAACTAGACTCCTCTCTCTGCCATGGGGCACTTCTCTGTCATCTGACCCCCACTGTACATCACTTTAACTCTGATTCAATCTGACTCGATTTCAAGCCCACCAAATACTGTCCTACAGAGCTTACCACCATTGGACCCTTGTTGGTTGGCCTCTTTCGTCCTAACAATCTCAGGCATTGATCCCTCTAGCCTGCCTAAGAAGATGGCTTCTCTATGCTGAGTTTCTACTTCAGGGGAAGGCTGTGAGAGATGAATTTAAGAATTCTTCAGAGGGTCAAAGAGTCCAGGGAAATAATCGAGCTCCTTAGTTACAGTCAAGAGATGTCCCTGGTCCAGTGACCTGGGAAATTCCCCAAAGTAAAGTGACTCTGGAACACCCTCCCCCATCAGGACTGTTGGTTGCTGTGCCTCACAGAGCAGCTTGCTGGAAAATTAAGCTCAATTTAAATAAAGCCACAGAACCGGTCCCAGGTTTGCCTCTTGCTCAGATACTTCTCAGGTCTCATTGGCCTACCCCCAGAATGTGCCTAGTGGGGACATGGCAGCTTCCTAGGTGCTGCGTGTCCATATGGAGGCAAGAGGGAGCTGCTTGGGACAGTGGGAACACTGTCTCTGAGCTGCTGACCCCAGTGAAGAGCCAGGACAAGTATTTATCCCCAGTGGACAAGAGAGAGGATTCTAAGAGATCAAGAGAGCAAGATCTAAGAGATCAAGAGAGCAAGAAGGAGGGTGGGCAGAATTGGGGACCTCACAACCTGCCCAGGTCAGAACAGAGACTCTTGTAAGCAAGACCCTGCGACTTCTGGTACAGAATGAACAGACTCCTGCAGAAAAAAAACTGGGGAAGTGAATGAAGTACTTTCTTATAGTGGCTTTATTCCAGGAAAAACGGCAACAAGCAAGAAGATGCCTTTCAAAAAGCCAAGTCAGTGTCAGATTCTGCACAGAGCCAGGATCCAGGCCCAGTAGAAATGAGACATGTCTTTATGAGCAGTGGGGATGCTGAAGTTCAGAAGCACATGGGTCTCATCCTGAGAATAAACCAGACTCCACACATGTGACAAAGGTTAAGACAAGTAGGAGCTCTGGGTCTGGTAGAGCCTGGAAATAGACATTCCTGTAACCACAAAGGTTCCCCTTTCCCAGAACAAAGGAAAGTGATGAGTGTCACATTCTGCAGCCATCAAGCAAGCTTTAGGGACCAGAGTTGTCCCAGCATAAATAAGTAATAAGTCATCAGTAATAGAACATATTAATGTCACAAACTGCTCAGTGTATGATACACTGAAAGGACACAACATGATTTCTGGAATATTCTTGCCCAAAATGCATAAGCTCAACCTAATCAAGAAGACACCAGTCAAACCTAAATTGAGGGACATTTTACCAAATAACTTACCAGTACTTTTCAAAAGTATCAAGGTCATGAGAAACAAGAAAAGAACTTGGAAATGTCACAGATGAAGGATTCTAAGCAGATGCTAACTAAATGCAATATGGGATCCTGAATTGAATCCCAAAATAAAAAGATATTCATGGGAAAACTAGTAAAATTACACAAGTCTGTAGTTTTTCACTTTTTGCACCAACGTTAATTTCTGGGTTCGATTATTATACTATATAATACTATATATACTACAGTATATAGTATGAACTATAGTATACTATATACTATATATAAAGTATATATATACTATATATAAAGTATATATATACTATATACTATATAGTATATAATATATAAAGTATATACCATACTTTATATATTTTACTATAGTGATATAAATTAACAGTAGGGGAACCTAGGTGATGATTATACACAAACTTCTGTTCTATTTTGCAACTTTTCTGTAAGTCTAAGGTTATTTCAAAGTCAAAGTTAAAAAAAATCTAGGTTTGTTGCCATTTTGAGGGGTCAATTTTTGGTCGATTCAGTTTCCTTATTAGTTATTGATTTATCTAGGTTTTCTATTTCTTCTCTAGACAATTTTGGTATTTTTTCCCCAAGTTTTCTATTTTAACTATGTTTTCAGAATGATTGGCATATTAATTTATATTCTTCTCTAACATGTTTTGAGATCTCGACTAGGTTTGTAGTTATGTCAGGCTTTTCATTAATTATAATATTCATTTGTGCTTTTTTTCTTGCTCTGTTTTTCCCTTTGATTATGATTGCAAGAGGTTTGTCTTTTTTACTAGCCTTTCAAAAACTATGTGTTGATTTTGTTACTCATTCTATTGTTTGTTTTCTATTCTCAGTAATTTCAGGTTTTATCTTTTTTCTTTCTATTTTTTTAGTTCATTCTATTATTATTTTCCTAAATTCTTGAATTAAACACTTTGTTCATTAAAATATCACTTTTCTTATTTTCTAACAATAAGCACTCATAATGATACAGTTATTTCTTTTAGTTCTATTTGACTGTTTCATTCAAGTTTTTATATGCAGTATTTTCATTGTATAATTTTAATAGTCATAATTTCTGTTGTAGTTTTTCCTTTAACTCATGTATTATTTATAAGTATGCCTTTTTATTTTGAAATGTGTGGGACTAGCTATAATTTTATTATAATTGCTAATTTTATTTTATGAAAACATGGACAATCTTATAATCTAAATAATACCATTGTCACTTGTCACAAGATTCACAATTCAATTTTAATAAATACTGTCTATCTGTTCTTCACTTTTCTCTCCAAAATGGCTATTGGTTGTCTGAAATGAGGAAAATGTTTCAAAATAGACTATGTATAACTGAATGATCTGCGGTTTCAACTTTGGCTCGCCCTTCCCATGTCTTTCCAACAATTTTGTATACTAATGAAAAGTATCAAAGCACATCTTTAACTTGATTTGTGATTCAGTTCACTATCTTCAAACAAATGACAGCCGATAAACGTTTTCAAATTAGCATCTTCTCTACAGTATTTAGAGGTATCAATGACCTTTGTCTGTGGGTAGAAGTTATGGAGATTTGCGATTATGTCAAAGAACAGAGGTTCAGAATCAGTACTTATTATTACTGGTGTTAAAGTATGAGAAGTAATATCCTGGCAAATTTATATATTCCCAGTGTTTAAAAACTCAACTAAGCTGGAATCTGAAGAAAAGGTCAGGGATGTCACTCTCTAAAATGAATCTGATAAGATTTAACATAAAAGGGATGGGAGTTTTTGTAACACATCCTATTTTGTGATTTCAAGTGCTCTTTTCTATAGCCTAAGATCTTAGAAGTAACAATCCTAACTCATACAGACTAAAAAGAGAAACTAATTGTGGTTATCCATCACTGCCTGTATTAGTCAGGGTTGTACAGAGATACAGTACCAATAGGATGTGTGTTGCGTGGGGGAGGAGAAGGAAAGGGAAAGGAAGAAGAAAAGAGAGAGCAAGACAGAGAGAGAGAGAGAGAGAGAGAGAGAGAGAGAGAGAGAGAGAGAGAGAGAGAGAGAAGAGAGAAGAGAGGAAGAGAGAAGAGAGGAGAGAGAAGAGAGAAGAAAGAAGAGAGATTTATTTTAAGTAATTGGCTCTTGTGATTATAGAGGCCGGCAAGTCCAAAATCTGTTAGGCAGCCCTAAAGAAGAGCCAGTGCTGCAGTTCAGTTCAAGTCCGAAGGTCATCTGCTGGCAGAATTCCTTTTTGCTCAGGGGAGGTTGATCTTTGTTGTACTTAGACCTTCTGCTGATTGGATGAGGTCCATCTACATTATAAGGACGACCTGCTTTTCTCAAAGTCCACAGATGTAAATATAAATCTCATTCAAAAACACCATCACAGAAACATCCAGAATAATGTTTGACCAAACAGCAAACACTGTGGCCCAGCCAAGTTGACACATAATATTAGTGATCACACTGCCCAGGGAGGACAGAGGCTATAATGGGTGGCTACTAGTATTTTAGTCCTTAGGAGACAAGGTGTCCAAAAGAAAAAGTGGCCTGACTTTGTTTCTCAACTGTGCTTCTTAGTTTTGTGACCTTGAGCAGTTCAATTAACCACTTGGAGCTTCAGAATCTTTCTACAACTAAATAGTAGGGTTGTGAGAATTAAATTATATAATCCTATATAACATCCCTTTATCAGTGCTCAAAAACTGTTCATTTCCTTATGCTTCTCCAGGAAGACACATTCTCCAGCTGCTGTCCCAGCCCGATCGAAACTTCTCATGAGATGACCCAATACCCTGGGCTCATTAATTTCATTTGCTATGTATATGGATATAAGAATTGGAAAGGATTGTCTCATTGTTCATGAACAAAATGGTATTCTTATTCATAAATCAGTGTCCAAGTCAGAAATTGTTGGTAAGAAAAGAAATCCACTCTAAGAAACTCATTAAAAAAGGGTTTGTTATCGAGACTGATGGGAATCTCACCGAGATTTAATTGTAGGAAATAGCCTATCCTCCCTGGAAACCATAAAATGAGTTATCTGCCTCCATCTGTCTCTGGGCAAACACAGTCTTGTTCATTTCTCTTGGGCTTTCTTGGCTATATTCTAGACACCTGCTCCCTTTTGGGCTGTGTGTTACACTTCATAGACACTCTGGCCTATCCTCTATATGACCTTGCAGCTTCATGCACATGACCTCTTACTAACTCACTCTTTGTGTTTCTTAAGCCACATTCAGAGTCTGACTTGTTGCTGGCCAGCTCCTTTGGTCAGATGGTCCAATCATCTATGGCTAAGTGGAAATGGATCATGTATTTGATAGATGAATCCTTCCTGGAATCTGAGTAAAAAATTTGAGTTGAAAGGGTAAGTTTGGTGTGCCAGGCATGGTTTGCCTAGGTGGTCAGTCAATGTACCTTAAAAACATCGTGCCAACTCTCTGCTCCTGCATCCCCAGCCCATAGTTTGCCTTTAACTCACAGCTAGCCTTCAGACTTGTACAGGTTGGTTTCTCCCCACATGAGAGAAGCCAAGGCTTTCTGCCCTTGGCTGCCACTTGTCTGGCTACTGAAGAACCTTGGTCATTCCATTATATGGCTCCCAATAGCCCAATATGATCTCTGGCATGGCCTGAACATCTCCTCTTATCCTGCTTTTGTACCCCTGTCTCCAGTCTTGGTGGCTTTCTTGCTCTTTGCCTCCTCCTCCTTCTACGGATCTGTGGATTTTACCTATGCTCACATTCTCCCTTGAGATGCTTATAGCCCATGAACAAATTCATAACATTGGCTTTCTGAACTTGCAGAGCGAATCCAGATATGGCTGTGTCCCTAATACATGTGAAGGGTGCTGAGAAAACAAGCCTACAACAGCTGGTCTGCCTTCGCTGCTCCAGAATCATCAACTGCAAGTGGCAGCAAGGCATCACAGTGAAAAGAACCAGTGTGTGAGTCAGCAGGCCTGGGTTTGAGTCCTGGCTCTCACACCTTGGCCAAGTTTTCTAAGGCTTAGTTGTATGAAATAATAGCAATTATAATACTTAAGGTACAGAGTTTCTGGAAAAACCGAGGTGAGTGAAACTAATTAGCACATAATAAGCAAATGTTAATGATTACTTTTTACTCATTTTACTCTGTGCTAATAGCAACATTTCCCAGTGCCCAGGAAATGGTTAAAGAGGAAATATTTCCATACCACGTAGTCAACTTTTCATTTTTGAAATAGGCTTTTCTCTCCACTCCATCTATCCTGCAAGGTCACTACCATATGGGGTGGTGAAGAAATGATGGATGTATTTATAGCAACTAGAGAAACTGTATTTTGGAGAACTTCCCCCACCTAAAATCTTTTCCTGTAATAAAAGTTTAAAGTCCTTTTCTTGCAGCTTACTTTTTTTTTCTTCTTAAACCACAGCAGCAATGTCACATTGACATTTCTGTGTGCAAGCACCTCTATACTAAAACACATTTCTTACTAAGTTTTGGCTGGAGGAAAAATTATTTCTAGTAATTTTTTTCTTTAGTCAAGAAGTCTACACTAATTAAAAAAATTATTTGTAAACAGGAACCAGAAATAATTTATAGCTTAGGTGCAAACATTTCATTCTTTTATGACTTACATATTTATGTGTTTGAATAAAACCTATGAATACTAACTGGCTCTTTATTCCGGTAAATGACGCTGGTGGGGAGTGAATTGGAGAAGGAAAGTGTGGGGCACATAATTGAAAAATAAGATGGAGCGATGGATTTGAAATGCATGTCTGTCACTGAATCATTTTGTGACTCTAACTATAAGTACAACACTTCGTGCTCTGATCATCCACCTGGAAGATTATGATAATGCAACTATCTGGAAAGTATGACATGAGAGTCTTTTTTTTAAAAGGAGAATATTAAAAAGATTTTTGGACTTCTGGGTGCAAACAGAAAACATTCAAAACAAGAGTCTGGGAAATTAGAATCTTTGTTAAGCTTGAAACAGTTTCTCCTTGGTTAACAGAGTTTGTAATATTTGAAGAAGCTTCTTTTAAACATGGGGTTTCACCAAATTAATAGTGAGCCAAAGAGACAGATGAGTGAGCAGTTTACAAAAGGTGAACCACATTTGGCCAAGAAACATATAAAACAATTACCATCCTCACTAATAATATAAAAACTGCAAACAAAACAATGAGGTAACATTTTTTTTTTTTTTTTACTTTTCAAATTGGAAAATAATTAAACAAACCGATGACACAAGTCCAACTTTGGTGACAGTGTGGGCAAATTCCCACATTATTGGTGAGTCTAAGCTGGTATAGGATTTTCTCCTTCTCTTCTCCCCCACTGGCCCTCAAGAGAATAAAGATGATTCCAGTCTGGGAGTTGACACACACATCAGTCACTACCATCTGGCCAGAACCTTCCATGGCATGGGTCTCTGTATGAGAAAAGAGAAGATGGGATGAGTGTCGTTGTTTTTAATATCTAGCCATGCTTTGGTGTGAAACACGAAATATACAGGTCTCTTTCCTTCCTACCTCATCTGTAATGATACACTCAGCAGATAGCAGGAAAAGGTCAAGAGCTGGGTCCATTTAAAACAGACCAAGCAAATTAGGGGGTAAGGAGAAAATGTGTCTAACTGCTTTAGGATTAGTCTCCTTCTCCCCCATCCTGTGCCCCCCATTCCAGCAGAGCTCTTCCAAGGTTCTCTTCATAGAGAACCTCTTTTAGGTTACCTAATTTTCTTACATTCAAACCACTAATACTCTATTGCCCCAGTTGAACCTGTAAGGAGATGGGGCAGGGCCAGAAGAGAAAACAGGTTCTGGAGCAGGTTTCTGTGGCTTGGCTGTTTGAGGAGGAGGCAGAGTGGGAACTGAAGTGGCCATAGGTCATACCTGAGATTGACATGGGGTCCTGTTCCAAGGATTTCTTGACATGATCTGATTCCCCAATAGAGAGTTCTCATCAATCTGGAGATCATTCTCCTGGATCAGCATCTCCTCTGCAGGCAGCAGATTACCTACTGCACAGAGAGGAGGGATAACAAGGAAAGAAAGAGGCAAGGTAAGATCCTGGCAGAAAGTGGGGGCCATCTAACCCCGTCTCAAGGCTGCCTCTACAAACCTTACCTATAGGGCAATGTCCCAGAGAGTATCTGGAGAGCCTTTGAAAGACAACTGTAGCTCTGAAAACGTGGGACATGACTCCTTTCCAGGTATTATAAGTTCAAATTATTAATCAATCCCCAAACACCTTCAAGTATTATATTCTTTTATATTCTATACCTTAAGACACATAGGGTACAAGTCTGACAGTCTTTTGGGAGATTTTCAATTCTTTCATTGAATTTCCTTCCCACAACCTCCAAAATGCTAACCTAGATATAACTTGGGATCATATCTAGAAGTTTTATTTGGTTCTTTTTATAGTTTCCATTTCTGTCATTATATTTTTGTTTTCCTTTAAACAAAAGGAAAACAAAATTCTTGACTACATGTATAATAGCTGCTTTAAAGTCTTTATCTGTTAATTTCATCATCTTTAGCATTTCTGGGTCTGTTTCTGATGAGTAATTTTTATTATTTTTCTGGCTTACATTTTCCTGCTTTTTCACATACATATTTATTTTTTATCGGCTACTGGACACTACAGGCATTACATGGTTTAGTGCCTGAATTTGTTGTCTTTCTTTAAAGATTGTTAAGTTTCATTCAAGCAAATGGTTAATTTACTTGCAGATAAGCTTTTTCAGCTTTGTTTGAGGGAGTCTAGAAGAGCCTTTACTTTTGGGCTATCTTAGCCTTAAAAAACAAAACAAAACAAAAACACACACACACACACATACACACAGGCATACACACACACACACACACACACACACACAAATATATACGGAGCCACTATAAAATGGAGTCTGAGCTGCCGTCCCAGAGGAACTGCCATGCACATTTTAGGCCTCAAATCTTTGAAATGTTAAAACAGGATAAAATGAACTTTGGACCAGGTCTAAAGCAACGCTGTGTCCCAAAGAACTGTTAGTAAGGATAACAAAACAGCAGATATTATGGCTATCAGGCTGAAAATGACAAACACTGTTTAGACTTAGTGTCACTATGTTAGCTTATCTGCGTCAATAGAAATGCCTTCCTTCTATTGATGTCATTGTTCCCTTTCCCCTTCTCATAAATAGCCTTTGCCTTTGCCTCCTAATTGGAATACTGTTTGGGATTTTGCCTGAATCAGTGCTCCCTATTCTTTTTGGATCTCAAATAAATGCTTTTGCTTCTCATGTAGGTCTTTTATTTTCAGGTTAATATCTCTAAAGTGTGGTCTGGTCTTTCTGAGGTCTCCCTACAAAATATCTGGGGTGTTTAATAAGCTTTCTCCATTCCAGTTGGTCAAAACTTGAACATTTCCTAACTCTCTTTAAGCTTTAGTAGTTGTTCAGCTTATAGTTCCCTCAGTAGTTGTTCTTAACCAGCTTCATGAAGTCTATCTTTAAACTTACAGATTCAAGGAGACCCGTATGCATATTTCGAGGACTCTTGATACTATACCCTGAAATTTTCAATTGCCTTAATCTCTCTTAATTTCAATTTCTCTCTCCTCAGTTAGCAAGAGTATTGTATTCTACTTGGCTTCCTTCCATGCTGTACTTAGATAAACACCTGCAGAAAGAAATCTGGGGAAATATGAGATCATCTTATTTGTTTTTCTTTTTTTTTTCCAGAATTACTATCTTACTGTGCCTATTGTCCAATGTCTGAAAAATCCTTATTTCATAGATTTAGTCCTGTTTTCTATTGTTAATGGTAAGAAAGGTAGTCTGATACAAGTTACTTATTCATGGCTGGATCATCCATAACACTTTAGAAATGTACACTTTCTATCGAATAATAAAATGCATACTGAAAAATTGTGTAAACCTTAAGTACAGTTTGCTGAATTTTCATTAATTGAACACACTGGTGTAATCAACATCCAAATCAAGAAGAACATTATCATAGGGAATATAGTCAATAATATTGCAATAATTATCTACAGTGCCAGGTGGGTACTAGACTAATCAGGAGGATCACTTTGTAAATTTTATAAATGTCTAACCACTATGCTGTACACCTGAAACTAATATAAAATAATGCCAAATGTTAAATCTAGTTGAATAATAAAAATTAAAAAAAGAAAGAAAAAAAGAACATTATTAGAACTCCAGAAGTCTTCTAGTGACCCTTCCCAAACATTAATACCACCTAAGGGTAACCAATAGCCTGACTGTTTGTCTGTTTTTGAATGTTATATAAGTGGAATCATGTAGCATACAAGTTTTGTGTCTCTTTTCTTTCACTCAATTTGTGATCATGAGATTCGTTCATATTTTGTGTGTAGTGTAGATTGTTCATTCCATTTTCTGTATACTATTCTACTATGTCAGTATTCTAAAATTTATTCATCCTATGAACATTCTTAGAAATGTCTTTTAGTGAATATATGAATACATTTCTGTTGCATGTGTATTTAGAAGTGGAATTGCTGGGTTAACCTACTCCAGCAACTGCTAAGTTTATATAATTAGTCCAGACATTTCTTCTGAACTCCAGACTTACACATCCAAATTTGCCTGATATCTCCATTTACAAGCATCTCGAACTTAACATATCCAAAAACATTTGCTTCTCCTTCTATGTTCATTGAATCAGTAAACGGTTTCTTAACATATCTACTTACTTAAGGAGCCATCCTGAAGTCTCCTCTTTACTTTTCTCTGCAAACCAATCCATTAAGTCCTTTGGATTCCACCTCTGATTTACAGATACCTCAAAATTATCCAACTCTTTCTGTTTTTACTGCTGTTACCCTAGTTCAGGCCACCATCATCTCTGGCCTTGACTTACATAATTGCCTCCAAACTGGCCTTCAGCAATGCTCTCTTCCAGATCATTCCCCACAAACAGCCTGAGTGAGCTTTTAAATATGTAAATAAGATTTTACTTAAAACTCTTTATTAGCTGCACTTTGACCTTATGATACATTTTAAAATATAAACTAAAATCTATAATGTAGACAATAAGAACCTGCATGGTCTGGCTTTTGTCTCACCTCAGCTCAAGCTTGCTCCCTACACTCCAACCACATTGACTTCCTCTCAGTTCCTAGAACACATCAGGTTCTCCAATGCCTTAACAACTCTACACATAATGTTCCCTTGGCCTTTAACATTCTTTAAGGCTCTTTCATATGCCGGGAGCTAAAAGACACGTCTTCAAAGAGCTTTTTCCTTATAGACCAGAATCGCACCCACTGCTTTTCCTTCATAGTACTGATTGCAATTTATGATTATGCAATGATTTATGCTTTAGCGTCTCTTGTTCCTATTACGCTTTAGAAATCCATCCAGTATTATGTTCACTCCTGCAATCCAAAGCTTAACACCATGCTTGGCACATGGTACACAGTCAGTAAGTGCTTGTTTAATAATGCATGACAGATGCAAAGGCTGGAAGGGGCCACAGGGCCAGCATCTGGCATTTCTCTGCCCAAGTTAGTTGTCTCCTTGTGAGTGGTGGAGAATGGGGCAGGAACTGTTCTTGCTCACTCAGAGAGGGCTTTCCCACCCGCTCCTTAGATAACTGTTTGCTGTAGGGCCGCATGAGAGACAAACTGCCTCTGGATACAGGAAGCAGGCGGAAGAGATTAATTAGTCTTATTTCTGAGGAACAGCGTGGTTTATCACTGCACGAATTTGCAATCTCTTGGCGCAGGTGCATGAAAAACTACCACTCTCTCCTGGAGTGGGCGGGACTACCTTGGACTCCGGGATGCGAAGGGTCAGTGTATCCTTCACGCAGAATCTGATTGGCCAGGGCGAGCCGAGGGAACGGGGGCGGGGCTTGATCCCGCCCGGCGCCAGCCACGTTGGACGCAGGGCTGCCCCGCGGAAAGGCCACGCCCTGGCTCCACAATGCACTGCGGGCCGCGTCACTCAGAGCGGCGGGTACCGGCGTGGCAGGTACGGCCCAGCCCCTCCCATTCCTCATTCCTACCCTCTCGGGGTCGCTCGAACCTTACCTGGCCGCTCCCCTCCCTGCCTGCCTCCCGCCACGGCCTTGGGCATCTGCAGACCTACCCTAGGGCAGGAGCAGGGTGTCGTTGGAGGCAAGGAGCTCTGGAGGGGCGGGATTGCTGGGACTTAGACCCCTTCAACTTTCTGCGTCTGTGGGGCCTCGTGGACGGCTGTTGTCCCTCGGCTGATGTTCCCTGGGTATTGGGCAGCCTGGAATGGGGGCCCGAAAGGGAAGGACATTGGTTCTGGGATGCCAGGGTAGAGGGCATTCCCTGGCACCCAGGTGTCAGAAACTCTTGTGATCCACCTATGCTGCTTAAGTGCCCCAGAGAGCCTGGCGTGGCATTTCCTATTTCTTTTAGTCAGGGTGAGATTTGAACCAGTGGCTTACTTTGCGTTTTGTGGGCATTGAATGAGTATTGAACCCAGAAATTTGCCCTCGTTGGCTCTCGGAATCTTCTTAAGGCCCTGTTAATGGCTTTTTGGGAACGATGTGGCATAGAGACCTGAGCAATTGGCTCAACAGATGGAAGAGGGCTCCGAAAAAAGAGAGCGAGCCCTAGCCGACTTTAATCTTTCAACCAGTGAAAGCAGCTTTGGGCATGCTATTCTTCCTTATCCTCTTGGGTCATCTACCTGAGGGCAGTTGGTGAGCTTGAGATCCAGCCCCTCCTATGCCTTTTCAGCCAATGAAAAGCCCAGGGCTAAAGTCAGCTACCCTACGAGAGATATTGGGATCCCAGCTAACAGGTGGTACAACCACAAAACTGAATCACATTCCTGGTTACTGTCATTTGCTCATGTTCTGAGAGTAGAAGGAATTAAGCAGTACCTCAAACAGTACCTACAATATCTGGTATATGATGGTTGTACTTCAGTATTTGAATCTGATATCTGTGACCATACCCTAAGTTAATGGGACACCTGGGATTTCCTATGTTGAGAACCATGATCTCAGTTTAGTGCTTCTTTTAGTGTCTCATTGATTTTTAAAAATCTAAAGATATTTTATATTGGTGTATGAAAGAAGCCCAGATCTGATCAAAGAGGAGTTCATGTGACCTCTTTAGGAAGTTGAGTAAGAAGCTTGATATGTTGAGAGGCAGTTTCTCATAGGGTGGTTAGAGTTAGAGCTAAATTCACATCTGTCACTTGCTAGTTTAGGGATTGAATAAATTAACCTTTCTGAGCTTGAATTTCCTCAAAGGTAAAATGGAACTGATAAAACTTCCTCACAGGTTATTGGAAGGCTTACTTGAGATAATGTGTATAACGTGCCTGGTAAATAGAGGGTAGTCAAATAATAATAATAGCAAACACCACTGCACTTTCAGTCTGCAAGGCAGTGTTTTGGGTTCTTTATGTGTTCCTTTGATGTAGATACTATTCGTATCTTTAAAATAATTCTATTAGATAGATACTATCAGTAGCCAAAATTCACAAGTGATAAAATTTAATATAGAAAGACAAAGCTTGCCCAAGTTTACATAGCGCACGGTGTAGCCAGTTTTTGAACCCCGGGCAATCTGATTCCAGAGTCCATCCTGTTTACTAAAATACTATACTGCCTCTTAAAGAAAATGTAAGCAGGTCTTTTATTATTATCCCAAAATGATTAGCTAGTTTCTGTATTACTGGGTTCTTGCCCTTGTTGGTTTTAGGAGACTGATGTAGCACAGTGATGTAGAGATAACAGGAACTTAGGTTTAAGCACTGCTTATGCCGTATATTAGCAGTGTGACATGGAGAGAGGGAGCCTCCGTTTCCTCATCTGTAAAATGAAAGTTATTCTTAACTCACTGTTTGTAAACTGTGAGGTACATAAATGTTGGGGGCACTGTCCCTAAATGTGGATATAATCTCTCTGGAGCCTGAGGTCTTGTACATAGTGGATAGTGTAGGCACCTATCATAGGAGTGTTAAAGGCTGCTGGAGAGGTTGCAGGGGAAGAACAAGCTACAAAATAAGTTCTGGTTGTCCTTGCCCTTTCCACTTTTCCTCTTAAAGCCCTGTTTCCCGAGTGCCTTCCTGCTAACCTGTAGTTATGTAAAGACCTTCCCTTTTCTCCACATCTTGTCCCTACCCTGTGCATTACAGTTACTATAGCTTTCTCCTCAAATAACACTCCCCTCTCCATTTTCACAGATCTCTGTGACACTTTTAATAAAATAGTATGTATCAAGGTAGTGTTTGCAAAATTTTGGTACCGTCAGATAGACAAGATAATTTGAATGAAAGCACATGAACATTTAAAAACATTCTTCAACATTTTCAGACACATTTGCATGAAACCCGAAAAGTTCTCTATTTTAATTTAAATTAGGAGAAAAACCTAACACCTCAAAACTGATTTCGCAGATACTATTTGCTAAAGATAGGGGCAAAAATAAGGTCAATGCATTGAAAGCTCTATATTAGGTAAATAATACTATCGTATGGTTTGGGATGCAGATATGCCTGAAGTTTGGGAAATAATGAACTAAAATAAAATATGAATGATTAACCCACTATGAAATGTTTTTATCTTAAAAGAGGCATTTATGAAAGCATCTTGCCAGAAAGTAAATATAAAATATACTTATACGTTGCATTTTGTTTATCACTTTTTAAGAGATTGCCTTCCTGGTACCGTGGGCTCACAATCATAACTATACCACAAGGTTCTAAAGAAGAAAGGTCAGCATCTTGTATCTGAAAAGTTGCTAACCACTGCTATAGTAGTTTAGCATTTGGGAAGTTTCTTTTTCTCAGCCTTTACATAAGTATTTACCCCGACCTACCTAGTTTTCAATTGGGGCTTTTTCCTCTAGCAGTTGGTACTAGGGAGAAGATATACAGGCCAGTACTGAAGATTCCCTGAGTTTTCTGCTGCTGTTTAAAGGCATGTGTAATATTCTTCCAGTGTTAAAGGTGAGAGAAAATGGACCAGTGACCTAAAAATGCATTTATGGCCCTGATAAAACTACTACTGCTCCTAAATCTTTATATCTATCTCTGTAATTGGCAAGTGTTTTAATCTGCTTTCTCTGGTTCCCACTGGCTCTTCCTTGGTTTTCCCGACCATCACCTTGCCTGGACTCTAAGAGGACTCTAACTGTAGCTTGGCCTTGATGTGGACAAATTCCTCTTTCTCCTAGCACAGTCCAGATAAGATGAGAGGTTTTGTGTTCAGTTTTTAAGGAACTGCATTAAGAATCCATGGTAAAAGGAACAAAATGTGTGTAGGGGAGGGGGATATTTACTGAATTGGTAGAGGAGGGAGTGCTTATCCTAAGGTGATTCTATAAATTCGTCAAGCCTGGCATTGTTCATTGGACACTCATCTCAGTTTCTTTTGCTAGTTAACTGGTTTTGATGCTAGGTCGAATGACTCTGGGAAGAAGAGACCTTTTCTCAGATAAACCTTATATACTAATAAATAGAAACAATTCTCTAACAATCTTTTAAGAATTTTGGCATGGAATATCACTGTGTTTTTGGTTACAAGCCTAAATGTATATATTAGGAATATCTAACCATAGTTTTCCAATCAGTAAGATGGTAGGCAATGCAGCTTGCATTGTATGTACTCTTTTCATCTGAATTTCTTTAATTCTGGACTGATGGTAAGAACTAATATCTGGCGTAGTCCCTGGAATATAGTACGTACTGTAAAAAATATATATATAGCTGAGTAAATTAGAAGATCTAATTGGCTTTGTTAAGCGAGTCATGAGTTAGGCAGCATTCCATCTAGCAATTAGAAGAATGCTCCAAGAGGCTGTACAGAAAGAGGGTTGGGACTAAGAAGTTAAGAGCGGGTAATTTTAGACAAGTACAGGCAGGGGTTCTTACCAGACAGATTGCCTCACTAGTGTAGATCAGGAAATTCCACCCCCTGGGTGAGGCTGAAACTGCAGTCTTAATTTAGGTTTCTTATCTGGACTTTTAGCATAAGTGATGCCATTTTGGCCCATGGCTTTTCTGTTTATACTCAATAAATGTGTACTAAATGAATGGAATTTACAGGTCGGTGTTCTTTTCTCACTATATGTTTTAGGAAGTATGAATCATATCTTTCTTTCAAGTCAAAGAAGAAAAGAGTAACTTTGAAGATTACATGAAAGTTGGCACCCAACAATAAAGATAATTTCTAATATTAATGCTGGGATCCTAGAAAGATCAGGCACAAAAGAATGCAGTCTATTTTTAAATAATGAGTATATAGATGCTTGGAAACTATAGGTCACAACCCTGCCCTCATGTTATTCCAGGAGTGATCCTTGTGTTTCAGTGTACTTCTGTAAAGATAAAAGTTTTATATTTAAATAGTAAGTGCTAAATGATATGAAATAAGACACTTTCCTACTTTCTTACATTTAGGCTAAATGTTGCAATTGTGTTTTAATAAATAAAAGCTTAATTTTTAAAAAGAAGATTATAATATAGATATCATCCCTTGAAGGATCAGTTTTCTCTTCTGCTTTTAGAAGACAAAAGAAACTGATTGAATAGGGAAAAAAAATGATTTGAATATGTCATATTGGAATTTTAGTTCAAAGATTCCTTTATGGTAAGTCTAATTTAATTCCTGCCGGGTTTTTCTTCCTTTTAAGTAAATAGAGGAGAAAATTATTAATGGATAATGGTATATTAGTACCTATCTATTCCTCTCACTTCCTCATGAAAAGAGGAAAAGGGGGAGTAAATTTAGTGCATTAGCTTTATTTGGGTTATTTTTTATTGTCAATCAGTTACCAACATGAATGGGCAGTCAGATTTTGACTTTACATAGCAAAGAATACTAGGGACTACTGATTTCCAAACTCGTTATCAGTTGATTTTTTGTGGCATTTTTTTGGTATATTTTTGATATATAACTAAAAATATCCAAACCTGTAGAGAATTTTTATAAGATTTTATTTGAGCCAAAACTGACAACAGTTGCTGGGAAGCAAAAGTGCAAATGCTTTGGAAAATGACAATTTTTCAGCTTCTTTCATGCATTTGAAATTGAGGAAGAATGTAAGGAAGATTACATGGAGGTGGGAGAAAGCAAGGCAGGGATGGAGTTACAGAATAGCTAACAGGATTATGTGTTCTCTTGAGGGTGGTTATTTCAAAGTTATGTTAACCTAGATGCACTGAAACAGTGGACAGGTCTTGCTTAAGGCAAAGATAAACCTTTTACTAAAAAAGTTATATGCCTGAGGCATGAATTTATGATCAGATTACCCTGTGAGGATACTTTCCAGGGAACCCCTTTTTTGTCTACACTCATTCAGTTTTTCATTTTTGGAGTGAGATAATATTGACCTAGCTGAACTTTATGTAGCAAATAAAGATTAATTTAGTCACTGATACAATAGCATGAAAAAAGCCTATGAAATTGTTATCAAATTTTTCAGTTTTCATCAGTTGCCCGTACTGCTTGCTAGTGAAGGAGAAGCACTTAGTGTTCTGATGGTTCTGACAGAAAAGAGTTACCACTTAATTTCACATTGTGAACATGTTTTAATTCAATATTCTAAAACGTATGATCTTTAGACAGTAAGCATAGTAATTCCCCGGGGAATTTGTTAAAAATGGAAGATTCTCAAGCCCCACTTCACAGTCAATGGATCAGAATTTTTTGGAGGTGGGCCCAGAAATTTGCATTTCTTTTTTTAAATTCACGGACTTTTTTTTTTTAATGTAATATCAATTACATTAATATTTAATGTTATATTTGTTTCAAGGATACAGTATGATGGTTAGACATTTATGTTAACTCCTTATTGAAAAGCAATTCCCGATAAGTCTAGAACCCACTTAATACCATACCGTGCATAGTTATTACAACATTATTGACTATGTTCTCTGTGCTGTACTTTACACCCTCATGACTATTTTGTATTGCCAATTTGTACTTCTTAATCCCTTAGCCTTTTTCACCCAGCCCTTCAATACCCTTCTTATCTAGCAACCATCAAAATGTTCTCTGTATCTATGAGTTTGTTTCTGTTTTGTTTGTTCATTTATTTTTTTTAGATTCCACATGCAAGTGAAATCATATGTTATTCGTCTTTCTTTGATTTATTTCACTTAGTGTTATTCCCTCTAGGTCCATCCATGTTGTCGCAAATAGTAAAATTTCATGCTTTTTTATGGTCGAGTAATATTCCATTGTATATATGTACCACATCTTCTTTTTCCAGCTGTCTATTGATGGACACTTAGGTTGCTTCTGTATCTTGGCTTTTGTAAAAAATGCTGCAGTGAACATAGGGGTGCATATATCTTTTCAAATTTGTATTTTGGATTTCTTTGGATAAATAATCTAGAGTGGAAATGCTGGGTCATATGGTAGTTCTATTTTTAATTTTTTGAGGAACCTTCACACTGTTTTCCATAGTGGCTGCACCAGTTTGCAATCTTACCAAATTTATTGTTTGTTGATTTATTGGTGATGGCCATTCTGACAGGTGTGAGGTAGTATCTCCTTGTGGTTTTAATTTGCATTTCTCTGATGATTAGTGACAGAATCTTTTCACATGTCTGTTGGTCATCTGTATGTCCTCTTTGGAGAAATGCCTATTTAGGTTCTTTGCCCATTTTTTAATTAGTTTGTTTGGATTTTCTTGGTGTTAAGTTGTATGTGTTCTTCATATATTTTGGATATTAACTCCTTATTGAATGTATTATCGGCAGATATCTTCTTCTATTTAGTGGGTTGTCTTTTCATTTTGTTGATGGTTTCCTTTGCTGTGCAAAAACTGTTTGGTTTGACGTGGCTTTGTTTATTGTTTCTTTTGTTTTCCTTGTCCAAGGAGACATCCAAAACATAACACTGAGCTCAGTGTCAGGAATTAACTGCCTATATTTTCTTCTAGGAGTTATAGCTTCAAGTCTTAACACTTAAGTCTTTAATCCATTTTAAGTTTATTCTTGTATATGTATATAGAAAATGGTCTGGTTTCAGTTTTTTACATGTATCCAGTCTTTTCAACACCATTTATTGAAGAGACTCTCTTTACCCCATATATTCTTGCCTCTTTTGTCATAGATTAATTGACCACATAAGCACAGGTTTGTTTCTGGGCTCTCTATTCTGTTCCATTGATATATGTGTCTGTTTTTATGCCATACCGTTGCTGTCTTCATTACTATAGCCTAGAAGTATAGTTTGGTATCCGGTAGTGTGATACCTCCAATTTCGTTCTTTCTCAAGATTGCTGTGGCTCTTCAAGGTCTCTTATGACTATATAAATTTTAGGAGTATTTGTTACATTTTTGTGAAAAAATGCTGTTCGTCTTTCAATAGGGATTGCATCACGTCTGTAGATTGCTTTGGGTAGTATGGACATTTTAACGACGTTAATTCTTCTTATCGATGAGCACAGTATAACCTTTCAATGTTTATAGTTTCCTGAGTACAGATCTTTAACCTTTTTTATTAAATTTATTCCTAGAAGTTTTTTTTTAAATGCAGTTGTAAATGGGATTATTTTCTTAATTTTTCTTTCTGATAGTTCATTATTCATATATAAAAATGCAACCTTTTTCTGAATCTTACTTTTGTACCCTGCTACTTTACTGAATTCATTTATTGATATTTTTTGTGGACTCTTTAGTGTCTCTTTATGGTATCATGCCATTTGTTAATGATAGCAGTTTTACTTCTTCCTTTCCAATTTGGATGCCTTTTATCTTTTTCTTGTCTGATTGCTGTGGCGAGGACTGCCAATACTATGTAGAATAAAAGTGTTGTCTTGTTCCTGATATTAAGGAAAACAGTTTTAGCTTTTAGCCATTTAGTATGTTGGCTGTGAGTTTGTCATATATGGTCTTTATCATATTGAGGTATGACTCTCTCTTCCCACTTTGTTGAGAGTTTTAATCATAAATGTTTGCTGGGCTTTTCTGCATCTATTGATATGATTATGCGATTTGTATCCTTAATTTTTTGTATGTGGTATATCATGTTAGTTGATTTGTGGATATCAAATCAACCTTGCATCCCAGGAAAAAATCTCACTTGATCATGGTGTATATGATCTTTTTAATATAGTGCTGAATTCAGTTTGCTAATATTTTGTTGAGGATTTTTGCACCTATGTTCATCAGGGATAGCAGCCTATAATTTTATTTTATTTTTTTGTAATGTCTTTGGTTTTGGAATCAGGGTAATGCTGTCCTTGTAAAATGAATTTGGGAGTCTTTCCTCCTCTTACTGAACACTTTTAGCCTTTTCTTGTCTGGGAGAAAGCTACATTTCTAAACAAACTTCCAACGATTTTTATACAAGCTTACATTTGAAAACTATATTTTTTATCAAACTTTGACTTACCTGATTTCTTTTGGACCCAGGCCTATGTAGTCCTTTTATTTATTTTTGTAAAGCATGATCAGAATCTAATAAAATAGGCCATTATTTTTTGCTTTCTGGTAGAAAGCTCGAGAACAGTATTAAAACCAGTTTTCTTTTAGCTTTAAGATTTATTTTAAAATTAAATATTTTTTCTGATTATAGAAGTAGTACACGCCCATTGTGAAATATGAAAATTTAGGAAATTTTAAAATGATAATCATATTTCCTGGTGATAAGCATTTTTCTGATTTTGGTATCTTTCCTTCCAGTATCTGTTTCTCCATTTATTCCTCCCTTCTTCCTTCTTTTTGTCTCTGGAAAATATCATTTGCAGTTTTTATCCTGCTTTTTCCCCCCCTACCAAACATATAAGCATTTTACCACATTATTAAACTATTTTTCACAAATATAATGTTTGCTTTTTGCATTATTTTTCGTCATATGGGTATACTATAACAGGAGTGTACCATCCTCCTGTTACTGGATGTTTGGTTATTTTCAGTTATTTCTGTGAAAGGGTTTTTTTCTTTTAAATTTTGTCAGAATTTGATTAGTTTCCTTAGGATAGGGTTATATATTTAAATTTTTTGTGGTCAAAGAGAATAAATATTTTTAAACTCGAATATTGCCAAATTGTTTTAAGAATAGTGTTTATTCAAATATTTACTTCTGCTTATACTTTTGAGAATGCCAGAAAGAAGCAAGTATTAGGTTTTTTTAAAGCTAATTTGTTAAGGAAATATAGGAAGTTGTTTTGTTTAGTATGTCTTTGATTATTGGTGAATTGAACATTTTTGCACTGTTTATCAGCTTTGGCTTTAATTTTCTGTCTAACCCAAATTATTTATTTTGTTTTAGGTCTTCTCTGTCGGTTGAAATGTCTATGATTTTATCTGCCTCAGTCATTCGTGTCAGAGATGGACTGCCACTTTCTGCTTCTACTGACTATGAACAAGGCACGGGTGTGCAGGAGTGCAGGAAGTATTTTAAAATGCTCTCGAGGAAGCTTGCTCAGCTTCCTGATAGATGTACACTGAAAACTGGACATTATAACATTAAGTAAGACTTCAGTTTGCTTCATGAAAATAACTTGCTTTGTTGTCATTTTAGTGAAATTTAAGTGGTTACAATAGAAATTAATGTTTGCTTAGTTTACAAAAACTTGTTTAAGTCAAGAATCATGTGGTTCTGAACTTATACTAAATAATACTCATCATTTTATCGTCCTTTTTGCAGTTTCTCTGTTTATATCCGGCTTTAGAGAAATTTATTGTTTTACAGATCACAGATATTTCATCTTATAAGTTGATCACTTGGTATTTATTGATGTTCTTACATATGCCATAGGAAATATAAAAAATCTTACATAATACCTGTTCTCAAAGAACTTAAGTTTACCTTCTAGTGAGAAGGGATAGCATCCCTCACTATTTATTTTATATAAAGAAAGTAAAACTGTGCAATGGGCTAGATGGTGACTCTGTGGTGGTCAGGAGCCTCTCTGATAGGGTTACCTTTGAACAGAGACCTAAAAGATGAGAGAGAAAGCAGTCATATGAAGGATGCTATGGATGAAGAGTAAGGCAGAGGTAACAGCCAGTGCAGAAGGCCTCTGATACAGATTAAGGAATGGGAAGAAAACTAGAGGTGCTGAAGCCATTTGAACAATTAGTAGACAGACAGAAGGTGAGGCTAGAGAGGTAGGAGTGGGACAGGTTAGGTAGGGCGTTCTAGACTGTGAGACGTTTGGATTGAGTCTAATGCAGTAGGAAGCCGCTAGAGAGTTTTAAGCTGGAGAGTTATATAATTTCATTTTTTGAGTAGATCATCCTGGCTGCTTTATGAATAATGGGATCTAAGGGAGAAAAAGTGGAAGCAGAGAGATTATTTAGGACAGGGGCCTCCAACTCCAACCCCCGGGCTGTGGACTAGTACCAGTCCGTGGCTTGTTAGGAACCCAGCCACATAGGAGGTGAGCAGCAGGCAGGCAAGCAAAGCTTCATCTGTATTTGTAGCCACTCCCCAGCACTAGTATCACTGCCTCAGCTCCACCTCAGATCATCAGGTATTAGATTCTCATAGGTACACCAGTCTCTGGTGTCAAAAAGATTGGGGACCGCTAATTTAGGAGACTTAGAAACGTTAAGGCAGAGGTGATTCTTATAATTTGAATGGCAGTGATAATGATGAGAAATGGTTGGATTTCATAAATGTTCTTTATGAATTGAAGTGAGATGTGAGGGAAAGAGAAGAATCAAGAGTCACCTCTAGATTTTTCCCTTGAGGAACTGGATAAATAATGGGGCTGAAATGAGCAAGACTGGAAGGTAAGTGTTTCAGTGGTAAAAATTAAGAGTTGTTTTTGGTCATGTTAAGTCTGAGATGCCCCTTAGACATACAAGAGACACTATCAGGTAGGTAACTGGATGTGTAAGTCTGAAGTTTAGTGAAGAAGAACAAGTATAGAGATTTAGATTTGGGAGTCAGCTTACAGTATGTTATTAAAACCATGGGGAGCATACACATGAAACAATGAAAGCACAGTTAATTCCTGAGCAGTTGGTTATTGATTGTGCATACAGTATGAAATTAGATAAGAACAAGGTCCAAGTGGAATATAATGAAGAGAGGGCTTCAATAATTGAGATAAGACATGAGCCATATCCTGACGAATTAGTAAGATTTGGCTAACACAGAGAGGTGGGCATTCCAGGTATAAGGAGGAGAGGCAGAATAATAAAGAACAGTAGTCACGTTAACCAGTTTGGCCTGGTCAAGGAATGGTGATCTAGGGATAGTTGTGGGAAATGTGTGATAATTAATATGGGGCCAGATCCTGGATATCCCTCAAAGTTCAGATGAGAGATGTCACTTTGATGTAATTGGTTATGGGGAGTTGTTACTGCAGATTTGATGGAAGTGACCTGATAAAAAACAATGCTGAGGCAGTGGAATATAGGGTGAAATGGAAAGTCTGAGAGGAGAGTGGTTTACATAATTAGGGCCTGAACTAGTAAAATACAAGTGCAAATGCAAATGCCAGCCATAAATAAAGACATTTCAAAAGAAGAATGGTTAAGAGTGGTAAGATGAAATACCAGAGATGAGGAGAAGGAAGGAACAAAGATGACTGAAACCTTGGAATTGGAGAGGGTTGCATATGGCAGGGTGAGGAAGAAGAGCCAGATAATGAAACTCCATTTTAATTGAGGTTTTGACAAGGCAACCCAGTTGAGGTGGGATAGAGATTTTGGAATTATTCATATAGAAGTTGAAACTCAGAGTCAAAACACCCACTGAGTTCCTAAGAGACCCAGAATAGAACCTTAGAGAATGTCCATAATTACTCAGGTTGCCTGCATAATGAGCCGTTAACCTTAATTGGGTTTCTAAGGGCTTAACTGGAAATTGATGGTGGTGGCAAATATATATAAAATGATGTCTTAGCCTACTGCTATGTTTTAATATAAAATGATGTCTTAGCCTACTGCTATGTTTTAAGAGTCAAAAAACTTGAAACATTTTAAAATTTTGTTCAATAGTCAGACTCTCTTAGTGCCCTGGATCATAATTCTGAGTTTTAGTTATTGTTATTGTATAGCACTGTAGACAGATGTCAACATTTCAGAAGATTGGCTTGAATGTAGTTTATTAATTCTGACAGATATCTGGACTTAAATAAAAAAACAAAGATAACTTTTTGCAAATACTTTTTGTTCCTCTACCTTATTCTCTTAAAAGAAGAGTAGAATGTAGTAACATTTTTAACACCCCTCCAATTCTGTTTGTTGTGAATTCAATTTACAAAAAAAAAAAAAAAACATTCAAGAGTACAGGTAAGAGAATTATACGAAGGAAAAAAAAAGGCAGGAGAATAATAAACAAGTAGCGTTTAATTCTGGAGATACAAACTATGTAGTCCATTAATTGTTAGGGCTACAACATTGCTTCTAGCTTCCTTGTGGCCAAAACAAAGGGCATAATGGATCATTTACAGAATTCACAGTGTCCATTGGATCAAAACATTGCTTTTCGTATTACTGAGATCTGATGTACATAAAAAGGGACAGCATTTGGATAGCATTTGTTCATCATCCATAACAATGAGCTTTTTATGATATTTATTATAATATGCCTTTCTATAAGCAAATAACATGATGCAAAAAGCAATTTTATAAGAAAGTTTAGGAGTGGGATGAATCAGCAGAGGTCTGATCTGGCCTAATCTAAGAATGCAATTTAGAAACGTTTAAAAGAATAAATAGGTTACATGGCCTTCAGAACTATGCATAGAAAAGCCTCTATGCATGTTATTTTTGTAACCAAGTTCAAAAAAAGGATGAAACAGAATTTTTAATTCTACTTCTTGACAAGAACCTGGATTTTATATATTTTCTATCATTGATTAGAGGTCTTGCTCATTGGTTTCTAGTTTATTGAGGTTGTTATACTATATGACAAATTTAGACAATATATAAAATTGGGAATTTATGTGTGTTACCTGACTTAATTAAAATTCTCATGTGACACCTCTTCTTCTAACCATGACTTTGCCAGATAAAAGTCACAGATCCGCAGTCGTAGTTTTGCAGCACAGCCTGAAACTGGCACCAGGCTGCCAGTCTGCTCTCCTAGCCCTGGTTCTCCATGCTTCTCTTTCCTTCAGAGCCCCATTTATAGTCTACTTTTGAATCACCTTTCTCATCACTGCTATTTCTCAAATGATCTCACTTCCTTCACAGATCACTTGTAGAACTCAAGTGACTTTTTCATATTTTTTCTTATTTTTAATTTATTTTTTTTTCTGTAGCTTTTCTCTATATCTACATTGTAACTTATTGAGATAACTGATCTGTTCTGACATATTATTTTTGATTTCTCATCAATTAGCACTGTGGTTTTCAAAGTTGTATAGAAATTGATTTGCTCTTTGCAGAATACCACTGAGATCCAAAACAAAGTAACTGAGTGTATAATTATGTGGTAAGTCAGATGGTACCTCACATTAGATTCTAGTTGAATAGGTAAAAGAAGAGTTTTCAGAAAAAAATTAGAGTTTCATTTAAAATTGAGAAAATTTCTTTAATTTTTTTCCCTTGTGTATTGGGGTAATGACGAACATCATATTTTAGCGACTGGATACTTTAGTTCAGCTAATAAAGCACATTCAGTGAAGCATGGCTTGTGCTGCGACCATGCTTGCACATATAGTAGTTACTCAATGAGGGATGATTGTTTTGAGAGTATAATGGTGTTCAGAGTGCCATGGAATTAAGTCTTCTGTGTCTCCAAAATTCTTCAGCTTGGCTCGTTGGTTTGGGGGGGGGCGTGCATAATCCAGTTTTGTGATTTCTTTTCACATTACATAGTGATGTAATTCGGTGTAAAATTTTAAGGAATTTGTCTCTTTCATAAGTTGAAAGATACTGTCTTTAAATTGTAATAGATATTTAATGTATAAACATGTCACTACTTAGGAAACAACAATGACTAAAGTAATAATTATGAACCATATGAAAATTAAGTTGTATGAGATCTTAAAACATTGAGATTGGTTTTGGAGGTTTAAAAATCATAGTTGTACATTTTGAGATCTTTTTATGAATTTTAGTGCAGGAAATACAATTTCTTAGTTTTCACTGCAAATTCATTTGAAGTCTGATAATCTCTGTAAGCTTCATAGATTCTCTCCTTACTTGAAGATTCACTTTCTCCATATCTCTCCCCAAACTCTACCTCTAGCCAGGAAGGCTATTGCAGGCTTACCTGCCTTAAGGTTTTAGTTTTTGCCAGTGCTTTTCTTTTACTCTTTGGTGTTATTTTCTGATTATAGGAGTAACAATTTCAACAGTGATCCAGTACCTCTGATTGCCAGGCATTTTACATGTTGTTATTAAATTTTGCAAAAGCTCTGTGAATGGCTAATAAATACAGCTCTTTCCCATGGCCGAGGGCAGAAACACAACTCATACTAGCTTAAGCCAAAAAAGGGTCTTACCTCATTTCTCCAGTCTCTCTTCTTTTGCAGATAGGAATTCTCCACACGTTGGCAAACACTGTACAGGTGGCTCCAGGCTTACTTTATTCCAGCTGAGCAACCCCTCCCCCTCCATGTTTCGAGAAAATAACTTTATTGGCCATACTGTGTCGTGGCCCATTTCTGGAGTAACATCGCAGACTTAGGGCTGAGATACACTTAGTTGGATCCAGGATTGCATGCCCACCTCTTTGATGGGCAGCTTTGTCATGTAGAATGGGTAGTGGAGCTGGAGATAATTCCTCAGACGAAGGAGAGCAGGGAAGCTGGGCAGATAGCCATTACAGTACTACCACCCCTGTTTTACAGATGAGGAAACTGAGACTTAGGGATGTAAAGAAACTTGTTCAAACTTACAAAACTAATAAATTGTATATCTGAACCACAGTCCTTTGGCTTCAGCATTCACATTATTCTCTGCTAAAAGAGTTGCCTCCCTTTACTCTTGACCTCTCTCTTGACAGGGCACATTCCTGATTCTCCTCATTCTTTCCACTTTTTTAATGGAGAGAAAAATCAACTATGGGAGAGAATTAAGTAAAACTACCCGCCCCCTGCCCCAACACACACACGCACACTTTTTTTGGTTGAGAAATAGTGAGGAACAGAGTATGCATGAAGTCTAAAATTGATGAGACCCCATTGTCTCGTTGGAAAGTAGGTGTTTGGGGGGGAGGAGACATGGCAGGAGACCAGCTACCAAATCTCTTGGGGGAAGCAAATAACCTGTGTACCCTACTTTCCTGTTTTGTCTTATTACTAGCATCATTTCTTTTTCTTTTATTTTATTTTTTACTGGTTATTTTGGGAAAATCTACAGCTTTTCAGCACCATATATGTTAAATAGGGCCTTAAGAAAACTGGTCTAGGAACCTAATTACTCATACAGTTTCTGTGAGAAAATGAGTTCTAGGTGCTATAAACTTCTAGAATACTAACCAATAAGTAAATTAGGGATTACGTGTGATTGATTATCTAAAGAATTAAAGCTCTTTATTCTCTTGGGTGAGCAGGTGTTAGAGTTAGTGGGAAAGGGCGAATCAGGAGATAGGGCAAATCTGCAGAAAAGAATGTGAAGGATGTGAAAGGCACATTTCGCTTGCTGTGTTTTATTCAAGACTCTGATGATGTAATAACCTTTGACCACTTAAAATCATCTGATTCTCCTTTAGCTTCCTGTTATAAGTTGCTATCACCTGCCATGTTGCCTATTAATATTTTCCTATTTAGTGACTAAAATGGGTCTTTATTCACAGGATAATGTATTCATAATTTAGCTCTTCCCCATTGGAGGGTAATTGAAATTTTGCCACATAAGAGGAATGAATGAGAAAACGTGACGTTTTTGGTAGAATGTTGCACATGGTAGATACACAGGGTTATTGAATTCTTTCAAGTTCTTATCTCCTTACTGTCCCATCGATGGCAAAATCCTGTTCTCACCTTGTTTTATATTAGATATATATGGTGATAAAATTCATAATGTATGCTCATCTTCATAATGTCAAACTTTTTTTTTTTAAGGCGAAGAAACCCTTGGTTGACCTCACAGATTGCAAGAGCCTTTTTAGTTTATAATCCCTTTATTTTTTTTATTTTTTACACCTACAGCACCTGGTCTTCCTAGGTGGTCTCCCATCCAAGTACTAACCAAACCCAACCCTGCTTAATGTCATACTTTTTTATATTTAAAAGTTGAAATGTTTTTTCTTAGAGATCGATATTCAGCATGGAAAGTTTTATTTCAAAAGTAATATTTTTCTCAGTGATTTTAAGAGTAGATTAGAGATGGCATGTCCTACTGGAGAACTTTTCTTCACCCAAGAAAGCTATTAATTGGGCAAACGTGGCTATGAGGGGTGAGCACATTCTGTGTGTAATTGTACAATTAGAGAATGAAAATTGTATGTCATGCAAATATGAATTATTACTGTCTCAATTTATAAATAGTTTGCTATATACTTTGTCATTTAGCATGCTACAAAATGCAGTTTTGTTTCCTTAACTTGTTTCAGATATCAGTGTTTTAAGTGCATTCCCAGTACTGTATTGCAAGTGCCTGGCAGTCAAGGACTTTGTCTTTGATATCAGAGTCTATAGAGTATGCTTGGCATGTGCTAGGTGCTCTATTATTTGCTGTGGGGAAGATCATTGCTTTCATTAATTATTTAGTTTGGTGTAGCAGGTCAGAATTATCTTAATAATGTCAGTGTTTAATTGGTGATATGTAAAATTTCTTTGACAGTTCTGAAATAAAATTAGATGCCAGAAAAAAGTCTAATTTTTAAAATTATTAATTTTGTTGGCCTTTAGGAATAACCTGAGGTATTCTGCTTGGATACATGATAGAATTAGCTTTTTAACAATGTGGTTGAAGGGGCTAAATCCCCCTTATCTGGAATTTGAATGTCTGCCAGCCTTACCTGTTCAAGACACACTTGATCCTGGAAGGCCCTAAAGAAGTTCCTAGTGTGTGTGCTGTGGAGAGGAACCAAAGATAAAATGAGATTGGATAAATTCCTTGGCCAGAAGAAAGGGAGTAGCTATAAACACCAAACTCATTGCTACCAAAGCCCAAAATCGGAAGGAAAAAAGAAAAGCAAAAGGAAATTAGAGCAGAGTAGGAAGAAACAATGGCAATTTAAAAATTGTGCTCAAGATGGAGAAAAGAGGACTTTGTGTGTGTGTGAGGGTTAATAATGACTGTGTTGTAGAAGAGAGCAGGCGCACCGGTTAGACCTGTATATCCATCTTGAGCTACTCACTGCAGAGATGAGTAATTCTCCATGGCCCCTGAGAACATCCCTCTCTTTAAAGTGTAGGGGCAGATGTTAAAGGCTAACTGACCTGAAGCTTTCTGGGCACACTGGAAGAGCAAGTGAAGTTCTACTCCCCTCTGTCATTTAGTCAAGTATTTATTGAGCTTCTGCTTTGTGTAGATACCACTAGGCTGTACAATTATCTGTGTACAAAATGCCCAACAAATTAGTGTTTAAATGAGTGAGTGATACCTTCTTTGTACTCATTCACTAGCTTATTGAGCACTTATTTTATCCTAGACACACAATATTTTAGTTGCTAAGATTATAGTGGTGAATTATACAGAAATCATCCCTGCTCTCATGGAAGATAAGTATTAGTGAGAAAGACATTACAACAAATAAATGCATAAATACATAAATATATTACAAATTGGTTTAGGTACATGGAGAAAAATAACAGCTGCTATGATATAACTATAAGTGTGAGATCAATTTAAATTGTGTGCTCTCGGAGGGTATTTAAGTCCGAGAACTGAAAGATGAGTAAGAGTTAACCAGATGAGAACAGGAGCATGGTAGCGGTGGGGCTGGGGACACTGCAAGTGGGAAGACAGAAGCGCGTCAAATTGGAAGTCGGAAGGCTGGCGTGGCTTGGTATCCTTGAGGATCTGAAACAAGACTAGTGTGGCTGCAGTGCAGAGAGGAAGGAGTATGGTTGCACAAGATAAAGTGGAGAAATATATCCTGATACAAGTTCCACAACTCTCAAGTTTCATTACTCTTAATTGGGGGGAAAAAAATAAAGATTGATTTGTGGCTTGGAAAAACTGAAAAAATGTTGATGAATTGGTTTATCTGTACCATAGGAAACTGGTGTTATGTTGTGGAGTGAATAAAAACTTTGGAATAGACTCCCTGAAGATACTAACATGCAATCTTAAAGAGCTTCCTTTACTTCGCATTTAATTCTCTCGTTAAATTTAGTGAAAGCAAAGAGAAACCATTCAGGATAAACTGTCATGTAGGTGTCTGTCGTACAATCTATTATTAATATGGAAATGCAGTAAAACTCTGCTAAAAGCTTCAATCATATTATTGGAAGATAATGAAATAACTCCTAGTTAGCCATTTGGAAGTTTCTAGTGTGTGGAAGTCAATCACCAATTGTATTCTATCCCAGTTCAAATTATTCTCCAGTATATTTAAATGCTTAATAACATGTTAGAATTTTGATGATAATAAAGATTTTTTTTGAAATGGTAAAATTACTTGTAGAAAAAATAGTTTGACCTTTAATTTAGTTATTAATTTTATAGAAAAATGCAATGATATAGCTAAACTTTTTTTGACTATGATCCATAAGAAAAACATTTTATTTGTGAACACCACCTATGTACAAATAGGAAAATGAAACAAATGTTTTATGAGACAATGTACATTCCAGTATTTTCTGTTATATTCTATTTGAATTTTTAGGAAAATGCTGTAATTCACTAGACCAGTTTCACAACCTAATGAGTTACAACTTGTAGTTTAAAAAACATTGCATCAAATGACTATGTACTAAGAAAGGAATTACAGGTTATTCTAGAAGCATAATATCAGTATGAGTTTAAGAGATAATTAATATGTGCCAACCCCACATTATTTGGCTGCCTGGGGTGGTCTTTAAAGAAGGAAATAGGGAGGAAAGCAGGGTAATAGGTAGGTAGATGGATGGATAGATAAATATGCACGCATATGCATAAACTCACTGCAAGGATGCACAAGAAATTAATAACGTGAGTTGCTTGAGGGACAGAGAACTGGGTATCTTTGGGCAGAGGTAGGGATAAGACACTTTAAGTACAGTGTTTCATTTTTCATTCTTTTAACACTTGAATCGTGAATATATACTAAAAATTAAAATTAATAAATAAATTTTGCTTCTTCATCATTAGAACAAAGAGGGGGAAGGAGACTCCAATATGGACTAGAGTTTGGCAAAGATTGCTGTGATAGATAGGAGTTATAGCCTATATGGTGTGTTTGCTGCCCTTGATCTAGACCAGCTATGTTGACAGTACTATGAAAGAATGTGTAAGTAACTCATTGAGAAGGGTGAATTTGTTTCCTATGCTGTGCTTGTAATGGGGGAGGGTATGTACTTTATTCTAAAAAACCTTTTTCTTTTTCAATAAAACATGGTTAAACATTTCAGTGCTTAAAATAGACATATTTTTGTTTTAAAATTTTAACCTGTTATTTATAAATAATTTAAAAATTACAGAAAAGTTGTAAAAAAGGAAAAATAAAAATAATACCTAGTCTCAGATTTACCTTTTGTATTTTACAGCATTGGCTTATCATTTTACCTATCAACCTGTATCTATCTGACTAATTTTTTTCTGAACCAATTGAAATTTACAAATGCCATGTCCCTTTATTCCTAACTCCTTCAAAGTATATTTTCTAAAATTAGAGATATTCTCTTAACTATAGTGCAGTTATCAGCTCTAGTGAATTTAATATGGGTACCATACTTTTTTTCTGATCTGTTGCCTGTTTCTCATTTTTGTCAATTGACCCAGGAATGTTGTTTATAGCATTTTTTTTTTCCTCTTTCTGGCACATGATCTAGACTAGGACTAGGTATTTCATTTAGTTGTGTCATTTTAGGCTCCTTTGTTCAGAAACATTTCCAGTCTTTTTTGCAACATTGATATTTTTAACACAGCGCCTGTCCCTTTTGTAAGTAGGATGTTGATCATTGGTGTTTCTTCATGTTTAGATTCAGATTATGCATTCTTGGCTAGAATGCTATATAGCTGATTTGTCTTTCCGAGAATGTCACAACCGGAAGCACAGGAAGTCCATTGGCCCTCATAGTGACGTTAGAATACTGGGTCAAGGTCTTGTCTAGTTTCTACTACATAATAAATATTTTTCCTTCGCAACCAATAAGCAATCCGTGAGAAGACATTTTAAAACCATGCAAAATTTCCTGCTTCTCACCTAGACTTAGCATCTCTTGATTGTCCTTGCTTAATCCAATATTTACTATGTTGGTTGCAAAATGCCAATTTTTAATATATTTAATATTTAATATTTTTGATATTTACCAGTTGGCACTAGGCATTCTACTGTAAAAAATGTCTTCCTTTCTACCTCTTTTATTTGTTATGAACTCATAAGTTTTTCCCTTTTTCCTTAGTGGTTCATAATTTATTACTATGCAAAGTAGAGGATTTGATTCTGAGTTTTGTGGATGACCTCAGGAGATCAGTAACCACCCTGAAATTGTGTGCCTAGTTCTGTGTTGTTTGGACATATTTCCAGGGAGAGTTGCATGACTTTTATCAACATCTCTAGAGTTCTTGATTTAAACAAATTAAGTTCCACTAAGTTGAAGGGTTAAATGTTAAGCTACTTATAATCCTTATATATTCTTTTATTCCTCTGCTTTCTACCCCAAGTGATAAATAACTGATGCGTTAGAACCATATAGCTTGTGTTCCTCTGTAGGTACATTCTTTTTTTTTTTTTTTTGGTCTACTGTTTTTAAACCATACCTGAAAATAGTATTATATTTTGGTTTTTTTAGATTTTTCCTGGAATATATAATGTCATTATCTTTATTGCCACTGTAGCAGCAGTTTATGGTGTGTGGAAGCAGTCATGTGAAGCAACAAATTACCCTGATTTACTTTGAAATTTTAAAACCGATGTTTTTTACACTGTAGTTTTATTAGCTCTCTGGGAGTGAGCTACATGATGTTGTGCACTGAGAATTACCCAAATGTTCTGGCCTTCTCTTTCCTGGATGAGCTTCAGAAGGAGTTCATTACTACTTATAACATGATGAAGACAAACACTGCTGTCAGACCATACTGTTTCATTGAATTTGGTAAGGGCCTGATTTTTTTCCTGTTCATTATTCTGTCTTTAGCCAGTCATAAGCAATTTTTCATCTAATACTGGGGTCGGGGGACGGGGGAAACTCAGAAAATTCTGCTATCTTGCTTTTGATAGAATAATTTGACAAATGGACTGTAAATTATGGCAACATCTTCTTTTAGGTGTCTATTAGAAAAAGTTGAATTTGCGTTGTGGAAGGGATTGTGATCATTGGCCCAAAGAATTAATCCCGGAGGATTAATGTTTCTCAATGAGGAATTTATAAGCCAGAGATTCAGAATTTTGTGTTTATGTGATAATCTTTTATAGTCTGCTTATTCTAGAACAAAGGTTGGCAAACATTTGCTAGAAAGGACCATATATAGTACATCTTTTAGGCTTTAAGGACCATATGGTCTCTGTTACAACTACTCAGTCTATCATTATAGCTGGAAAGCAGCCATAGTGTAGTTATAGTCTAATAAAACTTTATTTACAAAAACAGTCAGCAGGCTAGATTTGGCCTGTGGGCATTAGATCGCTTGACTCCTGATGTAGGAGGGGGAAAAAAAAAACTAAGTTATAAATTGTGAAAATAAAATGGAAGATTCTTTAGAAAATATCTTAGAAGATATTTAGGAAGTAACTTTTATTTATTGAATTAAACTTATTCTTAAAATATACATCCTAATATAAACAATAAATAAGAGAACAGTTTTATAAGAACATGCAATTTAGTGTATGTTTTTATGTAATTAACACTGATAATTTCTGATAATATTTTATAAAATATGAATCCATATAAAAATTAAGGTTTCAATGTAAAGATTAAAGCTGGTATTGTTTTATTTTAGAAGTTCAAAGTAATTCCTTGAAGTGGATATAATAGTAGGAATATTCTCACAGTCTCGTAGTGTTAAATCCTTAGTTTATTTACAGTTATTTTTAGAGTGTGAAACTGATGACTCCATGATATATTAACCATTAAACACAGATAATATTAGAATACTCCATGACAAATTGATCAGTTTTGCATAATAAATTAAACAGTTTATCTGCAAAATTTACTGTCCATAAACATCACACTCTCAAATTATTTAATCAACAAATGACTGCAAGGAAATTTATTTTTTATTTTACATAGATAACTTCATTCAGAGGACCAAGCAGCGATATAATAATCCCAGGTCTCTTTCAACAAAGATAAATCTGTCTGACATGCAGACGGAAATCAAGCTGAGGCCCCCTTATCAAATTTCCATGTGTGAACTGGGGCCAGCCAATGGAGTCACATCTGCATTTTCTGTTGACTATAAAGGTGCTGGTAAGATTTCTTCTGGTGAGTTGTGGATCTCAATTATTTTTATTTAAAATTTTTTTTGTAAAAAAAAAAAATCTCTTGTAAGAACTGAGGAACTCTTAAAAATGAATTAACTTTATTCTAATATTTTAAAGCAAGTACATGAAAGAATGTAGAAGTTCAAAGTAATTCTTTCTCTCAGTGGTTTGTATAGTCATCTACCAGATATGTGACTAATCAGGAAAATATCTTTAAATAGCAATCTCAAAGCAACTCTTTGCTAAGGAAATGTTAAAGAAGATTTCTTCATACATATTTTTCTAGAAATGAATAGTTTATTTGTAACATATGTTTATAGGCATGTAAAGTGCTTTGCATTATATTAAAATGTCTATGTTCAAGACCAGGGGTTTTTGACTATCAGAGAAAATTTGATTATCTCAAACCTCCCCTCCCAAACAAGGAATACATTTTGATAGGTTAAAAACTTCTGCTTAAAAATGGAAACCATTATTTTATAATAGTCTATGCCATAGTTGAATTTCTTCTCTGAAAAATTCTTCCTTGTATTTCCTATAATGTCTACCTGTTTGTCTAAGTTCTGTGACCTCTACCTCCTTCTCTTCGGCTGTACCAGAATAGTGCTTGAGAACTTTGAAGTCAGCAACTCTGTGTCCTTTCTGTTCCATTAGTCTGATCAACTTCATATAAAATGTCCTCGGTTCCCTTAGCCTTTTTGTCTATGGTATTTTGAAACTCCCCCTATTCTAGAAGCTTTGTATACGTTTTATTTTGTCAGTATTCTTCAAATGTGGTATTCAGGACTGAATACAAGACTTCATATTTGGTTTAATACAAATTATGGAAGAAAAGGGGAAGCAGATTTCAGTAAAATAATCCAGTCAGTCATGAAACAAGTAAACGAACAAATAACAATAACAAGCCCTGGGGGGAGAGGAGGTAGATCAGTATTCAGAGTTGTTACAGTATGTTATCTAAAATGTCCAGTTTCCAACAAAAAATTACAGGACCTACAGAGGAAGAGGAAAATATAATACATTCACTGAGAGAGAAAAGCAGGCAATATAGTAGCTGTCTATGAGAGTGACCAAATATCAGATTTAACAGACAAAGACTTCAAAGTAGCCATTATAATTATGTTCAAAGAGCTAAAACCATGATTAACAAAGTAAGGAAGGTAAGACAATTGTCAAATAGATAATATAAACAAAGAGAGAAATTGCAAAGAAAAGGAACCAAATGGAAATTCTGGAATTGAAAAATACTACTGAAATGAAAAATTCACTGGTTGAGTTCAGTATTAGATTTGAACTTGCACAAGAAAGAATTAGCAAACTTGAATATAGATCAATAGAGATTATGCAATCCAAAGAACAGGGAGAAAAAAATGAACAGAACCTCAGGAAAATGGGAAACTATTAAGCATATCAGTATATGCATGGAGGGAGAATCAAAAAATGAGAAAGAAAGGAACAGAAATAGTATTTGAAGAAATAATGGCTGGAAAGTTTCCAAATTTACTCAGAAACATTAATCTGCTCCTCCAGGAAGCTCATTTAACTTCAAATAGGATATATGGAAGAGACCTACAAATAAATGAATCATACAAAAAATGCTGAAAGACAAAGACAAGGAGAAAAATCTCGAAAACAGCAAGAGAAAAACAACTCACCACTCACAAGAGCACCCTAATAAGATTAACAATTGACTTCTCAACAGAAACAATGGAGACCTGGCAGTAGAGGGAGAACACATTCAAATGCTCAAAGCGGTAAGGGGCAGGGGGACCTGATCACAAAATTTAATCCAGTAAAGCTATCTTTCAAAAAATAAAGGTGAAATAAAAGACATCTGCAAATACGCAGATAAGAGAATTTGTTGCTGGCAGACTCACCTTACAAGAAATACTAAAGGAAGTTTTTCAGGCGTAAAGCAAGTGACCCAGTCAGTTATTTGAAGTCTCACACACATACATACACACAAAATCAAACAGCAATGGTAAAGGTAATTATAAAAGACAGTAAAAGTCCTTTTTTCTTTCAAAAGCAGTTTTATAAAGCAATGTGCATAATGTATTCTTGGGCCTATGACATATAGAAGTGCAGTTTCTAATAATGGCACAAAGGAGGTAGGTGAATGGGAACAAAGCTGCATTGGGCTAAGGAAATGACTCCAGATGGTAATTTGAATCCACAAGAACAAGTAAAGCCAGAAATGATGAGAATATTAACAAACTTATAAAAATCACTGTCTTCTCCTAGCTTCTATAAAAGACAAAAATTATGTGAAGTAATAATTATAACGCTGTTTTTTGGACTTGTAACATAATAAGGTGTATAACAACACAAAAAGGGAAGAAAGGCAATTGAGTTAGATAGGAGTAATGTTTATATAGCTCACTGGAATTAAGTTAGTATAAACCTGAAGCAGTTTCTGGTAAGTTAAGATGTACATGAGTCCTAGAGCAAACACTAATCAAATAACTCAAAAAATGGCAAAAAATTATTAAATAATTTAAAATGCTACAGTATAAAATAATCACTTAATGCAATGATAGTAGAGGAATAGAGCAAAAAGCATGAGATATATAGAAATAAGTAAAATGGCAGATGTAAATCCATTATAACAATAACAACATGTAAATAGATTTACAAAAAGTGAATGGTTGAAACATTTCAATCAAAAGTCAGAGATTGTAAGAGCAAATTTTAAAAAGAGTATTCTTCAAGCATGGGAGAAAAAAAATTCAAGCATAGGAGAAGAAAAATATTCAAAGATACAATTAACTTGAAAGTGAAAGGGAAAAAACAATACATAATGTAAACAGCAACCAAAAGAGAGCTACAGTGGCTATTCTGATATCAGATAAAATGGAATTTAAGACAAAAATTGCTACTAGAGACAAGGACATTTTATAATGATAAGAGAGTCAATTAAGTTATAACAATTATAAACACGTATATATTTAAGAACAGACTTCAAAATACATGAAGCAAGACCTGCCAGAAATAAAGGGAGAAATAGATGATTAAACAGTAATAGTTGAAGACAAACACCCAACTTTAAATAATGGCTAGAACTAGACAAAAGATAAACAAGGAAATAGAGGATTCAAAACAACATAAACCAACAAACATTTATAGAATACTCCATCCAACAATAAAGAATACATTCTTCTGAAGTGACATGGAACACTTTCTAGGATAGATCTTATGCTAACAAACAAACAAAACAAACAAACAAACTTCATAAATTTAACAGGTTAGAAATAATACAAAGTAAATTCTGCAACCACAAAGTATGAACTTAGAAATTAATAACAAAGAAATTTGGAAAACTCACAAACATGTGGAAGTTAAATTATACAATCTTAAATAATGAATGGGTTAAAGAAGAAATCTGACGGGGAATTTGTATTTTGAGATGACTAAAGATGAAGACACAAAATATTGAAACCTATAAGGTGCAGCTAAAGCTGTACTTAGAGGAAAATTTATAGCTAGACATACTCTTAAAAAATAAATATCTCAAATGAATAACTTAACCTTCCACCTAAAGATACTGGAAAAAGAAAAGCAAATTAAACCTAACACAAGCAGAAGAAAGGAAATAATAAAGATTAGAGTAGAAATAAATTAAAATTAGAGAAGGCTCAATGAAACCAAAAGCTATATAGTTTGACTATATAGTTCTGATTTAAGCCTAGACATAGATCAACAGTATCAAATCAAGAATACAGAAATAAATCTTTGCATTCTGGTTAATTCAAGGATGCCAAAAGAATGGTGAAAGAATTGTCTTTTAACAAATGATGCTGGCACAAGTGGTTATTCATATGCAAAAGATGAAGTCAGACTCCTACCTCACAAACTATTGAAAAACTAAAAACAGGTTAAAGACTTAAATTTAACAGCTGAAACTATAAAACACTTAGAAAAAATCAAAGGTAAATTTTTCAAATTTTTCAAATTTGTATTAGGCAATGGCTTTTAAAAATTAATTAATTAATTAATTAATTAGTTTTTAGGCACCTACAGCACCTGGTATTCCAGGGTGGTCTCCCATCCAAGTACTAACCAGGCCAACCCTGCTTAGTTTCTGAGATCAGATGAGATCGGGCATGTTCAGGGTGGCATGGCCATAGACTCCAATGTTTTTTTTAGATTTTATACCAAAAGCACAGTGAAAAAAGAAAAAGTGGAATTCATCAAAATCAAAAACTTCTGTTCTTTGAAAGATACTATCAAGAACTTGAAAAGAAAATCCACAGACACAAAGAAGATATTTACAAATTATAAGGAACTTGTATCCAGAATATATAACAATAATTTAAAAATTCAATTTTAAAATAGGAAAAGGATTTATATAGACATTTCTGCAAAGAAAATGTGCAGCTGGCTAATTAGCACATGAAAAGATGCTCAACATTATTAGTCATTAGGGAAATGCAATGCAGAAGATAAGGAGATACTACTGTATACCTACTATGATGACTATAATAAAAAAGAATAAAAGTGTTTGTAAGGATGTGGAGAAATTAGAACCTTCATGTGTTGCTGGGGGAGGGGTTATAAAATAGTGTGCCTGCTTTGGAAAATAGTTAGGAAGTTCTTCAAAAGGTAAATACAGAGTTGCCATTTGACCTAACAATTCTAGGTACATACCCCAGAGAATTAAAAATATATGTCTAAATAAAAATGTGCACATGAGTTTTTATAGTAGCTAGCATTATTCATAGCAGCTGGAAAGTGGACACAACCCAGATGTCCATCAATTGATGAATGAATAAACAGCATAGGGTATATATCCATACAATAGAATATTATTAATAAAAAAGGAATGAAATATTGATATATGGTACAACATGTATAGATCCTTAAAAACATTATGCTATGTGAAAGAAGCCAGATAGAAAAGGCCACATATTTAAAATTTCATTTATGCAAAATGTCCAGAATAGGGGAATCCATAGAGACAGAAAATAGATTAGTGGTTGACGGAGCTGCAGGGGTAGAGGGAAAGACAGTGACTCCTGATGGTTCTGAGTATTCTTTCTGGGGGTGATGAAGTATTGTGGAATTAGATGATTATGTTGGTTGCACAACTTGTGAATATACTAAAAACTTGTAAATTATACACTTTAAAAGGTTGAATTTTATTATATGTATAGTATATTTTAATTTTTAAATCACTAATAAACAAGGGGTTGTTACTTTGAAGACTTTCACTTAACAGTAGTGATAGAATAGTTCATTCAGACCAGTAGTCTCACTAAATACATGTGGCAAAGCTGAATGGAATGTATATATTTTATAGTATATGTAAGTCTAATATATAATGTAGAAGTTAATCTAAAATATAATCTTCCTGAAGTCTTTGGAGATCCAACAACGTAACTAAGAATTACTCGGATACAGAGGAGGATGGAGATCCAATGTTTGGACCTACAAAATTTTCCTTTTGGGGCTTACACCAATTCTGGAGGGAACAGCTGCCAGGCTCTCAAAATTAGGGAGACAGGGATTAGCGAGCAGGGCCCACCAAGGTGGTGAACCTCATGAGCAACCCTTCCGGCCTTAGGTTAGGATCTTGCATGGCTGTGCTCTAGGTATATGGGTAGACAGGAATATGCAGTAGATAGGCTTTTATTGGTCTGCAGCTTAGTTTTGAATCATACTGATTTCTAAAATTGGATTGAGCTGATTACACAGTGCTATCCTCCAAAGAACCTGGCAGAAGCAACAAATATCTTCCTGGAAGAAATGGTCTCATAAGCTTCAAATTATATCTACAAGATTTTGAAAATATAACGGTAGTTATAAACAACCAGGAATGTAAGTCATATTTTGTCAAATGCTTTGTTTGCATTTATTGATATCATCAGATGATTTTTCTTTTAAAAGTCTTTATGTGGTGAATTACATTGCTTTTCAGATATTAAACCAACCCTGCATTTCTGTGATAAACCCTACTTGGTTATGATATATTATCTTTCTTATATATTATCAGACCCAATTTACAAAAATTTTAAGATATTTCGTACCTGTATTCATGAGGGAATTGGTTTATATCTTTCGTTTTTTGTAATGCTTTTGGCTGGCTTTACTATCAGGTTGAAAGCTGGCCTCCTAAGTTGGGAGGTATTACCTCTTCTTCAGTTTTGGAAAAATATTTCTGTAGAATTTTTCTTTAAATGTTTAGTGCAGTGAAGCCTTTCAGGCCTCTGATTTTCTCTGTAGGAAGTTTTTAACTACAAATTAATTTCTTCAGTGCATGTAGGGTTTTTCAAAGTATCTCTTCTCGAGTGAGTTTTAGTAGTTTGTTTCTTTTAAGGAATCTAAGGAATCTGTCTATTTCACCTAAGTTATTGAATTTTTGACATTAAGTTAATATTCCCTTATACCTATAATATCTGTAGAATTATAGTGAGATGTCACTTCTCATTTTTTATATTGGTAATTTTTATCTTTTTCATTTTTTTTTCTGATCAGCCTTATTAGAGTTTATCATTTTTACTGATTTTCTTAAAGAGCCAGTTTTTACTTTCTTTGACTTTTTATTGTTTTCTATTTCATTGATTTATGTTCTGATCTTTATTACTTCTTACCTTCTGCTTAGAGTTTAATTTGCTCCTTTTCTAGGTTCTTGTGGTAAACATTAAGGTCATTTATTTGAGAACTTATTTTCTAACACAGACACTTAGTACTACATATATACCTTTAAATACTGCTTTAACTACATTTCATATATTTTAATATATTGTATTTTCACTCTCATTTTGTTCAAAATGCTTTTTAATTTTCCCTTTGGTTTATTTTTTGATCCATGGGTTATTTAGAAATGTATTATATAGTTTTAAATATTTACTGATTTTCCAAATACTTTTCTGTTATTGATTTTTAATTTAATTACATTGTGGCCAGGCACCACATTTTATATGATTTTAATCCTTTTAAATTTATTGAGACTTGTTTTAGTCTAGAATATGGCCTATCTTAGTAATTTTCTGAGTTCATTTGTATTCTACTATTGTTGGGTGGAATGTTCTATATCATTTGGATCAGGTTGGTTAAATATTTAGGGTTGGTTTGTTCTCTTGATGCATAGACTCATTTGTCACTTAGAAGTTACCTTTTTTATACTTAGAAATATTCTCCATTGTCTAATTTGCCCATAAATTTTAGCCTAATATTTTAGACTGTTTATTTGCTTTAACCTCTTTTCTAACCTTATTTCCTCCTACTTTTCATAACTAGCCTTTTGAGTTAAGTAAAACCACCAACAGTGCCCAATAGCAAAGCAGTTAAGAGCATGAATTCTAGAGTCAGGCTACCTGAATTTAAATTCTAGTCATATACTTACTTTGGGCAGATTACTCAATCTACCTAAACTTTAGTTCTCTGTCTGGGAAAAAAAACTAAAACAGCTAATTATAGTGCCACTGCATTGGGTTCTTGCAAGGATGAAATGAGATCATGTATATAAAGCACTTGGTGCCTGGCATCTTGAGAGAGCAGCCACTGTTGGTAGAAGCAGTAGAGGGGGAGGGATAGGAGAGATGGTAGAAGATGCTGTTATTATTTGCCTTTTTCATTGCCATCTTCATGCTCATGTTCTTTTCTCTGCATGGAATGTGGTACTTCTCATTTGTACTTGTCTAAATTTTATCCATCATTAAATATCTTCCCTTATTCTCTTACCACTTCTGTGTTACCATCTTACTCCCAGTTATTTTTCCTCTTTAGAATTCCCTAACTCTTAGTTTAGAATACTTATTACTTTTCATATGCTTACCTATCCACTCCCCTTTAAAAGATGAGAAATTCCTTCAGGGTAGATTGTGTAATTCAATTTTCATATCTTCTAAAGCATAGCATCTTACAAAGAATTGTGCCAAAATGTACATGCTGAATAAAAATATTAATTCACTAGAACCAATAGCCCAAGGGATTTGCTCTTCTTTAGGAACTTTTGTAAACTTTCCATTAATCATAGATACTTTTTGAGAAAAAATTAAGTTTTTGTAATGAAAATACCACTTGTGGGCCCAAGGAGACTAATTAAAGAAAAGGCATTGTAGCAGAAGACAATAATAGCAAAAACAAAACAAAAACTGACCAAGTAACACTGCTTTGGATTCAGCAAAACAAATTGTTTTCTACATTGCCCCTCACTTGTTATTGTTCTAAGTCTACTCTTCCTAATGGTGATTATCATGGTGCCAAATTGAACTGTGAAGTAAGCACTTGTGGATAACAAAAAATCTGTTTTACTGAAGAAAAAAGCACATAAAATAAAACATAATACATTAAAATGTGATTAAAAGTCTCATTCAGTCTGTTAAAATGAGAAGTTTTCCTTAAGGAGTGTTACCCTCGTATTGTGTGCAGATGGAGTTTTCTCTGGATAACCATTCCCCCAGGAGGAGAGGGTGAAGTGGGAGGGGATTGCCACTTGAAAATTTCTTTCCCACAGTGGTTTTTGGTATAATGCATGCCCTGCCCTTGTTAAAGGCTTGTCATTTGCTTTCATGCCTTTAAAAATATTTCTGGTCATTTTGAAAAAATTTATAAATGGTATACTGTCATTATAAAGAGTGTATGTGCTCCAAGGCCAAGAGGCAAGTGTTAGAAACTTAATAAATATTTAATTTATATAGACATGTTATTTACTTCTTAAATAGATGTTGACCAACACATTAAAAAATGGTAATATTTTCCCATTCAAGAATAGCCATACCTTACTTGACCATAAAAAGCCAATGTTTTCTAGTATAATACAGAATATTATTTAGATTTTTTAGGAAGTTTTGTATACTTAAGTGTGACTTCAATAATCTATTGTCAAGTGGTTTTATGCTTGAGGCCCGTATTAAGATTTTTTTCTCTTTAATTAGAAGCTAATTCTTCCTCACTGTTGAGGGGGCACCATGGGGAGAGATGGAGGAAGGATGCAAAACATAATGAATTGGTAGACCAGTGGATAGATTTTTATTTTAAATAGTAAGATTTTTTTTTCTCTGATATAAAACTGGTATCAGTACTTTACAAAGCATTTAAATTTTTGTTTTCATTTCAAAATCTCAAAGAAATTGATTGAGAGACCAATCAGTAAGTTTGGGCACAGAAGAAATTTAAGAAAATGTTATATTAGCATTTTCTGCTGAACTTAAAGAATACTTTTTTGTGATAATGTGGGTTTGTGTTTTTGTGAACTGTTTAGGGAAGCTTTTCTGCTGGAGTGGCTGAATATAAGTTGCAAAGATGTAAGCCCTTCCTTATATTAATGTTCCACCTCATTAACTTCATTGTTAGGGCTTTTACACTTCAGTGATTTAAATAAAATAATCTAATCGTAGTTCTGTTGTCCTTTCTTTCCATCTGTCTTCCTTTTGAGTCTAGATGATTATGTAGTTTTATGTTTTCATTTGGACTCTTGTTAATTCTGTTAAGTGCAAAATGGTGATGAAGGGAAGCTATTGTATAGCTAAATACAATATTGAAATGTCTTATGCTGCTGAAGCCCTGACAGATAAGGAAATGTGTTTGTGAAGATAATCTGGCCACTTCTTCAACTGGTGTTTTATCATTTGTACCTTTGAGTTGGTCTTCAGAGGCCAGGAACTTCATAGCTTTAAGACTCCATTGTATTTTGGAGTTCAGATTGGCGATTACAGTTGACCTTTGAACAGCGCAGGAGGTAGGGGCATCAACCCCCATGTAGTCAAAAATCTCTGTGTAACTTTCAATTCCCCCAAAACTTAACTACTAATAGCCTACTGTTGACTGGAAGCCTTACTGATAAACAGTCAATTAAAATGTATTTTTGTATGTATTATATACTGTATTCTTACAATAAAGTAAGCTAAAAAAAAGTTATTGAGAAAATCAAAGGAAAAGGCATTTGAAGTATCTATGTATTTATTGGAAAAAATCCACACGTAAGTAGACCTGTGAAGTTCAAACTATGTTCAAGGGTCAGCTGTATATATGAGCTTTCATATATATCCTCTGGTATTTATAGCCTTGAACCTAAATAAGGGAGAGTTTTGCTTAAAAGCAAACTATATTGGTTCTTAAAAATGTTTTCTAAGCATTTTCAGGAAAAGTAGGAATTATGCAGTGAATTTCCAAGCAAAGTCACCTTGGCGAATATTTGCAACTGCTTGCAATGGTAGACATATTTAGGCAGCAAAGTTTTTTCTACATGATTTACTGCCAGGTGCGAGAACTCCTTAGCAGTATATATCCCAAATGCAAGTTAGATGTCTTTGTTTAAAATGTAGAGAAAAATAAGTTAATTTAACTAGAATTCAGGGGAGTGAAGCTGTCATGTTGTCAGACATTTTGCATTTAAGAAGTTAATTAAGATAAATCATTAGATAATTTTATGAAGATTCATCTATATATTTAAATTGAGCAGTGAATTTTATTTTCAATAGTTTAGGTATTAGTATGAGATATTGATGTTCATTTCTAACCATTTCTTTTATTTTTCAGGCCACCAGCGACTGGAACCAGCCACTCTGTCAGGAATTGTGGCATTTATCCTTAGTCTTTTATGTGGAGCTCTGAATTTAATTAGAGGCTTTCACGCCATAGAAAGTCTCCTGCAGGTACTGTACTATTTTTGTAATTTCAGGTGACTGTGACTATTGATTTTACTTGTTACGCAATTGATTTTAATTGATTTAGGTATTAGTACAACTTACAATGTATGCTCAGTTCTGTATTCTTTATACCTGCCTTAGTCACCCCTTCCTCTAAAAACACTGATTTCAAAAAAAAATTTAAAAACCCCCACTGATTTCTAGCTGGTTTCTTTGACTTAATTAGCACATATTTATTTATTTTTATCAACTCTGCAGGAGGCACTGTTTATGGGTTCTCTTCAGACACTAAGATATGTGTGACATGGGCCCTGCAGTCTCAGAGCCTAGAGTTGAATCAGGGAGGCAAAGACATGTACAAATAATTGCCAGGCAGTGTAGAAAGGGAGCTGTCATTGTGAGTCAGGATAGAAAAAGGAGGCTTTGTGGAGGAGGGGTAAGCGGTCTTGGAAGTATCTAAGTAAACAGAGAGGATGGAAGAAAGAAGAGGACATTCTTGGGCAGGTTTTTGTCCCACCTCTGTGTAATCCTAGTTAGCTGCTTTTTCCATTTTTGTTAGTGCCTCCCTGTGAAACCACTGATTTCTTCAGATATTGCCAACTATTTAGTTTTCCGTGGAGTTTCTTCTAGAGACTGTGGCTATCAGAATATATTAACTTTTTCTCTTATTCTTTTTGTAAATTTTTAAAACTTTTCTTAAAATTTAGCACATTTCAGACTATAGCTTTTTTCCCCTTTGTTTCTACTCACTTTCTCTGAAGACTTTTGACACTTCCACATAGTAAATTAGTTCTCTTGTTTGGTCAGCGTTAAACTCATACAAACCCATTCAACACACCTCATGTTCTCTTTTTAAATTGCTGTTACTTTGAGGAACACAGTGCTTTGAGGAGTACAATGCTGAGTACCCTCTGAATGTACTCAGCTGTATGAAGCCAGTAGCAGAGGGTATCAAGGTTCTAGGCAGCTGAGCTGTCCCTCGATTGTGACGTGCGAGGAGCAGCTCATGACTTCCCATTTCCTCTTCCAAACATCCTGGCCTGCAGGTAAAGCCCCCTTTCCTTTAAGGCACAGGACCACTAGCCGTTGTCCCTCGGTGTTCTCGTTCTTGTTCCTCTTCCCTAGCCAGGTTACCTTTATTCCAGTAGGAGTTTAATTTAGAGCCAGTTAGTCAACCTGCCAAAAAGAAACAAAGGCAATTTGGAGACCGCCGATTGAAAACAAAACTAATAAATAAGAAACTCTTTTACTTTTTTTTTTTTTTAACTTGATGTAGTGGAAAGAACAGTAGTGTTAGGTGTATGAAGAGCTGATTTTCATTTGTGGAAGAAAGAGAGAAGGTTGGCTTCTGCTCAATTACTGATTAACTCTGTGACTTTGAGTAGCCTCACCTTACTTTCTGGTCCTCAGTTTTATTGCTCATCAAATGAAGGACAAGGGGTGGATTTGATGACTATTTCTCAATGTATGGGACACATTTATCAGTGGGTACACAATAGATGACTTCAAATGATAGAGTGGTGAAGATTTTTAATTTTAAGAATTATGTATTTAATATATATTAATATGTAATATCTATGGCAAGGGATACTAGTTCATATTAATGATAGAGATATAAAACTTTCTTTCAAAAAATTTTAACAAAAGATCAACTTAATGAAATTTATTGCATAAATAATGATGTAATTAGTATTTAGAGTTGACAAAAATTGTGAAGGTGGTACTCTAAGGTTAAAATTCTCTGGTTAAAAAATTATCTGGTTGTTTGAAATTAGCAAATTAATAAATAAGGGAAGAGAGCAGACCTGGGTAGAGAAAAGCTTTCATGCCACACAGCCTTACCATTCCTAACTCAGAAGACTGCATAAATTGTAGGACCTGAGGCTTAGACCACATTATTTCTTACTTAAAACTCAGACAGTGCTGTTATATATCAAAAACATATTAAAGGAAATAATTTCTTTCAGGCACTCAGATATTCCTATTCCTTCTCTTCTTGGACGAATTCTTTCCTTCTCCCTCTTCTGATTTACAAACTTCAAAACTAAGGAAAGGAATGTAAACTACAGCTTTTCATGCATTTGACCTATTATACCTGTTTAATGCTTGCCTTGATTCCTAAGAGTTTCATGTTTCCCTCTGATCAGTAATGTCTTTGCCTCATAGTTGTTTTTTAGGTTTCAGACGATAAAGGTATACTTCATTTTATTATACTTAACAGATGTTGCATTTTTACAAATTGAAAGCAAGACCCTGCACCAGCAAAAAAGATTACAACATGTTTTACCATGATACTTTGTTGAGGTGTTCTGGAACCAAACCCACAGTATCTCTGAAGTATGCCTCTACTCTGAGTAAACTAAATACCAAGTACATGTAACTGACTGATAGTGCCGAGAGTTCTCAGAAGATTTACATTTTAATAAGACATTATAGGCCAGTGCCTCTCATGAACATTGATGCAAAAAACCCCAACAAAATATTACCACATTAAATCCACTGATATATAAAAATAATTATATACCACAACCAAGTGTGATTAATTCTAGGTGTGCAAAGCTGGTTCAGCATTTGAAAATCAATTAATGTAATCAATCACATAAAGAAGAAAAAATAATATGATCACATCAGTAGATGCAGAAAAAACATTTGACAAAATTCAACATCTATTCATGAACTCACAGGAAACTAGGAATAAAGGGGAACTTCCTTAACTTGATAAGACATCTACAGAAACCCTACAGCTAATATATTTAATGAGAAACTAGATGCTTTCTCCCTAAGATCAGGCATAAGACAAGGATGTCACCTCTCACCATTCCTATTAAGCATTTTACTGGAAGAGCTAGTAATGTAATAAAACAAGAAAAGAAAGAAGAAGGTATAGAGGTTGGGAAGGAAGAAATACAACTGTTTTTATACACAGATGGTATGATTGCCTGTATAGAAAATCCCAAAAATCAAGTACTGGCACTCAAGTGATTATTAGCAAGGTCACAGAATCCAAAGTTAATACATAAAAGTCAGTTGCTTTCCTATACATCATCAAGGAACAATTGAAATTTGAAATTAAAATAACTGTCACTTATATTGGCATCCCCAAAATTGAGGCACTTAAGAATAAACCTAACAAAGTGTATACAAGATCTATATAAGGAAAACTATAAAACCCTGATAAAAGAAATCAAAGAAATCTAAATAAACAGAGAGATATTCCATGTTCATGGATAGGAAGATGCAATATTGTTAAGATGTTGATTTTTCCCAACTAATGTATAGATTCAACACAATTCCAATAAAAGTCCTAGCAGGTTATTTTGTGGATATTGACAAAATGATTCTAAAGTGTATATGGAGAGGCAAAAGACCTAGAATAGCCAATGCAATATTGAAGAAAAAGGAAGAGAACACACTACCCAACTCCAAGACTTAATATTAAGCTATAATATTAAGTGTGATATTGGCAAAACAGTAGGCAAATAGTTCAATGGAACAGAATAAAAAGCCCAGAAATGCATCTTTACAAATATAATCAACTGATTTTTGACAAAGGAACAGAACCAATTCAGTAGAAAAAGGATATTTTTTCAACAAATAGTGCTAGAACAAGTCAACATCCACATGCAAAAAAATGAATCTAGACATAGATCTTACACCTTTAACAAAAAAGTTAACTCATCTGACAAAGCACGTGTATCTAAAACATACAAAGAACTCAAAATTCAATAAAAAAAAAATGAGCAAAAGAACTGAACAGACACCTCACCAAAGTCGATGTCCAGGTGGCAAGCATAGGAAAAAATGCTCAACATCATATGTCATTAAAGAATTGCAAATTAAAACAATAAGATATTGTTAAAGGTCTATTAGGTTGGTGAAATCCAAAGAAATGACAGTGCTAAATGCTGATGAAGATAGGGAACAATTGGAACTCTTTATTCATTGCTGGCGGGAATGCAAAATGAGACGATCACTTTGGAAGACAGTTTGGCTGTTTCCCGCAAAGCTAAACATACCCATAAGGTCCAGCAATCATGTTCCTAGGTATATTTACCCAAATGAGCAGGAAACTTACATCCACAGCAAAACCTGCCCACGAATGTTTATCTCAGCTTTATTCATAATTTCCAAAAACTAGAAGTAACTAAAATGTCCTTCAAAAGGTGAATGGATAAACAAACTGGCAGCCTGTACAATGGAATATTATTCAGTAATGAAAAGAAATGAGCTATTGAACCAAAAAGAAGACATGGCCAAACCTTAACTTCATATTGCTTAATGAAAGAAGCCAGTCTGAAAAAACTACTTAGTGTATGATTACAACTATATGACATTCTGGGAAAAGCAAAACTATAGCGATAGTAAAAAGATTAGTGGTTGCCAGGGGTTTGGAGGGAGGATGAAGGGTTGAATAGTTGGAGCATGGGATTTTTAGGGCAGTGAAATTATTCTGTATGTTACTGTAATGGTGGTGAAGTCATTATACATTTCTCAAAAATTATAGGATGTACAATACAAAGAGTGAACCCTAATGTAAACTGTGGGTTTTCATTAATAATAATGTCACTATTGGTGCATCAGTTGTAACAAATGTACCACATTAATGCAGGATGTTCATAATAGAGGAAACTGTGAGCAGAGGAAAGAACAGGTATTTGGGCACTCTGTACTGCTTAATTATCTAGAAAGCTAAAACTGATCTATAGATAAAAGTCTATTAATTTAACACACACACACACACACACACACACACACACACACACACACACACACACCACATACCACATACCAGCATTAAAACAAAGACTGGAAAGGGAGGAGAGTTCTTCCAACTTCGATGTTTCCTTAGGTGTGCCTCTGCTTAGGTTAAATACAGCTAGCTGTTAGGAAACAGTGGATGAAGCTTTCTCTTTTCAAGGAGGGGCTACACCTTCCCATTCACTCAGGCCAGAAAGGGACCTCAGAACCCCAGCCAGAGTGGAGCTTGGGTTCAGGAATCTGATTAATGTTTCAAGGTCAGATGTACAGTTTTGTGTCCTCTGAGAACAGTGATCATTTTGAGGAAACCAGTGAGAGATGGACAGAGCAGGTCCTCTGACCTTGCACCCACCAGTCCCCAACTACTCTCACCAAAGACGACCTGGGAAAATAACAGTGTATGTTAATTTGCATAAAGAAACTCTGGAAAGATAACAAGTGAATAAATGTAGTGGGAACTGGACAGATGGGAAGCAGAGTAAAAATGAGACTTCACAATATATATATACCTTCTTATATGTTGTTTTTATTTTTCAATCATATAAATATATTACCTATTTAGATTTTAAATAATAAAAATGAATATTTATTAACACTGTTTATGTGAGCAGGAAAAAACCAACTTTTATTAACCCAGCTTATTAAGTAGATTTTCAAGTAACACAATTTTAGGCAGATAAAGGTAAATATTGAAAGGCCAGGGAATGCTGAGCATTTTTCCTGGGTTTTTGTAGCTTCTTTTTGACTCTATCTTAGAGTCAATAGTTTCCCTAGAAGCTTGAAGGTTTTCTGTTTCAATGGTTTCTTAAAGTTGTACCAGTTGGGTGTGAAAGAAGCATGGAGGTAATTATGGATAGGGAAAAGGTTAGAGTGGTCTTTTTTATTAGTAGGTCATTTATAATTTGGGGACTCTCTGGATGCTTGTATCTTTGAAGATGTGCCTCTGATGGCTGACATGGAATCTTTCTCTTTCACTGTTGCCCTAGACTAAATTTACTCCAACAGTGTTTCTTTCTTACTTGATCCAGGAAACTGTAAATGGGTCCATTTGGGATTTTTAGCTATCCAGAAACTAGGGACAACTGGTTGCCTATGTTCCCTTAGCATTGTTTTTAAATCTTTGTCTTGCTGTAACCCATCTGACGTATTGAGCATACACTCATCAATAGTCAAGGTTCCGGAAACAGGGTGCTCAGAAGAGTGAGGAAGCAACAGCGTGCAAGCTTGGGAGGAATGTGGTCACGGGTAGTTTTAAAAGATTTTTCAACAAATTCTGATTCTCTCATCTAAATGAGAATCACCGCTTTTGGAAATCACTGACTAAAAGTAGAGACTCCGTTACTCCAGTTATTGGGATTTTATATCTATGGAGAAAAAAATGTTCTGGTAAGTCACTGGTGCTTGGAAATCTTTTTCCTTGTCTTGTTATAAGAATAATGAGGGAGTACTATGTAGTGTTGGAAGTATCTGCCTTCTGAGGATCATGTCCTAAAAGATAAAATGGAAAATAGGCAAAGAAAAGGAGAAAATGAAGTGCCAGAATGCAGAGGACGCTGCGATACGCACACTGGATTAGGGGTGCACACCAGATTCATTTCAACAAGTATATGCTTTATAGTCCACATCAACCTGAAGAAAAACGCATGCAAAACTGGGGGCCTGAGGTCTCTCACTCTTAATTTTCCCTCATTAGATCCTATTTTGTCATCGTTCATGACATGGGTAAAAGGTCCTTTTTATTTTCACCTAAGCCATTGAATTTAAGACCTACTCTTAGTTTTCTCTCTGGTTTCTTATATTTTGTGTCAGGAATAATCTCTGGAGTTGTGATAAATAATTTTTGATCAGTAAAGTAGATATTTTTGAAGCAGTTTGCCATGTAGATGTGAGTGAAACTCCAGGACATGGATGGACTTACACTTTTATCTGTTCTGAAGTTATCTGTAGTGGAGTCATTCAGATCATAGTGGTGATAGAGGAGGCAGAAAGGCAGAACCCAGATTAAGTGATCTCAGTATTTCTTTAATACTTGATTTAAGAGCAGAGGATTTAGTTGGGGATCATATTTTTACATCTAGCTGAAAATGTGTAGTGTACTTCCTGAGTGTGAGCAATATATCAATTGAAAGTTTACTTCTTTAAGGCCATGAATTCTAAACGCTCTTTCAAACGCTAAAAATGACTGCCGCATTTATCTTCTTGTATGTAACTTGGTGCCTGAAGCACATTTAAATTTGAGAACCCACATGAATTAATATTTCTGTGTATTGTTAATGTTTGAAAATTCAGCACAAGTTTGTTTCTTCTGGATTAAGAACTGCCTCTTAGGGTGATAACAAGGGGTTTATTAAAATAATGTAGCATTGAAGGTTTCTTTGGTATCTAACTTTAGACTGGGGAGGTTTAGAATGAGTAGTTTTTTTTTTTTAAGTTGATAATTTGATTTGGTGTTCGCAATAATGTGTAAATTAAATTATATTTTCACTCATTTGCTAACTTTGTTCTGAGTTTAGAGATGTTAATAAGTTTATTGTGAGTTGGCACCTCATGAATGCATAAGCTTTTATCACATTGGGTTTATATTATCTGTTTTCCTTTAAAGATCAACCTTGAAACAATGATATTAATTAGGCTTATGCCAACCTAGACGTAATTTGCATGTGGTGCATTAGGAAAACATTGAGTTTTCTGACACTGCAGTGGAAATGCTGGCATGAAAGTTAGGAAACCTGAGAAGGATTACTTTACCTTTTTGGATCTTATTTTCCTGTTCTGCAAGTTGCAGGTTTTAAACTACATAGGCTCAAGGACCAGTTCAGGACAAACATTCTAAGACTCTTTGATTCTAAAATTGTTTGTAATAGCTACTACAAAGCAGAAGTAATTAACTTGCTTTTATTTCTTGAGTTCTTTATTCCCATACATTTGTTAAAGAAATCACACACCTATTAAAGCTCAGTGGAAGTTTTTGATTTATTTAGTGGCATAATATCTATGCTAATATATTAAGCAGTGCTTGCTTCCTTTCAAAAGAAATAAAAGTATTTTTGCTGATTCTGTGCTCATTGTTAAAGAATTGGGGGGAAATGCATAAAGAAGAAAATAAAAATCATCTCCACGTTTTCTCTGTATTTTACATATACATATACATAGATACATGCATATATACAAATGTACATGTATACATAGCTATTATATAATTTTGTATTCTTTTTTCACTTGATTAAAAAAGTGAGTATAGTCTAATTATAACAAACATTTTAATAGTATCATCTTACTACGTTGTGTGACTATTACATAAGCCTCTGTTTACCTCTTCATTCTCACCTTAAAATTTTTTTCCTTTGTTAGTGTTCAAAGCCGTATTTTGACTCTGTCATTCCTCAAAAGTGAATGTGATGTTTTAAACTTTTTTATTTGAACTCCTTACCTCTGCCCCCTCCTTCCCAGCACCACTCCACCCCTGCTGTCATCCCTCTGTCCTGTCCCACCTCCAACTTCTGTCCCTTTCTGAACCTCTCCCCAACCTTTCCCCAACCTCTGGCTATTCCCTCACCTACATTTCATCTCCCTCCTCTCTCTGGCTCTTTTCTCTCAGCTTATTGGCTGCTTGCCAATCTTTAAAAAACAAAAACTCTGAAAGAACCTCTTGATGTATGTTTTATTCTGAGTTTTTGAAGTAGACCATGTTTCTTGTCCCTACCCCCTTACCTCTATTCTCTTAGTCTCCTGTCATCTCTTTTCTGCCTTCATAGTTTTTTCAAATACCTATCTTTAAGCTCACCAGCATCCTCCTGATTGTCAAATATTGCATCCACCCTCAAGGCCTTGTCCTGTGTGCCCTTTCTGCCCCATCTCACATACTGTTAATTTCTTCCTTTTAAAATTACTTTTTAATTTCAAAAATAATGTTTATTTAGAAAACTTAGAAGTAAAATAAATCACCATTGTTTGCTGTATTACATAGTTTTTCTTGACATTCTCTCATCCCTTCACTTCCATGAAACAGTTTTCTTCTGCTGTATTATTTTCTTTCTCTTCTCATTCCTCAGTTTATTGGTAAACTTTCTTTCTCCACCTATCCTTTAAACAGTGGCCATTCTCCATTGTTCTGTCCTTGGCTTTATATTCTTCTAACTCTATACCTTCTCCTTGGATATTTTCATAATGGTCTTTTAAAAAAAAAGTTGATACATGTACATACACATCCACTCACACAGTAAAATGTATAGTACACACGGTAAATTTCAAAGCCTATAATTTTTACAAAAAGTAATTTCTCTCTGGAGTAAACCACTGGTATATCCTAGAGAGATTATATGCATTTGCTTGTGTGTGTGTGTGTGTGTGTGTGTGTGTGTGTGATATATGTATATATTTTTATATTGTTACTCATTTAAAATTATTTCTATATAAATGACAGTATACCTTTCATACCGATTTACATCTTTTTCTACCTAACAATATGTAGGAGATCATTTTATATATCAGTATCTAGAAATCTATTATTGCATTCTTTTTCATCTGTATTCCCTTTTCCCCTACCACACAACTTTTTTTGTTTCACGAAATGTCACTACAACTGATGCAAAGGATTTTTCTACCTTGTCCATCAGTTTTTTTAAAAAAACTTATTTATTTAAATTAGTTTCACGTATACAGTGCATTGGTTAGACATCTATATTGTTCATAAAACAATCCCCCTAATGGCTCCGTCCCCCCCCAGTCCTCCACAAAGCCATCGTATTCACGCTAACTGCATTCTTTCTGCCGTGCTCCCCGTCCCCACCACTACACAACATTTCATGTTGAAAAATTCAAACTTACAGAAAGGTTTTTTAAAAATACAATTAATAGTCACCTGTATATTTGCCTACCTTTCTTTTTTCTCTTTTAAATGAATCGTTTGAAAGTGAAATTGTGAGTCTCATGACAGTATATTCCAAAATTATTCAATGTCTGTTTTAATCATATATTATCACAGTCCCTTTATTACACCCAAGAAATTTAAGATCAGTGTGGTCTTATTTAATATAAAGTCTCTCCATTTAAGTTTCCACAATTGACCCCAAATGTCCTTTACGTATTTTTTCCTCTCTTTAATCTAGGGACCAGTCAAGAGTGAAGGCTTGCACTTGGTTGTCATAGGCCTCGTTTTCATTTCACTACTATTTAAATGGATGACTACTAACTAGATCTTTAGGTCAGATCCTTTCCTGAAGCAGACTTAAATATCTTCTAAATATAATTATTTGAATGTCCCACTACCAACTCTAAAATAGCACATCCAAAATGAACTCAGTTTCTTCTCTCAAATATATTTTCCTCCTGTATTCCCAGCTTAACTGGAATGTTATTATTCAAATGTGCCTAAACAAGAAACCTGGGAGTCATCCTAGCCTCTTCCCTCTTTGAGACTATGTGCTACTCGCTTTGCCTGGAATTCTCTTCCTACTGTGTCTACCTTGTCCAACAGTTCATCTTTTAAGACCTAGGTTAAGTTTTATATCTTCTGGCAAACCTTCCCTGACCCTTTTTACTCCAGACAGAATTAGATGTGTCTCCAGTAGGCTCTGAACCCTGTATGCCCACCTGCCCGTTAGTTATCACTTTGGGTGAGAATTGTTGATTTACGTATCTGCCTCCTTGATAAGGGAGTGAGTTTCTTGAGTTAATATGGACTTAATCGTTTTCTGTCCTACATCTAGTAACACAGTACTGGGCCATAGTGTTTAATGAATATTTATTGAATGGAAGAATGTTTATAGACAATCTTCCCTTTACAAAGTATAAATAAAGGTTTTTCAAAGCTCAACTCAGTTTAGCATGCATTTGTTGAATTCCTACTATGTGCATAATTTCATGCAAGTAGTAAAATTTTCTGCCTTGCAGAAAGGTTAGAGTCTTATTGAGAAGATACAGCCACTATACTAGAGGCTTAAATAATACTGAAAAATAATCTAATTATTGGATGAATGATGCAGGCAATAATGTCAGGCAGAAGAGAAGTTAGTGGATTTTTTTGAGTACTTTCTGTGTACTAGTTACTGTCCTCTGTGTTTGCAAATGTTGTTTCATTTAATCTCTATTATAACTTTTATTTTTCAATAAAGGAAATTGAATTAAATAGTTCAAGATCATATAGCTACTAAATAAAGATTTGAACCCAGAACTGATTGACTCCAAAAATATGCTCTTAAGTGTTCCAAAGGCAATTTAGAGTTATAAAGTGGAATTGTAAAAAAAAAAAATATATATGATCTCTCCACAATGAAAGGTTACATAATCATTATAAATCATGTAGTTGAGGAATATCTTGAAAAAGTGTTTATGTGTTTATGATATAATGTGAAGTACTAAAAAGTATATAAAAGTATGATTCCATTTTTTTAAATGTACATTTTTATACAGAAAAGATTGGAAGAAAGTACATAAATGGTTAGCAGTAATTCTTCCAGAGTTGTGGTATTATGGACTATATGAATTTCTTCATTGTAGCAATCTATCTTCCAAATTCTCTATAATGAACACAAATTTTTATAATCAGAAAAAAATCATTTTAAAAAATAAAGATTAATTAAAATCAAGCAGAACTTATTTAAAATATTAATTATTAAAGTGGAAAGATTTTATGTTGACTCTCCTCTGGAGTGAACTAGTCTGAAGCATCCCAGATAGATAAATGGTTTTTGTTTTAAGGTCACCTCGCTTAGGTAAGCTCCTCCCTCTCTGCCTCAGTCAGTTCTGTTGCCCAATAGCAAGTGGAAAAGGAATTTTCTCTTTCTATTATTTCATGAAGACCTGGTCATGAGGGACACTGCCAGGTCTTGTGGAAATTTTTACTGTATACAGATTTTTTTTTTCTAAAATAAGGGCCAAATTTAATACTCCCTGGAAGAAAGAAATTGAATGCTCCTGATTGGGCTTTATGTTCTACTTTACAAAACATTGAAAGAAATAACAAATACCAATACTTAATAAGAATCAAAAAGGAATAGAAAAACATGGGCTGTTACGTTTCTATTAGTTTTCTTTTAAAAGAAATATTCTATGCATGATGTTTTTCTAGCTCAGCATGTATGACTAACTTTTCTCATTGGGATTTAGCACACTCTAGTGGACTTTTCAGGTTGTGGTTTTTATTGTTTATTTTCTTTTTTACACTATGTCAAGTTATTTTATTGGACAATTCAGTGATATCTTTACTAAATAGTAAATTTGTCTATTTATTTGAGTCAAGTAGTGACCCTAGTAAACAGGACTAACTATAGGCCAACTGGGTTGTTGTACATTTTTATGTGGTTTCTTCAGTAGAGATAAAAGAGACTTTTATATGGAAATTTTTTCCCAGTGACTTTCATCTTCTCTTGGGTAAAAGGCAATTATAGGGAGGCCAAAACATAGAAGAATACTGGTGGTTTTCCTATACCTCAGCTCCTTTGTTCTTATGATACATTTTATGTTTCCCTTTTAGGACTTGAGAATTTTATATAACACTTTGTGTAGAATTTGACTATTTGTGTATAAACATTTTTATGTCCTAGATTGATTTTGGAAATGGGCTTCTACCTGAAAAAAAAGTAATTTCTTATTTTGTTTTTGCAGAGCGATGGTGAGGATTTTAATTACATCATTGCATTTTTCCTTGGAACAGCAGCTTGCCTTTACCAGGTAGGTTCTCTCCCATTTTTAGGAAACACTGTTAAATTATTATTTGTTCCAGGTATCAGTTCTAATAATTGCTGATGTCTGAGTACTTTGCCTCTCTTTTAATTTGAGCCTCTGTTAGCTTTGTGACCTCCATCTCCATTTTCGGTGGACATAGATCCCAGAGAACTTAATGTTAATTCTGTCCTGTGTTGGACTTCATTGGCAACATATCATCTGCCTATGGCAGTAAAGGCTATTCCTAGATTTTGTGGCGACTGGTTATTCAGCTTCTAGACTCTGTTTATACTCCAGGCTGAGGATTTTGTACGTTTGGGATAATCTTTGAATAGGAAATAGTAAAAGCAGGATTTTAAAATATTTAATTTAGCAGTGATAATAGATGGATTGTCAGAGCAAAGGGATTAGAAGCAAGGAAATTAGTTGGGAGGTGATTCCATTACTTCAGGCACAAGTAATGAGAGCCTAAGCTATGATAATGTCAGTAGGGATGGGAGGTGAAAAGGAAATTGAGAAGGAAGACTGCTAGATTTGACAAGACAGATGAGAAACTTAGGGAGGAGGTTTGTACTGGATGATAGCGAGATGGATACTCATATTTCCAGGAAGAGAGGAAGCACCAATTTGTAGGGAAGGAGAGGCAACCATCTCAGTTACCCAAATTCAAGGATATCTTTGCTAAAACATGTTAGAACCTTTTAATCTAACTTTCATAAGAGACACAAGAATCTGGTTGCATTAAAAAAAGTTAGATTCAGAACTGAACATATAAGGACTACCTAAAACTCAGTAGAAGTCTCTAGTAAAATATTTTGAACATATACATTTGTCTTTTATGTAAAGATATATTAAAATTTTCAGTGACAGGGGGCTCCATAGTGTAGTGGTTAGCATGTCTGCTTTACATGCAGAAGGTCCTGGGTTCGCCCCCCAGGTAGAGCCACGGACCGTACCCTGTGGGGCACCAGGCAACCCAAGTGCACCAGGGTGCCCCGGGTACACGCCGCAAGCATGTGAGAGAGGGGCAAAAAAGAAGAAAAATTTCAGTGACCGCATTTTTAAGATCCCCTAATTTTTCTTAATCATTATATTATCTTCAGAAATTGTTTTTCTATCAAATTCAACCTGATGAATGACATTTCATGCAGGAAATATAAAAACTTGTATTTGCTATGTCACAAGTGCTTTAACTTTATGAAGTATTCTTGTGTAGATTTTCTGAACTTTAATCTCTACAATCCTGTTGCACTGAGAATATTATCCAATTTTTAAATCTAATTTTTGAAAATGAGAAATCCGAGGCAGTTTCAGTATTGTCCAGAGATCACACAGCCTGTTAAGTGGTGGAGTCAGGACTTAACTCCGAGTCTTCTGATTTTAAATATTGTATTCATTTCACCATATTCTGGTGTCTTCTAAGCAAAATTCCTGTATTTATTTAATTTTATAATGATGTAAATATTTTATAACTCATACATTACATCATATAATTTTAAAGTAATGTGAGGTAAATATTAACTTTAAAATAATTTCATGAGTAATTCTCATAAAATATTCTTTTGGCTGTTTTACTTTAATGAAATAATTTTAAATGCTAATAATAATAGCAAAGTATATTGAGCTCTACTTTGTGCTAAGCCCTTTACATTCCTTGTACCATTAACCCTTTTCCCATTTAGAATAAAAAGTGCAGCTTGCTGCCAGCATTAATTTAGTATTACGTGTAGGAATACTACATTTTCTAGGATTTGACATTTTCAGTGATTGAGAATTAACGATAGTGTGTAAATGGAAATAAAACTACTAAAAACAGAATGCTGTAAACGGAATGATGTCATTTGTTTCCAAAGACTATCGATATACTAGAGTGATGCAAACATAATAATACAATCAAGATATTTCATGGCAAACTTTGGGAATAAGGTTAGGACTGTAATCCATTAGTTATCTCGGGGTAAACACTGCAGCCACCAGTGCCACGGGCAAGTATTCTCCAGGCAAAATGGTAAATGGGTTAAATCCTCAGAGACTCACACACTGATCTTATTAGCATCATCATTTTTCACTGAGGCCTACACAGTTATAGGCAGTGACTTGAACCCAGGGCTGTGTGGTTCCAGAGCCAGTGCTGTTGCCTACAGATAAGCACACTGATACATTTCCCGTAACAGCGGAAAGAATTTCTAACAGTTGCCTCCTGGTGGAGCAATGTCACTCAGGTATTCTTATACTTGAGAGAAGTAAGCGAGTTCATGCCTAAAAAAAGCAAAGAATTATTTTTCTTCCCATTGACAGGCATAGAACTTCATGCTTTTCAAATATGCTTAGTACAAATATGGGTAATGCTGCTTTTTTTCACAGTAAAACTTAAGTTATTGTGTAATACCATATGAAATGCTTTATCTCTAGTCATCAGGATATTTTTAATCCCCTTTAGATCACACCTCAAAGGCCACTACCACATGGTCTGTTGCTTTTTCCTCCAGGCTCTGGGTACTTAAGAAGGCACAGAACTCCACCAGATATGAGTAATCTTGATATTGGTAATTTCAAGTAATAACCAAAGGATATAGAAACTAGAGACTATTCCTTTTCCCTCAACGTTTTATTTTGGAAACCTGCAGACTTACAGCAAAGTTCTCAGACTAGCACACTTGAATTCGCCAATTATTAACATTTGGGACTCTAGGTTTTTTCCTCTCTTTATGTGTGTTCATATAGTGTGGAATTTAACTGTTTATAAAGTTGCATACAAATATGTGTAAAGTTACTTTTGTTATTAAGCTTTTATTTTGAGAATATTATAGGTTCACATGGAGTTGTAAGAGAGATCCTATATAACCTTTACCTGGTTTCCCCCAAAGATGCCATCTTGCGAAACTATAATACAATATCACAACTAGGATATTGATGTTGATACAGTCAAGATACTGAACATTCCTATTTACAAGAACTCCTCAAGTTGCCCTTTTATAGCCATATCCACTTCCCTCCTGCTCCTTAATCTCTGGCAACCACTAATGCGTTCTCCATTTCTATAATTTTCTCATTTTTAAGTACATTATATAAATGGAACCATGTAATGCGTAACCTTTTGAGACTGGAGATTTTTTACTCAGCATAATTTTTTGGAGATTTATTCAGGCTGTTGCATGTATCAGTGGTTAGTTCCTTTTTATTGCTTAGTAAGATTCCATGGTTTGGATGTATCATAGTTAATCATTCACCCATTGAAGGGCATCTGAGTTCTCTCCAGTTGTTGGCTGTTGTAAATAAAGCTGTTATAAACCTTCACATGCAGGCTTTTGTGTGACGAAAGTCTTCCTTTCTCTGAGATAAATGCCCAGGAATGCAGTTGCTAGGTCATGTGATAGTTGCATGCCTAAATTCTATTAGGAGACAGACAGACTGTTTTCCAGAGTGGCATACCATTTTACATTCCCACCAGCATGTGTGAGTGATCCAGTTTTCCACAGTCTTTCCGCATTTGGTGTCTTCACTATATTTTATTAGCCATTCTGATAGATATGTCATAATCCCTTACTGTGGTTTTAATTTGTACTTACTTAATGGTTAATGATGGTGAATATCGTTTCATAAGCTTGTGTGTCATCTGTATATCCTCGTGGGTGAAATGTCTTTATGTTCTTTGCCTGTTTTCTAATTGGATTGTTTGTTTTTTAGTGTCTAGTTTGAGAATTCTTTATATATTCTAGATCCGTTGTTTGCACATACCTTCACCTGCATGTAGCTTATCTTTTCATCCTCTTAACTGGGTCTTTTGCAGAGCAAAATGTTTTAATTTTGATGGAATTCATTATATCAATTTTTCACTTTATGACTCATTCTATGTTGTCAAGTCTAAATAACTCTTTTTCCTATCCCTAGATGCTGAAGATTTTCTCCTCTATTTTTTTCTAAAAGTTTTGTAGTTCTGTGTTTTACATTTAAGTTCATGATTCATTTTGAATTACGTTTTGTATAAGATTGCATAAGATGTGAGACTTAGATTAGATTGAGGGTGTTTTGTTGTTTTTTGCCTGTGGTCAGATGGCCAGTGGTTCTAGCACCACTTATTGAAAAGGCTATTTTTTCTTCACCAAGTTACTTTTGCATCTTTGTCAAACATCAGTTGGGCATATTCGTGTGGGTCTATTTTAGGGTTCTGTATTCTGCCCCATTGATCTATGTGTGTGTCCCTCTGCCAGTACCACATAGTTTGATTGCTGTAGCTGTATACTATGTATTGAATTCCATTTCTGAGTAGTTTTAGAGCTACTCAGATGATCTCTTTCGTAATACATGAGTTGTGGTGACACGAGTTTTATGACGTGGTGGTCCACTTCATCCGTCATCAGATTCGTGTGCGGTTGGTTGCAGGGCCCTCTTACCGTCCTTTTGACGTCTGTAGGATCCGTAGTGATAGTGCTTCATTTCTCATACTGGTAATTTGTATCTTTTTTGTCAGTCTTGTTAATTTCATTGGTCTTTTCAAACACCTGTTGTTTTACTGTTTGTTTCCTATTTCCAATTTTATTGTTTTCTACTCTTACCTTTATTATTTCCTTCCTCATACTTGCTTCGGGTTATCTGGCTCTTCTTTTTCTAGGTTCTTGAGATGGGAACCGAGATAATTGGAGAATTTTCTCTTTTGTAATATGTAGAATTAATGTCATAAATTTCCCTCTTAGCACTTCATTATCTGCATCCCATAAATTTTTATATGTTGTATTTTCATTTTCATTTAATTCAGTGTATTAAATTTTTTTTTCCTTGTGGTTTCTCTTTGACCTATGTATTATTTAGTGTTATGTTGTTTAGTTTCCTAATATTTGGGATTTTCAAATTTTCTATTATTGATTTATAGTTTGATTCCATTGTGGTTGGAAATCACACTCTGATTTCAGTTCTTTTATATTGATTGAAGTTTATTCTATGGCCCAGAATATGGTCTCTCTGTTCTAGGTGCACTTGAACAGAAGAACATGTATTCCACTGTAGTTGAGCAAGTGGTCTGTAAATGTTAATTAGATCCTTTTGGTTAATGGTGTTTTTTTTCTGTATCCTTGCTGATTTTCTCTCTAGTTCTATCAGTTGTTGAGAGAGGGGTATTGAAGTTTTCAGCTATAATTGTGGATTTGTGTACTTCCCATTTCTGTTCTGTTAGTTTTTTTTTGTGTATTTTGCAGCTCTTTTTTTGGTTCATATACATTAGGATTGGTGTGTTGTCTTGGTGGATTGATCCATTTATCATTATATAATATCTCTCTCTGTCCCTGGTTATTTTCTTAGAAATATTTTTATATTTATCTGATATTAATGTAGGCACGCCTTTATTTTGATTGCGTGATATATCCTTTCCTATCCTTCTACTTTCAGCTTGCCTGTATCATTTGAAGTAAGTTTCTGCTACACAGCAGAATTGATTTAGGTTTTTAAACTCACTCTACTAATCTCCATCTTTTAATTGCTGTATTTAAGCCATTACATTTAATGTAATTATTAATATTACCACTTAAAGCTGCCATCTTATTTTTTGTTTTCTATTTTTAATTCTTATGTTTTCTTTTTCCTGTCTTCCTGTGGGTTACTTGAACATTTTTGTTTTAGAACTCCATTTTTATTTATCTAAGAGTGTTATTGAGTATATCTCTTTGAACAGCTTTTTAAATGGTTGCTCTAAGTATTGCATTGATGTATACTTATCACAGTTTTCTGATGTTGTCATTTTACCCATTCAGGTGAAGCATAGAAACTGTATATCCCTTTTATGTCCCTTTATCCTCCTCTATTTATAATATAATTGTCTTAAATATTTCCCCCACATACATTTTGAATCACACCAGTGTTATAATTTTTACTTCAGCCATTGAACATAATTTAGAAAGCTCAAGAGGAGAAAGAGAATCCATTTACCTATAGTTGTCCTTACTGTGTTCTCTTTGCTGTCCCAGTGTGCCATGGTTTCTTCTTTTATTGTTTCCTTTCTATTTAGAGAACTTCCTTTAGCCGTTCTTTTAGGGTACGTCTCTAGGCGACAAATTCTCTTAGTCTTCTTTCACCTGAGAATGTCTTTATTTTCCCTCTTGCAAGATACTAATTACAAAGAGAAAAATAGTAACTTCACAGTGGAGAAACCTGTCAGACACCACCTGACCAGAAGATCAGAGTTAACATCATCAACAATAAGACATATTGCTTATCACCTCTGTGGTATTCTCACCAAAACTGCATCCTCATTTCAATCTTGAGAAAATATCAGACACACCAAAATTAAAGGACATTCTGATCAGTACTGTTCAAGAGTTTCAAGGTCATGAAAAGCAAAGACTTAAAGAGCTATTATAGATTTGCAGAGATATGACAACTAAATGCAATATGGAATCCTGGATTGAATTCTAGACCAGAGAAAGGGCCTTAGTGGGACAACTGGCAAAATAAAGTCTATAGATTAGTTAATAATATTGTATCAATGTTCATTTCCTTACTTGATGATTATACTATGGTTTTGTAAGAGGATAACATTGGGGGGAGCAGGGTGAAGGGTATACAGGAAATCTCTACTATAAGTCAGATTATTTCAAAAGAAAAGGGTTTTTTTTCAACTTTTTTACACAATGCATATCACTTAGGTAAAAAAAAAAGTGCTTCTAATTCATTTTGCTTGGATAGCAGTCTTCCTTTTAAGTAAACAAAGTCCTAATTTCTATATGAATGAAACACATTTAACAGAACATTTCTACATTATTTCTGCATTGTGGCAAACACCCTAAGACCCTTCCTGTACTGAAGGCTGGATACAATTCTGCAGAGACCTCTGCTTCTTTCATAAGACTTTGTGATCACGTGTAATTCCTGTTTTACCAGGTTGCGAATTTTAGATACCTTCTAGAAAACAGTTCATTCAACAAATTTTTAATGAGTACTTTTATGTATCAGGCACTGTTCTGGGCACTGGAGATAAACGAGTGAACAAAACAAAAACCTATCATGACGCTTTGATTCTATTGGAAGAATATCGATAACAAAATAAACATTTTTAAAGTATGTTTATAATACGGGAGGAAAAATGAAGCAGGAAAAGGCAAATGCCTTAGAGTGGGTAGGGGAGTACTTTCTTTACTTTATCTTCTAAAATAGTTCTTATTGCATTCTCTGTCCCCTTTTTATGTTTTATCTTTTTCAGGACATTAGCTATTTGATATTATATGTAAAATGTTTATAATCTTTTTCTCTCCACTAGAATGTAAGCTTCATGTGAACAAGGCTTTTATTTGTTTACTTAATACTAGGGAACAATGCCTGACTTAGAGCAGGCCCTTAATAAACATCCCTTGAATGGTTTCTCCCTCCAATCTTCACTCAGATCCTGCTAGCTTAATTCATTGCACTGAATGGGAGATCAGTAAATATTTGTTGGTTTCAGTAATATTCAGATTCAGTTATAAAAGAGTCCGTTTTGTTAAATGGCTTATTTGAGCTTTTTCTACTTTCCTGGGGTGAAAATGAGAGATGGAACTCTGTCAGACTCTGAGGATGCTTCTTAGTTTCCTGTCACCTTGAGGAGTGTCCAGCCTATTTGCTAGGGAGCCATCCAATTATTCCTCCATTTTGAATATGATAGAAAATGCTTTTTCTTTTGAAAAATGAAAAACATGAAAAGCCTGTTTTCCTTTCAAGCTGTGGAGCTTCCATAGCTGAATATCTCGATGTTACATTATCTGTCTGTGGACGAAACATCCCCTCATTCCACTCTCATTTTTACTCTGTGGCCTGTTACGATTATATAGCAGACGCATCTGTTCCTTTTCCTATAACCCTAATCATCTTTTATTTTTATATTTTGAACAGTGTTATTTACTTGTCTACTATACCAGCTGGCGGAATGTCAAATCTTTTTTGACTTTTGGCCTAATCTGTCTATGCAACATGTATCTCTATGAACTTCGCAACCTCTGGCAGCTTTTCTTTCACGTGACTGTGGGAGCATTTGTTACACTACAGATCTGGCTAAGACAAGCCCAGGGTAAGGCTCCTGATTACGATGTCTGACACCGTCCTTCAGACTTACTGCCTTGACTTCTGGGGGAAAAGGAGGGAGCATATCTTAACTGCCACTGTGATGAAGAAACTGTTCACCACAAACTAGAAGCTCTGCTTTCTTCCTCTCCAACTGTCCTTTTTGTTTTAAGTCAGCATGGCATGCCTGTGAGCATGCAATATCTGCCAGGCAAACTCCTCTCAGAAGAATGCTGGCCATGAGGTTTTTGCTCAGAAGAGAAGACTTCTCTCTGCAGGGCTGTAAAAGTGGGAGAACAGTCAGATGCCATTGGAAGACCTGACCAGCAGTCCTGAATCCTCACTGAAAAGTTCAGTCAAAAAAATATTGATCTTTTGAGGATTAAGCAGGAACTCTACAACCTGGGTTTGCCTTTGTGAGGCATTAGTATAGACCAAATAAAAATATGCTGTAGTAATTAGAAAGTTTATGTTTAAAACATTACTTGCTAAATATCAGATTATTTGCACATTTATGGTACCATGAGTTTATCAAGTCCAGGATGGTATGGAATTGGTTCTTTTTCCTTTTATATTTTTGCTTGAATCTTAACTCTGGGAATCATCTGATGTAGGAGAGGCTATGGTGAGCTCATCTCTGGAACATCACAAGTATCGAAAATAGAGTGACATATGTTTCCTCTCTAGACTACGTTGGTAGTTTCTTTTGAAATCACTTAAAAATATGATTTATTAGACTATAACAAATAGCTTGTTTCTCAAACTTTAATCACTTGAGAACTACATATACTATTATTTTCTTAATATTTATCTTTTAAATTTTTAAATATTTTTAAAAAGGAACGAATTCTATTCTGAGTGGAAAACCAGCATCAGTTTGCCATAAATAAAAGGTAACTACAAAATAAATAAAATCAAAACAGAAAATGTTACTAAATTCTAGCCAAATGCTAATGCCTGCCAAGGCTTTTAATCCCGGAAGCCTGCTCTTTACTTGTTGCAGTGAGAGAGAGGTTACCCAGCACCAAATGGGGATCTCTCTGCGGAATTATCAGGAGGATATATATATATAAAGGGAATGACATTCTCACTGTGATTCAGTAGTGTCTAATTCAGTTGTGCACCACTTAAAATCGTCTTGTGTGCCACCAGTGGTATGGGCCTGAACTGTACTGAGATGTCAGAAGGCGACTTTTCTCCCAGCAGCTCTTATTTCATGGTTGAGGAGTTAAGCACTCAGCATATTAGAACTTACTTGTTTTTTGATAACATTATAAAAATTGTTCAAAGAGTTATGAATTAATATAGGAAGCATAGTTTTGATTCCATTAGCAAAATGTACAATTCTGCTGGTTTTGGAAGTCATCTTCATGCATGATTTCCTTTGTTTTTTAAAGGAAAGATTGTAAACAAGGAATTCATAAGGTACTAAAATTTAATATCTAGAAGAAACAGTGGACCCATTACATGTAATTCATGTTACAGGATACATTTATTAAACAGAAGAAATAGTCCAGAGGGGTAAAATCATTGAACTGCCTGTTTGACTGAATCAATCAATATACATATGTAGGTATGTCTACAACTATAAAATCTTGCTTAACTAGGACTTTTTTTTTGCTCCACTCTCCTTTTAGGAGAATGAGGCAAAAAGAAGATAATAAGCTTATGATATCAGGGATTTATTTAAAATAAGAAACTCCAATTTACTTCAATTTTCTGCCTCAGACAAAACTGCACAGAAATTATGTATGTTCTGAGAGATACCCCAAGGTACCACATGATCTTAAATCAGCAAAATAAATTTGACTTATGTTTGGCATTTTGTACTTACTGAGCCAGGAAAGTGGAGTGGCTCAGTTTAGAAAGGTTTTTCTAAACTAATGTTAAAATAAGAACAGTTTTTTTGTAAATAGTCAATTAACCAGGAAGTTGGAACATTCTGGTTAATTGTGATTTTGCTATAGATGTTTTATAGCTCAGTTTGGTTCTCCTTACACTGAATTATTGAGTTTTAATGTTTGGTATTTTGATCCATTCATCAAGGCCACTTGAAAACTCACCAGCTATCTTTAAAGGCTTAATTTGTTTGGTTTTGTTTGTTTGTTTTTCACCAGCTTTTTTGGAAAAGAGGATGTTTACATCTTAATGTAAAAAAAATGAAAACAGGTATAAATAACATTTTATGAATAGAAACGCTTTCTTTCATTATATGAAACATGCATCTCTGAGTGTTTATATTAAATTTCCCTGCGTCTGTCGTGTTGTTTCCAAAGAAACTATGCCATGGATATAAAGAAGCCCTTAAACTCTTGAGAAAGAATCACGTGGGCCTGTAATGTGTATGATAGTAATATCTTGCATTTATGCTGCAGTTTTACTTCTAAGAGCAGATCTGCATTTACCTCATCATAACGAGGTTTGTGGTGTAGAGGAAGTAGTAGTTGCCCTGTTATGAAGGGGGAAACTAAGGTAATCAGGGGTTAATGATTGACCCGGGGTCCTAGAGCCACACACACACAACTTCTAAATCTCAGCCCAGAGCTCCAATGGAAACTAATGAAGATAACTAAATTATATTCAGGGAATGTGTCTGTCTTTGGTAAAATCAAGGAATCGGGGACTTCTTAATGAGCTCAGGGCTGCTACTGTTAAATCTCGGTGTATGATATCTTACTTGAAGTAATTCTGAAATACTGCTTTTTGATTAAGGGCAAAGATACTCTTTTATATCCTATAAGTAATTGCGATATTTGCTTGTTTTTTGATCCGTATTTGAAATGTAATTATACCTAGCCTCTTTCCCAAAAGATTTTGAAGCAGCATACCAAGCAAGAAAGGACATATACAATAATGTTAATAAACTATGAAAAGAAAGGGGAGAAAATCAAGATCAATAAAAATGTAAGGAAGGGTGAACACGTTATTTTCAGGTGTAAATTTGACTCTTGAACTTCCCAGAAGTCAAGGCTAGAAGGGATATGAGTTTCCATTGCTTAAACTGTAAGTCAAGTATGCCAGTTCCTTAGCAGACTTCTCCCTGAATTCTGGTGAAAATATTTGCGCTTGGGGGTCCTGTGAAATGTTAAAATGAATGAAATCCTCAATTATTTTATGCACATTTCGATATTTTGTTTGTGCCTTGGATCCTCAACATGTTACCAGCTTCAAAGGTTTTCATTTCAGGATATTTTTGTGTGGTCGATAGAGAATTTTGTACTCACAAATAATTCTTATCCTAAGCTAAGAACATGTATCTGTGTTACAGCTTGAAAATCCATTTGAGACAAATGCCTGGAGATGTGGATAACTTTACCCAACTTTGTAATTTCATAACTTATATAAAGTAATTGTGCTACACTTGGATTAGCACATTTATTTTGTATTAAATGTGATATTTTTCACAGTGGAATCTAGTCTAGAGAAATGCATGGCTCCATTTCTGTGGGCCATGTCTACAATCTCATTAGACTCCCAATTTGTCAAGTCTCCACAGAGGCCTGATTTATCATATGAGCAAGCCTTAACCACCATGTCACAGAAGTGCTTCCTCTTGAGGTTAGCTGCCCACCAAAAGGCATTTGTTTGACCTTTATTCCAGAATGTTTACTAAGTAACCCAAGGACCTACTCTGAGCTGTTGGATTTCCAAGAGACAGAGAGAGAGAGAGAGAGAGAGAGAGAGAGAGAGAGAGAGAACCTTCTGCATTATTTTAACAGACTTTTTGTTCACTTTAAGTGTTAGAGTTATAGAGTATGTGGTAAAAGAACAAATATTTCAAAAGCAGCCACCATTCAGACCAAATTGAACGCTTAGCCCCACCACAAATTACAGGTCACTCTTCAGGGATGCATTTTTTTTGTCCGTAGTCAAGCCTTTGTATTTTCTTCTGGTTTATTATCTCTAAGGAAATGGAGTCTTTCTACCAAATAACAGTGTAGTAAGTAAAATTAAACCAGATTTTTGGTTTAAATGGCTTTAGTAATAATTCTAGCTAAAAGTTATTAAAAGAAATCTCTCCGCCTCCATGGGTTATGAATGAGCTCGTATATAAGGGCTGTATCAGCTGAGAAATGAACTCTTCCAGTGTTATCGAGTGGCGTTAGAGGGTTCTGATCACCTTCATCAGTGTTCCGGGACTCCTGTTGAATGCTGGCAGCCTCCTGTTTGAGCATCGAGCTTTTCGAAAAGCAGCAGCATTGTGTGGCCGCCACTCTCATAACACCTCTTTCTTGAGTGGCCAGGCTTTCTAGGTTACTTTATTTAGCAGGTGAAATCACAGCATTGAAGAAGCGCTGCATGGTTGGAAGCCATGTGGTTTGTATCCTCCTTGCTTGTTAACAGTGAGTGGTGTTGACGTGTGTGCACACATTTCTTCTGCATTGGCAGTGCTGGTGTGTAATAAATAGTCTCGGCACAATTGGAGACTGTAGGCAACTCAAGGAGAGAACAGATTTAGTTCTCAAAGAGTCCCTGAAAGCAGTACCCTAGCCTTACAAATTGTTCCTGATGTTTCTTGGCAACAAACAGCATTTTCAGCCCAGCGTCACCCACGCTCACATTTGCCCTTTTCTTCTGCATCCCGGAGCAGAGCAATGCAAGCGTCACATTCAGGCTCCAGCTAACAAGCAGGATTCCTACATTCCAGTTCCCGTGCGCTCCCAGCAGCCCCTCCCTAGCTCTGCCCTGGTCACTTGTCTACTTTGTGCCAATGCTATTCTTTGAGGCAGGTTGTCAAACCTTGTCTAAACGTGAACAAACGATATTTCCCCCTTGTACTTTGAATTCCCCCATGCCTAGGACAAATGATAAGAATGGTCGTTAGCCCATTTCGTGGACCGGTGCTGGGTCCTCCTATGTAGCTCATTCCTGTGGCATCTGGGGCCGGAAGCGGGTGGGGGAGACTTTCATCCTCACTCATGGAAACAGACTCACATTCAAACCTGGGGTTCAGGTTTAAACGATTCAAAATTTGGTGCTCATTTTCCTGTGCCACAGAGACTCTCAGAAAACACGGATATGTGAATGAGAGAGCGGGGGAGGGAGAGAGAACGAGGACCACCGGGCCTTCCTGTCACAGCAGCATGAGAACAGACAGAGCTGATGTGGAGAGGAATGGCACCTGTGTGTGCTAAACCTGTCTTCCTCACAAAAGCTTTCATGAAGGCTTTCTGTGTTATAGATGAAGCACTTGAGGCCTAAAGAAGTTAAGCAATTTGACCACAGTCACAATCTAACACACATGGTGGCACCAGGATTTGCATCCAGATGAGTCTTACTCAGAACTCATGCTCTTAATCACCATGTAATAGTAATCTAGGCAACATGGAAATGTGTTGAAACATATAAAGAATATATGTTGGAATGTGCATGTGTGTATTCTGGATTACTTTTTTAATAAAAGAGATCAGGTCAGTGCTAACTCCTGCAGTGTAATGTCCTAGACCTGAATAAAAGAGTTTCCTAAAATTCCTACAACAGTAACAGGGCAGATGGCTGCAAGAGATAGGATAAACCTGAAGTGTGTCTTAGATTTTAGGGCAATGAGGTATACAGTTCAGTCTGTGTAGTAAAACTAACTCATGGAATAAATCTTCATACGGAATCTTAAAGCTTCATTGGTGATTCATGTGTTAAAAACACTTTCTAGCTGAAGGCTGGAAATAATATTGGGGTTCTTTGCTATGAAGTGATTTCATGGAAATTTTGCTTTAAATGATCTATATATCTGAAAACATTAAACAAAAAACAAAGGTAACGATTTGCAATATCCAGTAGTGATTGTGTTTGGAGCCAGACTCCCTGGCTGTCCCTTTTACTGGCATTGTGACATCAGCAAATCATGTAACCTCTGTTTTCTCATCTATAAAGTGGGGATGATAGTAATTTGGGCAAAGCATTGAGTCAGTGAACACGAAGCACTTAGAACAGCATTTTATCACACTGTGGTTGTGTTTGCGTCTCTTTTCCTTCCGAGGTAGTAAATCATTTAAACTGCAAATGCCCCCAAGTCTAATAAATCATTGCACTGAGCTTTTCAGGAATTGCCAGGTTAATTGAGGATCCTGTTGAAATATCTAGCAGGTAGGTAAGTGACCTGCCCTGGCAAGATCTTGTGTGCAGACTTCGGGACAGGGCACATGGGACACTAGAAGAGAGAAGGGAATCGAGGGACTCAACGCTGGCCAAATGCCTGCTGTGTGTTAGGTGCTTTACATACCGAAGGTTATGTGAGCATGACGAAATCCATGTGAGTAAGGAAGCAGGAGTAAGTCGCTGATGTCACACAGCCTGGAATCGGTAAACTGGTCTCCAGGACCCCAGTGTCCCAGGCACTGGAGCAGTCAAATGGGGAGGTTGCTCTGGGAACCTCACCTCATCTAGTGTGGCCCCATCGTCCTTTACTTTGGATCTAACTGATCTATCGAGCAGTCTTGGATGGCAGCCACCCTAGTGCCCACCACTCTAAGGGGGTGTGTGTGTGGTCTGTGCATTCGAGGAAGTCAGGGCTGGGGAGGGCAGCCAGCAGCCTTCACCTCTCAATTTGGAAATATTCAGGGGTCGGGGATGTAGGCACTCAAGAGACTCTTAAAGAGCACAGATGCAACATGGCTTTCAAAAGATTAATCTGAAGGAAAAAGCACCCCTCATTCCCCAAAAAAACATCCCATGTGAGCCAGGAAGTGCCATTCTAGCTAACAAAGTCAATGTAGATAAAGCAAATTTTGCAAAATTGGAGAGTAGGTTAAAATAACCAGAGATGCTGACAAACCAGAGTTCCAGGCAGGTCTAAATTAGAAACTGGCTGAAGCGGGGAAAAAAACGTGATGAGGCCCCTAATGGGTTCCAGTGAGAATTCTTTAAATTCATGGGCTTAATAGACTAGTGATATGAAAGTGGCCTTGGGGATGAACATGTGCTTGCCAAGTGAGGGGGTGGCTCGGTGATCTCACTAGAAGCAAATGGGCCAGTGAGGTTTGGGGCTGGCAAAGCCAGTGGGGACGATGCTTACTTTACCTCAGCCTGAGATGAATCATTTTCCCATTCCTTATAGTCTTTTTTCCCCCCAACCCATCTTTTTGGACCCTCTGCTTGCCCTGTGAGCCTACATGGATCTCTACCCACCCCTCTCTACTGCATGGATCAGGGCCCTGGATAGGAAAGGACTCCGGGCCATGGTGCTATCATGCACGCAGCTGCTGCTACTGGCTTTGTGTCTGGAGGACAATAATTTTCGCCTTGGTTTGAAGGGGATCTTCCCCGGATCACCCATGGCACAATGCTGTCCTCGCATTTGTCTCTGCTTTTGGCTCTACAATCTTAAAATTCCTTATTTGATTTATTTCATTTGCAACATGTGGTCTGGCACTTGAAGATCGGATGAAGAGTTATACACGTGTTTAGAATCAGAGAAGCCAGAGAGGAGGAGACCTTGGAGATAGTCATTCCAACGGCCGCTGCACTTGGCTTTGTTCTTGTGTCTGTCTTGTGAAGCAGTGACTCTGTGTGGGAAGGAAAGATAGGCAAGAGGACAGCAAATATACTTATCTTCCCAAGACTAAGAGGAAGGACACCAGCAAAGGGCTTTTTAAAAAATTCAGAAGCATAAGAAAAGCTACAGTGCTATCATCATTGGATCTCATTTGTTGTCTACCTTGAGGAATGGCGAGCCCTCTGTTCTGCCAAGGTCATCAGCACCTAGCCAGATGGCACACTGGACAGTAGTGCCTGTGGGCCCTACAGCCTTTGTCCTGGAGTAGAAGAGTATCAGAACAGCTGCAGGGGACACACCAGTCCTTTCTCCCACTGCCTCCTAGGCCTGGTGGGGGAAGCACGAGAAAATGTGTGTGGAGCTCTTTATACACTGGGAAGTTCATCCAAATGGCAGGGGTTGGGGCTGGTAGTCTCCGGTCCACTCTGCCCTTCCCTCACCGTCAGCCCCACAGGTAATACCAGCGCTTCCATCTTCTGACACCTGTGCTGAGTAAGTGCTGCTTGCCACCACGAGCACGTCCCAGCCTTCTTGAGATAATATGTACAATTTATTCTCTTCAATGTAGAGTTGTTTGATGTGGACAGATTCAGAAGCTGTAAGTTTGCAGTGTTTGTCCCTGCCGTCATCGTTCTCTTGTTCAGGTGGCAGTGAGATCTACTCAGCGCTACTTCTGAGCGCTGTATATCTCAATGCCCAAGTGATGTCCTGCCCTGTGCTGACAGAGGTTCAGCATCTTTTCCAGAGTCTGTGAAGTTCATTTTCTGTCAATTAGCAACTCATGGCCAGATTGCAGCATTATGGAAAACACTTATGTTTTATGTGAAAAAATAGCTCTAGGCATCATTTAACTATATGCCACTCAAGTGATAATTTTGGAAAAGCTCTGTAACTGTATTTACAACTTAGGAAGTCTTAAAGTAAGGTGGCCACCTGGTGAGTACTGAGCTTCTGCCTCCTCAGGGCACCAAGGCTCACTGTTCCCATCCGACTTATTGGTAACTCCCCCTACAATCAAGTCATCACCATGTTGGCTGAAGTCTGGTGTTGGTTTTAGTGGTCTTTGCTGTCAACGGGCATTAAAGAGGTGTTCCAAACTCACCCCACACATCAACGGCATCTTTTCTAGTAAGTTTTGCTAATTAACATTCTAGGCATGGGTCTGCTTTTGGAAGAAAGCATGACTCTGAGGGAGAAACAAATGTGTTCTATGGCATTAGTGTGCTGGAGATGGGGCTGGAGGGGCTTAGGAAGGTTCTACACTGCACTCAGCCTAGTGCCTGTGTGTGTGTGTGGTTTCCTGGGGCCTGCCTGAGGGCTTGGTCTCCACCAGCCACAGCAGCGGGGGCAGTTCTTCGGGAGTTGAGGTCCCCACTTAGCCTGATGGGCCTAAAATTTAGCCTGCCTTATCATTTGGTCTTTTTTTTTTTTAAGTTTATTGGTAACATTGGTTAATACAATAATATAATTTTCAGTATACATTATAATTTGACATCTATATGTTCTATTGTGTGCTTACCACCCAAAGTCCAGTTTCCTTCAGCTACCATATATTTGATCCCCTTTACCCATTTCACCCTCCCCCAACCCCCTTTATTTGACCCTCTTTACCCCGTCTACCTTCCCCTCCTCCCCTGCCCCTTTCCCTCTGGTAACCACTAGTCCATTGTCCATGTTGATCTCCTTTTCCATGCATCCCAGCCTGAAAACTGCTGAGTTAAACACTAGTCCTGTGCGATGATATCCTTCGCCACACCGTTTGAAGTCCTAACGATGTCCATTCTCTTTGGAGCAGGAGGCCTGCCTACGCATACCAAGTCTGCCACATCTACGTCCCCGTGTGTCCCCATTGTTGCAGTGAAGCCAGTGAAGTCTTTTTCACTGGCTCTTTCATTTGCACTTTTGTTCATCCTATTTTGACCAAGCCCCTCTGGTCTTATTTCCTGAACCCTGCACTTGATGGGTGCAGCAGGCAGAAACTGCTGAAAGGGCCCCCTGTCTTCCTTCCACCTTCCCCTTCCTTGTGCTGGGGCTTAGCAGACAGGCCTGCTTCGAATCTCATCTCTTTTCATCCAGCTTTGTGGCCTTCGGCAAATAACTCAAACTCTCTGTGCCCATTCCTTCAGTGAAATGAGGTAGCCAGGAAGATTACATGAGATAATGTTTGTATGGTGCTTCTCTCACTGTCTGGTACAGAGAGAGTGCTCAATAAATGGTAGCCATCATTATTAGCTATCCAGGTCAAATCAGTTCACCTCCGGCCTAGACCTCCCTTCTGACCTCCTTGGGTCTTTTCATGACCCGTATTCTTTCCTGTGTTTTCAACTTTGTTTTCCTTAGCATAGGAACATGTTTGACTCGCCTGTTTTAAAAAATCCTTCCCTGGAACCTGGATCTTTACTGGTTCTATCCTCAGTCCATTGTCCTCTCCACTCCTGGTCCCTCACCTCATCTCTTCATTCCTCTGCCTCCTGCACATGGCACCTGGCCCCCACCCCCAGTCCCAGTCCAGTGAACCAACTCTTGCCGAGGTCACCAGTGTTCTCCCACCTAGACATCATGACGACTGACATCCTCTTGATGGCCACGTTCTGTCCCGCAATGAACTGAGGTCTCTGCCCTCCGAGGCTCACTCTCTAGTGCCCCACCAAGGGCTGAGCACACTGTTCTTCAGACCAGAACTAGGCCCCTAGCCCAAGCCACACAAATCAGACCAGGACACATTACCAGTGAAAGTGTTTAATAGTTAAATTATTTAAATAGACTTTTCAATTTCCATGGGAAATCATAATCGTATCCGTTTTTGCAAGAGCAGGAATAAAAAGAGTGCACACCCCATAGAGGGAATGAAGAGCTAGCACTGCACTTTGTCACCAGTCACTGCTGGGAGAGGAAGGATGGGCCCCCACAAGGCCGGCGGGGTCAGGACAACAAGGGGAACACGGGAGGAACTTGGCACACACACTGTTACTCAGGTTGGAAGCATGACGGAAACCCAGCACCACCGGCGGGTGACAGGGAGGGGCAGGGGACTGAAGAACAACATGGAGAAAGCCAGCCCCTGGCAATGGGGGCGAGAGGGCCGGTGCAGGACCAGGATGGAGCAGCGAAAGCGCCAACAGACTCAGGCTGGCAGTTTTAGGTCCGTAAGCTTTGTTTCTCAGAGCTGTGTTCAAATCGGGGTGGGCAATGGTGTGTGGAAAGGGAAGGATGGGCTAGTGTCCAGTTAGAGGTGGTGCAGGTGGGCATCAAAGTCACGTTTCAGCAGCTGGCATACAGCTGCCAACTCACCTCCTTCGAGCTCATGTTGGAGATGAGAATAATTCTGCCCTGAGAAGCAATGAAAAGATCTGGGCACAGGCCCCAAGGATTTCGTTTGACTCTATCTCTATGATAGTCTATCATTTCCCAAATGCCTCCCTAGTAGGGTATAAAAATATAATTTTTTTTCTTGGTATAGTTAACTGATCCTTCCTCAAAAAACAAAAACCAGACAAAACAAAATTTCTGTTAGCTTCACCCTGGGGATGCTGATGCTGGGCTCTACCCTTTCCTCTGTCTGGTTTGCAGGTGGAGGGCAAGGCCCCCCCACCCCCATTCTCTAAACCTGAGGGCTGCACATTATGCTCCCAAGTATGAGGGATCATCTCTGTCGAGAGCCACCTTGGCCAGCTGAGGACGCCAGGCAGGCTTCCTCACCCCCCATGCTGGCTGAGCACCGAGGACCACCCCTGAGCGCTCTCTGCAGGCAGCAAACGGCTGACATCTCGGCGAGGGGGAGGATACACAGTGGCCATGCTGACTGCTGCGGGTCGAGGCTGCCTCCCTGGGTTCCAGCTCAGCCCGAGATGGGAAAGCAGCTTTTCGTTTCCTTATCATCCCATCTGCATATTACTTAGGGCGAGTGATGTGTATGTTTGTGCACTGGGGAGAGAGAGAGATGGGGTATATGTCCATGCATCTTCCTACTTAATCTGAAAGTATGGTAACCCCAAAAGGACACATTCAGTGCTCTGGTTGGACCTGGGAAAACCCAAAACTGCCAAATCTGAAGTACAGGTAAGAGGCATCCCGTATGAGACCAGTTCCACAGCATACATACACACACCCCCCCCAATACATACATCGACGTACGTACAGTACAAATGAGCACACGCGCCCTGCTGTGCACAGCTGTGTTCTAATATAGAGAATTTACAAAATATAGAATTTGGTATATTTGTTAGATCTCCAAGGTTTCAATAATACAAAATAAAAAATACAAAAAAGACAAGCTGGGATCCCCGCCCTCCCCACCCAGTGGCATCCTCGGTTGCTTGTGGGTCTCTTACACGCGTACAACTAGCATAGTCTAAAGAAGGGCACAGAAACTTGTTTTGTTTTATTTAATAAATATTTTCCTTTTCTCAGAACCACCACTCCTTGCTTCAAGTCCTCTCACCTCCCCCTGGCAATTAGTTCTGTTCCCCTCAAAGGGGCAGTGTGTGTGTGTGCGTGCGTGTGTGTGTGTGTGTGTAGGAGGGGCACTGCCATGGAAGCCACAGTCCCTCCAAAGCCAGCACTCCTACCCGAAATCTCCCTCCATGGAGCAGGGGCCCAGCCTCTGTCGGAAGTTGAAAGGCTTGAGTAGAAAAGCAGACGCCTCACGCCCTTAGGCTCCCCTGGGGCCAGAGCCACGCACCTACCGGGCCTCTCCCTCAGCCCTGCCATCACCGCAGGGGCAGGCACACACCCGATGGACACCCAGCTGCTCCTCTTCACCCGCGGCAGCAGCAGCTCCCGTTACAAAACTCGAGATTCAGGTCGGGTCTAGCGTCGTCATCTTCAGAGGGAAACATCTTTGGTCAGCTTGGTGCCCGCAGGACGCTGGCACCCCAGGGCCTGGGGCAGAGGCTGCTGCCCGCCCGCAGAGGCAAAAGCTGCTTCTGGAGTCAAAGTGGTAAATCTCACCGGCACGGCCACCTGGGCTGGAGCGTGGGCTTCCCCCTGCCCGCCCGGTACACAAAGAAGCCTTTTCCATTTCTATGGAGGCCAGGCTGCCTGGCATCGCTGGCCGGCAGCTGCTAACTGAGCGGGGGCCCTCCGTTGAGGAAGTAGGTCATCATCTCGCCTTTGCCCTTGACCTTGACCACACCCCGGCACTCCAGCTGGTATGTGTTGGCAGCCAGCACCTGATACATGTCCGTGGTGACCTGAGGAGGAGGCAGAGGAGAAAAGAGGCCAGGCCATCGATGAGTCGTGAGTCTGCCATCAGGCAGAGCTGCCTGTCCCTGGCACAGAGGGTAGGTGGCATCTTGCAGCTAGGTCTCTGAGGGACTAATAACTGCTTGTCCGTGGAAGCACCTCTTAGTGATGAGAAGGATGATAGCACCTACTCCATGCCAGGCAGTGTGGCAAGCACCTCCCATGTGCTATTTCAGTGCTACTCAGATTGTGGCCTGCTGGTCATGATCCATAAACGAGAAGGGCAGGGGCCGAGAGGAAGTACGGAGGAGCTCTCATAGCAACCTGACCAAGCACACTGACCAGTGTATTTACCAAGGCATCACTCTGTGACAGATCAGAAATATTTTTAGAAAGTGGTTTTTCACCACAGAGTTTCAGAACCACTGCTTAGCTCATCTAATCTATGAGGTACGTATAATTATCTCAGGTTCAAAAATCTAAGTCACTTGCCTGAGTTACACAGCTAATAACTAGCAGAGCCGGATTCAGTTCTATAGCATATTGCCCATCTCTCCTTCAGCTTTTGGAAAACACAGAAATCACAGGGGTCTTCAGTGGTTACACTATGTTTGCAGGGTGAGGGAGAAAAGCAGGAATGACAGGAGCAGCAGTATGGACCAGCGCCTCAAAGGTGATCCAAGAGCCATTTTCTTGAGTATCGCCAGCCACCAACACACACCTGCTGAGTGTCCTGGCCCAGCCTGGCTACAAGGCCAGGGAGGAAGGGGCCAGGATCTCTGGTGGTGAGGCTCGACGGGATGTGTCCTGTGTCATAGGCGTATTCTGTGACGGGGAAGCCCCATGCAGGGGGAGGGTGGCTGGTCATTGTGTGGTTGCTGACAGGGACCCCTCACACCTGTCGCGGGTGGGCTCAGAAGCTCTGCAAAACAGCCTTCTCTCATCTCCACATGGGATCTCATCCAGTTCCCATCTTGCTGTCCCTTCTCCCTTGGACAGGGATGGAGGAGAAAGAAGGACAACTGCCCGCTCAGGCCCCTCAGCACTCAAAAGCCAGCTGGACAGAGCTGGTCTGGCCAAGCCATGCTCATGGCCAATACCCCTTGGTTCAGAGGTCCACCCAGAGAGTAGAGAAACAATTTAGGGGACATTTGAGTAGTGTCAGTGGAGCAAAGTAGGACCATAATAGAGAACAATTAGACTTAGGAAAACTGAGGCCAGGAAGGAGCTAAGTGGCCTGCCCATAGCCTCATGGGGAGCTGGGGACAGGGGGCGTGCAGGACTAAGGCCCAGTCCAGGGCCTCTCTGCTGTCAGATTGGAGCAGAAAGAATAAAGGAAGGCCTGAGGGAAAAAGAAAAAGAAAAGCAAGCTAAAGAGTAGCAGGCCTGGTAATCACAAGCACCAGCTTGGAAACGATGAAGGGAGAAGAAAAAGTCTCTGGGTCTCTCTGGCCGGCCCCATGGCTATTTGGCTGGTGGAGTCACTATTCCAGGGACCAGAGTCTGGTTCGCCTGAACCAGGCCCTGAATGCTGCGGGCTCCATTTGGCAAGATGTTACTCCCCGAGGCCATCTTTGTGCCCCCTCTGTGTGTCTGGGTTGTAGATTAGTACTCCTGACTTGGCACGGGGAGCCAGCCTCTGGCGATATCCCAATTCCTTCTGTGGCCACTAGAGGGCTTTGCACAGGACTGAAGATCTGTCCAAGGTACTGACGGCCTGAAACACAGTCATGTTCTCCAAGCTTCCAAGACATCTACACCAACTACAAGCACCGACTACACCATTACCCTCCAATCTGGCTGCAGAAGGTTTTCCTGGGAACTGTGAATGGCCACTTAGCATCAGACAGAGGCCCCCGATGTGGGGGAGGTGGATGCTCCTGCACTCACCTGGATGCGGTCAGGCACACCGGTGCTGTCCATGCGGCTGGCCACATTCCACCGTATTGCCCCAGATGTCGTACTGAGGCTTGCGGGCCCCATCACCCCGGCCACCACGGGGCCAATATTGAGCCCTGTGGGGGACAAAAGTCAGCATGCTCATCCAGGCTGAGATTGACACTTACCCGCACCGTCATTCCTCCACATGCAGCAGCTTCTCCCTCTGAGTCTTGACCCAAAGACACCCCGGGCCCTCCAGCCCTGAGGCTGTCCTTAACCCTCCAGTTCCCACTTCTCTGCTCCTACCCTGTGTCCTCTCCCAACCCAGTCAATGCTCAGCTGCAAGGCCATCACCAAGACTGCCTTCTTCAAGGTTGCCAGTGACTCTTGCCTCACCCAACTGCCTTCCCTCTCAATGGCATTTAAGCCTTCACCATCAATTCAGACTCAACATACCAGAACTTGCTCGTTTCTTCCTCCTCACTCCTCTGGCTCTTTCAGGGATGCCACCATTCTTGCTCTTAGAACCTAGCTCCTAACCCCTGGCCTCTTCCTCTCCAAAATAATCCTACTCTGGGCCTCTGAGCCAGGGCAGGTATACCACAGTGACCACCGGGTCTCTGACTCGCCCCTAGCGCTTCTGCCCTAGTCCGTCCTCCTTCCCAATCCTACCCAAGGCAACACTGAGAAACCCCACCTGAGCCTTTGTTGTGTCGGTTCTCCACCTGAAATGTCCTCCTCCTGTTCCAGGTGAAGTTTCCCTGACATATCTGGCTAAACCAATATCCTCTACACATTTCTGCCCTATCTCCCAGCTCAAGAGGGCTCCTCATATTCCTTTAACTGTCTATCTCATGCTGAGCTTTATTAAACCTCATTGCTGCTTAATTGTTTCTTCTGTGTGAGAGGTAGGACTAGAAGCACAGCAGAAGCTTCCAGATAGGCCTCCTGGACCCCTCAGTCAGAAAATGTCATCAGTCCTCAAAACTCTTCCTCCATGATCTTCCTCTTTGGTCCTGGCAAGTCATTTGTAGCTTTTGACCCCATGTGCTATTTCCAGGGTAGACTTTCCAATTTACTGGCCAAAAGCCAACCTCCCCAGTGAAGATGTTCTGGAGTCTGAAAGGAGAACTTTGCCACAAAAGGCTCTCAACTGCTTGCCCAGCAACTGGTCTACCTGTCATTCAATCTCCAGCCCTGGCCCAGTGAAGTTGAGGCAGTTTACAAAAAATATAAATCAATGTAGATGGGAAAGACGGAATGCAAGGAAAATAGGTTGGCCATATTACAAAACCAAGAGTGAAGTTAACATAGAAATATAGGCTGCACATCAGGGGAAGCAGACCCCTAGCTGGCTCTGGTCTGGGCTTTCTAGCAGCCAGTACAGAACGAGAACCTGGTCAAGGCCACTGAGGACTGGGCCCCCAGGCTAACACAGCAGCTCATTTGGGAAAATCCCAGTTCCCAACACTCAGCCAGAACAAAATCTCTCCCAAGGCCATTAATGATCACAATATTGATGGTTAGTAATCTGCCATGTTTCATGTGCTGCTGCTTTGAGGATTGAAATACCAGTATTTGTGCTGGTGAATTACTGTTTTCTTTTTAAAAGAATCTGAAATCTGAATCATTCATGGCTTGAGACATACCCCGTGAGTCGATAATACATTAGAATTAGAATAGAACAGACGTCTCCTCTTTCAGAAAGCATCCTTCCCTCCACAATCCTTAAAGATGAGAGGACAGCAACATGACAGAGTGAAAATGACTCACTGGGAGCCTGGACATCCTTGGTAAGATATAGGCTAAGGACAAAATGAACTGAAGAAACATTTGGAAACTTTATGGAGCAGCCCATTCAGTCATAATTCTGAAATCATTTTGTGGGTGCAGTAGGGTGGAACAAATGAGTGACTATGTCAATGTTTTTCACTGAGCTATTTCAACTCTTCTGCAGAGCTGAAACTTGTCAGAATGAAAGGTTGGGGTAATAAAACAAGATTAAACACACACACGAAAAAAGGGAAAAAATTATATAGGTTTTTGTTTCTAAGATTTTCTGAACAAGTAGAATATGGCCCTGACTGTGAACCTGACCCACGGCCTCTGCTCAGAATCCCCTGCCTCTTCTGTAGCAGCCCCAATCCAGGGACACCGCCTTTGGCATATAGAAAGCTCCCTCAAAGCCATCGAGTGAGAGTGGAGGCACGTGACAGAGGAGTCCAGGGATGATACATGAACTTGACTTATCACCACACCCTCATTGTTCCCCCACCCCCGATTATGAAAGCTTTTAGAGCACCTAGAACATTGCACCACACATACAGAAATCACTTAGAGTCAGCAATAACCCCACTGACCCATTTTGTTTTCAAGATTACTCTTTTAAAACATTGAAATAATCATTTCATGTCAATTTTACATGGTTCTTTTCATGTTTGGTTTTTAAAAATACTTTACTATATTCATTTTATTTTGCTAACAATTTTGTAGAATGTATGTTCAACATTTTTATGCATTTGCAAATTTAATGACTTGTATCATATGTGTACATCTTGCATTTAAAATGTAAATATATTTCTTTTTACTGCTTTTCCTTTTTACTGAATGAATTTGGAACACTTTTAAAGAAAACACTGCCATTAAGTCAGTATCACTTGAAATACAGCCACCAGAAGGCCCCAGGCCCTTAGCACACAGCATCCCTTATGAAGTCTTTTGGACAGGCACAGCCTGGGTCCAACCAGGCCTTCACAATGAGTGGGTGAGGTGGGAACTTAGAAGGAGGGTGTCCTGTGTATGTTGCCCACAAACCAACACACCAAGGAGGCACCTCTAGGCTCCAGTAGGAGTCTGCTGTGAGTGATGGGTGCTCATCCCGCCCCCTTGGGCAGGGACGCAATACCACCTCAGCTTCTCGCTTGAACCGGGTCACGGATGCAGGAGGGGGACGGGGAATGGAGAATGGGAGCGCCTACAGCCCTCAGCACCCCCAGGCTAGCTCACCAATCTTCATCTGGAAGTTGTTGAAGGAGTGCTCGTTGATGTACTTCATCTGGTCCATCAGCTTCATGGCGAAGTCGGCCAGAGCCTTGATGTGGGTCTTGCCCACCTTGTCATAGGTGGAATCATTGAGGCCTGAGGCAGCCATGTAGGTGCTGCCAATGGTCTTGATCTTTTCCAGCTGCCTGAACCGATCCTCACTGATGATCTGGACAGAAGGAGGCCAAACCTGGGTCACCCCCCAGTTTGGGGCACTGAGGTCTGCAGGGAAGTACAGCAATGTGGCCCCAATTCACACGGTGGGCCTGTCTCCATCAGCAACTCAGTGCCAAACCCCGATGTTTCCTGACAGAGCCAGGCCTACAGGGCTCGCTGCTGTGGACGGGCTGTGTGCTACTGGCCATCTCCACGGCAAGACCCTCTGGGACCAGGTCACTAGTCACTTGCCTCCAGGAGGCGCTGGTGGCCATCTTCCCCTGGCTGGATCACATCTCCATCCCTCCCAGGGAAACGTCCTCACCTTCTCGAGCATGACACATTTCTCCTATCTCTAGGACCTGCTGGAAGCCTGCCCAGACCCACTCGGGCCGACTCCAGTTACCCTACTGCCCCAGGGGTCCATGGGCTGTTTCTAAGACTGTCTGGTCTCAGCTTCATCATCCCTCTTCTCCCTGCACTCCATGCCCTGGGCCCTGGGTCCCCACTGGGGTCGTCCCTACACTGTGAGCTCCCAGGGTCCCCAGTGCCTGGCACACATCAGCTGCTCGACAAGGCTGTGATACACATATGAAGAAACGACTTGTTTCTGCCTCCACTGTTCAGGGTTTTGCATCTTTGTCCTGTCTCCTCCCTCAGCCTGGGATCCTGTCCAGCCCTCGGGGGCAAGAGAATGGTGGATGGTGGGAGTGGTTGGCAAGTCAGCCAGGCAGGGCCTCGATGGGTAGCTGAGGTGCACAAACTGCAAATCCAAACAGCCTGGGCCGAAACCCCAGTCCTGCCACTTACGGGCAGTGGCCCGAGGCAAGACACTTCACGTCTTTGGGCCTCAGCGTCCTCGTCCGTAACATGATAGGGGAGGAAATGTCTGCAAGGTGCCTATGACAGTGCTTGGGACACCACGGTCAGGACTCCTGACAGCACTGCTCATGCCTGGCGATGGTGAAAGGGGGCGTCAGGTCTCTTCACATCCCTCCCGCCCCAGGGACCCAAGTGCCCCAGCCCTGCCTCACACCTCGTCGAAATCAGCAATGATTTCATTAAGCAGCCGCAGGCACTCGACACCCTCGTTGTTGGCCTCCAGCTCCACGTAGAAACTCGGAGAAGTTGGCGATGGAGGCAAACATGACGGCCACACACTCACACGACTGATAGTACAGCTCGTCGTTGCGCCGCTCCCGGGCCAGGAAGTGGGCGGCCACGTCCTTGGGCAGGATGTTGTGCAGCAGCCGCCGGTTGTAGGCTTGCAGCTCCTCCATCTCCTCCTTCTCCTCCGTGGCCTGGGACAGAGGACCCCGTCAGAGGGAGGGGGCGAGGGGCATGCTACTTAGGAAAAGAGGGTGTGATCCCCCTAAATGCCAGCATGTGCCCGAGATTGCAACAAGTGCCCAGCTGTCTAGCCTCTCTCTGCTGCCTCCACTTCCCACTTCCTATAAAGAGCATCTATTGCTTTGACCATCGGAAAAGAGAGAGATCTGTGAGTATCTAACGCTCCTCCGCCCGCCTCTTGGAAAGTGACACATGCGAGAGTGCTGATCCTGAAGCAGGCATTCCTGAGTGGAAGCAGGTCCCCAAGGGGGGCCGGAAGGATCCTGTCTGCCTAGGACTAGAATGAGGCAATAGGTTAAAGGGACCACACCCACAATGGCCTGCCAGCTACCCAAGTGCTCCTCAACTCTTCAGTTTTCTCTTCACTGCAAGAAACACAATCAGAAAAGCAGTTTGATAAGGACCACTTTAACAGACTGACCCCACGGCCAGACGCAGCCAGGCAAGGCCAGGAGGTGCCGGAGTCCTGAGGTGCCACCCAGGGCGCAGGGCAGGGACATTGCCTCTGGCTTTCGTTTTCCACTACTTTGGATCCTGGATCTGGGCAACTGGGGTTTGTGGTCACTTACACTCCACGTTAAAGGGACAATGCAGAATCCCCGGGTCAAGAGGCCAGTAGTGGCCCACAGGCTGAAGCACAGAGGTAGTGCAAGAAGCCACCTGATCAGAGCATTCATGGGACATTGAGTTACAGAGTGGCATCTACTGGTTTCCTCTCCCTTCATGGTGAACAAAAGGGCCCCTTTAACTGGGAGCGAACCATGTTGGTAAGGCAGCCAGGGAAAGGATCATTACTAGGGCTGTTTAAAAGATCTAGCTAGCCTACTAGGGCCTTCCCCAACTAAATGTAGAGGGCTTTCTATTCGGCTGCAACTAGAAACTCCAAAAGGTCCAGGACTAGTTCTCAGGGCTTTTTGGCTCTCCCAGTGGGTGGTGGCTGCCTGTGAGGAAGGAGCAGGCACACCCACCCAAGGCCCCAAGACCTGGGTCCAGCAAGGAAGGCAGAAAGCTCAGGGACACCAAGGCTCAGAGGCTCAGTCTTGCTCCTGAGGTGAGAGGACCCATAGCTCGCCACTCCTGAAGCCACTAGAAACATGGCTTTGAGGATGGGGGTCATGCCTGAGGAAGCTCCTAGACCCTCAGAGGCCAGGCAGGTCCAGAGGGCATGAGCTCTCTTCCTTCCCTGGCATTCCAGCCCAGGTGGCCTTTACTCCTATGAGGTGGGACACTCTGACCACCTCCCTCCCCATAAATCAGAGCCCCCTGCTCCTAGCTCCGGAACAGGCGTGCCAGAGGGAGAAGTCTGAAGTTGGAATCCCTGTACTTCTCAAAGGCGGTCCCATGGAGAAGACCTAGCTGGTCCGCCTGCCTCTGGAATTGCACCAGGCTGCCCACAGTCCTGTTCCTGCTGCCTGCTGAGGCCACATGCCTATGGAATCAGGGACACTCCAGGCCAGCAGGTGGCAGAAATGTGACACGTGCCCTTCTCAGAGAGCCACTGCCCAAAGTGTCAGGCAGAGTGGCAGTGTAGGCTGGGAGGCAGGAATACTGGGAACAAGGCTACTGCTAGGAACAGAGGCCAAGTCCCCAGTTCCCCGCATCTGGGGAACCCTGCACCAAGCCATGCTGGGCAGCTGCCAACACAGCCAGATGCTTCCAGGGTTGGGTTTCAGCCGGGTAGGAAAGCTCAGGGGTCCACAGCCTCTTGCTGGTCTTAATAACGTCGGTGCTGTTGGAGGGGGACAAGAGTGGGCTCTCCCTGAGAAATGAGACCAGTGGTTCAGCCAGGAGGGGGCCTTGAGGGTAGGGGTGTTCCCTGTGCAGCTGTTTCAAGGAAGCTAAAGACCCCAGGCTTCCCTACCTCCCTGTCCGCACCCACCCACTCCCCACGACCAGAGGTCTAACAGCAAAATAGGTTGCTGGGTGAGAATGGGAGTGGAGCAATAGACCAAACATGACCTGCAGTCAGGTGTCTGTAACTGGTATCTATTTGATGTTGTCCCTCTGTCCTCGAAGCCTCAGAGAAGGAAGGGAGATGAAGGGACATGGAAGCATCATGATCATGAGCCTGTCAGAAAGCTGCAAGGGACAGAGGCTGACGCACCAGCAGGTAGAGGCATGCTCACCCACACACTCACGCACATGTACACAGATCTTAATTGTTTTCATAATGGGGGGGGCAGGTCCCGCCTCTTCCCTTCTAACCTTCCCTTCCTTCCCTCCCTTGTGCACAGCCCTCAGTGCATGAGGAAGCAAAGTGATCAGAGGAAGGGGTACCACATATGGCATGCACAGCATACAAGAAGCAGGGAGGTAAAGAAGGGAGAGGGCAGAAAAGGGGGCTGGAGGGGTGGGAGGTTGATTCCACTGAGCAAATGAGTAAACATGTGAAAGATAATGAAAGCTAGGTCTCTCACTGCCAGAGTTTGTAAGCAGGGGAGGGGAGAAGGCTGCAAAGAAGCCCAAGGTGTCGCATTTGAAATGGAAGTACTGATATGTACTCGTGGTTTTAAATATCAACAGAGATGTTGGAGGAGTATCCATACATAAGCATGTGTATGTATACATGTTTGCTTTCATGTTCATTTACACTTACATATATTTCCTAGCTTTGTCCAAAGAGAGGACCTAGAACAGTAAGCACAATGACCGCTCTGATCATGGTTTCTAAATACCGTTATTCACTAAAAGGAACTGGGTTCTTTGAAGAAATCGCTGATTGCTGGGCTAGAGCAGGGAAAGTACCTGATGAACCCGAGACTTTCTGTGTGCAAAAAGTAAAAAAATGTTCAAAGAATGATGGAGACATGGCAAAGAACACAGAAGCCAACTTGAAGAAACAAACCCAGCACAAGTCAAGCACTAAAATAATGAGAGGTGAAGATTAAAACCCACTGAATTTGATAGGGATCTATGAGTCCATGCTGATACAGATAAATGAATGATGAAGTAAATAAGTGGAGAGAAGGAGGATTTTCCTTAAAGTAGAATGCCAATTAACAAATGTGGAAGAAATGATGGATATTGGTCATCGCTACCTGGAAGGCAGGAGTCGGCAACGGATGCTCAGACTGGTGGGCGGAGATTTGCTGAGGATCAGCATATTGGTGTAATATCAGAACACCTTTCCACAAAACACTAATCAAATGCAAAGGGGAAGATGGAGACTTGACACTGGAGAAAGCTGGCAGACACCCACTTGAGCGGGAGGTCAAGATGACATCACCAGGGGTGGGACAGGCCAACACAGTGGAGTCTCCAGTGCAATGCACTGAGAAGGCACGATGTCACATCCACGCTTTCCTCCAGTAGGCATGGCCTGAATCTGGACATGGGAAATGTCAACGGACCTAGGCTGAGGGTCACAGAATAAGGGCCTCTTTAAGCCTGGCAAGGACCGAAAGGCAAGGTAAGACTGAGGAGACAGAACTAAATTCCGAGAGTAGAGTACACACCTGGATAGGGCCCTGGGCCAGAACCGGGATCCCAGGCAAAATCTGAACAGGCTCTGTGGGTGGCATGGTGCTGCACTGGTACCTGGTGATTTCTTGATTGGGAGGTCGAGCGGGTGTAGTGTAAGGAGTGTCCTTGCTTTTGGAAAGTAGATATTGAAGATTTGGGGGTGATGGGGCATCATGTCAGAAGGGAGGCGATTGAGCGAATGGAGAAAAACGGGGGGGTCTGGTGAAGGGACTGCTAGAGTCCTTTATACTGTTCTTGTAACTTCTCTGTAGGCTTTAAACTACTTTTTAAAACTTCCTCACCAAACAAGAAGGCAGAAATGGTGGGGGGTGCGGGGGGAGCACAGGCACGGGGAGGGAGGAGGTCGGGGAGAAAAGGTAAAGCAGTGGAACTAACCTGTCACTGAGGCCACGAGTGGAGAGGAATATGAGTAACACAAGTGTCTCTGGGGCTGAAGACAGGCGGGGGAGTGACTGAGAACAACCCGGTCTCCAAACCTCCCCACAACCTCAGCACCACTGGGTGGCCGGGCTGCAGCTCAGGGATGCCGGAGGGAACGGAACGACGCGGGCTTATGTGCGAGGCCTCAGACCCAGGAGCCTGGAGGAGGCCAACGCACCCCTTCCCGTGGCAGAGGACAGACCCCGCTACTCTGGCTGTTTTGGGCCTGAGAGTTTCCGACCCGGCTGAGAGCTGGGAGGACTCAGCTCTCAGGGAGAGGCTGGCAACCGCCTTGTGTGTGGTTCATTCAGGTCTTCACCTTCAAGCTCCAGAGGCTGCGCCTGGCTGGGAGCTGAGACAAGACGGCTGTTGCCCGAGCACTGGGGGGAGCAGGCATGAAGGGCAGCACGTCACAGAGAGGCTGAGTGGCAGGCCTGCCCTTTTGCTGCCAACCCTTTCTCAAGGTCTTTGCAACACAACCAAGTCGCACCACAGCCACTATGTTGGGACGGGCTTCCTGAAGGCTCACAGGGCAGGCAGGGTGTATGTGAGCAAAGCAGAGGAACCTTGGCCCCAGGGCCCACAGGGCCTGGTCAGCCCCTAAGAGAGAGCTGGGGCCTCCTCCTAGGAGCGTCCCTAAAGGAGTGGGGTAAAAGCGAGGTGGAGGCTGGGCGGCTGCTTCCTGAGAAGGGACATGCAGCCTCACACTGGATGTCCCCAAGGCCCCTCTCCACCCGGGGCTTCTCAGGAGCATTCCTAAAGGAAAACATGTTCTCTTCAATTCCAGGGTGTCCCCACTGGAGACCCCACTGGGGACCTCAGCCAGACCTCTTGCAAAACACCTAATAGCAGGGCAACCTTATGCCCCCACCTTCACTCAGCATCCAGTGAAATTCCAGGGCCTCGTGCCCCAGCCTGAAGACTTTAATCTCAATGTTAACAAGAAGCTGAGGATGGAGAGAGGCTAAGCCAGTTGCAGATGCACTGGAGAAAAGGTCTGGATGTAGGGGACAGGCCGGCAGTGGCAAGATCACCAAGCTAGGCTATGTCCTGCAGGGAGCTGGGCTGGAATAACAGGTCTGAGGCACCTACACAGAAGCCCAGGCTTTCTCAGTGAGTGCCCTTGGGCACCCTCTCCTGGACCTTTTGAGGTGGTCCACAAGGGCTGCTGCTAGCACCCGGAGCACCCTGTGGGTGACCCAGTGGCATCCCCTCCTCTAGGCGGACAGCTCAGGGTGCAGAGCATGAAGCCTGGAGAGCAGAGCGCTGGCTGAATGTCAGCCCTCCCTCAGCACCCAGCACAGGTCGGAGCTGTGGCCCCAGCACCCCACGCCTCTGCCCCTGCCTGGATGCATACGGTATTTGTGACTTAAGAGCCTATCTCCTGGGCCCGTCAGAGCCCCAGCCCTGCTGAGGCTGGGTTCGTCTGATAAGCTCCAGGGTTTTGTCTCTTGGCCCCAGAGAGCAGAGAGCAGATTCTCTGGGACATGGGACACCAGTCAGTTGGGACAAAGCCTGAGAAGGACACCTGGTCAGTGCAGCACTAAGGCCCAGCCCAGCCCAGGTCATGGACTCGCTGACTCGCAAAGGGCCTGGGTGCCTCCCCCGCCCCAGTTCCAGGCCCTGGGCCACCCACCTGCAGTTTCCAGAGGAAGTCGAGGCGGGCGGTGGACTCCACCTGCTGGGCGTGCAGGTACAGGGCCAGCACAAAGACCGAGATGACGATGGGCGTCACCACCTTCAGCGCCACTTTGGTCGCGTGCTCAGGGCTGTGGGCAGGAGGCAGATGCCCTGGCACCTCATGGCGGACTCCACGGCCCCCTCAGGTCTACTGTCTTCCTCCCTCGACAGCACCTCCCTCTCCTCACCCTCCTGCTCAAACTTTGCCCGAGGTGTGCCTTCCTGGCTGGCAGCTCCAGCTCCGCCCCGGCCCACGCCTGCAGCTCAGCAGTCCTTACTCCTCTCCTGATGCCTTACCCTCCATCACTGGGGAGCTTCCCTCTGGGAGGAAAGTCTCTGGGCAACCTTGGGCAAATCCCAAGGTTATCTCTGAACATTAGTGTCCTACTCTGTCAAGTGGGATAACAATGCACACATTTCAAGATTGTGGTTAAGAAGTAAAGATACTGTATACGAAATCCCTAAGTGACATAAATAAAGAGTAAAAACTCCAAACGTAGGAGCGATTATTGTCTAATTATATTTCTGTTAACATCTTAAATACACAGTCCTAATAAAAGCAGCTACCCCAAACACTGTTCCCTGTGTCAGCAAAGAGCCCCAACCTCAGTGCTGCGTGGACCCTGTGCAGGGCCTAACCTGCACACCCCTTTGCTCCTCTCCTCCAAGGTAAGGAGGCACCAATTCTGTTTTCCTGGGCCTGGGGTCTCACAGAGGCTCCTGGGAAGAGCTTGAGGCTACATGCTTTAAGATGAGGCCTGTGGAATGAACTGTGGGTCCCAAGAACCCCGGCTGCTCATTCTGTGGACCATCTAGGGTGGTGGGGATCATAAAGGAAAGGAAGGGCCTCTCCCAATGAGGCCTCCTTGGTTCCCAGGAAGGGGAGGGCCTCCGTGCCTCCCCCCCCCCAGTCTCCCTCTTCACTGCCTACTGTGCCACAAAGCCCCCTCCCACCTGGGCACTGCCGCCTTCTCTGCTGGCCCTGGCTGCTCTGTGCCAAGGGCAGGAAGAGGCTGTAACAGAAAACCCGGAGAAAGAGCATCGACTCACCACTGGGAGGTCCCGTTGTTGTTGAAGTCTCTGTGAACAGGAGTGGGGAGGGCCGTTCAGGGCAGCTGTTCTCATCGGCAGCTTCCACGCCCACTGCCTTCCCGCCCTGCTCTGCTCCTCCGCCCTGCTCTGACCCCCACGTCCCATACTGCTGCTCCCACTGCTGTTGCTCCTTCACCCTGCCCCCAGCACCCCTCTCACCCAAGGACACTCTCAGGATGGGAGGCATGCCCAAACCCCAGTCCCACCTAGCATCTGATCACCATGACCACAAATCACCCAGCCCTTACCTGGGACCCTGGGGCCCCCCAGCATATCCACCTGGGCAGTAGCCTGCCCACCTCTCCCACCCCTTTGTTGCCATCCAGAGGAGAGGAGCATTACACCTGCACTGTCCGATATGGTAGCACATGTGGCTACTGAGCCTTAGAATGTGGCCAGCGCACATCTGTGGCTATTGCATATGCTGCCTTGTTGACACAGCTATTAGAAAATTTTTAAATTACATATGTGGCTTGCATTATTTATCTATTGCAGAGTGCTGCCCTAGAGCCAAGCCAGAGTCTCCCAACCCAGAAATGACCTTCATTCTCTGCTGCCACTTCAGCAGGAGGAGGGGAGAGGCCGGGCTGGAAGGAAGAGCAGGTAAGAACGAGGAGGCAAAGTTCCCCACTCCCGCCCGGGCCCATGGGTAGAAAGGCCCGGGCCACCGCCCTCTCCTCGTCCTCTCGGGACTGCAGCCTGTACCACTCCCGATGCCACAGTGCCTCCCTGTCCTCTGCCCACAGCCCCACACTGCTGCCAAGAGGCTCTTCCTTTAATCCAATTTATATCCTTCACTACACCTTCATTTTGCCTAGCTCAGTGCCTGGAACATTGTAGGCTCACAATACATACTTTAGAACGAATAAATAGATAGATGAAGAGATCCCTTCCTCTAACTCGGAGAAAGCCCAAGTTTGCTGCATCTTCTCAGGGGACACAGTCCTGTCATTCACATTTCTTGTACTTCCTGATGTGCGTGTCAGGTAGGAAGATGGTGACCGGAAGAAAAGTGTTCAATATAGCAGGTACTTGACATACATTTTATTACTATGGGTATTATTATTCCCAATTGACTGAGGGAAAATGAGGTTCAGGAAAAATAGCCAAATGTGTGTCTGAGGCTGAGATTCAAACTTAATTTGACCCAAAGCCAGAGGTCCTTCCCCTCAGGAAGCCACCTCCCTTGGAATCTGACATCTATCGCTATATGGCCAGGCTGACTGCCAGCTAGCTAGCCTAGGGCACAACACCCATACCTGCCACCTCCAGACTGTGGAACTTTACCACTCACCGTCACAGGCAGGAGCCTCGGAGCAGTGCACAAACTACCCAGCCTTCCATGGCTGTCCTGCCCACTTTGCCCGGTTGCTATGAGGATGAAAAACGATAATGTATGCCCAAGCGCCTGGCTCAAGGCGAGGCACAGAGCCCACGAACAACAAAGACTGCTCCTCTGCTCCCACAGACCTTGCTATCCAACTCTGTTAAACCTTGACTACAATTGGAGTTAGATAAAAACAGCTCCTCAGAGGCTGCCTTAGACAAGCAAAGAACAATTCACGGAGGCCCGAGGTCAGACTCCTAGTAGGAAAGGAAACTGGAGGTAGAAGGATAGGGGACCGAGTCACCCTGAGGCCACCCTCACCACTGAGAAAGAGAGAAAGGGAAAGAAACAAGACACTGGTGCTTCGCCTAGGTGGTCAGAGCTGCGGAGCCACAGGATGTTCCTCTTGCAAGCCCCCTGCAGGCTAGGCCCCAGACTCCTGCTTGTCCCTCCTCTGCAATGCCCCAGACCAAGTGGGGGCCTGTAGGGGGTGCCACCTACATGGCGTTGGCGGTGACTAGCAGGTCCGCATTGTCAAAGAGTGTGACACCGGGCACTTCGACGACGAGCACATATATGAGCTCGATGGCCAGCATGAGCACCAGCTTCCCGATGCAGCTGATCTGCAGGAACACGGAGCAGGCCAGCAGGCTGAGCAGCACGCTGTAGGTGAAGTACTGTGGAGAGAGGGCAGCAGGCTGTCAGTGCCTGGGCCCCGACCACCCCAAGCATCCATCCAGCCTGAGCTGCTGGCCTCAGGCGAAGCCTTTCTGGGGATATTTCTGACGTAAACTTGTGATGTGACATGAAGGGCCCTGATTAGGAATCAGAAGGTGGGGTTCCAGGCTGATTTCGACCAGGACTGGCAGTAGGGCCCAGTGGTTAGAGCCCGAATCCAGGCTCAAGCAGACTTTAGTTACATCCTGACCAGTTAGGAGCTGTTTGTGTGACTTGGGCCATATATTCAACCTCTTTAAGCCTCAGATCCCCCATTTGCAAAACCTTCTATGTCATGGGCTCACGGTGATGACTACACAAGATGCAGCCACTTGGCACAGTGTCCGGCACCCTAATAACTGGGAAGCACAGGCTCCGAGCCCCCGGTCTGCAACCTCAAATCCGAAGTTCTGAAAACTGAAAATGTTTTCATTACCGATGTGGTGGCAACACCTAAACTGACCTTATTTGGGGGCAAAATCTGAGCCAACTGACATGATGCTAATTATCATCTTTATCCTGCTTCCTGAGACTATTCATACATTTTGCTTCAGAAGTATTACTGTTTCATTATCACATGCTACCCAGACTACACTGGGGGGTGTGAGGTAACCTTTTAAAATCTGAAAAGTTCCACAGTCCAAAGTATATCTGACCCAGAAGACTTCAGAGGAGAGAGTGTGGGCCTGTAATGTTTACCCTGGGGGAGCCCCTTCTGGCCTCTGGGCCACAGTTTCTTTCTCAAACAACTGAGGGGGCCGAACCAGGCAGTCTCAGAGGTCTCCTTCTGTTCTGTCATCCCTGATGCTAATTCTAGACATCTCAGCATCTATTATTTTGTCTTTTCTTTTGAATTTAGCATCATTATTTCTGAGTCAGACATGGGGACTCACTATTTGCTGTCTGCCTTGGGCTGGAGGCCAAATGGCAGTGGCTGGCAGTGGGGGTGGCTCCCAGGTTGGACCTTCTGTCTCCCCAGGACTTTAGGAACACGGAGGACTGCAGAGGGGCCCCGGTGACTAGAAGGGGAGGGACCCGCCTTGAGTCACCACCAGGAACCGGGGCAAAGGAAGGAATAGGGAGGGCACGTCCAGATAATTCAGCCCCAAGGATAAGAAGCCCATCCTTGGGGCATGGGGCAGGGGGTCCCAACACCTAGCCTGGATTCCTATTCGGACACAGGGCCCAGACAACCAGGAGGCCAAGGCTTAATGCTAGGGTCTCCCCAGGGCCTCAGGGTCTGTGAGGGTGGCCAATTAGAACAACACCGTGGGATGGGGTCAGCCCTGAAGCTGTAGCCAGCAGGGGTCAGCAGGCTTGAAACTGGTGGGGCTGGTGAGGGCTAACAGCTGGGACCGCCTGTCTCTCACAAACGAGGAGCTAGAACGGCCCCGCCTGGGCCCTCTTCCCCGACTCCTCAGCCTCTTCCATGGACCAACCACCAGGAGACAAGCGTGAGACCAAAAACGTCCTGGGCTTCTCAGCAAATAGGCTTCAGGCAAGCAGACCCCGTGGTTGGTCTCTCGGCCAGATGCGAGAAGGAACAGAGGTGGGGAGCAGGGTGCATGTGGGAAGAGGGGAGGTGAGGGGTGGGTGCCTGTGAGGCCTCAGCCTGCTCGCGCCAGGCTGCCTGAGGAGCATGGCTGCCCAGGGAGAGGGACAGCTTGGCCTGAGCCCAGGGACGGGGGGAGGAGAAGAGCTGGTCTAGTGAGCATCTGCAGAGCCCTGCCCTGTACTGAGGTTTCCCTCGCCCCGTCTATACAGGTGAGACGGATCGGGCTCCTTCCCAGGGAGGGGGGAGGAAGGCCAGTACTGTGACAGCCCACAGGGCCTTCACGGCAGTTCTGGACTCTTCTGAGTCATAGGCCTTTTGGCAATTGGATGAAAGCTTAGACCCTCTTCCCAGAGAAGAGCAAAACTGTCATAATCTTATAGGTTTCGCGTGAGCTCTCGGCAGGGACCTGGGGTGTGGAAACCACCCAGTGCATGCAGTTGACGCCCTGGGCTGGAAGCCTGGCCTGCTGCTCACTTGAAAACTGCTCCCTGAGGAAATGAAGCAAGGCGAATGAAGCAGCCTGCATACCACTGGTATTTAATACATGCTGCTCTCTAAGGGTTCCCCGCGCCATTTTAAACTCAATAATCTATAGGTACGCATTTTCTTTCTGGGGTGATGAAGATGTTGTATAATTAGATTATGATGATGGCTGCACAAATTTGTGAATATACTACAGGCTGCTGAACTGTACCTTCTGATGGGTGAGCTTGATGGCAGACCCTTTCTTTCCCTCCTTGCGTTCTGACCCATAGCAGGGGGGCTCAGCCAGGCAATCCGAGGCAATTGGGGTCTGCCGCCCAAGCTAAGGGTCTAGAAACAGCTCCGCCCTTGAGTTAAGAGCACAAACCCTGGAGCCAGATGACCTTGGTAGGAGCTCTGGCTCTGCCACCTACTAGCTGTGTGACCTCAGGCAAGTAACTTAACCTCTCAGTGCCTTAGTGTCATCTGAATAAAGGAGATGATAATAATAATGATAGTATCTATGTCATAGCGTTGTGAAGATTACATGAGGAAATATATGTAAAGCATTTAGCACAGTGCCTGGCACATGGTGATCGCTGTATAAATAACAGCTATGTTCTCACTGTTGTTACTGTTATGTGGAGGAGGTTGGCCTCCCTCACTGGTGTCTGGCACATGGAGTGAGAAAGGTCTCTGGAACGGCAGTGAGCTTGAGGGCCCTTGACTCCTGCAGAGCGGCCAAGGACAAGAAGGAGCTGGAGTGGCAGGGTTTCCAGCTGCATCCAGCCCTCTCCCTGCCCAGTACCTCAGGGAAGTTGCAGTTGGGCCAGGGGCTGCCGCAGAATCCCTGCTCGTCACCCAGGCTGTAATTGGAGGCCGACTCCACCACATGGCAAGCGTTGATCTGGCTGGTGCTGATGTTGTGCTCATCCGCCAGGCAGCTGAACAGGTCCTTGGAGTTGCACATGAACTGGGGGTGGGGGAGGAGAAGGTCACCCTCCGCGGGGCAGTGAGTGTGCATCTACCCTCTGTCTCAGGTGCAGCCTGACTCTGTCCAGGGACAGGAGAGGAGCCTGGAAGAGGCTGAGGACCCACTGCTCAGGTCAGGGCTCCTAAAAGTCCCCTGGGATTGCCCTAGTCCTTGTGGCTCCTCTAGCCATGAGAGGAGTCACATCTGACCCTAGACCTGAGGTGAGACCTAAAGAAGGATTTCCGGGGAGGAAGAACTCTGGTGGAGATTCTACCCAGCTGATGCTGTGGGCTCCATTGGGTTTCACCTGGGAGCTGGGGAGGTGCTGCTACCCACCATGTTGACAAATGCTGCCAGGAACACCAGGGTGATGGTGAACACCCCAACCAGGGTGCTGTTCACCTTGGACCGCACAATCTTCTTGGAGAGGGTCTGCAGAGGGGCGGGGAAGAGCTGTGGGGTAGGGGGATGAGAGACAACAGAATTCAGCAGGCACTCCACGAACCGCCACAGAACCAGCCCTCCCTCCGCCATGGTCTCTCTCCAGCACCAGCATGACCCCAGGACCCTTCCGGAGCGCCCTCCCAGGGTGCAAGCCTCCAGCCTCACCCCACTGCACTACTATTCCCAGGCCGACAGCAGCCCAGGTTTTGCACTGGCCAGGAGTGGGTCCGCCCAGGGAGCTCACGGATGAGAGAGGCTGGATGGAAGGAAGAAGGAAAAATACTATCTTGACCCCAACAGAAAAGCTGAGGAAAAATGTACCCGCCATGTGAACTCTGAGCAGCTCAGAGTTACAATCAGGGAGGGGCAGAAGGCTTCCTGGAAGAGGCAGAGGGAACTGTGGGTCTGAGGATTCAGAGAGGGCCTGGGATCTGGAGGAAGGGGTGGGCTGGTGAGAAGGGGGCAGAGCAGTATGTTAGAAGGGGGCAGAGAAGTATGTGAGCAGGTAGGCAGGCCCTGGACAAGTGAATCCAGTGAGCCCATTTCAGCAGGATGCTCATGGATATGCCACATCTCACACCTAGCCATCCCTATGTTTCCTTCAACTAGACAAAACCATATGTCCACTCAAAGACCCACTGTGGTTTGGGTAATTAAATGACCGGACTCTACCAAAGCTGGAACAGTTGGCCTTGTCCACCACGTCTTCCTCATCTCCCAACCAGCCTAGACTAAAGAAGCAGCTGGCAGACCCAGAGAAGTGGAAGCTACCTGAATGTCTGTCAATTTGATGAACGGATAAACAAAATTTGCTATGTCCACACAGCGGAATATCATTTGGCCATAAAAAGGAATAAAATGCGGTTATGTGATGGTGTGACATGGCTCAACCTTGAAAATATTACGTTAAGTAAAAGAAGCCAACCTTAAAAGGCCATATATTATATGATTCCATTTATACAAAATGTTCAGGGCAGGCAAATTCATAGAGAGAGAAAGTAGATTAGAGGTTGCCAGGGGCTGTGGCAAGCAGGAAATGAGCAGCGACGGCTCATAGGCTTGGGTTTCTTTTTGGGATAATGACAATGTTCTGAAATTAGACTGTGGTGATGGTTGTACAACTTTACAAATATGCTAAAAATGACCAAATTACAATTTCATCCACCTTTTATAAAGGTGGATTTTATGGTATGTGAATTATATTCTAATAAAGCACTTATTAAAAAAAAATCCTGCTCAGTCTCTTACTAGCTGTCTGATCCTAAGGGTGTCATTAACAGCTTTGAGCCTCAGTTTCCTTATTGGTAAGCAGGGAATATCTATCTCCCAGGGTGACTATGAAGATGCATTTAGAAGTGCTTTGTAAGCTGTTAGATTCTATAGAAAATTTAGTTACTATTCACATTTTAAAGAGCTATGTTGCCAATAAGAATGAAAGTCCTTGTTTCCTATTAAAGGAATTTTTGTTTTCACAGCTGGGAAAGTGTTTTGGCACTAACATCAGGATCTCACTCTGAAATGACATGACAGATGGTTTCTAATCTTTGCCTGCTTCAAATTTTGCCACTCCATCCCCCCGCCACCCATGTTGCTTAAATCAGTTTAGTTCTGATCACCCTATCCATCAGTTGAAGGGCCTCCTCCATCATTCTGCAATCACAATGATTGGGGAGCAGGATATGCAGAAGGTTTCCTGGGGAACGTGGGACCAGGAGCCCCACAGGGGCCACCCAGAGGCCAGGAGAAGAACTGCAGGCTTTAAAAAAAGAACCCAATCTGGAATGTGGCTCTAACATTTAAGGATTGACTCTTAAATGTATTGGCTTGCTATGAGCCGATTTCCCTTGCCACCCTTTAAAAAGACCCACTCAACTTTAAACCCTCTGCAAGAACCCAGAAAATGATGCTTTTGAAGTCTCCAGATCTGACATACTGCCCTGGTATCAGTTTACAGAGTGTTTCATCTCCTGTAATCAAAAAGTTCACCTGTATGTTGACCCTAAATCTCACCTTCACTAACTGCACGTGGATGGTAAAGCTGCTCACCTGGGACAGAGCTCCTTGCAGGGCGGCAGCTGCAAGCAGACATCGGAGAGCATTTTTTTACGGCAGGCTTGTGTGTGCAAACCGATCGCTCGAAGCTTGCCCACAATCTCAGCTCAGAACAAGAATCAATTTTATAAAATTTCCAAACCAGTACGTTCTCAGTCTAGTTAATTCAAATCAATTCTACATAAAAACGAGAGTGGGGACATAATAAATCATGACTGGGTGATGGACAGTTTTGATCCTGGCCTCTCTGAAAGTCCACAGGCAAATCGATGACCTCCCTGGGGCCCTGGTGTGGGGCCAAGGTGTTACGGAATAAAAGAAGGTGATGAAATCCAATGGCAATGTTTAAGGAAACAGCCTTTTTAACAAGGAGTTAAAAAAAAAAAGAAAGAAAGAGAGAAGTAGTAACTCCGCCTTCACAAAAGTATTTTAAAAGATATGAAATTTTCAGAGGCCAAACAAGACAGGCAGAAGTAGGCTTCACATCACTGCGCTCACCATGTGGCCTCTCAGGGGTCAACTGGACATATTAACAAAGGCAGTGTCCTGGAGGGGAAGGACTGAGGACTTCCTGGCTCTGCGCCTCATTTTTTTCCCATGTGCAAATCAGATGTAATATGAGCCACTTTAGAGGCTCATGAAACACAGCTTGAAGAGGCAGGACTGAGATCTGGACCTTAGACCGCCTGACTCAAAAGCCACTGAACACGTGCCTGGCAATAGCACAACCTCTCCCTAATAGACAGAATGTGACCCTGAGTATGTTGGTGGAAAGGTGAGTGTGGGACTCTTAAGGCCCCACAGGGTAGAAGATGCCTAAGGTAAGAGGTACTGGGAGTGAGGACCTGTTTGAGACAATGTGGGCGGCAGTCAGGGTGGAGTGGTAGAAAGTAGAGGTGGGACTCAGCCATATTCAGGCAGTGGGGAGAAGAGAGGAGGGTTTTTGGTGACTGCACAGAGCAGACAGAGCCTAGAAGCAGCTCTGGTCATAGTTTTCCAGAGCTCAGACAATTGGGACCCAGGGGTCAGCAAGATGCAAGCTAAGAGAGAGCCAGCAGCCTGGGGGATGAGGGAGATTTACACATACATGCACGTGCACGTGCGCAGCGCGCGCGCACACACACACACACACACACACACATGCAGAGAACTGTGACTGAGTACTCCTTCTGGGCTTATCTGTACCTAAGTCCCAAACTGCAGGGAAGAAGTCTGAGTAAGGACGTGCTAATGAGCCACAGTGAAGACAGGAGGCCCAGGTCAGCAGGTGGGAAAAGAGGGGGCCACCCTCTTCTACCCATTTGGGTGGAGGTGGCAAAGTGCCGGCACTGTCAGAGGGAGGCGCGGGCTGCTTCACAGGATGATGGGGCAAAAGCCACAGCGAGACTGATGGAACAGTCAGAGCTGGCCAAGCGGGAAGGAAGGAAGGGGCTGTGCTCGGGAGACATGAGTGAGCTCACCATCCCTGGAGGTGATCAAGCAGAGGCATGCCCACCACGGTGCCATAGAGAAAGTCCGCCTCAGGTGGGTATCTGGGCCCTCACTGCACGGTCCCTTCCGATCTGAGGTTGTCCGAGTCTATGGACCACGTGTGATGGCAGGGAGGGATTTAGTATGGTTTTCTCTAAGCAAAGCAGCTCTGGGGCCCAGGGCAGCACTGATGCTGTTTGAAAGTGAGACCAGGACTTCAGGACAAGACGAAGACAAAGGCACCAAATCAGCTTCGCCAAGAAAGCCAGGGCTGTGTGTGAACTGGACCCACTGTATCAGGAGAAGATCAAACGGGCTCAAGAGGACAAGGCAATCACAGCGCTCAGTAAGACGAGAAAACCTTCCAGCAGAAAGGGGCCAAGAAACTGCTCCCCGACAGACAGCAAGACGACTCAGTCAACTCACTCAGATCTCTCTCTTCGAAAAGGGTAAAATATGGACAGTTCAAGAAAGGAAGTCCAAGTTGTTTGGGAAATGAAAAAGCAGCTAACAGAAAAGAGAGAAATCTAGGTTCTAGTTTAAAAACCCCAGACCGAGGATAGCTTTGATTCTGATTTGAAACCTCAAACAAACGATGCCTTTGCCTCAGTTTATAATTTAAAGAGAAAATTTTGGGGGGAATTCAGAACGAGAATGTTTAAGAGGCCCTTTTAGCTATGGTGTGCTTTTTTTTTTTTTTTGTAGGTTGTTATGACTACTGTGTTAAAACATATATAAAACCTAAAATTCACCATTTTAACCATTTTTAAGTGTACAATTTAGTGGCAATAATCACAAATTGTTGTGTAATCACCACTGCTGTTTCCAAAACCCTTTCATCACTCCAAACAGAAATGCTATACCTATTAGGCAGTAACTCCCCATTTCCCCTCCTGCCAGCCCCTGGTACCCGCTCATCTACTATCTGTTTCTACAAATCTGCCTATTCTAGATACTTCATGGACACGGAATCGTACAGTATGTGATCTTTTGTGTCTGGCTTCTCTCACTTAGCATGTTTTCGAGGTTCACAAATCTTGTAGCATGTGTGAGAACTTCATTCCTTTTTATGGGCAGGTCATGTCCATTGTATGCATATGCCACTTTACCTATTCATCAACAGATGGACACTTGGGCTGTTTCCACCTTTTGCCCATTGCAAATACATGGCGTGCTTTTATGGCCACGAGATGAAGAAAGTGGGACTGGGATTGCCCACTGTGGAAAAGCAGGCTGGGGTGGGAGGGTTGGTGGGAGGCCTGACAACGGAAAGAAAGGACCAAAAGGCAAAAGGCAACTAAACACAGAGCCTTGAGGAAGGAGCTGCTGGAGAGGCAGGCAACCGGGATTAACCCCTATGAGGCAGCAAAGCACCCAGCTGGGCACACAGCTCAACCTGCTGCGTGACCCTGGCCCGCCTGCCCCTCTCCAGGCGTCCACTTCTACACCAGCTCAAGCAGAAGGCTGCATGCTCCACACTGGATGATTCTCAAGGCCTTCTGGTTCCGAGAGTACACGGAGACCCTGACCACAGAGCAACTGAATAGTTCACAGCCTAATGAAGGACCCCATTTGGAGGGCGGAGAAAGAATATTGGGGAGGTGACGAAGGTCCAATCTTTTGGGAAGAACATGGTGCCCACCGTGGAGTGTGTAGGAAGTGATGGCAGGGCCCGGCCCACCCACACATACTCCCCAAGGCTGGGCTCTGAGTGTCAGGGAGGAGCAGAGAAATGCTTGCAGCAGAAGCTGGAGAGGACTTGCACCTGCCCAGGGACAGTGCTTTCTGGGACGAGGCTGGACCTGTCGGGGAATCCTTGAACTACTGGAGAAGGAAATGAGGGGAAGGTGTGGTGGGCAAGGCAAACGGGGCCCTGAGTGATTTCTACAACACACAAGACACAAATGGCTGGGAGGCACATCATGCCCAAGAGGAGGTATGGGAGAAAAACACAGCACAGGCTCTTACGCCCATATTACTAGCCGTGTGGCCCTGTCTGAAACGGTGAATCACTCTGGGCCTCACTCCTCATCTACATAAGCAGCTCAAAAGCCATCATCTCTGCGGTCCCCTCCAGGGTCAATTCCAGGGCACAGGAGAACACTGAAGGGGTGTTCAGAGACCTCTTCCACCTCATTCTTTCAGCAAATGTTTATTGATCACTGCTTCATGCCAGGCATTGTGCTAGGTGCCCTTTCGCCATCCCACCCGATACCAAGGGGACAGACAGAAGAGGCAGTGACTCTACCTTCTTCCTGCAAGGATCTACAAAGGCTAATTAAAATAGCCAATACAAATGAGACTCCACTGAATGACTACCCCCCTGTGGTCTAGCTTGCTGCTAGCCCCAGTCAAGAGTTGTGACCCAGCATCATGCACCCCTGATCCCGAGGGGACTCTCAGGCTATAGGGAGAGCCCCTATCAGTTGGCCAGGAAGGAAGAGAAGGTGGTGATCGAGAGCTCAGGTGTCAGCTGGACTCACCTTCACACAGGAGTAGATGACGGACACAAATATCACCAAGGTCAGCAGCACGAAACAGGTCAGGTAGAAACTCAACATGAACATGGAGCTGGAAGAAGAGAGGAGGTGGGGATTCTGGGTGGACCCGGCTGAAGCACGACCAGAACGAATGATGCCTCTCCCTGGGGCCCGGCCCAGCGAGCAGGCTGCAGGGTCCGAGTGCCCATCTTCGCCGCTCTGGGGGCTGGGGCTCTGAGAGCCCCTGCGGAGGAAGCAGAGGTCGCTCACTATTCCCTGCGCCCCTCAACCCCAGGCTTTCCTAGCCCCTGGCTCACTGAGAAGGGCTCGCAGGGCCTCGGGAACCGGTTCAGGACCCTCCTCCATGACCGTCTGGCTCCTGCCCTCCCCACCTTCCTACACCTTCCTACACCTTCCTGAGGGAGCAGCAGCCTACAGGGCACCGAATGGAGACCCGGGTGACACCTGCTCAATATTTTGCCTCATTCTTAGCTATCCACAGACTCTTCATTTAGTTTGGAAAAACACATTTTGAACATCACCTGGTCATTTCCTGCAAGTAGCTACCCATGGCTTGTTAAGTAACTGTGAAGGCTGAAAACTGATTTGATAAACAGTCGTCACTTAGAGGAATGCATTTGTCGGCAGCTCAACAAGCCAGTCCAAGAAATGGCAGCGATGTGCCCCTTCGGAGGACAGCGTCCCCCTAAATCACGTCCCCCTCTCACTGCTAGGACCCACGACAAGTCCTGCTCTATTTTTGTTCTCCCCGTTCCTAACCGGTTCAACAACAACAACAAAACTTCAAGGACCTCCTGTTGCTCCTCCTTTCAAGGCAGATCGCAGGCACTTTTATCTTAATGTCTACTGTGGGCCAGAATCTTCAGATAAAAGAGCTGCAAGGTGACTGTCCATCTGGGACCTTTCACTGGCCTCTTCCTGGGGCAGGGGCTGGCTGAGGTACAGCACACCGCACCACGTCACCCCACCTTTCCGGGAGCAAGAGTGGCCTGGAGATGCCAGGTGTTGTTAGCAGGTTAAAAAGCAAGTGAAGCAGTTGAGAAGTCAGGGGACACCTCTAGAGAGGCATTCAAATGGCGTCTTTGTTCAAGGCTACCCCAGAAGCCAGCATTTGGCCACCTTAAAACACAGAACAAGAGGAGGGAACTCTCTTCTGAGGGAAAGACAGAACTCTAAAGCAGCTTTTAAGGCTTCCCTAGAGAGAGGACAGCTAGAGAATGACTTCAGTCGATGCCTTAGCAACTTGGAGCTGCGGCCTGAGAAGGGAATGAAGCGGCTGGAGGCAGAGCAGGGAACCGGGATAACTCAGACTCCATGCCATGCTGCAGGGAAAGACAAGTGGCAACGAGGCTGGAGCATGCACCCAGGCTAAGGGGACTTTCAGTTGCAATAGGACAGAAAACCTGGGTTGCTTATTATACCTGTAGCTCCACATCAACACAGAAAATGGGGTCCTATGCCAAGAAGAACCCACAATCCCACCAGCTCTGCCCGGCCTTTGTGCAGGGGGCAATGGGTACAGCCAGGGTGTAGCTGGCTGCCAGTGTCCGGTTTTCACTTGTGGTATCCTGATGGTCACTGCAGATAAAATGTAAGAGCCATCTCTTCAACAGTAAGTGCCATTAAAAATAAAAGGTACTGAGTAATAAGATGGATCAACATCATGTACTCCCGGTATGATGCACTGAGAAGGACATAACATTACTTCTGTGGAATTCTTGTCGAAAATACACAATCTCAATCTAACCATAAGAAACATCAGACAAACGCGAATGGAGACGTTCTACAAATTAACCAGCCAGTACTCATCAAAACTACCACGGCCATGAAAGACAAGCCAAGGCTGAGGAAATGTCACAGATTGGAGGGGCCGAAGGAGATGCAACAGCTAAATGCAATGCTGGATCCTGGCCTGGCTCTTGGACCACAAAAAGGCCATTCGGGGAACACTGACTAAATTAGAATATGGCCTGTAGATTAGTTAGTAGCATCATTCCAGTGTTAATTTCCTGGGTTTAACTACTGCCTGGGGGTTATGTAAATTGTCAACATTGCAGAAAATTGGTTAAAGGATGCACAGAAACTCTCTATAGCACTCTTGTAACCTTTCTGTAAGTCTACAATTATCTCAAGATGAAAAACAGAAAGTGTTGGGGTGATTTTCCTCTGGATTAAGTTAGACTTCAGCGACATAACCAAATACAATGAGAGGGTCTTCCGTAGATCCTGGCCACGAATAAGCTAAGACGATAAAATATTTGGGGAATTTGAACATGGACTTGGTATCGGACGATTGTAGAGAACTGGTGTTAATTTTGTTTGGCACATAAGACATGGTAGTTCAAAGGGAAAATGCCCCTAAAATAGGTGTATGTTGAGGTTTTTACGGGCAAAATGTCCTTGTGTCTAAAATTTATTTTTTAAAAAGTGCAAAAGATTAAATAACTGTTTTATTTAGGGGATGGCTAGTGATTATATTCCTTATTTACTTTGAAATATTGTGTAATAAAAGGTTTAAAATATGTGTACACACACACACATATACGATACACACACACACACGTGGAGCAGTCATCTTTCTCGCCTAGGCATAACTGTGAATGACACTTCATTCCCCAAGCCCGCTGTCTACTCGGAGGGGCCCCCTGGGAAGGCACAGGCCTCTCTTAGCACATGGCCGGTCCTCAAAAGTTCTGGAGCATCTCTTTTGACAAAGGCCTTCGGAACCTGAAATTCATTCTTTGAAATATCCAGAGCAGCAGAAAACCTTTTTTTTGAAGATGTTAATTTTTTTTTAAAACAAGAACCAAAGGTCATGCACAAATAAGCATGGTGAAGACTTTGGGTAATTCGATGGAGGCCAGAGATGTGGGTTCAAATGGGATGAGAGAACAGAGTGGTGAGGTGTCTCCCATGCAGTGGGCAGTGCCCAGAGAGAAGTGCCCACTCTGGAATGAGCACATGGCCTCCTGGTCACAGACTAGTAAACCCCCGGCTTCTCAGTCCCACTGAGAACACATCTGGATACTTCTCTCCCTGCTGAGCAGGTTCACCCAGACTCCTGCCTCTGCTCTCCTACAGAACCTCCCCTTCCACCTCCCCTCTTCCACCCCTGGAGCCAGGAGGGAACCGGGAAAAGGGTACTTACTGGGGCACGATGGTGATCTGGACAAAGCAAATGAAGAGGAAGACAAGCGAGGCACACGCCACATAGGCACCGAATCGGTCATCCACCTGCTTGGAGTACTGAGAGGACATAGCAGGGTGAGAGGGTGGAGGCACCGGCCGTGACTGCTCCAGCCCAGACACACCGGGGCAGCCCCCTCCCAGGACGGAGAAGACCCGAGAACCAGTGCTAGTCTTAGCGCCCGAGAAACCAGTCCAGATCACCACAAGGTGACGCCTGGGGGAGGGCAGTCGAACTGTGTGAAACCAGAAAATTTCTGCAGACCAGATCACTGCTGAGTAAGTCATAATAATCGTGGCTGAAGTGACTGGACACCATCCACATGCTAGGACACGTGCCGGAGTCGACAGGCATCACCGCACGTGCTCACAGCGCCCTGGTAAGTGGTTCAGGACTGCTGCTCTTTCTACTGTAGAGATGAGGGAGCTAGGGCTCGGAGAGGTCACAAGACTTGCGCAAAATCACCCAGCTCACCTCCAAAGTCCGACTCCCAGCCCCAGCTCTTTGCCACAACACCAAACAGCCACCACGGCAGAGGCTGTGCTGGCACCGAGTTACCCAGAAAGGTCCCTCCTCGTCAGGCCACCTACTGCTGGTCAACAGAGCGGTTCCCTCCCACAGCTTTCCCTCCTAATCAGGTTTGCCTCACCTCAGGATGACATGAGCTCGCGTGGCCCGTTTTAACTGAACACCAGGGAGACCCTGGGGCATGGATCAAGGACCCTGAACCAGGACTGGTTCCAGCTGCCGCACTTCACTGGGTAGCCCAGAGCACATCTGCTAGAGCAACTACTTTAGTCTCTCGGTCACAGTTTCAGGGGAGGGGACAAAGAGATTTTGACGGCCCCTTCTAGCTTTAACACTTTGAGGTTTAGTGTAGCTGGGCGGTCTGTTGGCAATGATAACAATAAATACAACAAAGATACAAATAGCAACTAACATTTATTAAACATCTACTATGTGGCAGATACTGCTTTATGTGGTTTACATACATGGACTTATAATCCTCACTCCCGTTGAGGTAGGTACGCTAAATCTCTTCATTTTCTAGAAAAGGAAACTGAGGCTCAAGGAGGGTAAGATTTATCCCTTCCGACCAAGGAAGTCTCCGTAAAACCTCCATCTCCTGGGTAGCACAGCATCAGAGCTTGGGAAGCTGAGGTGACGAGAAGGGCTCCTTCCCAGGTGATGGAGACAGGAGAGGGAGCCACCTGCTGCCTTGTTTCCCTCACACTGTCCTGGTTCTGCCTGGGGCCTCCCTCCCACCCAGGGCGTTGCTGTACCTTCTTCTCTAAGTCAGGCTCCCTGAAGGTCAAGAGGAACTTGCGAACATGCTCAGACCGCAGCCTGTCGATACTCCTGGCGTCGATGGCTCGGCCCAGGAATTCATCCACTTCGTCCTCGGGGTTCGCGCTTTCCTGGGCATTCCTGAGGAGCAAGGGGCACAGACACAAGACAGGCTGACCACCGTGGGTGCTGCTAGGGGCAGCTCTGACTCTGCACCCGGGCCCCTGAGAGGGGCCCAGGGCCGCCCAAGATCAGCCCTAATAGGGGGTGGGGAAGCTGAGATTGAGACGAGGATAATGAGAAGCCCAGGTTCCTGCTCTTAACGACTACACGTGTGCAGAAAGCTGCCGAGGTCAGACCCGCTGGCTGCAGGGCCTCACTAGCGATGAGGCTTTCTGACTCTATTGATACAGAATAATATGAACTAGTTAAAGATTTAATTATTCCCACCACAGGTAACAGTCTCTGCTCCTCCTTCTCCGGCTGTACCATCATTCAGAAACGAAGACCGAGATCAGGAGGTGAGACTTCTGCCCCAGGGACTGTGAGTCACCTGGGGCTTTAGCCTGGCTCAGGTGCTCTCTGGGAAGCAGGTTTCACCATCCTTGGGTGCTGAGCTGAAAATCCTATTTCTCAGAGCAAAGTGCAGTCGGAGTGTGGGGTTTCTGACAGGCCTGGCGAACTGGGAGTGGAGAGGAAAGAGGACGTTCTCCCAGGGCGCTGGAGGTAGCTGGGTGCTGCATGCGACCTCCGTGCAAGGTCTGCACTTTCCTGAGAGCTGCCCGCACGCGTAGGTGTGCGTGCCACACACGTGCAAAGTGCGCATGGGTGTAGTTCTGTGTGTGCATGGAGTGGAGATTATAAACGGGCAGTGCTGGGGCCCGGCCTCTCCGCCGGGCCGTCTGGGCTCCTTGGCTGCCCATGGCTCAGCTGTCGTGGGCTCCGGACACTCTCAGCCACGACTGTGTGCCGGCCCCTTCCCCACGGGGCGTGGAGAACGTGAGATGTAATGCACATCTGGAGATAAACCCCAGGCCAAGGAGCAGAGATAAAGAAGGGACGTTACTCACTTGTCCTTGGGGTCTTCGAAGCCCTGAAAGAGAGGGACACAGAGAAGAGAGCGTATGAGAACAGAGGACCGAACACGGAGGCTTCTAAATGGGCTGCAGGAAGGCTGCTGCTCATTTCTCTCCCTAGTTCACCAAGGAGCCGGACATAAAGAGGACTGTCGCTCAGTAGCCCACCCTCTCTCCCTTCCCTCCCTCACATGGCGAGCCACACAGAGCTCCCCGGGGCCTGGTTAGATGAGCAGAAGTCCACGCACGCCCCCTCCCCTGTCGGCCTTCGTATTAATAAATAACCTCAGACACCTTACAACACTCGTGTCTGAACCTTATCCGGCACAACTCGTCACTACGTTTTAAAAGCTGGGTAAAAGTGGGAACAAGATTGAAAGGACTAACCCGCGGACTACAAGTTTGAGACCTTTCTAACTGTTTCGCAGTCACTGCTTAGTGTAATTCCGGTCCCCCATCCCCACACCGTCATCTTTGGTGGAAGTCAGGGCGTCAGGGCGGAAGCTCTCCTTTTGCATATCTTCCTCAGATTTCAGGCGGCTTTAACTCTAAAGGCCAATGGTGTGCCTGACAGCTGCCAGGACCTGTCCCATCACCAGCCCAGGACTGCCTGGGCATGCTAGAGGGCCAGGAGCTGGTGCCTGGATGCTGGCCCCCGGCTAGGCAGGGTTCTTCTGCACAGTTCCTCCTCCCTCCCTGCTGGGTAATTAACACCCTGGAGGAGAGCTTCCAGCAGCTGATCTCCCTTGAGAGGACCCTTTCCCCAAGTACAGACCTTCTGCTAATTCTTCCAAGGTTCCTCGTCCTAACAATGATTAATGTGTCTGCTGAACTGGTGCCTATCGTCAAAATTCCCCTGAGGCTCTGAAAATAACTAAAGAGTCCACTGAAACCAAATATCACTAAAGAAAAACACTGTCCACAGATTTTAAACAGAGAAAGTACCACCAGGCCCCCTTCCCGCCCGCTGGTGGTTCTTCTCCACCTCTTTCCTCCCCATCTCTTTCTTCCTCACTCTGCGTCATCTCCAGCTCTCCCTCGTTCTCCCACTTGCCCTCTGTCCCCTCTCCTCCTGCCTTCCAGCTCTCCTGCTCCTCTCCTCCCTCCCCGCTGGAAGAGAACCTCCCCCTTCTCACCCTGCCGCAGTCCCTCCCCCTTTCCCCTGACCACCCTGGTCCCATGGGCACCCTGGTCTCCACAGGAGATTAAAGGGCTGGGTGAAACAGGGAGGGTCCACAAACTGCTCTTTGCTTTGAGGAGGGCCCTCGAGGGGGAGGCGCTGTGGCTGGAGCTCTGGGCGACACTGACGGTGTCTGTGGCAGTCCTAGTCCAAGGCCAGGGGGAAGGCTGGGCCTCCCATTCTGCTCCCTCACAACCGTGGCGTCCTGTGAGTTAATTCTTCACTATCCAAAGCTAAAAATGGAGGTCTTGACTCAATTTATTTCTTCCTTCTGTACACTTTGCTTAAGGCTTTGTCATCTGCTACTTGTTAGCTAGCAACACACAGAGTGACTGGGTCCCCAGCTGTCCCTCTCTCGGGTCCCCGGCTCTGCGTGCTGACGCAGCTGGACTCCTGTGGAGTCTGCAACTGAAAGCTGGTCTGATCGGCCAGTGCGAATGTCCCATCTATTCCTCTCCCCGGCTCTGAGGGAGCTACGTGGCCACACACAGGGCTCCCTGAACCTTCTCTCCGGGCCCAGTCCTTCCGCAGGGTGAGCGGCTGCCTGAAAGCAAGGCTGGCCTCGAGATGAGGAGGGTGCCTGACGCAAAAGCCACGCTCTCAGATAAAATGAAAAACACCAAAAACCAACAAAACAAAACAAAACACGGCTGCCGTAACCTGACCTCTGTCATCCCTCTCCCTCTTCTTTCCAACTTCTGAATTCCTCTTTCCATCATCACTGATAGAACTTGGGAAGCACATCCTGAATTAGCTCTCCTTGGTGTGTGGGTGGGGGGAGGGGCGGGGGGGAGGCTGGGGGTGTCTGTCTCCAAGCTAGGCAGGGCCCCTTGAAAGGCGGGCGGCATCCTGTCACGGCCTCCACTCATTCAGCCCCCACGCTCCCAGCAGCAGGCTGGAGTTAGCAGGGGTGCTTCTCAGCACAGAGGGCAAAGGGGACATTACCTGTCACTTGCCAAGAGCACTGGGATGCTTTCAGAGTAGCTGGTACAAAAGATGTATTATTTCAAACATCCGGGAAATGCAGCAAGTGCTAGAAGGGCCTCTGACAGGACGGTGCCCACCCAACACCCTGGGGCCCCGCCAGACAGTGCCAAGAGACCACTGGCGCCAGCAAGCTCTGACAGGAGGGAGGGAGGAAGGGGCGAGGCCGCGTGTCACAACGCAAAATTCAGCGGTGGGGCTCATGGAGGGCGCCTGGGGCCAGAAGTCAGACACTCTGGCCCTTGCCAAAGCTGGGGTGAGCCCCACTTCCCGCCTTTCCTTCCTGGCTCTCTCGAGTCTCTCAGGCAGGCGAGGAGCCTGGCCTGGCCCTCACACCCACAGAAGGCCCACCCTGGAGAGTGCTGCCCGCGCACTGCCCCACCAGTCACTCACCATCCGCTTCATCTCCTTGGACACCTGGTTGCCGCCCAAGTGGTTGTAGAAGGGGCGCTCAGCCCCCCAGTGCGGCGGGTTGTGCCCGATGGAGTTGGTTCTCTGGCGATTCATCTTGGCGATCATGGCCTTCTCTTCTTTCTGGCGAGCAACACAGAGGCATCAGCCTGTGGGCAGGGCTCGCCCGATGAGCCTCCGTGCAGTTTCCCTTTCCTCCCGAGTGCCTGGCCAGGTCTGCGGCAGCTAAGGCAGCGGCCCCTCTTCTCTGCACGGCCTGGAGCCCAGAGGGCTGCCGGGATCCTAGAGCTCACCCGAGAAAGCATCCTAATCCCTCCACACCCCAATGCTAGCCCTGGCGGCCCAGGTGGGGCAGCAGAACAAGACAGTGAGGTTGGTCTTGCGAGAAAGAAACCAGGCACGGGAACATGTGTCACTCCTGTGGACTTCTCAGAGGTGGGCGGAGCCTACATATGTAGTGCACGGAATGGGGAGGAAACCTGGGATTCCAGTCTCCACTGAACTTATTCAAAATCTGCATGCCCTAATAGAGTGGGCAACAGGGAAGGCCCTGCTGCTCAGAAGGCAGCTTCCAGAGATTTGGGTCATTAGAATATGAAACTCAATTCAAGGGCTGATATGCATCGTGCAAATACATAAGCGGGGACTCAGCCAGACACCCGTGTGTTGACCATGATCTCTTCTATCCATCCACCTACATGGGTTTGATTGGAGGCTCAGAGAGGCCTTGAAGAGGCCTGAGGCGGCCCTCCCCCGACTCCCTCCCTAAGCCAAGGAAGCAAGCGCATCAGAGCAGGGAATTGGAGGGATGGCACACAGCCTGCTTCCGCTAACACTGCTGGGGGTGGGGGGCTGGTGTCACTGTCTGTCTCCATTTCTTCCTGTCTGGACCACTTGTCAAGGTGGAAGAACCAAGACCCAGAGAACCCAGGGCAGAGGGTGGGCCTTCAGCCTGGGTGGGGCAGGAAGGTGGGCTAGAAGCCTCTGAGCCTTGGAGAGAGGAGAGGTGTTGTAGGAGGGCTGGGGAGGGCTTCAGTTCATTTACATTCCAGCCCAAACAACAAGCAAATGTTTTTAAATGTGTCCATTCAGCCACTAACAGCTCTCCCCAAGTGCCCTCAATCCTCCGGTCACTCTTGATGTTTGTGGAGGGGCTGATACAGTTCCTTCGGACACCCCTGTAGCCATGATCTGGGTCCCAGGCATGCTGCCGAGGCAAGACGAGGTGCCCACTGATGTCCCCTTCAGGGCAGGCACCCGCCCAAAGGAGCATTGCTTCCTTTAAAAAATCGACTTTTGCCGTCATCAAAGACCATCTCTGAATGTTTCTCACAGCTTAATTTTGTTTTTAGTCTTAGGAAAGAAACTAGGAAGCTTTTCTCTATCAAAGGGCTCTGACCAACCGATAAGTCCAACTGAAAGATTCATAAGTAAAAGGCATTTTAATCTAGGGAGAAATATAAAATGCTCTCTTCATTCACTTTAAAAATTAAGAACCCAGAACATGACACTATTAAAAATAGAACATTGAAGTCTGCCGATAATTCGGTTTCATATTTTGGTAAGTGTGGGCTGAGACAAAAGGAGAAAAAGGAAAAAGGGACTAGAAAATGAAAGAGGGGAAAAGAGGTTCAGGAAACAAAGATACATAGCACGGGGAGAGAGACAGAGTGGGAGAGAGGGAGGGTGGGAAGGACTGAGAGAGAGAGAGGGAGGGAGAGGGAGAGGACAAATGTCTGCCAAGTTTAGGCAACAGAAAGGAGGGAGATGGAGATAAAGCACATGATGTAGGCAGATTTCCTTGAGGCTTCATTTCCATCTCATGACCTTCTGATGTACCGCTGTCAACTGATCTCAGGTCTGTGCATTTTTGCAACAGAAGCAAAATGAACATATCCCCTCTTTGCCGTCAGCCTTTGCAGGGTCCCTATAACTCTCGTGCCCTTCCCTAAGACGCACGAACCATGGCCGCAGGGATGTTATGACTTGACTCAAGGAATGAGTAAGAAGGGAAGGAAGCAGCAAGCCAAGAACATGTCCCTCCCCAAAGAATGAAGCCCCCCGGCCCCGGACCCGCTTCTGGGTGCAGCGCAGGATGAGGAAGGTCTCGATGCTGTGCTCCTTGAGGTAGGCGTTGCGCTCGCCCCCACAGCCGGGCTCCACCTCGTAGTCTCCGTTCAGGTAGTTGAGTGTGGCCTTGGTGATGTGGATGCGTCTACAGGTGAGGAGGGAAGCGGGAGAGGCAGGTAGAAAACGTGAAATTCAGAGCTCGAGCTGCACGTCGAACCCAACTGCCACTGACTCAATCACGATTCAAATCCCCGGGGCCCCAACGCTGGCTCACATGCTAACCCCAACCTCCGTCCCAACCTCGATGTCCTGTGTCCCTCCGATGTCATCGAGACGGCTCAGGTGGGGCCCTTCCCGGCTTGTGTCCACCGTGACCGCCCCACCTCGCATCTGTTATATTATTATAAGGTCACGCACTATTAGCCTGCCAGGATGACACGGCCTCTAGTCTCACGAACTTTGCAAACCTGCTCAGGAGCCGGCAGTGGCTCCTGCTGACTACAGAACTGAGTCCAAATCCCCCTGGCTGGCATGACTGTCCTCTTTAGCACGAGTACTCTTTCTCACACTGGTCCCTACAAGGCCATCTGCTCTACACCCATTCCTTGGAAATACTGTGCATGTCTATCCTGTGCCTATCCTTACCCCATTCGCTCCACCTGACGACACTCTCAACCCCGCCTGCCTCGTCTGTCCAAATCCTGCCCAGCGTCCAGGCCAGCGCACATTCCATCTTTCCTCGGAAATCATCTGCATCTCCTCCCTCCTCTAGAGCTCAACCCTACCTGTCACATCCCACAAGCCACTGTGTTTTGTGTAAACGGCTTCTTGGCAAAGCTGACCCGATGCTCCCTACAACTTGCCATGGTGTGGTGTAAGGGATGTGTCAAGTTGAAAAATTCCTACTTAAATTCTGCCAGCCCCAGGGTTGCAAGCCACCCCGTCCTGCTCACCCCGAGTCTTGTTCCTCATGACAGTCTCTCTGGGTCCAGATGGGTGGGGGACTAAGCCTGGGCCCTTCCCCCAGCTCTCACTCACCCAGCCTTGCCTCCGGCCTCCATGTGGTTGGCCAGCGTGACGTCGTTAGACCAGACGTCGAACTGCCACTTCCTGCAAGGACCGCAGTGTACTCGCCCGCTGTGAATTCCCACGCGCATGTTCACGTTCCACCCCTGTCACCTCCCGGACCAACCTGGGGATGGAGCAGGGGTGAGGCTGGGAGAGGGTCAGGGGCCAGGCGCACAGAGTGGGGATGAGGCTGGGATGCAGGGGGTGGTGGGATGGGGGGGTTCGTCAGAAGATGCAGAGGTCAAAGAGTTTTTCTCTTCCGGCCAATGCAAATCCACTCTGAGCCTGTTCAACCTGGAGGGCGGGGCTGGGCCCTGGAGCTCAGGTGCTGTTATCTCTGAGAGGTTACTGTTTCCTGAGTTGGCCACAAGGTGGCGTGGCACCTCACACTAAAACCCAGGCCCCACTGCTTCCCCTCACGAGGGGCCCCTGGGGCCATGGCTACTCAGTCAATTCAACTGTGTTCTGAAAATGCAAACGCACATTAGTGCCAACTTGAGCCAGACCTCATTCATATAACGCTTTTGGATTTATCCACATTGCTGCTGCTTCAACGTTAGGAGGATAACGGAGAAAGGTAGTTCAAAGAAAGCATCTATCTGCTCAGGAAAGAAGGGGAGCTCAGGCAGGTGCAGGGAATAGGGGTGCTCCATGCGCTAGAAGGCAGCTCTGGTCCCCGCCACGTGCACCACGTACCCAGGGAGTCCCCAGTAGACAGGTAGGCCCCCTCTGTGGGAAACGGAGTAGCACAGAAGCTATACATCTCCAGGTACGTGTCTGGGGCCCAGGGTCTGCGGAAGAGGGGGCAGGTGTTCTGGGGGTGTACACGGTGTGCACTTTTTCAGGCCCTGAGCCCACCCAGCCAGCTGTGGGGCTGGCAGTCTGACATAGCAGTCTGACCACCCCACTAGGGAGAGGCTGACACCCACTGCAGGGAAGATTTAAGTCACCCATCATCTCTCTTGTCTTAGGATCAACTCTGCTCATACTTTATGGGAGCTGTTCTTCCGTCACAATGCCTCCGGCCACCTGCTTAGGTTGAAGACACTTGACTCCCGGGCCACCTCCTCCACAAAGCCTCTCCAGGCCCTCTCAGCGGAACCAAGGGCTGCCTGTGTGGTCCTCCCACCACAGTTTGCCCCTCTTACCTGCTGATGTCCACTCAGCATGCCTGGTTATCGGGGCAATGGGGCCCCAGCCTCTCTCCCTCAACTGACTCTTTTCTTCTAGAAAGGGACCCACTGGCTAGCCAGACACGCAGGGGCACTCAGCAAACACTGCCAAGTGGAACTGAGCCAAACTTAATGGACCTGGCCACCTTCCTGGCCGGCTACTCTGACTACGCCCACTGTGGCTCTCCCTCTACCCCCGCCCAGGCTACTTCTAAAGTTCAAAGTTACTAAACCTGGAAGCAATCTCTGACACCCTCCCTGGAGGACATGGAAGCTTGGGCTGTCCATGGTTTTTAACAACCAGGGATTCTTCTACGCCCAGTAATGGCCAAAAATGGCCAAAATTCCTTTTGCTGCACTCCCAGGAAGGGTGGATTTTTAAAAAATGGAACACCTGTGTTTGACTCCCAGCCTACAATTACTACCTTCGGGAGCTGTTTACCCCGTGAGCCCAACCTTTCTCATTTGGGAAGAAGCAGGGCTAGTGCAGCGGGCTCTACCCCTGGCCGGCTGATAGTGAGAGGGCACGGGACCGGAACATGAGGCCCGCACAGGGCATAAGCACTGGCCTTCTCTCCCGCAGAGGCGGACCCACACCTCCCGCAAGGCCCCTCTCCCTACAAGGACAAGCTTCCCAGGCTGCTGTGGGTAAGGGGAGCCCAGGAGAAGGCTCAGCGCCTGCAGGTACAAACCAACCCTCCCATGTGGCTGGACGGCCCTTGGACGATGGTTGTGCCCCACTGTTTCCCTGCCTCCATCAGTTCAACCAGGTGGCCGGTCAGTCAGTTACTTGGAGCTGGGGGCCAGTCCCCCTGGAAATAGTGCACCTGGAGATGGGACAGTCCCCGTGGAAATGGGCAGTGCACCTGCAGATGGGCAGTCCCCCTGGAGACCAGCACTTACGAGATGGCCTCAATCATGTCCATGCCCATCTCCACACAGCAGTGGGCGTGGTCGGCCCTCGCTTCAGGCAGCCCCGAGACACAGTAATAACAATCCCCAGGATCTTAATACGTAAACAGTGATTCTCCTGGAAAGCAAATTAATTTTTAAAATTAAAAATAGCAGGAAAGTGAAGTGGGAGGGTACGAAACGGGAAGCAAACAGATTCACTCCATGCCTGGAATAACTTGCCTTTTAGGGCAGTGAGCACAGACCCAGTGCCGGCATTGTGCACGGCCCCGGTCCAGGACACGCTTATCAGCAGCCATGGGGGACAGAGGACAGGCTGAGCAGCCCTTCAAGGGACGTTCCAGCCTCCGGAACTCACTTTGACAGCCACCGCAGAGGCCCAGGAAGAGGGGTGCACCAGGGCAGCAAGTAGGACGGACCAGTCAGCAGAGAAAGGCCTCGGGCTGAGTGGGAGCGTCCCAGTCCCATGGCAGCCCCCGGAGCTCGCCCTGACTCTTGGCCTAAGGTTCTATAAACAGTTTTCTGATTCTTCTTCTTTTACAAAACAAACTAAAGCAAAAATGAGATTTAACCACAAGTTTGCCTGACTCTCCGCCTGAGTTTTTATTAAAAACAGTTCTGCTCAACTAGCAAGCATGTTGAATACAGATGGGCTAAAGTAACTGCCAGAGTAAGGGCATAGCGGGGTCACCCCGACAGGCCACAATCGACCCATAGCTGGGACTGAGGTGGATGTCACTAACCACCAATTCTGAGACGTCCAAGTCTGGCTCCAGGAAATTAGTTCACGAAGCTGGACACTGGGACTCCAGGGCCACGCAGCCTGAGCTCTCGTTTAAAGCCCATCCAGTGCCCACGGGCCAAGCATGGACCTGCTGACCTTACCACGTGCAGTGATAAAAACAATTGGTGTGGCGAGGCCCTCTGCAGGCATTGGGGGGTGGGCCACGGCTCACCGATTGTTTTGATCACAGAACATGATAAGGGTGGGGGAGCACAGCAGTAAGTGGCCCCCCGCATATAATGACTCCACAAAGGCCAAGAGCATCACCCAAAGCCACAAAAGCTGGGAAAGGAATCCAGAGGATAAACAGGGACCTAATGAATGAGCGGGCGTGTCCTCACGCCTCCCTGCCCTGGGGTGCTACCTCCACGTTGCCTGAACACTGGAAGCCTCTGGGGTTGGCCCACAGCTGTCTGCAGGCCACCTGGGATTCAGACCCATTGTCTGGTCACTCTGACCAACATCATCAGGAACAGAAATTCCTCGGGTTTGGTCAGCATTACCTGCAGGCCTCATCGCCCACCTTCCGCTGACGGAGGGCTCACCTGCTCACTCCTTCGTGACCAGTGACACCAAGAAAGCGTGTCCAACTGAGTATGTGACCGGGCTGATGCAGGGCACGAGGACATAGCCACAGCCTGTGCGGCCCCCTGCCAGTCACCTGTGCCCAGCAGCAGGCCCTGCTCAGCAGCAGGGCACACCCTGGCATGGTGCCCATCCCTGGTGCTCAGCGGTTTCTTGACCACAGCACCCTCCCTCCCTCAGGCAGGCCAGATCAGGCCACCCTCCTGGCCCTGGCTCAGGCACACGGGAGCCCAAGGGCAGTGGGCAGGGTGACTCACCGCAGCCAGCTTGTCGAAGCGGGCGAAGAGCTCGTTGAGGGTCATGACCAGCTCTTGGGCTGTGCACTGGGACGCCAAGCTGGTGAAGCCCTCGATGTCAGCAAACAGGATGCTGGGGAGATAGGTGGGGGAGGAACCCGTGAGGGAGGAAGGTCAGGGGGACACGGCCAGGCCCATCGTCAGCCTCAGGATGGCTGCACGCCAGCACGAGCCCTGGGGTAGCTCACACAGATGCTCAGGAGGGGATAAAGCGACCTGGCACTGGAGAGGTCAGCTGAGAATGGTGGCCTCTCCCTGTTGGCTGGGAAATGTCGATCCAGGCCTCCTTTCTGTACCCTGTTACACAGGAGGAAAAGGGGACAGAGGCTCAGGAGCCCTGGGAAGGTATGACCACCTGAGGTTACCACAGACAGGGGCCAGACCCCCAGTCCTCTGTCACCTCTCAGGCCTGCCTGTTTGACCCTGGGCTGCCCCCTCAAGGGAGCTGGGCCTAGGGATAGGGGGTCTCTGATTCATCTGCTCTGGAGAGTGTCTCAGGCCCAAATGGTGGGTGTACAAAGGTCTCACTTTCTAGCACCCACACAAGGGACTCCAACCCGAAGTCCCCGATCCCAAGGGAGTCCTCTAAAAGGGACAGGCTAAGAGGCCCAGGAAGGAGGAGGAAGATACAGCCAGGAGCCATCTCTGGAAGCCACCCAACTTGCCCCCGACAGCTTCTTTGGCCTCATCCCCAGACGCCCGTCAAATGCACTAGCCAGTCCCTGAGTGGCACACTGTGGATCTTTCATCGGTTTCTGAGGCTTGTATGCCCGAGAGTGAAATCATCTTCTTTTTCTTTCATAACAGACAAGCAGAGGTGAAGACCCAGTGCCAGAACGTGTAAGTGCCCCTACAGTTTTCTTCTTAAAAGGGACATAAAAGTGTAGTAACTCATGTGCTGAGATGCTGGGGGGCCGGGAGCTTCTACAGGCCATCTCACCAAGTCCTCTGGGCTGCCCCGAAGCGAGCGCTTGGTGTCTGCTCCTCACAGATGAGGAGGCTGAACCTCAGGGAAGAAGCCAGAGACGGCAGCGTAATGGGCTCCCCACTGGGTGCGCCACCCCCACCCCTTCCCCAGGGCCTGTGCTCTCTCCAACGTGCCACGGGGCTCCCGAGGCTCCAGAGCCGACAGTCCCATTTTTAAAGCAAGAATTTAGAACTAAACATATCTTGTCATTTTATTCTGAAAAAGTGTGCTAGTGCAACAACCATGTCTTTTTATTCTTTGGTCTGACAGCTGGGACCTTACTCACCCCGGGGAGCCTGTCCCTCACAGGCTAGCCGGTTCCTAGAGATAGTCAACAACCCACCTCAGGGTCCAGAGCCCTCTGCCCCAGCTAGGCTCTCACTCGTGGGGCCACTATTCCCTGCCCTAACCAAACCCATGGACAGGGGCCCGATAAACTCCCTAGACTCTGCAGCCTGTTGAAATTATTAAAATCACCAATTCCTAGCTTACGTATCTGTCTCACCAGTTCTCTCCCACCGTGAAGGCTCTTGCGCACTTTCTCCTCCTCAGCCTGCCTTCTGCCCCCTCGCGCTTCCCAGCCTGGACCCCCCACTTGGGAACTGTGAGAATCAAACGGTCTTTTTCATGGTGATCATCAGCTGGCCTCGCCATACCTGGATAATAAAACCTACATTTTCAAACGGTTGGGTGTTGTTCTAAGCACTTCACATGAACTCACTGAAGCCTCGCAACCACTCTGTGAGGTTAGTATCCTTCTTTTACTGGAGAGAACACTGAGGTACAGTGAGGTTGAGTCACCTGCTCAAGGCCACACAGGTCACCTGGCTCCAAAGTCCAGGAGCTGAACCAATAAATATTATGCTGTCTGTTGCCCCCACCCTCTTAAGTGAATAAAAGCATAATTCAATGGCCTGGCATCGTATGTGAGGCAGAGGGAGGCACGTGTGGCGGGTACAGCCCTCCGTCAAGAGGGGACCCGTGCAGCAGCGGCTCGCCAGCCCACACGAGGGGAGGTGGCCACAGGGCCACCAGGGAGTGCACCTTGGGGCTTCAGTCGGGCAGTGCCGCCTCCCAGCAGAAGTACAAGAGGGAGGCCCCCGGTCCCCAGACCAAAGCTATTTCTCAGCCTCCCGGCTCCTGCAGCCTCTGTGACCCCAGCCCAGGTCAGCAAAGACAACTTCAGGATGAGAGCAAAAGAAAGTGGAAGGAATGGGGGGGACATGACAAGAGACGGGATACGTGAGGGAAGAGAAAAGGGAAAGGAGGAGGAGGAGCAGCGAGAAGAGATCCTGTCCCTTCAGGACATCAGACTCCTGGAGTGGGCAGCCACGGGGCAGGGTGCTCAGGAGATGAAAGGGAGTCTGGAGTTGCCATCAGCTTTGATGCCTGGTGTCTGACAGGCTCGGCAGACAGGCTCGGCGCCTGCCCAGGGGAAGTCTCTGGGCATGCAGCAGGCTGGGTGAGAGAGGAGTGGGTGAGGGGACGCGGCCAGGACCAGGTGCCGACCTCGGCTTCCTAACGACGTAAGTGCAGAACCCTCTCCCAGCCTACCTGCCACTTCTCTGACTCTCAGTCTCTCGGGCAGCTGCCGCACTCCACTCAAGAAGAAGAAAAGGTCTTTCCTGGTCTATGAAAAGCACCGTTACACAGTTATTCTGGAAATTCTTCTTTAACTCTCAGGAAAATCAAAGCCGAGGCAAGCTGGTGTCAAGATCAGCCACTCTGGGGTCAAGATCCGCTACTCCAGAGTCAAGGAGCACGGTCAGCAAGAGTCGCCTGGGCTGACCTCAGACTTCAAATGCAAAGCTGACAATGCCAGGCTCAGCAGCTGTTCCATCCTGGGGACAAGCCTACACTGCAGAAGCCTGGCTTCGGGGGGCCGGTGAGACCCCACAGGAGGAAGGAAAAAAGTCCCTAAACCTGGCAGAGGCAGGACTGCTACGGGGTAAGGTAATCCCAGCCAAGGATAAGCAGAGAGAAGAAGGAGGCTGGGCCACCCAAGGAAGCATGAAGCCGACGTGTGTGGACTAGGGGTTCAGGGGGCCTCACTTCACTGCACTCTGACCCCCGCCACCCCACCCCCACCCCCTGCCCCTGCCCGAGCTCACCCGTCATTCAGGTGGGACAGGCATTTGCCTGCCATGCACGGACATGGGCAGGCCTGGACCACCCTCCTCCACAGGTGGCCTCGCTGGACTGCAGCAAGCGCTTTTCTCCGCTGCAGCTCTCGCCCTGCTTGACCAGCGGTTCTTAGACCCGGCGCCCATTAGAAGCATCTGGGCGCTTTTATAAGGAGAGGTCCCACAGCCCCCACCCCAGCGATTCAGACTTATTTGGCTTCGGGTGGGATTCTGTTATTGATTGCTTCTGTTCTGTTTTGTTCTATTTTAAGCTCCCTGGTGATTCTAATATGAGAACTACTTTACTAGTTCATCTACAAAGACCCTATTCCCAAATAAGGTCCCTACTCAGGTATCAGAGGTTAGGACCTCCACATATCTTTTAGGGGAACACAATTCAACCTACAGCAGTGCCTCACATGTATTCGCTGAATGGAAGAGAATGTTCACAGTTTCAAAGCCAAGTAAGAGGGAGGACCAGTAACTCCAGTAGCTCTTGCTTCTACCTCACTGGACACCTTGGGGTCCCGAGCAGGTCACTTGACACACAAGCCTGCGGAGCCCAGGGCCAGACACCCTGCAGACGCTCCCAGAACGAATGGTGGAATGGTGGTGACAAAGGCCACCTGGGTCTGTGCCAGGAGATACTGGAAACAACGTTGGTGTGTGAGCCCTCAGGGTGGCTTAGAAAGCCTGACCCTCCCTCCAGTCTCTGGAATCTCCTCTCCATGGCCCCCTCCAAGGGTCTTCAGCAGGTGCTGAGGAATCAGGGAGGGGCAGGTGACTCTGTATGACTCCCTTCCTTCAGGTGGCATGACACAGCGACCAGCCGGGGAGGACGAGGCTCAAAGCGTGGCTTCTAACTTGCACGGCAGCCTGGCCAGGGCCTCGGAGAGCCCCGCTCTGAACCCCTGCAGCCTCTCCTACCCGTTTTTGGAAACACTGCCACCTCCTTTCCCCCACCTCCTGTCAGAGGCAGAATCACACTTCTCTGCCACCCTGGGGGAGGATTCTGCTTAGTGACTGTCACTTCTGAAGGCTCTTGTTTTAAGAGGTTTACCCAAAGGCAGGCAGACTGCTCTGCTGGCCAGCATTCCCTGATCCACTCCCTGGTAATTCTGAAGGCCATTTTACAACCAGCCCTGAGCCCAGACATGCCACAAGGCGCTAATTCATCGATTAGCTCCCACTTGAGAGCTCACGTTGGCAATACGACCAGGCCCTCGTGGCAGACGCACAGAAGCCGGGCAGGCCCACCCTGGCTGTGCGCTCCTCCCTAACTGCCTGCAATCCATCACTTGTGGTCGCCTGCACCCTACTCCAGACGCAAGAGCGGGCAGGCACTTCGTCCCAGTTACCACAACAGGCCCTTCAGCTATCTGCCCCAGCTTCAGCTCAGCTCTACCACATGCATTTTTGGTTAAACGCATTTCCTCACTGTTGCTCCCTCTTGCTGCCAACAGGCCCTGTGACTGGATGAAGCTGTCAGCATCTGACCCTGTTCCCGTGCACAGGCCACATCCGGAGGCATCTCTGAACACCCCGGAGCGAGTTCACCTAGTGGTCTGGGCAAGACACGGCAGCACTGAGGACCTGTTCCTCTGATCTCCTGCATTCCTCAGGATTGCACAGAGAGGGAGGTCAAGAAACGCCAAGAGGCAAACAGCCTGTCAAGGTGGGCCTAAGGAAGGGGTTGCAGCAAAGTCTCAGCCCAACTCCCAGTGGTCTCTCCTTGACCAGAGGATTACGCCCTGCAGCATGCCCTCCATGCTCCAAGCCCTACAACCTAGGGAACCTCTTGGGTCCAGTTCCCTTGTAAAATAAAGGAAGAGCGATGAATCACTCATGTGCACAGGCAAGTAGCACAGTCAGGTGTGGTCTCATGGTCTCATCAACACCTGGCTGAGGATGGACAACACACAACTGGGCATTTTCCAAGGGACGATGGAAGACCGATTAAAGTGAACCATATGAGCTAGGAGCAGTCAGAGATGCATCTGAGAACATAGGCTGGGAGGGGCAAAGGGGACAGGCCAATGAGAGGATGCTGAATACACTGATGTCTGCACGGATGCCACCCACAGGGGGGATCCACCTGAGACAGCCATGCTGTCTCCACTCTCACAGATGCGACACCTTCCTTCAGAAAGTGGGGGCACCCTGGGACTGGCTGACCATCAGGACCGAGTCCAGGGGGTCTGGGGTCAGTGTATATACTGGAATCTACGTTGCTGGCCTCAGTGGCCCATGCGGACCCTGTTCTCTCTTAATCCCACGATCCTGTTTCTGCCATCAACTCCTGCTCCCACCACCCAGACCATATACCACCCCACGGCGTCTACACACTGTTCACAGACTCTTAGAAGAGCTGGGCAAATGCTTCTCAAAAGAGAAGCGTGTAAAGGAGACAGGAACTGCACCAAGACAGAGTGGCTGCCAGTGACCTCTCGGGGTGAGAAGGTGGTCCTTCCTATTTTCTTCTCTACACAGCGCTCATTTTCCAATTTTTCTACAAAGAATATACATCCTTTGCATAACAAAAACGTGTATTTTTAAAAGGTTGAAAACAAATCACATTCTTCTTTTAGGACCTGATTCTAACTCTTCCCTATTCACGCTGTTTTCTTTGACTTACCCCACCCAGAATAATCCTTCTTATGACAGAATTCTTATCAGAATCCCAATCACAAACCACAACTGAGTCCAGTTGTTTCAGATGAAGCCTGGTGCAGTCAATGGGTCAGTGACTCTTCAACCTGACTTCTCTCTCTTCCTGTCTCCCCCAGGGCCCCCCTATTTTGAGTCCAGAGAGTTAAAATAATAAGTCTCTGCTGGTTGCTGGCTCCATTCCCCACGATCTCCATTCTGTGTCCCAGGACAAACTCAGGTTTGTTGTCAAGACTCTCAACCCCAGGCAAAGATGTGAAGGAATCGAATCCATTGTGCACTGTTGGTGGAAAGGTAAAAGTGGTGAACCACTCTGGAAAATGGTATGGGGCTCCGTTAAAAATTAAATATAGAATTATCACATGATTTCACTTCTAGGTACATACCCAAGAGAACTGAAAACAGGGACTCGAAGAGATAGTTCCATACCCGTGTTCACAGAGCATTATTCACAGCGATCAAAAGGTGGAAGCAACCCAAGTGTCCATCAGTGAATGCATGGGTAAACAAATGTGGTATTTACACAGTGGAATATTACTCAGCCTTAAAGGACTGTCTGACACGTGGTACAACACGGATGGACTTTGAAAACAGTACACTAAGTGAAAGAAGCCAGACACAAAAGGACAAATTGATTCCACTTATGTGAGGTAAGGAGAGCAGTCAGATTCACAGACAAAAGGAGAATGGTGGCTGCCAGGGCCCGGGAGGAGGGGAGGAATGGGGAGGTACGTGCTTCATGGGCGCAGAGTTTCAGTTTCCGTGAAAGATTAAAGAATTTCTGGAGACGGATGGTGGTGATGGTTGCACAACAGCATAAATATATTTAATGCCACCGAACTGTACACTTAAAAATGGCTAAAAGGGTAAATTGTATGCTACGTATATTTTACCACAACTAAAATAATTAAGTACTTAAAAAGATAAGAACTGACCGCAGTGGCTCCCCCAATGGGACCAGCCGGGTCGTCAGCCCGCTGTTCGCATAGCACCCGGCTCGGCCCAACTCACTGGTGAGGGCTGAATACTCCTTTAAGGGCAAGCACAGTGTCTTCTCCATCAACTCTTAGCTATGTCTGGCACATAGTAGCAGCTCAATAAACATTGGTGGCATGAATGAGATAATACTATAAAGACTACTTAAGTTCATAACTGGCATGAGTGTAGAGTCAAGAATACTTTTCTTAACATCAGGTTGGAGACAGGAACGCTGGGCGTTTGTGGGCCAGTCTTCACAAGGTTGGCTGGCCGGGGACATGGCTGGAGGAGGAAAAACATTTCCCTCTCTGCTCATAGGGTGCACAATCCACTCACGGGTATCTGAACATCGCGGGCATTGTCCCGAGGTCATTATAATTCAGAACCATGCGGTAGCTGAGCTAGACGCCGGAGCGACCGGGGACGCAGCCAAGTCCTTGAAGGAGACGGAGAGAAGATGATAACCTTAAAAGGGGGTGGTTTGGAAGAGGCTGGGGAGACAAGGGAAGGGCGGGGGCAGGAGTGAGGGCAGGGCAGCCCTCCCTAGACCTTGCTGAGTCCCTGGGCTTAGGGACAGATGTCACCGCATTTTCACACCTGGGTCAGCAGCCCCTCTGCCAGGCGCCTGGCTCCAGCCCCTCAGGGCTCCTGAGTCCCTGAGACTGAGGCTGATTCGAGCCAATGAGCCAAGACCCCCACCCTCCATCCTGAACCCCTCCCATGGTCCACACAGAAACATGTTTCCTCAGCAGAGGGTAAGCATCCCCTGGAGGAGAAGCCATCTCCAGAATGATCTCTGGCTCTCCCCACCACTACACCCTTGAAAGCCTTAAGCGGCCAGCGTGGGGACAGGCCATTCAGGTGCAGAGCCATCTTCATTCAACAGAGACCCTTCTGGAAGGGAAGAATCCTTCACTCTCTCAGGCCTTCACCGCCCCCTGAAACCTTTGGGGTACTGGGTTACCTGACCTTGATGCTAGCCTGCTAGCCTGCTCCACCTCCACCAGGTAAACAGTCTGCAGCCACCTCTGGGCCAGGGGCTTACATACTCTACCTCATCTCCCTTCCCAGCAGTCCTGCAAGGAGCCCCAGGGCCCCCAATTATAAGCTCTGCTCCTTTGCGAATTCAATCACAATCGTAGCAGAATAACTGAGCAGTAAGCCACATAACATCTATACCCTTGAGAATGCAGTCCTACCCCCCACTCCTCATGGGGTGCATTTCCAATTTACTAATTAATCTGTTGCTTAGTGTGTGTCTTCCCGAACAGAAGGTGAGCTCGCCAGTGTCCGAGACAGTGCCCCCCTTCACTCCCATCATGACCCCTGCCTCCAGCTAAATGTCTGTGAACACCGCTGAAGGCCCCAGCAATGGAGGCGAAGGCAGAACGTCTGCTGAACGGAGGAGTGGACGGACAGCACTATTCCCATGGTACAGATGAGGAAACTGAGACTCAGATTAGGTGGCTTGCCCAAGTTCCCACAGCTACTAAGTGGCAGAGAGGGGTGTGAGCCAGACACTCATCTTGCTCTACAATGGTGACCTCTTGGCAAGGGCACCCTGGCGGCACGTGGGTTCTGGCTGCATCTGTGCCTTTACTGTGCCCCATGGGGATGGGCCTCCCCCTGGCGTAGTGCTTCTCTGGATGGCCCCTCCCTCCAACCCTGATCTCCTTACTCCCAAGGCACAGCACTGGGAGTCCCCAGCCCAGGTCAGCCTCTGCTGCATGTGCTGGAGGCCTTATCGTAGGACAGGGGACGGCACAGCCCACCGCTGACCCTGGCGCTGCTAGCAGCAGGAGCAGCAGGTACCTGGTGGAAAGAGGACAGGCAGGAGGGCTCTCGAGCCACAGGTCTGACGTCCCAGCAACGGGCCTCGGGCCCAGCTGACCTGTCCGGCCAGAGGAGCTGCTGACACATCTCCCTCTGTCACCACACATCAGACAGGAAAGGCATCTGGGGGGCTCCGAAAGCTCCTTGGCCTCTGGCCTGCTTCACCCCCTAGCCAGTGGTGGCTCAGCACCAAAGCATCTGACAGGCTCCCCGGCAGTCCCGGGAACTGCCCGCTTGCACAACTGTTTTCCCTGGGGCCAGGAGGGAACGAGGCCACAGAGAGTGGCAGCGCCTGTCTGTCACCCTCCCTCCGCAGGCCAAACTCTCCCCCACCCATTAGTCTCTTCCCCTTTCGGAGATCCGGGCCCAATCTGTCACAGACAGAGCTGATTTATTTTTCTTGTGGCCTTGCTCTCGGTGGGGCTAGAGAACAGCATGTCATCACCCTCTCTAAATATTACAGTTCCGCAGAGAATTGACGAATGTGACTCATCGCCCTTCCACTCTCCAGCTAGAGAATCCCCAGGCCTTTCTTTGTTGATAGGGGTGTGATAATAATCATAATAATAACAGTAACAGCAATAATAGCTGCTTCCAATTACTGAACACTCGTTCTGTGCCAGATATAATGCTAAGCTCTTTCCTCGCATTATTTCACTGACTCTTCACGACCCTATTAAGTAGGTGCTCTTCCTGCCCTATGATGTAGATGAGGAAACTGAGGTTCAGAGTGGCTCAATGCCTACAACTTGTCTTGGTCACACAGCCAGGAAACATTGGGATGACCTACAGAGATGCCCGACCCCGCACCCCAGCCCAAAGTGCATTTTATACACACTATGATGTCACCCCTTTGCCTACTACTCAGCCCCCAACCAAAGACAAAGGTTAAAGAGAGATCAGAGAGATCAGAGCAAGCAATGTTTCCACCCATAGTTGCATCCAGTGCTGCTAATGGAACAGCAGAAGGGGCCCCAGCAGCATATCTGCATATAATTGCTTGTGACTGGCCTCTGACATGTACCAGCCACCTCTAGCCTAGCAATTTCAGAGTCATAATTAAGTCTGTCCCCATGAAAAGGATGGCATCTTAGTTCCTCTCTCTCTCTCTCCTTTCATCTCTCTCCTGATTGCTGTCATTGATCCTGAGCACGACCTAGACCAGAAATACCTCCACTATGGCCGGGGTTTGCTTCCTGCCATGCGGATGCTCTCGCCACTGTGATGAAGGCACTGTTCTTTTATCCACACAAAGTCACAGCCTCTGTGAGGGTGGAGGGGTGGGGAGGGTGCCATTGGAGGATGGGCCACTCCTTGTGGTGGTGAAAGAGGCCGGAGCAAACCCCCTGACCAAACCCTCCGGCTGGAGGGCTGGGGGCCCAAGAGCCAGCAGGCGTGGGAGGGGAAGTAAGGCGATGCCTGCGGCGTGTGAGGAAAGAAGGGGAGAGGCGGCAAGAGACGGGGCCGAGAGACAGCAGTGGCCGAGGTGCGGGACGTGTTAGCCACGCCAGGCGCAGAGCCCGTGCCTCGAATGATGCACCGTTTCTGAGCCTTGAATTTCTGACTTTCCTTTGCGTTCCACTTTACGTTCAGTGAAATCTGTCGAAAGCGTTGCTGTGTTAGGAGCAGTCAGGGAAAGCAGCTTTCGTCCGCGCTCCACCTGGAACAACGTCAGGGCCAGTGAGGCGGTGAGGATAGGACCGCGAGAGAAAATTCTCGCGCGGGGAGCTCAGGGCTCTGCAGGTGTTGGGACCACCTGGCAGGTCACTCCCGCCCACCTGAACCTTACGATCGCTGGGATTTACCCTTAAGGGCAAGGTTGTTTCTTTATACGTCATGAGGCAGACTCCTCCAGGTTTCAAGGGCTGCCATGAGACAGGAAAGGCCCCTGGTGGGTCCCTACTCACCACACACACACACACACACACACACACACGTGCTGGAAGCCAAACGTCTCCCCACACTCTCCTCTGAGTCTCCTCTTGGCCTGGGGGTCCCCAAGACTCTTTCTCACAGAATCTCATACAAACTCTTCTCCTGCGCGTATGAAAAACATCCCTCCAGTAGTCATGCTAGGTAAAAACTGATGTCAAAAAGCTTTCTGGGGGCAATTCTCCCACTTAACCAGCTATGGAATCTTAGGTAAGTTAATACATGTGCTTCAGTCTCCTTACCTGTAAAATGGAGATAACAGTACCAACCTCTTACATTTACGGTGGGAACTAAGTGAACATATGAAAGCACTGAGAGTAGTGTGCGGGTTACAGAAAGCGCTCTGTTGTGAGCGATTATTCTACCATGCGAGGACGGAGGCAGGAGTGAGGAGGAGAAGCAAGAAACCAGCAGTCAGTGAGCTCTCCTACCAAGGCCCAGAGCCTACTTCCCTCTCTGAGCTCGGGAGCTGGGCCTGCAGCCCCTCAGGACACCTCCTGGGTATGGAGACCCGACCAGGACTTCCTGACAGACCAAAGTTCTGCTGGCTGCCCTGTCCCCGCCGGACACATGAATGTGGGTGGGCTTCAAGGGGGCTGGGATTACCCTCCAAAACTAGAGACAGAAGTGTGTAAGTACATTTTTCTCCCAAAAGCTTAGAGTTTGTTTTGAGAAATGAACAGAGGACATGTGGGCAGAAATGACAGTCTTAGGTTCCAGGGTATACCTGGGGACTGGGCAAATCTGCCTGCTCTGTATGAAAACAGTGCCCTCCCCACTCCTGCTGCCATCAGCCTCACCTGGAATGTGTGTGTGTGTGTGTGTGTGTGTGAGAGAGAGAGAGAGAGAGAGAGAGAGAGAGAGAGAGAGAGAGAGAGAGAGAGATCTACATTATTCCATTCAATCCCCTTATTGATAATTCAGCCCAAGCCTCCAAAGGGCTCTCTCAACACCACCCTTAGAGGACTCGTGAGTCCTAGGGAAACCCGCCCAGGGAGAAAGTAACTCTCTCGAAGGCAAACACAGCAGCTCCTTTTCTGGGCATATGGGAGGATTATCGGGCCATGCTGGATGAAGGCCACCGTATCGCTTCACGTCCCCATGGAAGTCATAAGCAGATTTTGCACTCTGTTAATCTGCATCTGTTTGCACATCCCTGCTGTCAGCGGCCTCTGTCTAGGGAGGCAGCAAACACCGGTGGGAGGCGTGTGGCCTTGGGGCGGGCTGACCTGGGTGCACCCCAGCGCCACCACTTCCAGCCGAGTGACTTCCGGGCAAGGGTCTTAGCCCCTCTGAGCTCGGTCTCTAAACCAGGGACGCTGATAAGGGTCCCCACCTAGCAGGGGTGTCGGGAGGATTAGCAATGAGGCGAGTGATGCTGGCACAGTGCCGGCGCGCACTGGCCGAGAAGGCGTGGAGGCTGCTGGGTGGCGACGAAGCTGGAGATGATGGTGGAAACGTTCAGTTCCCAAGCCACTGCTTTCTGCTTCCCTTGTTAGGGTACGCGTTTCCCCAACAGCTGCTGGTGTCGCTTTCTCCTTTCTCCTCCTTCCTTCTTTATCCTCTCCTCACGCCTCACCTCTTCCCCACCCCCAATACGAGTTCACGAGTTCACGTAACAGACCTAGAGAGGCACCCCATGGAACACATTCCAAAGCCACCAGACCCCCCCCACTATTGGGCTGTGCCCCCTTAAGGGGGAGGAAATGAGAATGTCGTCTCCTTTGGGGCTCAGTCCTCCTCCCCCACCCTCCCCGCCGCCAACCCCCTGTCTCATCCCTACCTCACGTTGTCATGTTTCTGGATGTAAATCTTATGGAACATCATATCCTCCTGCTTGGCGTTGATGTCTGCTTTCATCTCCATGGCAACATGACGAGGAAGGACAGACAGCAGGAGCCGCTCCTGGGGAGGGAAGCAGATGCTTTCATCATAGCTTTCCACCTGCCCGGCAGTCCCCTCTCCTCTCTAGGCTGACTCCTCCACACCTGTGCCCACACCTTCTGGGCCCTGGAAACCCTCTCCAGCTCTCCTGCCACTTGTGGGGCTAAAAACTCTGAGTGTGTCGGGAGGTAGGCTGAGGTCATGCCCCCAGGGTGACCTGGGCCCCTCTCCCTGGGACATCCATGGGCTCTTGGTGCACATGAAGAAAAGCACTGGTGATGAACCTACGTCCTGTGTTCTCCCTAAACTGTGTGTAGTAACCTTGGGCAAATTACTTAACTCTTCTGAGCCCCAGGTTCCTCATTTGTCAACAGGAATGGGGTTGTTGACGGCATTAAATGAGATCCATTCGATCAGTCATTAAATATTTACTGAGCACCTGCCATGTTCCAGGCACACACTGGGCGCCAGGAGTTATAACCATGAACTAGACAGGCAAGGCTTCTTCGCAAAGCTCCCAGCTTCGTGGGTGTGGGGCACTACAGGGCACTGAGCAGGGATACCTGACCTAGGCTGCAGAGACGTGCGAGGTCAGAGAAGTCTTCGTGGGGACCAGAAGGATAGGATGGGGGGGGGTGCTCCACTTCCACATAAGGGACAACGGCCCAGGGGAAAGGCCAAACATGCCAGCTTGAGAAACTAAGAGAAGTTTCAAACCTGTCGAAGAGGAGGTAAGAGAGAAGCAGGGAAGGGGGCCGGAGACACGCTGTGGGAGGGTCATGTCAGCCAGTGCTGGGATCCGGGTCTTGCCCCTGCTCTGCATTCTCCTCCCAGCCTGCCTGCTCCGAGAGGTCCGCTGCCTCTGGACCGGGCAGCCTCCACCTATGCCCTGAGCAGCCCACTGCCCACGCCAGGCTCGTTCTTGGAATCCCCTCATCCCGGGGCCTTTCAGGCTGGCTGCCTCCGGCCCTCCTCATTCTCCCGCCCTTCGCTAGGCTTCACTGGAGGCTGGGCCCCCTCTCACTCCTGCCTCTTTGCTGGTTCCTCTCCCGCCTCCTGGCCCCACATGGAGTGCTTCACCACCTCTGTCCTCTTTCTGCTCACTCTGGGGTCGCCAGGGCTCCAGGGTCTCTAGCTGCCGGCCTGATGTCTGGCTACCACCACCTTGACCCCATGCCCCAAACCACTCACCTTCCCCGGTTTTCATCCCCCAATGGCTCTTCTTCTCAGGTCCCTGCCTTTGACCATGACACTCCCATTCTCCTGATCACCAAGGTCAAGCCCTTGCCCATGTAAACTGCTCCTACTTCTCAGAACCTTTCCTCTGAGCAAAGGTCCAGCCACAGGCCCCGTCCAGTACTGATCGAGTCCTGCTGGTTTGACAGAGCCCCCTCCACCAACCATACGCAGTTCTCACCTGACTGTGGGATATGGCCATGCCGTCTGTCCAGACAGCCTCTCCTCTGCCTTCCTCACTGCCTGTTCAGCCCTGGTCTCCCCAGTACATGGCCTTTTTCATACCACTTCCCTGCTCAAAACCTCTGTAACTTTCCTGCGTTCCACCAGCCACATCAAATGTGGACTCTTCTGGATCCACTGAGCCGACAATTCCTATTTTCCACTGTAAACCAACGCCCTCACTCCACCTGCTCCCTTCCTGTGCCTGGCCTAGTCCTGGCACACTCCCCGCAAACGAGGCGTGGCTGCCATTCCTCCCTTCTGAAATACTCTCTGACATCCCAGCCTCGGCCTCTACCAGGCCTCCCTCAGGTCTGGCCTGGATGACAGGGCAGGTTCCACACTGGTTTCTCTGTCTCCAAGCTTGCTGTCTTTGCTCAATCCTCCACTGCAAGCCAGCGAGTGAGCTTTCTAAAGCACACACCTGACCGTTATCACCGGCCCGCATAAACCACTCTGTGCCTCCCGAAGCTTGCAGGATCAGCCCACGACCCAGCCTGGCCTCGAGGATTCCATGATCTGGCTCCTGCCTACCCTCCCATGCTCCCCGCCCAGTACCGCCTGAATTGAAATCTCCATTCCGCTCTAGAGAGAGTGAACCATGAGAAGCGTCCCAAGCTTGTGGTACTTTTTCCTTGCCTTTGCACGTGATCGCCTCAGACAGAAGGACGGTACATGCATACTGCTCTTAACCCTCCTTGAGACTCACCGCCTTCCCAGGAGGACGGTCCTGGCTCTGGCGTCAACATCCCCTTCCCACCTAGGCCTTCATTTAGAGCCCCGATCGCTCTGTAGTTCAGTGGTCTGTTAACACAGCGGTGCCCAACCTTTTTGGCACCAGGGACCAGTGCTCCTATGAGCATCTAATGCCTGATGATCTGAGGTGGAGCTGAGGCGGTGATACAGATGGGGGGAGTGGCTGCAAATACAGATGAAGCTTCGCTGGCTGGCCTGCAGCTCACCTCCTGCTATGCAGCCCGGTTCCTAACAGGCCACAGACGGGTACCGGTCCGCAGCCCGGGGTTTGCAGACCCCTGTGTTAACATGTCTCCCTTTAGTGCAAGCAATGAGACAGATGCCTCCCTGAGCTCTTCCCAGGGCTCACTGTGAGTCGTCCCACCCCCACCCCAGTCTGCGGCCACATGAGCAGCCTGCCTCCCAGCCCGAGAGTCCTGTGAGGGTGAGGTGTAGGGTGATGCAGGGCTGCCTTCCTCTCTCTGAACCAACCAAACCCCAGAACTCAACACAGAGGAAGTGTCTAGTGTAGGTGTCACAGGGGCTGCCAGCTCAGGTCTCCTCTCCTCCCTCCCTCTTAGTCCCCGGCAGGAATGCTGACATTCTCAGAATCCAACTCATCGGCCCCTGGGGAGAGGTGAAGGGCCCTCCCTGCTGCAAGGCCTGGGCTGCTCTGGCTCTTGGCAAAACCACAGGGGGACAGTGGGAAGGCAGCAGGCAAGTGCAGGGGTAGAACTCTCCAGAGTCTCTCCTCAAGCATTCCCACAGAGCCAGGAATGCTGGGCTCCCTCCAGAGGAAACATTCCCCAGGGCTGGGCCCCCACCCAGGGAGGTGGGGCTGGGCAGCAGCAATGAGCACAGCTGGAGGGGAGGCAGGTCTTGAGTCTGCCCCCAGCCGGTTCCACACTCACCTGCTGCTGGTTCTCCCGCTGTGAGTGGAGCCGTGCCTGGATACACTCCCGGGTCTCCTGGAACGCCTGTCTCTGGGAGACCTCTGCTGGGTAGTGGGTGCAGACACCCACGATGTTGGTGCAGGAGAAGATGAGGACATTGGAGACCAGCTGCAGAGGGAGAGATGAGGACACCAGTCACTGGAGCCCCAACCCGGACCCTTCCAGTCCCAAAGCATGGGGCCCAGCCCCTAGCCCCCACCTCAGGAAACACACACCCAGTGGCCAGCAAACAAATGCCAAGGGAGCAGCTGAGTGTAACTGGTCAGGCCCTCCGATGTCTTCGAAGACCAAAGCTTGGATGGGCTATTAAGGGGTATGGCCCTCGGGACACCGGGTCACTGAATAATCAAACTGAATGTGTCCGCAATACCAAAGATGCAAAGATCAGCTGCACTGGTGACGCCGTGACCAACTGTGTGTGCTGGCAGAGGCAGGCGCACACCGCAAGGAAGGTTCCATGAGGAGGGCAGGATTTCATTTCTGGAAAATGTGCCAGAGTCCAGCATAGGACAAAGGGCTGCCCTTGTACCCAGAAGACTTGGTTTATTATTCCCCAGGGATCAGCTCCAATAAAAAACAGTACTGGCTGGCTAACCACGAGGCCCTAGCACTGTGCTAAGTCCCCTGGGGAGTGAGAGAAGGAGAAGGTCCCGGGCCAGTAGCAATCGGTGCCCACGGTGGGTCTCATCAGCTCTTCCTAGGCTTCCATTCCTTCTCTGCGGCAGCACCAAGGTCCCCTGACGACCCACTACACCAGGTGGAGAGCACCCACCATCACCCCCCTCCTCACGATGCCCTTCTCCACGCTGGCTGGGATGCGCAGGTGGAAAAATACCACTGCCCCTCCGGTCACAGTGGCAAGGTTGGAATTCTTTTGAACGGAACGAATATTTACTGAAAAGCTAAGGGAAAACAAAACACAACACAACCCACAAAAGCGAGTTTATACAGCACATTTCAGACACTGACAAAGGTGCCGTTTCAGCCAAAATTTCTCTTGACAAATACAACTCTTGGACTATCTGGGTAAACTGATCCTGGTCCTGCCCTTTCCTTAGGCCACATAGGACTGAAGCCCACAAAGATGCTCAGGTTTCTGGGCCTCAACCACTCCCTCCAAAACCTTAATTCAGAGTCCCAACTACAGAAGGGGAGCCCAGGCCGGGCCTGCACCTTCCTCTATGGCTCCTCTGGCCTTCAGGGCTCTGCATGGGCCCCTGGTCCTCTTGTCCATTTGGATCCCAAAAGCCTTCCTCTGGGATGTCAGTCGCCTGGCAGTGACCCAGCAACAGCTCCCACACTCTTCTTCAGGGGCCTCTTTGTCTCGGGCACCTAGGAGTCCTGCATTGAGCCCAGTCATTCTGCCTGAAGGCTTCCCCGCTCCAGCTCTGAGGTGGTCCTAATCACGGGGTCCTCCACCAGCCTAGGCCTGGAGGCCATGCAGGCTCCATGCTGGATGCGGTGCCATCTTTCCCTGGAGACATCCTATACTGAGTCTGCCCCAGTTCATGAACAAAAAGAGACTCTCTCTTTCCCCTTAAATCCTGGTTTTCTGGCTGAAAAACATAACATCTCCCAGATGCCTCCTGGACATGCCTTCATGGAAGGGGCAAACTCAGATAACCAGCTTCCCCAACTCTGCTGAGGGCTCACAGCTCTCACGACTCCCTCCCCAACTCCAACTACCCCAGAATCCTACCATCGCTGTTTTATGAAAACACACAGCAGAGAAAAAACCCAAGCTATTTATTACAAGGAAAGAAGACCCTTGCTCTACGGAAGCTGACAATTCAATTGAGGAGATAAATAGTCAAGACTAACAGAGAACTGGCAACGGGAAGCAGAAATTGACTCACACCAACCAAAAGGGAGAGGAGGGAGTGTGGAATGATGAGAGAAGACCTTTGAGCAGGCCCGGCTGTGCTGTGCTGCGCCCGAGTGAGGGGCATGTTTGGTGACAGGCAAGGGGAAGGGCCTCCCTGGAGAGAGTATCCAGGAAGCTCGGCTTATTAGGTGTGCGGGGTCCTTGAATAAATAACCCAGGCTCTCAGATTCTGAGGGGAAGTCCACAGAGAGAAGATGGGGCTGGAAGGGCACCCTGGAGCCAGACTGAAGAGGCATCTGAATGTCAGGCAGAGAGCTCCCAGCACAACCCTTACATAACGGGAGCCACAGAGGACCGCTGAACCAAAGAACAGTGTGATGAGCACACAGCCCCAGGATGGTTTATCATGGGCGAGAGCAGTAGGTCAGGAGGCTACCACAGAGGCCCGAAGCATGAGGGAACAAAGACTTACACACGAGGCTGGGGGAACAGGCAAGGCAGAGCTGACTCAGAAGGAAGAGACCCTGAGACCAGGGAGGAGAAGGTGGCCTGCAGCATTAACCAAGGCAGTGACTGTGAAGGCAGCCCCTGGGGACGTGCCTCTGGAAGCCACTGGGGACAGGAGGCGAAGGCTGAAGGTGCAGACTGCTGAGAATTCTGAAGACTGTTCTAGTTAGGAGATCTCTTTTGACAGGAGAGAGGATGATAATAAAACGGGCACGAGAAAGGAGAAACTGAGAAGGAGAAGATGAGGAGCTTTCCTCAGACAGGATAATGCACCATGATACTGCAACAGGGCCAAGTGCGTTTCATCCCAGGAATGGATGGCTGCTTCAACTTGGAAAATCAATCAATGTCATTTACTTTATTAACAGACTAAATAGAAAAACCATGTGGTTATTTCAATGGTTACTAGAAAAGTATTTGATAAAATTCAACATCTATGCAAGACTAAAAAGGAATTCTTAATAAATTAGCAATGGAAGGGGAATTCCTCAATCTGATCAATGGGAACAGGAAAAAAACCTGTAACACCATACTTAATGGTGAAAGACTGAATGTTTTCCCTTAAGGACCAGTAACAAAGCAAGTTTGTCCACTCTCATCACTAGTATTCAATATTGTCCTGGAAGTCCTAGATCATTCAATAAGACAAGAAAAAGTAATAAAAGGCATACAGAGTGGAAAGGAAGAAATAAAGCTGACTATATTTGCAGATAACATAATTGCTTATGTAGAAAATCCCTAAGAATCTACAAAACAGCTACCAAAATTGATGGGCAAGTTTGCAAATACAAGAATACAAGATCACAGTTACAGGTCAATATACAAAAAGCAACCATATTACTGTATACAAGCAATGAACAATCAGAAGTGAAATTTTTTTAAAGTACCATTTAAATGTCATCAAAACTATGAAATACTTATGTATAACTAACAAAATATGTGCAAACCTGTTCACTGAAAACTATAAAATGCCGATGAAAGAAATAAAAAATACTTAAATAAATTGAGAAATATACCACGTTCATGTATTGAAAAACTCAGTGTTGTTCTGATGTCAATTCTCCCCAAATTCATGAATAGATGCAACATAATCGCAATCAAAATCTAAGCAGGAAGTTTTTTTTAAGAAATCGACAAGATGAGTTTAAAATTTATATGGAAAAGCAAAACAACTAGAATAGCCAAAATAATTTTGAAAAAGATGAACCAAGTTGAAAGACTCACACTACTCAATTTCAAGACTTATTATAAAGACACGGTAATTAAGGTACAGCAGTACTAGCATAAGAACAGAAAAATATAGATCAGTGGAATGGAATGGAATGGAATAGAGTCCCGAAATAAACGCTTACATGTATGGTTAGTTGATTTTTGACAAGGTACCAAGACAATTCAATGGGGAAAAAATAGTCTTTTCAACAAATGATGCTGGGATAACTTGATATCTACATGCAAAAGAATGAAGTTGAACCCACTACCTTATACTACATACAAAAGTAAATCAAAGTAGATCAGAGACCTAAATGTAAGAGCTACAGCTATAAAACTTTAGAAAAAAAAACATAAGAATAAATCTTCATGACCTCGGATTAAGTAATTACTTCTTGGATATTATACCAAAAGCACAAATGACTAAAAAAAAAAAGTAGATAAATTGTACCTCATCAAAATCGAAAACTTCAAATTGAAAGCTTCAAAAGGCATCAGCAAGAAAGTGAAAAAGACAACACACAGATTGGAATTATCTGCAAATCATGTATCACACCTTTAATTTTGACAACATATAAAGGCAACTAAATGGAGAAAGGATAAACTTTTCAACAAATGGTGCCAGGACAATTGGATATACATATAATTAACTCAAAGCTCACAACATATACAAAAATTTACTCAGAGTGGTTCATAGGCCTAAATGCAGAACCTAAAGCTATTAAACTTCTAGAAGAAAACATAGAAGTTTGGGTTAGGCAAAAATTCTTTATATATAAAAGCAAAATCATGCTCCATAAAAGAAAATAAATGATAAATTGATAAATCAGACTTCATCAAAATTAAAAACATTTACCTTCAAAAGACACTGTTGAGAAGATGAAGAGACAAGCCACAAAATGGGAGTAATTATTGGTAAATCATATATCTGATGAAAAGATATGTACCCAGAACCCACTTTTTAAAAGAGCAAAAGATTTGAATAGACAACTCACTAAAGAAGATATAAGGATGATAAATATACACATAGAAAGATGCTCAAAATCATTAACCATTAGGGAAATGCAAAATTTTAAAAACAATGAGATACTATTAAACACTATTAGAATGGCTAAAATAAAATAAAATTTAAGCTCAAAAAGAAAAGAAAAAAGAACTGCCAGTAGCAATACTGCTAAGAATGGAATTCTTAGCAGCTAGAATTCTCATACCTTGCTAATAGGACTGATTGAAAAATGGTTCAGTCACTTTGGAAAAGAGTTTCTCAATTTCTCGTAAAATTTAACATACACTTATCACATGAGCAGCAATTTCACCCCTAGGTATTTGCCCAAATGAAATAAAAGGTTACATTCACTCAAAAATCAGTGCAGGAATGTTTAAATTTTACTTATCTATAAAATGGAACAATCTAGTGATAACATATAACTTCATAAATGAGTATCAAATACTCCATGCTGAGTGGCAGAAGCCACACTCAGAAGGCTGCATACTGTATGATTCCATTTACATGGCATTCTGGAAAATGCAAAAACTGTGGAGACCGAAAACAGATCGGTGGTTGCCGGGGGCAGGGGCAGGGGCAGGGGGAGAGGTTGACTAAAAGGGGCAGCAGAAAGAAACCATTTCTGGTAATGGAACTGTTCCTTATTTTGATTTGGTGGGTACACATCTTTATGCCTTTGTCAAACCCACAGAACTGTACACCAGAAAGGGTGAATTCTACTGTATGTAAATTATATAACAACAATAACAACAACAACAACAACAACAACAACAACCACCCAGGAGTACGATATCCAGGAGGGACTACGGGAGAGAATGTGAAGAACCAGCCAGATAGAAAAAAGGCAGCTTTTCCCCTCCCTGAGGCCAGAAAGAGGGGCCAGAGTCTATTTTGAGACATGACCCCCAAGGTAATTATCAACTGGCCCCGCTGCAGCATCTCAGTGCTAATCCTTCTGGCCTCTCCTGCTGTAATCTGACTCCTCCTGCAGCCAGAAGGCCAATAGCAACAGACGGTCCAAATCCAGGTAAAAGGATGACCTGTAACCCAATAGAGGCCCAAATGGCTTTGCTAAGCTTAGTACGCCTCAGGATTCCTTCCTCTCATTTACTATACGTAAAATTGGGTGAGCAGGAAGAGGGAGGGTTCTTGGGCAAGGCCTTTGGGAAGGGTGATTTCAGAAAATTTGACCCGAGAGTGAAAATTTAAGAGATTAATACGTCAAACATACACACACAAACACAAAGCAGGAATCTGTGCACCAGGTCTTAACAGATGCTAAGGCCCCCATGCAGACAGTAATGCTATGAAGTGGAGGCATCAGCAAAATCTGATGGAATTCTGCTTACGGCCTTCTAGTGGGCATTTGTAGCTTAAAGATAACCTCGCACCTTGGGCATGAGGGTCCCAATGCTAACTGGTTCTCTTCTCCACTAAAGACAATGATCGGTTATTGAGCCCCTTCATATGCTCCATGGAGGCAGACACAGTAAAAGCATAAACCCTGTCCTTATACGAAAGACTTAATTAGTAAATAATAACAGGTATCGTTCATGACAGCAGGTAAAGAAGGCCTAATTAAGGGTTCGTTGGTTTTCCCTGTGCCGACCCGAGACACACCTCACCACACGGAACGTGTGTGAGAGAAGGGTTACCTACACCACACCGAGTGAAGTAACGGGGGACCCGACAACACAACACACCTCAGCCCTGGGAGGGCCTCCGCATGCCCTGCGGATGGCTTGGGTACAAGGGGTCCCAGGACCACACCAGGAGAGACCCCAAAAGAGGGGAATGTTTGGGATTCTAGTCTTTGAGTGGAAACGCAGGGGAGACGCCTACGAATGTTTACCACGCCGGCTGGCATTTCTATAAACACAGCACTTCAGAAACTCGATCTCTGGCTGCCTGCGGGCTGCAGGTTTGATTTGGCCACGCGTGAAGTTACAGTGCTCCAGGTTGCTCAGTGTCTCCTCCACAAAGGCTGAAAGAAATCCCAGCAGCTGACCTGAGGCTCTGCAATTGTTGCTGCCTTTCCTCTGAATTTTCAGGGCCACCTGCTGACACAGGCTTTGTACTCGCCAGTCCTGAGAAAGGAGCAAGGCAAAGAGGATTGAGGAATAAACAGGTTCGGAAAAGAAGGAAATGAGTTGGGAAAAACCCTCATGCAATTTGCTACTTAGCATAGCTTCTGCTCTGGACAAGTCAGCTAGCCCCTTGCAGGGATGTTCACACAGTAGGTGTCCGGTGGTGGTGGTGATGCCCAGGAGGTAGAGAATCAGAATTCCCAGGGAGGTAGATGTAGTGATGGCGGTATTAAATTGGGATTTCAGGTAAACAATAAATAATGGGGTTTTTTAGTATAAGTATGTCCTGTGCAATATTTGGGACATAATTATACTAAAAAAAAAATCTGTTGTTTACATGAAATTTAAATTTAACTGGGTGACTGTTTATCTGGAGACCCTACCAGGAAGCCTTTTCAAACCTGGCCTTTCCCTAGCGCTGACAACCCGCTCACCGTGGCAGGGCCCCAGCATCCGAAGGGTGACCCAGCACCCTACTCCCTCTTCCAGACCCTTCTCCACTCTCTGCAGCTGCTGCACAGTCAGACCACAGCACTTTCTCTCCACATCAGAGTCTGAAATCACCTCAAGTAAGTGCAAGCTGGGGTCCGAGGGTCCAGTTCTCCACTACTCTGCATAGCAGAAAGGGAGAGGAGGTCCTCTCCCGCGGGTGTGACCCGGGACCCCAGCCCTAACAGGTACAGCCTCTTCCCATTCTAGTCCTTTTTCCATTTATGAAGACACAAAACTAGCAACCAAATAAGCCCCAAATAAAAAGAGCAGATAAGCCTGATAAGAGTTCCTTCCACCTGCTCTAGATTTCATTTGTTCTTAGAGTGGTGGTGGGAAGCTCAGGGACCCTGGTGGAAACCCATGATGATATAAAATAAATCGAGGATGGAGAATCTTAAATTATAGAATCTTCAAAGACATGTTGGCCCGGTTCCTTATATACTGTACCAAGATCAATTAGGTGCCAAATGGCTCTTAAGATACTACAAATTTTAAACTTTTTTATTATAGTGATGCCTCTTTAAAATTTTTTCCTTTACAAAGAATAAAGACTGCAGTATGCTGTTTTGGTGATTAAAGCCATATTATCTCTACTTGGAAACTTTTGAGATGAAGACTCCTTTCATGGAGATGGCAGATCTAACTTGAAGGCTCTAGAGTCTCTCCATTCCTGCTAGGGTCCTGCCCACATGGCACCCCCTCCTGTCCATCCGGCTAGGATCCAGCTGCTCGGAGCTTGTCAATCTCTCCTCCAGAACCCTTTATGTGCACTATCCTCTCTGTCAGAGAGCCTCATATCTTTTCACATCATAATACTTTCCTGCTCAAAAGCCTGCCATGACTCGTTATTACCAGTAAGATAAAGATAAAGCCCAAAATCCTGTGCGGGCATCAGGACTCTACAATTCTCATCACAGGCCATATTCCCTTCTCGTTGCTTACCCAAAACATACAGGCTACTTACTGCCTCTGGAAAACGCCAGTCTATAAGATGATTCTAAAGTATGATGTTTATTTAATATAATTTTGCTGTTACTAAAATCAGAGCATGAAATATTAACAAATCACTAATTGGCATATAATACATTAATAATAATACAAAATAAGACAAAGTAGACTAAAATGTGAACACAGACAAGTACGTAGGAATGATTGGGTACAATAATTTTCGTCTCAAAACACTTTCACGTGTAACATTTCATTGCATCTTTATACGACAGGGAAATTGGGTGCTCTCACCTCCCACTTTTGTTTACCAGAAAACTGAGGTTCGAGGTAGGAGCCCTGTCCGTGGGTACGCAGGAAGGCAGGGGCAGAACTAAATCACAGATTCCCATTCTGAGTTCAGAGCTTGTCCTACTCTACGTACTAAGCTGTTACTTATCCCAACTTAATTTAGGTCCACTTTTGTTTTTTTCCATTTAATAAAGAAACACTCAACTTTCTGTCACGCTCATCCTGGGTGCCCCAGGCCTTCTTCATAGATCCTGGTCGCATAAAGTGCTGCCAATCAGGGACCTGCTCCCAGCCACTGCCCTCTCCAAGGAACTCGCCACGGGATGAGTGGGCCCAGCGCCTGTCTCGTGAGGCCAGGCCTTATTCCGGTATAGCTCCCTTTAATTATTTTCTCATTGATATACCATAAAACTCACCCTTTTCTACAATTCAGTAGGTTTTAGTGTGTTCTCAAGATGTTGCAACCTTCACCAGCTATCTAATCCCAGAAATTTTCAATATCCCCCAAAGAAACCCCACAACTGTTAATCACTGCTTATTTCCCACCTCCGCCCCCAGCTCCTGTCAACCACTAATTTACTTTCAGTCTCAGTGGAAGTTCTAGACATTTCATATAAATGAGGTTATATAATAGGTAGCCTTCTGTGCCTAGCTATTTTCACCTAGTTTCAAGATTCATCTCTATTGTAACACATATCGGTATTTCATTACTTTTTATGGCCAAATAATATTCTGTAGTACGGCTATACCATATTTTGCTTGTCCAATAATCAATTATGGACATATGGGTTGTGTACACTTTTTGGCTATGGTGAATAATGTTGCTATGAAGACTTGTACAAGTTTTTACACAGAGGTATGTTTTCAATTCTTTCGGGTATATACCTAGGAGTGAAACTGATAGATGTTATGGACTGAATGTTTCTGTCCCCTTCTGCCTCCCATCTATATGTTAAAATCCTAACCCCCAATGTGATGGCATTAGGAGATGGGGCTTTGGGGAGGTGATTAGGAGGGAAAGTAGAGCCCTCATGAATGGAATTAGTGTTCCTATAAAAGGGACCCCTGAGGGCACTCTAAATCTCCTTCCACCACATGAGGACAGTGAGAAGACAGCCAACCTCAGACACAGAAAGCGGGCCATCATCAGACACAGAATCTCCTGGTGCCTTGAACTGGACTTTCTAGCCTTCAGAACTGTAAGAAACTAGCGTTTATTGTTTAAGCCACTCAGCCTCTGGTCTGTTGTTCAGCAGCCTGAAAGGGCTAAGACACTAGGCTGTGTAGTAATTCTGTGTTGAACATTTTGAGGAACCGACCAACTGTTTCCCAAAGTGGCTGCACTATTTTATATTCCAACTGGCAATATGAGGGTTCCGATTCTCCACATCCTCCCCAACACTTGTTTTTGTCTTTTTTATTAAAGCCGTCCTAGTGGGAGTGAGGTGGTATCTCACTATAGTTTTGATCCCCTTAAATTTTAAGGCAAATAGTGACAGTAACACGTGAGATGGTTTATTCTGTACCTTGAACAGCTGTACCTTTAGAGGGAAATGGCCACACGGTACACTTTATTTTTGTCATCTTTGGTGACTTATTCCTAAGACCTTGTGGGTGCATCCAGAAGAGAAACAACAGCTTTCCCACACTAGTACTTACTTGAACAGGGTATCCTCTTAATTCACTCAGCAAACAGCACTGTGCTGGTAGTCTAGGAAACCCCAAACCTGGCCACCTGGCCCATGTCCCCCAGGACTCCAAGTCCAGTGTCAGAGTCAGGTGTATGTATAAACAGCTAAGGGGACACAAATTCTACAGGCTTTGTAGTCTTAACCCCAAGTTAGTTCCATAAACACTTAGTTTGCAAAAAACAGAGCAGAGGAGATAATATTTGTGATATTTGAAGTGTTTTATAAATTAACAATAAGTAGAATTTAACAGAAAAATGGATAATGTAGATAAACAAGCTATTCAAACAAGTAAAACTACGAATGACTTACTTACATGTGATATGAAATAATGTGAAACTTGTGAGTAAGCGAAGAAATACAAATGAAAACAATATTTTGCCTATTAAACTAGCAAAGCTTTTTTCACAGTACTAATGTTGGCAAGAATGCAACAGAACAGGCACCCTCCTACACCATCAGGGAATGTGAACTGGTACAGCCCTTCCGGAAAGCAGCTTAGCGATGGGTATGAAGAGCCTTGGAAAATTCTCATCCTGTTGGACCTGGTCAGTCAGTCTTCTGCGCTACAGAACCTCAGTAGCTTGGGCAGGGCTTTATATCCAAGGACGATTAGAAAATTTTAAATGGGGAACAGCTAAATGCTGAACAACTGGACAACAGTTGAATAAATTATGGAGCTTCAATCCCCTGGAATATGTTGAGGCCTTTAAAAATGTTTTATTTAAAGAAGATTTAATATCATGAGGAATTTTTCAAAATATAAAGCCAAGTGTGGGGGGCACGGAAAATATGGAATTGCATTTTCAGCATGATCGCAATCCGTGTGTGTGCGTGTGTGTGTGTGTTAACAGTGGTAAAATGTCTCTAGGTGATAAGATTTTAAGTAGTTTTTACTTTTTTCTTTAGAGAATTGAATACTGTCCAACTTTTCTATCATATGTATTACTCTTAAAAGAGATAAGTGATAAATTTGTATTAAAAAAAGAAAAAATATATACGCTTTTACTCTGAGCATGGCAGGCTAAAGTAACTTCTTATCTAACAGCAGAGATAAGGTGAGAATTCAAATGCCTACAAAACCAGGCAGAATAAGTCAAATGGCAAAAATATTCAATCCAGAAGAGGAAGTCCCGTCTGGGCAGAGGGGGAGTAGGAAGGCTTCATGGAGAAGTGTCTGGAGATGGGACCGGCAGCTTGGATGGGATCGAGGCAGCCAGCATTACGCGGGGGGCATCCAGGTGGCAGAAAGGATGTGAATAAAGGGGTGGAGAGAGGAGAGTGCAAGGCCGCCTGGGCACACCGGAAAGCCAGCCCTGACTGGAACCGAGCGAGCAAGGGGACCGACTGGCCAGAGATGAGGTGGGGCTCATGACTCAATCACAAAGAACATCCATGTCAGGGAAAGGGGCTGGCCCACGACCCGAGTGGCATTAAAAACACTTGGTGTCTACATTTCCAAAAACAAAACAAAACAAAATTATATTAATTTGTCAACTTATAAAATGTCCATTCATTAGAGAAAATTTCAAAATCATAGAAAAAAAAATCAATTTGCCACCCAAAAACAACCAGTTACCACTGGTTGATTCCCCTCCTTCCCTCTCTCTCTTTCTTCTTCTCTCCTTCCCTCCCTCTCTTTCTACCCACTCACTTTTTTTTTGTTTTTGCTTTCATACAGCTGTGATCTTACTGTTTACATAATTTGGTATCCTGCTTTTTTTACTTAACATTATCAAGTAAGTGGTCCCTTGTTATTACAACATCTAATGCGGCATGCTTTCAACGGGGAAAGGTGCTCAGAGCTGCACTTCAGGAAGATCAACATGACAGATGGGAAGGAGGCAGCAAAGAGGGAGATGCCGGAGGTAGAGAGACCAAATGAGAGCTGGGGAAACGCACCCATGAGAAGGACCAGGACCTGAGGGAGGCCAGGGGACCCACAAAGAGAAAGGGGGGTGGTGTTCAGGATGTCCCAAGCCAGGCATCTGAGAGGGGTGAGTCTCCAGAGGGAGGGGAGGGCTTTGGTTCTTAATCCACACAGGGAAATCCGAGGAGGGGCTGGTTTTGGGTAAGTGGAATGAGTAAAGCACAGCGTGTCACACAGGCTAACCAGAAGGGAGAAATCCAAAGAAGGTAGAGAGCCAATAGTCAGGCGCTGTGGAAGAGCCTGAAAAGACATGCACAAATTAAAGGTTGTTAGGGGCCCCACAGGTGACCTCTGAGAGAGATTAGGCAGGAGTCCAGACATAAGGGGCTTCAGTCATAAGGGCAGTGCGGGGGCAGTGAGTGAAGGTGACACTTTCTGAGGATGCTTGGGAGAGAGGGGGGTTACAGCCTGAATGGATACGCATGGAGTGCGAGGAAAGGCGGGCAAACTTGCTTTATCCAGAGGCAGAGGGAGGGAAGGACTAACGAGGCAAAAGAGAACGAAACTCCAGTGAATTGCAGGACACTGCTATTTAGGAGGGCAGCCACCAGCCTCACATGGCTGTGAGCACCTGAAATACGCATGGCTAGTCTCAACTGAGATGTGCTAAGTGTAAAATACACACCAGAATTGAAATAATTTTTACTAATTACATGCAGATGTATTCTGGATATAGTGGGTGAAATAAAATATATTGTGAAAATTAATTTCACCCGTGGTTATTTTTTTTGTTTTTTACTTTTTTGGCTACTGAAAAAGTTAAAATTATGTATGAGGCTCTCATATTTCTGTTGGACAGGACAGCTATAGAACAAAGGGGAGGCAAAGCAGGAGGGACTTGAAGCATGGTGGACAAGGGACAAACCACAGGCTGATTTTCAGAATATCAAATTGGTGTTTTGGAAAACTCGACAATCGGTTAATTGACAGAGAGACTCACCTTTGAGCCACAGAGAGGCTGGCCCCCAGTCCTGGCCCCCGAGAGAGTCATTTCCCAAAGGCTCAAAGATTCATTCACCTGCCAGGCTCCAAGACAAACCTGGATGGTGTAACCCATGGCAGCCACTTCCCTGGCTTTTGAGAGCAAGAAACGTGGAGGCAAAAAAGGGAAGAGAGTGTTTAGGGGCTGAGGCTGAACCATAAGACCCCAAGGGAAGAGGAGGTCTCGGACAGGGGCTCAGATGCAGGCTGAGGTGTTAGGACTGTCTAGAGAACATGTCAACCTGTCTATCATATCATGAAACTTGGGGGCTTCAGAAAAGTACATGAATTTAAAACCACAGGGGGAAGGGGCAGGACAAGATCAAGTAACGAATGCCTGGAGGAAGCACAGTATAGAGAAAGAAAACAATGGGGACAGTCCATGGAGTGGCCATGTCCTGGGTCTCTGACTGCTTAGGCAGGACAACTGTCCTGAGCGTACCACTAGGAATGGAGATGCCACTTACAGGATTTTCTGAGGAATCCTGATTTCAAATATTCTGTCCCCTGTTCTCCTGAAATGCAATGAAATGCTCAGCGTATAAGCTGTAACTTTAAAGCAGCTGGTCACACCTGGAAGGCATACAAAAGTCTTCTGTCTGACCCAAAAGGATCAGTGGGGAATCCCAGAGGAAGCCGGAGACTTTCAGGTTCTATGCCAGGCAATGGCAACCCCCCACCCCCTCCCAAAAGTTTAGGAATCACACATGCAGAGCAGAGTGAAAAGGCGGATACATTCCAACACAAACCAAGGACACGAGTTGGGGTAGAGGGGACAGGGGCGACGGAGAAGCTGAATGGTGGCTGGCCCACCCATAAACTGCTTCTCATGCAGTTCTCTGACCTCTGGGGCAAGGAAGAGTTTGCTTTGTGGCCTGGCAAGAAGTTTCATGAGCCAGAAGTTTATTTATAATCTGAGTGCAAGTGAAGTTTCTCTCCTCCAGAAATCTCATCTTGGAGAACAATTATCCCGCACCCCCTCCCCAAGTTCCCCCACCCTCGGCTGCCTCCTCCCCCTTCCAGGAAAGTCAGACAAGCTTTCATTGTTCTAGGTGAGCAGTGGTGACAGCTGAGGATGATGCGGGCTGTGGAGGTGGAGGGAAGGGGCTGACAAAATGCTGGAATCGGATTCAGGGAGAGGTGGAAGAACACCCGCCTCCCAACACTGAGTTCTGGTTTCCACCCCACACAGGTGAAGTGCGGCTCTCCTCTGTGCCTTCCCCACCCACACCGCCTCCCTCCCGCTAGTCCTCACCTCCAGGGCCCATTTTAGGTCTGCTGAATTCGGAAGGAAAAACGAAATGCTCAAGAGAAAGTGAAATTGCCACCAAGCCGCTTACCTAATAAAGAGTTTAATCTGAAATGACCCTCCCTTCACACCTCTACCCCACAGAAACACACTCCCGGCTCCAGGTCCATCCAGTGACTGTAAATTACCATGCCACTGCCTCTCGCCATGTGCTTTCAGAGGAGAAAAAGAGATTAACCTTTTTATTTAAAAAACATATTGTCAAAGGCGGTGGCAGAGACTGTTAGCTGTCCGCCTAAATTCATCCTCCCCTTCTTCCAAAACAACACATAGTAGTTGGGCACATGGCTGCCCAGCTGGGTCTTGCTCAGCCAACCCTGCTGCTAAGTACAGTGATTGTGACTATGCTCGGGCCAGAGGGGTGTGAATGGAAGAGATGTGGCAACATCCATATCTTCTCCCTTCCATCCTCAGACGAGTCACTTGCCCTTCCTGGACCAGCACTTTTTACTATCTCCTGTCTGGGCTGGAACACGGATAGGCCCCAGACCCGCTTTGACCATACAGGAGAGGATAATGTCCTTGGGTCTCGTGGCACAACCCCACAGAAGTGGACCAGGTCACATCAGGGCTATTACCTGAGAGAGAAATAAAGCCACTGTATCTCTGTGTCCCTTTGCTACACAGCTTAGCCTGTACCCTAACTAATACACCTACCAATATACCAGAGCTTTCTGGGTCTGAGCCTCCAGGGGCAGCCTGATCCCGTTCCTCCACCTCGCTCCCATCACCTGCTCCAGTGCGGAGGGAGAAAGCACAACAGGCAGAGTGCACAAGGTGAGGGGAGGCAGACGGGGCTGGAGGTGTGAAAATGGGAAGGCCTCTTCAAAAGCGGCGGAAGGTCCGAGGCCATGGTCCTGACAGGAGCTGGGCCTGAGCCCAGAAACCAGATGAGAGACAAAGCAGACAGACTGGCTGGATTCTCAGGGGTGGAAGGAAGTATAGTGGCCGCACTCCGCAAGCTGGGAAACGGAGGCCCAGAGGAAAGAAGGAGCAGGCTCTGCATTATTTCAAGGAGATGAAGCACGGTGTGGGGAACGGACATGGGATTTTGGGGTCAGAAGACCGAGATTCAGGTCTCACTCAGTTCAGTTACTTATTAGATGAGTGGTTTCAACTGAGTAACCTCTCCTTAATAAGCCTCAGATTCTTCTCTTATAAAATGGGATGACATTATCTATTTCTCAAGGCCTGTTGATAAATTACATAGGGCAATGATAAAAATGTCAGAAAAGCAATTATTCTTCTACCATTTACCCAAGTTTAGATAGAGTGAAAGCAAGACACGAGAACCCAACCAATCTATCCCCTGTCCCCAAGGGGAGTGGGCGAGGACGAGAACATCAGTATTTATTGTCAAGGGTACGAAGCACCAGGAACGGCGCTGGGTGCTTTTCCCAGACCACGTCCCAACAAAAGTGGCACGTGACCAGGCCTACAAGGGTTCTAGTCTGGAGCCTCGGGGTATTGTGCACACCCAGGCTTGGGGGACTGGCCAAGAGCTGGGGGCAAGGCTGCTGCTCCCACACCCCTGTGGGGTAGCAGCCCAGGGGCAGAGGCCGCCAAAGATGGAAACCACCCCTGCTGGAGAAGGGGGCTCCTCTTCTCTGTCCAGCAGCCTCTGCAGGCTCTCGCCTGGAGATGACAGGCCTTCACTAGAGAGTCCAAATGCCCTATACCTAAAAACAGAGAACTGAGAGGCATCTGGAGAGCCTCTGTCCTGCAGGTGAAAGCAAAGACCAAAGCTTCTCAGAGGCTCCCAGCAGGCTGCCGGCCTGCGGGGCCAGCTCGGGCATCTGAACCTTTTCTCATCTCATGTCCCTCAGCATTTCCAGACCGCAAAGCGCAGGAAAGCAACAGGAGCCTGAGGGCCTTGCCTCAGGAACAGCCACTCCTCAGCCAAATCTGGGGGAAGAGTGAGGGGTTTTCCAGAAGGTGGGGCATCGAAGTCCCTGAGGTCTGTAGTGAGGCTAGAAGGAGGGCTCGGGGCTCCCTGCTCAGCAGTTCCCCCTCCTGTCCTTGGGCTTTTTTTCCTCCTTCTCTTTTACAATCCAAGTTCCTTTCTTTCTTCGAAAAATTATTTTGAGTTGGTGGGTGAAAGTGAACTCAAAGGCAGCCCTCGCCGGGCCCCAGAGGCTGTTCCTGAGAGCCCCAGCACCACCCTCTGATAAGCCCACCATGCAGACCCTCTCAGCCTATCTGACCGGAAGACTTTGTCTTCTCCTGAAAGCTGAGCTCCCATGCCCACCCAACGCCTCCTCCCTCGCCTCAGTTTACCCCTAGGGCCCTGCTAGAACATCTGCCTTCTTAGCCCCAGCTCTCACTCCCACCCAGCCCCAGCCCCAGCCCCACCAGGCTGAGTCCTCCCCACTCTTCCCAGAACTCAGGAGCAGCACCCCTGACCCCTAGAACACGGCAGGGAGGGCACTGCCCAGGACGCTGTAGGATCTGGGGCAGCATCGCGATCTGTCGGGCAGGGTACCAACCTCGAATGGCAACCCCACCCCGAGAGTGCCCAGGGGAGAGGAGCCGGCAGAGTCTTTTCTCCTCCCCACCGGGAGAGGTCCCTTGCAGGGTCCCTTGCAGGGTTCAGAGGTGGATGGAACGAGCCCATGCCAGCAACGCCAGATGCTCTTCGTTCCCCTGCCACATGCATGTGCCTGGGATGACAAAGCGTGAGAACGGCAGAGGAGAGGACTCAGCAGCCAGCCTCCCCACCACCAACACCGCTGCCCCACACAAGCAGCAGGGGCCGGGAGGCCCGGCCGAGCTTGTGGCCGGCAACAGAACCACTCCGGACAGCCTGCTGCGGACCAGGGCCTCCATCGAGGGAGCGGCCGCGGAAAGGACTGTGACGTGCCCCACCCGAAGCAAACAGTCACTCCCCTAATAACTCAGCTTTGCAAGTCCGAACGGTTGTCAACCGGGCTTTCTTAGAGAGGGCCACGGCTACAGCAGAAAGCAGAGCCTGGCAAAGTGCCCTTGGACCCCTGCAACCGGAGCGCCGACAAGCAGAGGACAGGACAGAGGTGTTTGCGAAGGTGGGCACTGCAACGCTCGCCGCCAGTTCTCTTTCTGGTCAGTTCAGGTCCTCACCCATCCTCGGAATTAGCACAGCAGATCCCCACCCCCAGAGTCGGCCAGGCAGCTCTCTGGGCACAAGGAACACTCTTACAGCTCCCCAGCTCCCCGCACAGTGCCTAGCACTCGGCAGGTACTAGATAAACGCTGGGTGAGTAGGCGAATGGGCACAGGCCTCAAGGAATGACCGGTTCACCCTGACCACAGCCATTTCCAGGCAGCCTGGAAATGTACGACATGTACACAGGGAATACAGACTCATCTGACCTCGGCATGAGCTCAAAACAATTAAGAGAGGAAATCTACCACAAATCACCCAGTGCATTCCAAACTATCAAATGCATTTAGAAATCCTCTGCCGTTTGGTATTGTCCGTGCCGCTGGCTTCCTTGCTTAATGCAGCTAACCAGACTGATGGACACCCAGAGGGACGGAGAGCTCTCTCAGAGCTTGCCAGAGTCAGCTGGGCGGCTCCAGGAGCCGCATCAGGACTGGGAGAGTGAGGGCTGAGGGAGGGTCGCATTCTCCCCTCCCTACCCCCACAGTCTCACAGCAGTGACCCCCTGCCCGGCTGAGCCCTGGGGCGTTGGGGTAGGGATCCCTGTGAGCACTTCAAGCACTAGCACAAGCCACCTAAACTAAACTGCCCTTGTCAAAACAAACCCACTGCAGGCACTCCCGGGCCGGCCCGGCTCTCATCACTGACACTTGCTTAACTGTGGAATTTGGCCAAGAGGCCAGGAACCCCCAGGTAGCAGAGGATCGGGCCTGAGGGAGCACGGGCCCTGGGCTGGAGTCCAACCCTATTACTACTGCATGGTCACTTGGGAACCTTAGGACACATCTCTTGACATTTTGGTTTCCATAAAATCAGAACAGGATTCTCTGAATTTGACAGAGAAGTTTCTAGTGGTAGTTATGCTGAACTCCCAGCTGTCCATGTTAAGGGAGTCAAATCAGTGTGTGGCTGGCCCAGGGAGACATGCTAGAGACATTCGAGCCCCTGCCTTCGAGGCACTCGCAGTTAAGACAGGGAGGACAGGAGAAACAGAGTAGACGATGGAAGAGTGAGATGGCTGGTATCAGACTGCGAACGCCTCTGTGGGCCACAGAGGCCAAGACAGGCTTCAGGGAAGGGGCGCGATTTGGGTGGGAAGCCGAAGAGGATTTGAATGGGGGAAGGAAAATTTTCAGATGAAAGCGACAGTCCTTGGAAAAATCCCAGCATGGCTGGGGCCATGAAGAGGCCACCCAGCAGAGCCAGGGAGAGACAGGTGATGACACTGTGTATTCGAGTGGCCCGGATGGTGAACCACTGCCTACCAGGATGGGAAGCTTGGCTTGGTATTACAAGCAATAATGAACCACTGGAGGTTGGTGAGGACGTTTTATGATGAAATAAAATTTAATAACAGCTACTGTCTATTGAGTGCTTACAGTGTACAGGTCCAACCTCATTTAATCCTCATGACACCCCCATGAGGTGGGTGCAATGAAAACTCCCATGTCACAGGTGGAAAGCGAGGCATAGCGAGGTGAAGCACCTTGCTCAAGGCGGCGCCGCTAAGAGGTAGCTAACCACTACGCCACACTGCCCCCCAAGAAGGAAGAATGATGTGCAGCTGCGGAGAGGGATGAAGATGGCAAAAGGGAGGCAGGGTCTGCAGAAGAGAAAGACTGTTGCATCAGGCAGATGAGGAAGGGAACGGGGCTGGAAAGGAGAGATGAATCCAAGAGATGCTATGAGGGAAGTAGGAACGAAATTTGGGACTGACCCACCCGCAGCCCAAAGAAACTCAACAGAAAGGGGAAAGTTGAGAAGGACACCAATTACGCGGCAGACGAGGAGCTCCGACTGAAGCGTTGAGAGAGTCCACACAACGTCTCCACGTCTCCCTTGTTAAGGAGCTCGTCTTCCATGCAGCCTAACCTTCACCTGCAGCCCAGGTCTTCACAAACTACCCACCTGGGGACTGAAGCACCCAGCCCTTCCACAGCCCCCATCCTCCAATGACACCTCCACCCCCTACCGCAGTCCCTTCTCCAAGGCTACACGTCTGTTCCCAGGGGAAATGGACAGGACCTGGTTAGTGTCTGTTCACTGCCATAGAGTCCAAAGTGGGGGACTTATTATTTCGAAGGCTGCGCGTGTGAAAGCATGCATGCGTGTGTCAAGATCCTGCACATATAAACAGCTTCACCTCCAAAAAGGAAGCACACTCTCATTTTTCCTCGGTAGACGACAAACAGAGATAAACCAGGTGCTGAGCTTTCCCAGGTCCTGCTACCAGGAATGTCAGCCAAGAGGGCTCTCTCCACAGTCTCTTTCTGCAGGCTCTGGGCCCTGATGTTCAAGAGTCAAGGCATCACCCCAAAAGCCCAGTTTACTCTGCCTTGGGCTCAGCCACCCATCTGGGACAGGCCCCTCTGTTCCCAGTTTTCAGAGCAATCTGGAGAATCAAGGTCAGACGGTGCCATGTGCTTTCCTGAGAATGAATGTCTGCAGTTAAGAGTTTCCCCAAGAATGCACTAGAGGGATGAGAGGCCTCTAGCAGGCCAGCCACTCTAAAAGCAGATTTCATCCTTCGGTGTTCACTGAAGGCCCACTGTGTGCTGGGCACTCTGGCATCCAGGGATGCTTGACAGGGCACTCACACAGCAGGTAAATAGCTGGGAGCCTGGCAGGGAGGCTGTGAGGCCTCATGCAGCCCTGAGTACAAATACCTTGTCTACATCAGCACCTGTCCTGGTGATTCTTGGGCCGTCTCCGTGAGGAAGTCTTAGGGTCCCACAGCTGGGGTCCATGCAGGCCTAACGGTAGTGCTGGGAGCCACGGCAGCGAGAGCAATGTGGGGGTTTTTAACCCAAAAGTTGAATTCTTCAGTGGCTGTTTGGGAGCATGTTTGCAGGAGACCAAGAAGTCCTCAATCTGCTTGCTCTCCAGGACACAGGGCCACAGTGGAGTGCAAGGGACACTCAAAGACTGCCTGTTTCAGCAGGACTGTGACTAAGGTGGTGCTCTGTTGGAGGGCCCTCAGCATTGAAGCAGCAGGGGAATGCTAAGCGTGTAGCTAAGGTGGTCAAGGACGAGCTAAGGGGCAAAGGGGCAGGCCCTGGACCTTTGCATTTCTGTAAGAGAAATCAGAATCTCTTCTGGGAACTGTAAGTTCTTTCTGCCTGAGGCCCCCAGTATATATTTCTGAGAATCTTCTCATTAGGAGGAGGGACACTAGTTCCGAGAGGCCTTTCCTGTACTGGAGGCCTCGGGACGTAGCCTGCTAAGTGGACGTCACAGTCAGCCAACGGCCAGTCTGCCTACTATGTAGATACCCAGCGAGGTCTAAAATACATAACACGAATCCCTCAAACTTAGCCCCAAGTGCCCCACTAGCAGAGGGACTGGGTGAGCTAAGAGGATGAACTGGCCAGAAGGAGAGGCTGGAGAAGTCTGGGAGGGCAGGAAGGAGGAATCAGCTCCAAGCCCTCAGCAAGGAAAAGGCAGGAAGATGTTTCACTGAAATATTCCCAAAGCCTAATTTTAGACAATAGTTCCTTTCTCCACCAGCATTCTTCCCAGAATTAAGATTTGCATCCGGCAAATTCCCGTCCTCCCCTGGGGAAGTTTCGTCCTCTGCTGTTTAAGCATGGAGTGCTTTATAATCTGTGCTGAGGCAGGCTAATGGAGAGACATGCCCCAGCAAGGAGAAAACCCCGGACCGTGCCTTTCTACCACTGTACACATGTTCGCCCACACAAACCACACACCTGTCCACCTCCAGTTGACGAGAGCAGAGCAGACAAGAGCTGGAGCTCTACACAGCAGCCAAGATGATCTTTTCAAAACACAAATCTAATCATGTAAACTGCGCTTCCTCTCCCTCTTCAAACGCCGATAACTTCCAAGTCTCCTGGAATAAAATCCAAACTCCTTAACTCAGCCACACAGGCTGCGTCACCTGCCTCCTCCTGCTTCTCCAGCATCATCGCACTCCCCCGAATGCGATTTCTGCTCCATCTTGGCACAGGGCTTTTGCATGTGCCAGGCCCTCTCCCACCCCTCTTTACCTAATTACCTCCTACTCTTGTTTAGACTGCAGTTGAATATTTAATTCCTCTGAAAAGACTTTTCTGACCTCCCAAAATGACTGCCCGCTTAACCACCACAACACCCATGTCTCCGTGCTTCTGCGCCAAGTGCAGCCGGAATTTCACAGTTAGCAGAGTGATTTCTCATCAGTGCACACGTTTCCTACCAGGCTGAGCGCTCCTTAAGGGCAGGGCCTGTCTACTCACCAATGAAACAGCAGCATCTAGCACAGTGACTGGCTGATAATAAATACTAAGAAACATGGCATGAATGAATGAGTGGGTGAATGAATGAATGAACAGAAAATCAAACCCTTTATGAGCTGGGCACCCTCCAAAGCTAGCTCCCTAACATCCGCTTCAGAACGAAGCTGAGAAACGACCCGGGCCCGGCCGTCGCCTGCCCCCCATCTCCGCCGAGCCCGAGGAGCCCTTCCTTCCCCAGCATGCTCACTCAACTCTCCACCTGCAGAGCCTCGCCAAATTTCAGACCCGGAGAGGGCTCGCCACTCTGCTTTTCTGAGGAGACAGGTCCAGTGCCCCAGATCACAGTGCCAGGCCACAGGACAGCAGGACAGCCAGATGGCGGGACGGCATCAGGCCCCTTGGTGCCAACGTACTTGCTATTAGTCAGAACGGCCTGGGCTGCACCGCAGGAACAGGTGCACCCTGAAATCTCAGGGGCTTAACTCCATTCAGGTTCCGTTCTGGCTCACGTGTGATACAAGACACATGGCTCTCCTCCCTCTGGACCATGCGGCCTCTCCGGTCACTGTGGAAGGGAGAAGTGAAGGGTGGAGGACTGTACAGGGTATGCTCACGGGCCAGGCCTGGAAGCGGTATACACCGTGGTGTCTATATGGCTTTTGTCCACATTCCGCTGGCTACCACGCAGTCACACGGCTCCAAATTACCTGTGCGGGAAGGCTGGGAATGCGTCTGCCCGAGCGCCCATAAAGGCGGTGACATGGAGAGCAGGTCTCCGTCACTGCAGGGGGCTACTTCTATCAGTCCTGAAGGGACCCGCAGACACCCCTGGCCAAGTGGCCCCATGTCCCTGCTGGGAGGACAATGCCTCTCACCCTGGCGTGACACACTAACCAGGAGCCCAGTTTCCCAGAGTGGAGAGCTCCCAGCAGAGGTCAGCAGGTGGTCTTCCGATTGGTGTGGGAGGTGGGGTGAAGAATGGAGGTGCGATGTAGACCACGCCCTAAGCTCTGACCATCCGACCTCACTCCTCAAAGGTTCCAGCCGGTCCTGTCCTACAGGAGGGCAGCTTGACACTACTCTAGGGAAGCCCCACTACCCTACTGAAACTGAAGGCTCTTATCCTAGTCGTCTGCCAGAGGTGCTGGAGGATTGCCGGGGGAGGGGAAAGCAACCTGGGGCTCCTGCCCTGGCCCCAGCTTTGCTGGCCAAATGTCTTTAGTTACGTCTCTTCCAGCCTTTGTTTTTCCAAAGGTAAAGTGGAGATGCTCAGCTCCAACTCCACCCTAGAGTGAGTGTGTGGATTAAAGGAGAGAGGTGCAAAATGATGTTCAGATGAAAGTGACATCAGTTATTATAGACAAAGTCACCTAAAGCTCCAAGGCTACTCCTCTTTGACTGTCCTCTGACTCTGCAGAAAAAGGCTGTTGTTGTTCATGCCCTGTCCCACGCTCCCATTTTCAGAGGACCCCAGTTTCCAGGAACTCTGAAATTCTCCAAGCAATGTGAATTTCCCGGTACTGGCTATTGTCCTGTGGTACTTGGACACAGCATGAGACATAAACATTTACTCTCATATGCATTCTAATCATGGGGATGATTTACGCAATAAATATACAGCTCTCTACCATCCCAGCCGAGGGACACAGGACCACTCGTAGGCACTTTCCCTTCACGCTTGGTCTTTTGCTGGCAGAGGTTCCAGCATTAAAGGAGATGTTGATATGGGGGTGGTGTTGGTATGGAGCAGTGGTCTCCAACCTTTTTGCCACTAGAGACTGATGCCCCTATGAGAATCTAATGCCTGATGATCGGAGCTGGAGCTGAGGCGGTGATGCTCGTGCTGGGGAGCGGCTGCAAATACAGATGAAGCTTCACTGGCTCACCCGCTGCTCACCTCCTCCTGCCGTGTGACCCGGTTCCTACAGATCCAGAGAGTGGGGACCCCTGGTATAGATGCCCCAGAGTGGGGGTGAGGGAAGTTAGGGAAGGGGATTCCACATGCGACTATGAGGCTGAGCCTAGGGCACTGCTCTGGCCTCCCTTCCATCAGCTGCCCTCCTGAAGGACTTCTGAGGCAATTCGCTCTGCTTCTTCGAAGTAACGCTGAGTTTCTTCACTCTGGGGAGGGGGAACCTCATGAGGTAAGAAAGGAACTAAAAGGGCAGGAGGCAAGAGGCTTCAGGCCCACAGAGCACAGGTCTGCAGAGAACTTTGAGAATCCAGGGCAGCAAGCGCTGCTGCTTGGGGGCGGGGGTGGAAATAGTGTGATGGGAAGGGGGAGAGAAGGTGTGAGGAGAGAGTGGGAGAGGCAGACAATGGAGGCTGTCAGGAGAGGCTTCTGTGACAGCACAGAGTGTGGGAAGGGCATGTGGGTGAGGGTGGGGCTCAAAAACACTGGGACTTGGAGGGGGACTTAGAAACCGCAATGTCGAGAAACCCAGTCTGAGGCCCCAGGTCTCAGCCAACTTCTGATCAACTCTGAAGAACAGAGAGACTTCAGCCTAAAAACGTTTCTGGAATCGCATTTCTCTTTCCTTTTACGTACGTCACCATACGTCAAGTAAAGTTTCTACATCAACTTTACTCTGATAGAGTATCCTCGTTTTTACAGAGGAAGAATCGGAGACTCAAAGAAGAAACCGACTCAATCCCAGGAGATACCGATAAATCCAGGTCTTTTTTGAACCTCAAGGACACAGCTAGACATCTCTGGGGCTGAGTGTCCCCTTCCAACAACAGGTCACACTCTCCTGGTTAGAGTCCTAACTTCCTAATTAGAAGCAATTAAGAGACTCCTCTCTCCTCTTCTCAGACATAGTGAGTCCAGGTTTGAACACATTTTGATCTCCTAGGAAAAGTAAGCCAGAAAAACCCCCGTTACAATTACCAGTGCCATCAGTATGATTATCAACCACAGACATTTACAGGGAGCCATGTGAACGGGAACAAGCTGAGGCCGGTGCGGGGAAATGATCGTAATACTCTCTGCACTCGGGTGGTTTCTGTTCCCAACCAAGCCAAGCTCGGAGTGGCCGACGTTTGGGGGATTGTGGATCCTGGGCCCGCAGAAGCGATCGTGCAGAGAGAGAGAAGAGGTGTGTGACACCTAGTTAACAAACTTTACCAGCCTCACTTACCAACAGAAGCCATGTGCTACAAACTACCCACCACCGGCCCTCTAAACACAGGCAGCTGGCTTCCTCTCATGGAGTCAGGATGCCCAGTGGGAGTCACCCTCCCTAAAATCAGAGTGGCCAAGGACCCACAACACCAGGACCTGGGGTCACCACCACTGACCCTCCTCAGATCCTGCCCTTCCCCACAAGAAGTGCATACAGCATGGTACCTGCCATGGTCCCTCACCACTACCCATGGCAAGTACCTAACTGTGCCTCAGTCTCCTCTCCTGTGAAATGGGGGCACCCTCTAGCTTGGCATGGGGATTAAATCAGTTACTATGCTGTAAAATGCTAATGACGCTGGTAAATATTGTTACCAACATTACCACCATCTGAGAAAGGGATGGACAGAGACGGGCCCTAAGGAGGGGTGATCTGCCTGTCTTTCCCCTCCCTCTGCTTCTCCGGGAGGGGCGGGGGATGGAGCGCTCGCTTTGCAGTATGGTGAAAGGTCAGGAGCTGGTGCTGACCAAAAAAAAAAAAAAAAAGATTCCGTTCCTGGCCTCTCCACTTCGTGTGACTCTAGGCAAGTTACTTAACCTGTCTGAGCCTCAGTTTCCCCATGCATAACAGAGGAATAATAATGGTACTTTCCTTATAGGGTGGTTTGAGAATTACAGGTAATAATATGTGTAAAGCACTAACACTTGTAAAAAAAAAACAGTGTAATATTATTCTACTCTTCTGTATTGAAGGACAGCAGCTCTCTCCTTTCTAGTAAATGCCAACAGAATTTCCTGTTGCCTTCTTTCAGAGCCAGAGTCATACTGCACCAGGATGCTGGGGTGGGGGCTCGCCATTTTGCTTCAGCCACGAGACCACTGTCTAAAGTCTCCTGGGAGCCTTAACCTGTGGTCTGTGCCATAGGTTCTCACAAAACCAACCTCGAAGCCTCTCCCCAAAGTCGCGCCTGGGATGGGCTCAATGGCAGGGAGTGTGTCTCCTAGTTCCAGCCCTGCTCTCTGGCCTGGGAGAAGCTGGACGACTCGGCCACAGAGCTGGCTCCAGGCATGTGTGATCCATGCAGTGGCACAGGGCCCGCACTCAGTTTAATGTTGTTTCCGTCTTAAAATTCTTAATACTCCTTGAACAGGGGTCCCCCCGCAGTTTCATTTGGCCCTGGGACCTGCAAGTTATGTACCCAGTTTAGCAGGCTTCTCCAGCTCGTGGCACGGCCATCGCCAGGGTCAGGCTCCACGTTCATAACCCTTCCTCGGCGACAGGCTCCCTGGGTTCCTACTGGTCCCTTGCTTCTGCCCTTGTCCTCTATGGTCTCTTCAGCGATGCAACCAGAAGGTGCTTTTAAAATGGGAGTCAGAATCATGTCACCCCTTGCTCAAACCCTGCAATAGCTCTCATCCACTCAGAGTGAAAGCAAGGACCAAGTGGTGACAGTGGCCCTGGAGGCCCTTCACAGTCTGCACCTTTTCTTCCCCTCGCTGACCTCATATCTGGGGTCCTTCCCTCTGCGTCCTCTGAAACAGCCACACTGGCCTTGCTCTTCTGCCAACGAGCTGCCACGCATATTCCGACCCCAGGGCCTTTGCTCTGACTGTTCTCTCTGCATGGGATACTCTTACCCCAGATACCCTCTGCAAACAGAGGCCCAAACATCCCTTGAATGCTAGAAAACTCCTCTAAAATCATATCTATCCCTTTGTCTCCAAGCCAGACTGCCTTAATCCGGTCTTTTAAGAAATCACAGAGTGTTGGTGAGGTCAGGGAGAAATTGGAACACTTGTGCATTGCTGGTGGGAATGTAACATGGTGCCGCTTCTATGGAAAACAGTATGGCGGTTCCTCAAAAATTAAACATAGAAATACCGTGTGATCCAGCAATTCCACTTAGGGTATAGACACGCAAAAGAATTGAAAGCAGGGACGCAAACAGATATTTGTCCACCCATGTTCACAGAAGCATTATTCGCAATAGCCAAAAGGGAGAAACAACTCAATGTCCATGGATGAGCGAGTGGATAAACAAAACGTAATACATGCATGTGAGGGAATATTATTCAGCCTGAGAAAGGAATGAAATTCTGGCACATGCTATAACATGGATCACCTAGAGGACGCTATGTTAAGTGAATTACTCCAGACACAAAAGGACAAATATTGTCTGATTCCATACAATAGTAGAATCGTTAGAGACAGAAAGTAGAAGAGTGAGTGGTTCAGGAATGGGCGTTATTGTTTAATGGGTGCAGAGTTTCTGTTTAATACGATAAAAAGTTGTAGAGATAGTGGTGATGGTTGCACAACACAGTGAATGCATTTAATGCCACTGGATTATACACTTAAAAATGGTTCAAATGATAGATTTTATGTTATTCATATTTCACCACAATAAAAAAGATAAGAAATATAGCACAAGGGTAGAAGACTCGATTTACTGTGGAATCTA